>CM053401.1:32469244-32489907 GCA_028644305.1 Xerus rutilus
GTTGATAAAAAATATATATAAATATATATATATATATATATATACTGTTCATTGAAAGTGCATATAAAGATGTTTAATATGAAGAATGTAATCTGCTTATAATTTTATGCAAAGTTAGAAAAATTATGATTGTAACAATTTTTTTTCTATTTGCCTCAACAAATGTTTTCAGTGAATAGTGTGTACAGCTTCTGAAAATGTTTTTTTTCTGTTATGTTTGATAACATGTATTAAAATGCAACTTTTGAGGAAAAAAATAAAGTATAAAAAAAAAGACATTTCAGAACAAAATCTGTCATCAAACTTTAATTAATGTACATTGAAAATAAGTTTAATCATGGGCATATGCAGAATTTCCAGTGTATTTTTAAATACAAATAAAACCACGAGGGAGAAAATCATGGGGACTGAGGGGTAAGGAGAAGACAATACTACAAGGTAACAAAAGAACTGCAGGTACTTCTCATAGTAAGAAAATGCACTTTAGTAAACAATGGAACATCTTTGGAAAGTGCTGAAAGAAAAATAAATGGCAAAACTACATTTTTTTAACCAGTAAAATTATATTCAAAAATAAAAATAACCTTAGAGAATGGGAGAGGGGAGGGAGCCTCAGGGCGGGAAAAGGGAGGATTGTGAACCGAAATCAAATTCCATGCTTGGATGAGTTTGTTGAGATGAACCCAACTACATGTGTAACTATAAAGCTCTAATAAAAACAAGCTTCTATGAATGTTAAATTTCCCATTAAGATGGGTAAATACCTATGAGTGGAATTTCTGGGTCCTATGGGAAATGTATGTGTGTAAGAAATATCAAATTGTATTACAAAGTGACTGTACCATTATGAATTGTCACCAGCAGTGAATGAGAGTTTCTGTGCTTCCATAATCACCCCAGGATTTGGTACTGTCAGCTTTTTAAAAGTCAATTCTAATATTTTTGTAGTGGTATCAAAGTGTGATTCCAATGTGCATTTCCCTAATAACAAATGACAGTGAGCATACGAGCATCTTTTCATGTGCTTATTTGTCAATCATGTATCTCTTTGGTGAAGCATCCGTTGAGATCCAGTGTCAATTTTTTAAATCTCAGATTGTTTACTTACTGTTGAGATTAAAGAGTTCTTTATATATTCTGGATTATGTATTCCATAAGACCTGCAACTTCCAACTATTTTCTCCTAATCTATGGTTTGTCTGCTTCTATGGTTTGTGTAAGTGTCCCTCAAAGATGCATGTGTTAAAGGACTAGTCACCATCTTGAGGGAGATGGTGGAACTGTGAAGAGGTTGGGCCTAATGGAAGGTCTTCAGGCCGCTGAGGTTGTATCCTTAAAGGGAATACTGGGACTCAAGTACCTTCCTTTTCTTTTCCTTGTCTCAGA
This sequence comes from Xerus rutilus, assembly GCA_028644305.1. Taxonomy (NCBI): domain Eukaryota; kingdom Metazoa; phylum Chordata; class Mammalia; order Rodentia; family Sciuridae; genus Xerus; species Xerus rutilus. The sequence goes on from CM053401.1 coordinate 32,470,631, forward strand.
CATGAGGTGAGCAGCTTTGTTCCCACCATGATGTGCTGTCTCTCTACAGACACATAGTAACAGGTTAATCCATCAAGGTCTAGAACCTCTGAAACCATGAGCCAAAATAAACCTTTTCTCTTTATAAGTTAATTTCTGCAAGTATTTGTTACAATAACAGAAAACAGAATAAATACATCTGCATATTCTCTTACACACAGCCAAAAAAAAAATTGAGCTTTAATAGACTCCAATTTACTGATTTTTTCCTTTATGAATTATGGTTTTGATATTATGTCTAAAATTTCAATGCCAAATGCAAAGTCACATATATTTTCAACTGCTTTCTTTAAGAAGTCTGAGTTTTAAGTTTCAGTGTTAAACACACACCTAACCAGGATTCCCACTCAAGCATCCACCCAAGAAAAATAAAAGCTTACATTACCACAAAAACTGATAAATATTTATAATAGCAGCTTTATTTATAATACACAAAAACTAGGAACGGGTCAAAATAATAGGTAAATAGGTTAACATGGTACATAGAAAAGAAATTCTACTCAGCATAAAAAGAAACAGGTCATTGATTTATACTAAATATGTTTTTCTAAGTGAATGAAGCTAAAACCAAAGGCTATATATAGTGTGATTCATCTACATGGTATTATGGGAAAAGGAAAAACTATAAGATTAAGAATACTTGCCAAGAGTTTAAAGTACAAGAAGAGACTGATTCCAAAGGGACAGAGTGTAGGAAATTTTTACAGTGATGGACCTAGTCTAAGTGTTACTAAAAAAGGACAAAGCATTTGCCAAAACCCATAACTCTAGGCTAATAATAATGAAGAAAATATCAGACAAGCCCACATTTAGGGATATTCAACAAAATACATGACCACTACTATTAAAAACCATGAAGATTTTTTTTTTTAATAATCTGTCAAAAAAAATCTGACAGTTTGAGAAACTGTCAAAGACTGGAAAAGACACTACAAAAAAGTAATGATTAAGTTTAAGGTGTATCCTGGTTTGGATCTCGGAACAGAAAAGGGACAATGTGGAAAAACTGATGATATTCAAATATAGTCTATACTCTATTACACCACTGTTAACTGATTAGCTTAAACAAAGCCTACCTAAGATTTTAACTTAAGGGAAACACAGATATCCAGAAGTTCTCTGTACTCTTTGCAAATTTTCTATAATGCTAGAATTACTCTCAAATAAAAAGCTTTTAAAAGATAACGGCACAATAAGTTCATTTTCAGAGAACAAAAATGGAAAAGACTAGTCAGCAGACATGCACTACAAGACATTTAAAAGGATATTCTTCAGGTTGGAAAATAACTGGCTATGGGTAGAAACAAATGTAAATGATGGATTAAATAGACATTAAATACATGGTTAAGTACAAATGATATTTTTATCATTTTTAATTTCTTTTAAGGTAAATTTGACACTTTAAAGCTAAAATAACACTATTGTAATATTAATATAATACATTAAAACATCATTCCATTAATAACATAAGGTTTATAACAGATATAAAATGAATGGCATGAATAACACAAAGGATAACAGATTAAAAAAAAAAAGTACTGTAGTACTCCCTCCTCCTCTGCCTTCTTCCCTCTCTCTCTTTCTTTCTTTCCAGTTCTGGGGATCAAACCCTGGGGCCTCCTACATGTTACACAAGCACTCTTACCACTAAGCTACATTCCCAGCCCAAGCACAGCATTTTAAAGTCCCTAATTATACTTCAAGATGTATGATAGTATTTGTAAGTTTGGTGAACTAAGCCAACAATTCATAATGTAAACTCTATGAATTAAATATAAAACAGAAAAATCAATGAAAGAAAACAAAGTTCTTTGAGAAGATAAATGAAATTCATAATCTTCAGCTCGAATGATCAAGGAAGAAAAAGGCAGCCTAAGTTGCTAACATTAGGAATGAAAGAAGCAGCATCACTACAGATGGTACAAAAGGAAAAAGGGATATTATAAATAACTTTAGGTCAATAAATATTATATCATACTTGAATGGAAAAACTTCTTAAAAAGAAACAAACTACTAAAGTTCAATCACAAACAAAGAAATAATCTGAAGAACTTTAAGACTATTAAAGAATTTAAATATGGATTTCTAAACCTTCCCACAAAGAACACTCCAGGCCCATATGGCTTTATGTGTGACTTCTTCCAGAAAATAGAAAAAAGAAACAATTACTTCAAAGTTTCTCGCAAAGTTAAATTACCATATAATTCAACAAATCTATTTTTAGGTATTTACAAAGGAAATTAAAACATATGTACATAAAAGAATTGTACAAGAATGTACATAGCCACTTCATTTATAATAACCTTCAATGAACGAATAAATTATGGCACATTCATAAAAGGGAATACTATTCATCAGTAAAAATGTAATAAACTATGGATATATACAAATGTGGGAAGTCATCTGTGAAATGCATGAGGACCTTTTTCAGCATCATAGCCAGTGAGGGGGTAGAACTGGCACTGGGAACTTCCCATGGCAGTCCCACCAGGTAAGATCACCCAAATGCAAGTGAACTTCCCCTCAGCTCTGCTAAGAGGTCTCATGCAACAGACATGGGCACCCACCTCTATCCTGTTTTAGTGAAGAACTTTCCATAGAATTTCTTTGATGTGTTCTGATATAAATAAAGCAAATGGGCTTCTTTCTTTGTTAGAAGCTAAACCCATCTGATCAGCTTTGCCTGTCTCTCTCTGCTCCCATTTTGAAACTACTTTTCTGGGTTCTGTGGTTATTTTGTCATACTATTTTTCTTAGCTTTTATTTATCAGCCAGCCCATCCCTCTGAAAGGAAACCCATTCCATCGCCTGTGAGGAACCTGGGCAATATACGGCAAAGCTGAATCTCAAAAATACACTTGAAAAAAGATGGCAGCAACAAAAAATGCACTGTATGATTCCATTTATATGAAGTTCTACAACAGAAAAACTAGTATATAGTGATTAACATGATATTCATGATTGCCAGCAAGCAAAAAAGTAAGTAATTTTAAAAAGGAAATGTGGCCAGGCATGGTGGTGCATGCCTGTAATCCCAGTGACTTGGAGGCTGAGGCAGGACAATTCCAAGTTTGAGGCCAGCCTCAGAAATTTGGTGAGGCCCTAAGCAACTTAATGAGACCCTGTCTCAAGATAAGAAATAAAAAGAGCTAGTGGGGTAGCTCAGTGGGAAAATGTCACGAGGTTCAATCCTCAGTATCAAAACACTAAAAAGGGAAAATGACATTACATGAAAGTATAGATTTGGGGCATTCATTTAAATGTATGATTAATATGGGTACATTTTATTGATGTAAATTATACTTCAATAAGATTAGAAAAATACTAACAGAAAGTTTAAACTACTCGTTTTATGAATGTAGTTGAAAATGTCAATAAATAAAAGTGGCAAGTTCACTAAATGCCTAAATTGTATGACTGCATTTTGAGTTTCAATGACTGATTTTTTCCCAGCAAAATCATCATCATAGTACATTCTTACATTCTTACGTAGAAAAAAATTCAACAGTAATTATTCTGCAGACATGATTAACTTCTGTTCAAATGTTATTGTGAAAATTATATTTTTCATACATTTCAAAGAGTGTATCAACTTGAATAACTAGTAATATAATTTTTTAAAAAAATAGAGAAACTGCTGAATCTTAGTAGCTTAACCTTTTTTTTTCCCCCAGACAAATGGAATAATCACAAATATTCAAATTTTAATGATTCTCTAAGTTACAACAAACTGGTAAGAGTAAAAACCAAAATCATCATTATAGACTGGCTGCTTCTTGAAGCAATTCTATGTAATGAGATGAACTGAAAAAGTTTACCAGAAAAAAATTAAATAATTTACTCAACAAATTTAATGAATATTTTAAATACTTTCTCCTTTGATTGTGATTCATTTTAAAATTGAGTATGGCTACAGAATTTATTAAACTTTCTTACTGCTTAGAATCTCTATAAAGAAAAAGGGTAGTTTATAAAACTGTTTATTAATATAAGAAAAAATAGTTAAAATACTAGCATAAACAAAAATGGCCCTTTAATGCTGGTTGAAATCAACTTCTGTTTTATATAAAAGAATCTGGTGAAATCAACAAAAATGAAACGTAGGAAGCAGGGAAAGGATGGAGAAGAATGGAGAAGAAAATTTTCTTATAATCCCTACAAAATAAAATTAGATTTTCATTCATTACTTATAGAGTTGTCTAGCACACTTTCATATTTATTATTGGTAAGGTCCACAGTATATACACATATAAATTTAAAATGCGAGGCATCCTGAATACATAAGTATAAAATACTTATTAATTCTTGGGAAACAGCCAGCCAATATTTTAGAAATTGATAACCTTCCTAATTATGAAGTGTAAACACAATCACATTAATGATGTTTCCATAAGGAGCAACTCATTCACCTTAACTGTTACACACGATAACACACCAGGTTGTGTTTACCAATGCAATGAATTTATAATATTCGAGTGGGCTTAGAAATCTGGTCTTACCATCTGTACCTTCAGCCTTGAATAAATTAATACTGCCCAAAATTGGTATTTTTAATAAATTCAAGAGAGATATATACTTGGCCATTTTCTCTGGCTATGTGCACAAATATGCTTGCACACATATATATACTTTATTAGCATCATGATATAGCAGAAACAGCAAACATTTCAAATCAATCATGGGCTATAATATATGGGTGCTTTACCCAACTATACAATAAGAATGGTAATTATGTAAACTCACATAACTGTGAAGATCATGGAAGTTTTTTATTTCATCATCAAATCTGAAGCTTAATTTGGCTAGATATATAACAATATGAGAAAAAGCAACTTGTATGCTATAAAGTAATTTATAAATTCTAGTGACTATTATCTTTCCCTTGCTCATTAATGTACTAGCCTGCTGCCAGTTTCTAGGCCATGCCAAATTCTTACCCATCACAGAGCCTTTATTCTCACTGTTCCTTCTACCCAAACTGCAATTCCTTTGGCTTATTTTTACAATTCAGATCTCTACTTAAATACCATCTTTTTTTCATACAATCCCTACATCAATTATAACACATTAGACTACAAGAGCAAGAAAATGGAAATCAAACTGGTTTTAAAAATCAGGAAATTTCAATTTCTCATTTTAAAAAAAGTTTTTTAATTCAATGGTTTGATGAAACAGTAAAATATCTCTTTTTGTCTTTCCTTTTTGCCCCCTTATCATATCCCCTTTTGTCATCAGGCTAGCTTTCCTCCTGCTAGCAAGACAGCTGCCTCAATTCCAGCCACATGCAATTATGTGTAAAAGAACAACTGATAATCTCTTCCAGTCTGTCTCATTTTAAAAAGAAACTACTGGCAAAAGTCTCCCTAGAAGATATGCTCATCATATTAGTCAAGATTGAGTCATCTGTCCCTTGCAAAATGTATCACTGACAAGTGGAACAGGATTACTATGACTAGCTGAGACTAATCAAGAATTATTCCTGAAGGCAGGCTCCAGAACAACATTGGAATACTGATGGAACAATGACTACAACCACCTACCAGAATGCTACAACACTCAATTTTTTTTTAAGTACTTACCCTTGACATTAATCTTTATCAAACTTATTGGTTTATTTTCCTCCTATACTAAAAGATATGTATCAGTAAAGCAAGAACGTAGAAGATAGCACTAAAATATAACAATCCCTTTGTTATTATTATTGGTTTTTTAATAAAATAATGCATGACTATCACCAAAGCATACAAATATTTAATAGTGATAGTCAAAATCCTAAAATAAAAATAAAATCAAGCCCTAGAACAATTATAATGAGAATTCAAAGTCACTTCCATGTTTATAAACTTATTTTTATGTGCAAAAAAAAAAAAAATGCCAAAAGTAGATGCTCAGAAAGAAATAGGTCAAATATAATTTCAAACCAAAAGTCTGGGGGTATAGCTTAGCTGTAGGGTGCTTGCCTAGCATGCACAAGGCCCTGAGTTCAATCCTCACTCAGCACAAGGAAAGAAGGAAAAGAAGGAAGACAGAAAGAAAAAAAAAAGATGCAGTCAAACCAACTCTTGAAGAGGTGCAGAGTCCTTAAACACTACATTTAATAGTTAATGTGAAGAAATGAATTCATTGGAAAAAAAAACCCAAGTTATATACAATCCACAAACTCTTCCACAGGAAATGTCTAATACAATATTCAATAACATTTTTAAAAAGATTTAGCAGTCCAAAATTTTGAAAGCAGATACTTAAGTCATTAATAAGAAGGATTTTATGGAGGAAAACAATAGAATCTAGTCCTAAATACTTAACAATAGTATAGCAAGTCAATGAAAAACTGTGATCTATATTCTAAAGAATGAATTATATATCTAATCAGTATCACCAGCTTTCCTAACCAACCCCCAATATCCAACAAAATTTAATTTGTAACTGATGTACATGTCACTGAATTATGCAATATTTTTTCTTGTAAAATAAATTTAGAATAATAAAGTTATTTCTCATTAATCTAATACAATTTCCCAATTTCACCAACATGGTCAAAGCAGTTCCACAATCTTTCATTCATGTTATTTAATCAATTAATTTTTTACTTTTCTTCAACTCTCCTTGTATCTTCTCTCCCTTCATGAATATATATACTCCCCTATATATCACTAAATTTCAACAGTGCATTATTATTTATTCTTACTACCCTCTGTATAGGGATACAAGTCTGTACATCATAGACTATGCCAATATAGAAGCACCTTAAATAATACTGAGATTTGGTTTTTTCTTTCATGAAAAAAGTCTGGAGACAAGTGAAAATGCTGCAAAGTGTCCTCAGGAACCCAAGTTTCTAACTTTCTCTTCCATCATTCTACATATTTGGCTTCCATCTTCTTTTAGATCATATCATGGAACAAAATGATTGTTAAAGCTCATTATTATGCTTGCAATAAGGGTCCAAAGAAGAAGGCATCACACACACACACACACACACACACACACACACACACACTTGTAATCCCAGCTACTTGAAATGCTGAGGCAGAATGAACACAAGTTCAATGACAGCCTGAGTAATCTAACAAGACCCTGCCTCAAAATAAAAAGGGATGGGGATGTAGCTCAGTGGTAGTGCATCCCTGAGTTCAATCAGGAGGGGGAGAAGGAGTCAGGGCAGGAGATTTTAAAAAAATAATGATCAGTATTAAACTTAAATCATTTCACTACATCTCATTAGACAGAATAAAAAACCAACATTTTTCACTGGCAAAAAGTTTCTATACTAAATAATAGCTCAGTTTTTTGATGTTATATTAAATGCAGGAAGAAAGGAAGGAAGTATGAAGGAAGGGTAAGTGAGTGGGAACCGAAACATAGGGAGAGATATTTAGTGAGGAATAGAAGTATAGCAAAAAGAATCAGATTTTTTAAAAAGTTATTCTAAATAGTTATACAAACTTTAATTTGATCTCTCAGTTGATAAGTAACTGATGTTAGATAAAACTCAGCCAAAGTAGGCTTTACTTACAGTTATGTGTGGAAGAATAAAAGAAATGCTATTACTAAAATAAATTTAAGCAACATTTAAAAAATTAATTTTAACAATGATACTTGAACTCAATTTTAAATAGGTAGAATGTATGTTGTGCTATAAGAATACTATTCCCCATTTTTAATGTATTAACTCTACTGTTACCCAAGAAGTAACAGGGTCAAAAATTACTCTCCAGAAAACTGGACAAACTAACTGACATTGGACAACAAGAAGCTCAAACTGATTCCCTAAAAACAAACAAATAATTTAAAAGAAAAGAAAAAAAATTAGTCTTAAAATTGCCTGGGATTGCTTTTTTATTTTTTTTGGTACCAGTGACTGAACTCAGGGGTACTTGACCACTGAGACACATCCCCAGCCCTATTTTGTATTTTTTATTTAGAGACAGGGTTCATTGAGTTGCTTAGAGCCTCACAGTTGCTGAGGCTGGCTTTGAACTCATGATTCTTCTGTCTCAGCCTTCCAAAGTGCTGGGGTTATGGGCGTGCACCACTGCACCTGGCTTGGTTTTTCTCTTCACACACCTGCCTTTTCTTTTTTCTTCTTCTTTAAAAAGTTTTCTACGGCTTTTATAGATGAACTTGGTTTAAATATGCTGTTTGATCATAGCAATGCTCCTGTCTCAGCCTCCCAAAGTGCTGGGATTACAGGTGTGCGCCACTGCACCCAGTTGGGATTACTTTTTGAAAGCAATTTAGGTACTATAGTGTATGGGACAGGACATACAAATAGAACCTAGTGCCACTGTTGAGTTGAAAAGTCAGTGATCAGAATTTTCAAAGTCCAAAGCAACAAGAAATTTTGGGAGAAGCCCCTGAAGTAAGAGCCACACAAGACTTTTTTTTAAATAAGTGATGCCCTTAAATTACCTGAATGCCAATCTACATGGGTTACTGGGTGAAAATCCATGAGCCTGAGCAAAAACAATTTTTAGGAAAGGAAAATTATATGGTACTTAATGCTAAATAATTCTCAGAGCTCACTCTTCCACCATGATGTTCCTCGAGACCTGAGGAATGGAGCCAGTTGTCTATGGACTGAGACCTCTGAAACCATGAGCCTCAAATATACTATTCCTTCTCTATAATTGTTCTTAGTCATAGCCACTAAAAAGCTGACTAAAACAATACCTATGTGTGGGATCAGGGGTGCTAGGAATTGAACCCAGGGGTTGTACTCTACCACTAAGCTACATCCCCACTCCTTTTTATTTTTTTAATTTTTCAGTCAGGGTCCCACCAAGTTGCCAAGTGTAGGAGCACTCTCTGACCCTCAACCCTTCCCCTCCCTCTTTCCCCATTCTATGCTGATGAGCCACATGGCTGGCAGAGCTTAACTCACTGTTTGTAACCTACCTCAGGGCCATGACTGGTCCGAGGACTGTATATAACCCTCTGTACTTTCTGGAATAAATGGTGTTTCTGAGGCTCGTTCTGGCCGAACAGTTTACCTACCCCGGAGTCTGGGTGGAGTGACTCTGCGGACCGTAATCCCAAAACCTCGTCCTGTGACACCCCACTTCATCTTCCCAGAGGACCCCCTTTCATCTCTCAGGACCCCAACTCCTCAAGCAGGCCCACAAGGCACGACTTAAAGCAATAGCCAAGGCTAACCTAAAACTTTCAATCTTCCTGCCTCAGCCTCCCTAGCAGCCACACCAGGATACAAATAAGTCTTATAGATAACAAAACCAAGGCATCAAAAGGTGAAGTTGGGGTGGGTGGAGTGTGAGGCCATACAGTTAGCAAATGTCAAACAGGAATTTCAACCTACTGAACTGACTCCAGAGCCTGATTTCCAGATTCTACTAGAGGGAGATTTTCAAAGCAAGATCAGACATCTGAAACCAGTGGATCTCCATCAATGGAGTAGAATTAGAGTAAGAGATAAAAATCTTGATTGTCCTAAGAACACTACCAATAATTAACTGTGACTTTTGGAAGAATCCTCTTACCTAAAAAATCTTTTTTTCTCTTGCATAACATCAAAGAGTCAATCCAGATGATCTATAAAGATCTTTGCACCAGAAATATTTTAGTAGCAGGAAGTATTTTGGATTTTTGTTGTTATTATTGTTTGTTTTTGTTTTTGGTAGTGGGGACTGAATCCACAGAGCACTTGTCATGGAGCTACATCCTCAGCACTCCCCCTTTTTTCATCTGATACAGAATCTCACTAAATTGCCCAGGCTGGCCTCAAACTTGCCATCACCGTGACTCAGCCTCCCAAATTACTAGGATCATAGGTGTGTGCCAGCATACCCAGCTAGTAGTAAAAACATTTTCAACTTTAAAGAAAAAAATTCCTTCAAAATTCCACCTCATTACCCATATTTATCCATTGCCTACCAAGTGTTTGGTATTGTACCAAGTGCCAAGGATATAACAATGAGCAAGACAAATACCTGTCACTCTCGGTGAACTTTAAAATATATCAGAAAAATGAAAATGAAACAATTGTACAATTCATTTCTTATGTTTCTAAATATGGTGATTCTGCACTCAGTACAGGGCTTTTTAACTTTTCAGAAACTCAGTTGCCCAAGTATCCCACAACTCTCTCCCTCCAAATTCAAGGTATCCCTCGATTATCCCCTTCTTAATGAAAACTTCCCTGACCATTTCATAGAGAAATCAAATGCTTCCCATTCCAACATTTCCTATTACTTTTCCTGATTTAATTACTTTTCTCTAGAACACCTATCCATTTGACACACTTATTTGTTTAGTATCCATCTACCCACTAGAATATAAGTGCCATCAGATCAATAAATTCTGCCTGCTCACTGGTATCCATCTGGAATAGTGCCTAAAATATAGCAAATACCTGAAAATGAATAAATGAATGAAATGGTACACTATGTTTTTATTTATATACATGTTTTCATGTCAAAATTTAAAATATCAGTATGCTATCACTTATGTTTCTGGTATTAATTTAGGCATTTCATCATTTCAGTTTTTCTATAATTCCTTTCTTATGTATTAATTTTAAACATTTAAAGCATTTAAAGTAGAATGATATTGCTTCAAAAAAAAAAGCTGCAGTCAGGTACGGTGGCACAAGCCTGTAATCCCAGCACTTAGGGAGGCTGAGACAGGAGAATCGCGAGTTCAAAACCAGCCTCGGCAATGGCGAGGCACTAAGCAACTCAGTGAGACCCTCTTTATATGAAACACAAAATAGGGCTGGGGATGTGGTTCAGTGGTCGAATGCCCCTGAGTTCAATCTCCAGTACCAAAAAAAAAAAAAAAAGCTTCATTTTAATACTAGATAAGAGTTGTGCATGGTGGCACATGCCTGTAATCCCAGCTGCTGATGAGGCTGAGGCAAGAGGATTTCAAATTCAAATCTAGCCTCAGCAATTTAGTGAGGTCCTAAGCAACTTGACACCTTGTCTCAAAAAAAATTTTTAAAGCATGGGAGGGACTAGGGATGTAGCTCAGTGGTTAAGCATCTTCCCTTGGTTCAATCCCAGCACCAAAAAAAAAAAAAACCTACAAAAGAGTCAGCATCCAACAAAATGACTTACTCTCCATTTTATAAACTATCTCACCTTGAACAAACAATAACACAATGAGATGAATTATTCTACCTGGATTTGTAATTATCACATTTACTGAACTATGAACACATATTTTATGCCCAGTTTCTGAAGATTTTATAGAATTATGGCACTTGTCAATAAATATCTAGAAAATAAACTGTTTCAAATTTTATTTTTTTACTTTTTTAAAAATTTATTTATTTATTCTATTTAGGTATACATGATAGCAGAGTGCATTTTGATTCATTGTACACAGATGGAGTACAACTTTTCATTTCTCTGGTTATATGTGATGTAGAATCACAACATACATGTGGTTATACATAATGCTAGGGCTATGATGTCCATCATATTCCACCACCTTTACCGTCCCCTTGCCCCCTCCCCGCTCCCACCCCTTTGACCAAAGTTCCTCCATTCTTCTCATGTCCTCCCCCACATTATGGATCAGCATTCATTTATCAAAGAGAACATTCGGCATTTGGTTTTCTGAGATTGTCTTACTTCACTTAGCTTGATATTCTCCAACTCCATCCATTTACCTGCAAATGCCATAATTTTATTCTCTTTTATCACTGAGTAATATTCCATTGTGTATATATACGACAGCTTCTTTATCCATTCATTTATCAAAGGGCATCTAGGTTGGTTCCACAGTTTAGCTATTGTGAATTGAGCTGCTATAAACATTGAAATAGCTGCATCACTGTATTGTGCTGTTTTTAAGTCTTCTGGGTATAGACCAAGGAGTGGGATAGCTGGGAAAAAGGGTAGTTCCATTCCAAGTTTTCTAAAGAATCTCCATACAGCTTTCCTGATTAGTTGTACCAAATTTGCAGTCCCACAAGCAATGTATGAACGTGCCTTTTTCCCCACAACCTCGCCAACACTTATTGTTGTTTGTATTCTTGATAACTGCCATTCTGACGGGAGTGAGATGAAATCTTAGGGTAGTTTTTATTTGCATTTCTCTGATTGCTAGAGATGTTCAACATTTTTTTATATGTCTGTTGACCAATTGTATATCTTCTGAGAAGTTTCTGTTCAGCTCCATTTATTGATTGGGTTGTTTGTTTTTTTGATGTTAAGTTTTTTGAGTTCTTTATATATCCTAGAGATTACTGCTCTATGAGATGTGCATGTAGCAAAGATTTGTTCCCAGAATATCAGCCCTCTGTTCACTTTTATTGATTGTTTCTTTTGCTGAGAAGAAGCTTTTTAGTTTGAATCCATTCCATTTATTGATTCTTGATTTTACTTCTTTCACTACAGGAGTCTTATTAAGGAAGTGAGGTCCTAATCTGACATGATGAAGATTTAGGCCTATTTTTTCTTCTATTAAGCATCAGATCTCTGGTCTGATTCCCAAGTCCTTGATCCACTTTGAGTTGAATTTTGTGTGTGGTGAGAGATAGGGGTTTAGTTTCATTTCGCTGCATATGGATTTCCAGTTTTCCCAGTACCATTTCTTGAAGAGGCTATATTTTCTCCAGTGTACATGTTTGCCACCTTTGTCTAGTATAACTGAATTTAAGTGAGTTTGTCTGTGTCTTCCATTCTATATCATTGGTCTACATGTCTATTTTAGTGCCAGTACAATACCATTTTTGTTACTATAGCTTTGTAGTATAATTTAAGGTCCGGAATTGTGATGCCTCCTGCTTCACTCTTCTTGCTAAGGATTGCTTTGGCTATTCTGGGTCTCATATTCTTCCAAATGAATTTCATGATTGCCTTTTCTATTTCTATCAGGAATGATGTTGGGATTTTAATTGTAATTGCATTGAATCTATATAGCACTTTGGGTAGTATGGCCATTTTGAGAATATTGATTCTGCCTATCCAGGAGCATGGGAGATCTTTCCATCTTCTAAGGTCTTCTTCACTGTCTTTCTTCAGTGTCTTGTAGTTTGCATTGTAGAGGTCTTTCACCTCTTTTGTTAAATTGATTCCCAAGTATTTCATTTTTTTTGAGGCTATTGTGAATGGGATAGTTTTCCTAATTTCTCTTTCAGAGGGTTTATCACTGATGTATAGAAATGCAATTGATTTATGGATGTTGATTTTATATCCTGCTGCTTTGCTGAAATCATTTATTAATTCTAGAAGTTTTCTGGTAGAATTTTTTGGATCCTCTAAGTATAGAATCATGTCATCTGCAAATAATGATAGTTTGAGTTCTTCTTTTCCTATTCATATCCCTTTAATTTCTTTCATCTGCCTAATTGCTCTGACTAGTGTTTCAAGGACTATGTTGAATAGCAGTGGTGAAAGAGGGCATCCCTGTCTTGTACCCGTTTTTAGAGGGAATGCTTCCAATTTTTGTACATTTAGGATGATGCTGGCCTTGGGTTTAGCATAGATAGCTTTTAAAAAGTCGAGGTATGTTCCTACCTAGTTTTTCTAGTGTTTTGAACATAAAAGGGTGCTGTATTTTGTCAAATGCTTTTGCTGGATCGATTGATAAAATCATATGACTCTTATCTTTAAGTCTATTGATGTGATGCATTACGTTTATTGGTTTCTGTAAGTTGAACCAACCTTGCATCCCTGGGATGAACCCCAATTGATCATGGTGCACTATTTTTTTTGATATGTTTTTGTATTCAATTTGCCAGAATTTTATTGAGAATTTTTGCATCTATGTTCATCAGGTATATTGGTCTGAAATTTTCTTTCTTTGATGTGTCTCTGTCTGGTTTTGGAATCAGGGTGATACTCACCTCATAGAATGAGTTTGGAAGGGTTCCCTCCTTTTCAATTTCATGAAATAGATTGAGGAGTATTGGTATTAATTCTTCTTTGAAGGTCTTGTAGAACTCGGCTGAGAATCCATCTGGACCTGGGCTTTTCTTGGTTGGCAGGTTCTTGATGGCATCTTCTATTTCCTTGCTTGAAATTGATCTGTTTAAGTTGTGTATGACCTCTTGGTTCAGTTTGGGTAGGTCATATGCCTCTAGAAATGTGTCGGTGTCTTCAGGGTTTTCTATTTTACTGGAGTATAATTTTTCAAAGTAGTTTCTAATTATCCTCTGTACTTCAGTAGTGTCTGTTGTCATTTTTCCTTTTTAATCATGTATTTTAGTAATTTGTGTTTTCTCTCTCCTTCTTTTCATTAGGGTGGCTAAGGGTCTGTCAATTTCTTTTATTTTTTCAAAGAATCAGCTTTTTGTTTGGTTAGTTTTTTGAATTGTTTCCTTTGTTTCAATTTCATTGATTTCAGCCCTGATTTTAATTATTTCTTGGCTTCTACTTCTTTTGGTGTTGGTTTGTTGTCCTTTTTCTAGAGCTTTGAGATGAAGAGTGAAGTCATTTATTTGTTGATTTTTACTTCTTTTAATAAATGAGCTTAATGCAATGAGCTTTCCTCTTAGCACTGCCTTCATGGTGTCCCAGAGATTTTGATACGTTGTATCGGAGTTTTCAATTTACCTCTAAGAATTTTTTTATCTCTTCCCTGATGTCTTCTGTTATCCATGTATCATTCAATCCCATATTATTTAGTTTCCAGGTGTTGGAGTAGTTTCTATTTTTTAATCTGTCATTGATTTTTAATTGTATTCCATTGTGGTCAGATAGGATGCAGGGTAGAATCTCTATTTTTTTGTATTTTCTAAGACTGGCTTTGTGACATAACATATGATCTATTTTGGAAAAGGATCTATGTGCTGCTGAGAAAAAAGTGTATTCGCTCGTTGATGGATGGAGCACTCTATATATATCTGTTAAGTCTAAATTGTTGGTATTTTTGTTGAGTTCTATGGTTTTTTTAGTTTGTGTTTGGAAGATCTATCCAGTGGTGAGAGAGCTGTGTTAAAGTCACCAAGTATTACTGTATTGTGGTCTATTTGATTCTTGTATTTGAAAGGATTTGTTTGATATACGTAGAAGCCTCATTGTTTGAGGCATATTTATGATTGTTATGTCTTGTTGATGTATGATTCCCATAAGAAGTATGAAATAACCTTCTTTATCCCTTTTCACCAGCTTTGGTTTGAAGTCCACTTTATCTGATATGAGGATGGAAACTCCTGCTTGTTCACGTGGTCCATGTGAGTGATATGTTTTTTCCCACCCTTTCACTTTCAGTCTGTCAATATCTTTTCCTGTGAGATGAGTCTCTTGAAGGCAGCATATTGTTGGGTCTTTTTTTTAATCCATTCTGTCAGTCTTTTAATTGGTGCACTTAGGCCATTCACATTCAGAGTTATTATTGAAATATGATATGTAGTCCCAGTCATTTTGGTTTATATTTGGTTTTTACCTTGACTTGGTTTCTCCTTTGATTGGCCTCCCCTTTTTTTTTTTAGTGCAGTTCCTCTCTTTGTGTATTTTCATTGTTGGTTGTCATTTCCTCCTCCTGGAATATTTTGCCAAGAATGTTGTGCAATGCAGGCTTTCTTGCTGAAAATTCTTTTAACTTTTGTTTATCATGGAAAGTTTTTACTTCATCATCAAATCTGAAGCTCAGTTTTGATGGATATAGGATTGTTGGTTGGCATCCATTTTCTTTCAGAGCTTGGTATATGTTGTTCCATTATCTCCTGGCTTTTAGGGTCTGGGTTGAAAAATCTGCTGAGATCCGAATTGGTCTCCCCTTATATGTAATCTGATTCCTCTCTCTTGCAGCCTTGAAAATTCTATCCTTATTCTGTATGTTTGGCATTTTCATTATAATGTGCCTTGGTGTAGATCTGTTGAAATTTTGTACATTTGGTGTCCTGTAAGCCTCTTGTATTTGATTTTCCAATTCATTTTTCATGTTTTAGAAATTTTCTGATATTATTTCATTGAAGAGATTGTGTATTACTTTGCTTTGAAATTCTGCACCTTCTTCTATCCCGATAAATCTTAGATTTGCTCTTTTGATGCTGTCCGATAATTTGTGTATTTTCTGTTCATGATTTCTTACTATCTTCACTGTATGGTCAAGTTTATTTTTAAGATTGTATATTTTGTCTTCATTATCTAAGGTTCTGTCTTCCAGGTGATCTAGTCTGTTGGTGATGCTTTCTGTTGACTTTTTTATTTAGTTTATTGTTTCCTTCATTTCAAGAATTTTGGATTGTATTTTTTTCCATAATCTCTAGCTCTTTCTTAAAGTAATCTTTTGCTACTTCTATTTGCTCTCTTATCTCTGTTAGAGTGATCATTGGTTGCCTTTATTTGCTTTCCTATTTCTTTTTTGGATTGATTTTTGCCTATATTTGCTCGCTTATGTCATTCTTTAATTCACAGATCAATTTAATTATGTACATTCTGAATTCTTTCTCTGACATTTCATCAACTGTGCTGTTGATGTATTCTATTACTGTGGTATCAAAGTTTATTTGGGGTACTTCCTTCGTTTTTTATGTTGATTATGTATCTTCCTTTCTTGCAATGCCAATCTGACATATTGCAGCTTCTATCCTATAATCTTGTACTGACACTATAGATACCTGTATTTCACCTTGGAGTTATTTCCGTTCCCCAGCAGGTGTCCCCAGATGGACAATACTGCCACTAAACTTGGTGGTGGTGGTAGTGGATGTACCTAAAGAGGTCAGTGAGAGTGGCCTTGGCTGGGAACCCATGGCGGTTCCTGAGGGCAGTTTTGGGCCCTCTCTTGAGCTCCTGCCAGGTGCACAGGAATTCTGGAGCAGAACTAGGGGCGGGGGGGAGGTAGGCCTCACTTGGGCAGGGTCTCACGCAGGAGTCTCTATGTGCGACCCTTACCATGGGTGTGGGCTCCCCTGTGGCTGGGGGCTACCAGACTCCAGTCTGCCCTTGGCTGGGCTCCCGTAGAGTTCCTTAGGGCGGTATTAGGTTCTCTGTTGTGATCCTGCCAGGTCCGCAGGAACCTCAAATTTAATATATCAAAATCCAATGGGCTATATGGTCTGAAGAACAGAACTTTTGTTTTGAAGAGGAGTAAATCTTACTTTTATACTTTTAATTTTTTTAACTAACATCATTTAAAAAGTTCAACAGACCCAGAGACCACTTTAAAGTTGAATCACATATGATTTGAAACCTAGTAACTAAATTCAACTTGATCTTCTGGAGGACTAAATAATAATAATAATAATAATGTTGCTAGAAAATTTCTAATAAAATGAGTTTGTTATAAGGAATCTGTGAACAATGGAATGTTTTTGATCAGTCCATTAATTTCTCCTGATAAAAACAGCAAATGATTGGAAGAAGTTAAAAAAAAAGGCATGTATAATTTAATATGCCCTATTATACTATGAAAACTATGACTATTGATTAGATATGACCAGACTCCCTCAAAGCATGTCTTCTCTCTTAAGAAAATTAGTTTAGTCATAATAAGAAAAATCAAAACAAATCTTCAGATTAAAAAATATAGTTCAAGCTAGTATCTATTAATAGCTGGACATCCAAACTAAGATTCTAAATACTTAAAAAGCTAAAAAAAAAAAAAATCGGTTCTCTTCATTTAATTTTGTAGGAATACCCCCAAGGTATCTTTTAAATAAAATTAAAATTACTACCATTACACACATTTTTAAACTATATCTTACCCTCCAGTGTTACAGATAAATGTTCAATGTTAAAGGTATTCTCCTCTGATTACAGTTTTGGAAAAAGAAAACTCATAATTCTTTAATGTAGGTACATTTGATATTTATAGGACAATGAATCATCAACAAGTAATTATGTTTAGTCATACAGATATTAAGCTAAAAGATCAATTTATCCAAAATGTTTTAAAGCAGCTTTATTATGTTTAAGTAGTGACACATGGTCATGGTAAAATGCAAAATCAAAACAACCATAAAAATGCATAAAGGATAAAGTCCCCTAAACAAATTTCCCTGCTAAAAGAATCATTCACTGTTATCATTTTTCATTCTATCTAGAAACATTCTGACATAAATAATTTTAAAGAAATCATTTCATACTTCATATACTATTGCCTTCTTTGTTTAATATGGCATTATGTAAAGAGCCTGGGTCAGCCAGTATGTGTGTGTGTGTATAAAATTATTTTTAAGGATGCTACAGTACTAAATTCTATGGATTACCGTAACTTAACTATTTCCTCAGTTAACACTTTTTTTCCTTAATGAAATATTTCTAATATAATGAATACAACAAACTTCACTTTCTCACTAAAAGCTTCATATCCCAATCATTTTCCACAAAATAATCATGCAAATATTCAAATATTTTAAGTGCCCATTGTATGCCATTCACTATTCTAGACAATCTATATACCATAAGTACAGGGACTGAGTCCATTTTAATCATTGCTTTACTTCCATTGCTTAGATAACTACCTGGTACACAGTGGACCTTCATGTTAAGTATTGAATGAATGGATGGTCAACAATGTTCTTTCATCCTTCTTCACTTTTGCAGTTACCTCCTTTTGCAACTTTCAAATTAGTTTTGTTTTCATAGATTTAAACCTCAAAAGATAAAATCATATTATATGCAAGACACCAACTCTACAAAAGTGAAACTACAGTCTCTGTTACCAAGAGGCTTACAGAATCACAAAATTCAGAGGCTGAAGGCTTCTCTCGCTTCCCTCCTTTCTCCTCCTCCTCCTCCTCCTCCTCCTCCTCCTCCTCCTCCTCCTCCTCTCTCTCTCTCCTTTCCTTATTCCCTCCCTCCCTCTCTCCTCCTCCCTCCTTCCTTTCAGCTGGTCATAAGAAAGAACTTTCATTTTGGAACCAGTTCACCCTTCACATTAATGAGCCTTCACCATTCAGTTCAGTCCATGGGAAGCCAAGGAGGTAATAAGTATATGGGGTAAAAAAAAACAGCATTACAGTGTTACTTCAGAAACTCTGTGTAGCTTTGTTTTAAGAAGTTTCTTCTATGCTTCAGAACATCATTCAAAGAAAATGTGAATCTAACACCTGGTTATGTGTTTTCCTTTGATCTCTCTAACATTCCTTGGAGAAAGAAAATATAGGAGTACTCTCATGCTAGTATTCCAGTGCTAAACCGCAAAAGGTTCAGCTGGCACACGTAGAAAAACCTTAAAAGTCCAATTAAATTGCACAGTTATACTTGAGTTCATAAAATATTTATTTTGCTTTTCCAGGAAAAATAAAGGGGAGAGGGAAAAGCCCCACTGAAACAACAAAATATGCCAAAATATTTTCATTACAATTAAAATTTGAGTTT
>CM053401.1:32490007-32557568 GCA_028644305.1 Xerus rutilus
CGTGGTGGCTCACGCTTGTAATCCCAGCACTTTGGGAGGCTGAGACAGGAGAATCGCGAGTTCAAAGCCAGCCTCAGCAACGGCGAGGCGCTAAGCAACTCAGTGAGACCCTGTCTCTACATAAAACACAAAATAGGGCTGGGGATGTGGCTCAGTGGTCGAGTACCCCTGAGTTCAATCCCCAGTACCAAAAAATAAAATAAAATAAAATAAAATAAAATAAAATAAAATAAAATTTGAGTTTTAAATTCACTATGAAATAGATCTGCTAAGAAACCTCTAGAAGTATTTACTCTGTTTCTTTCATTTGGAAATTCCAAGTACTATAAGGATTAAAGTAGAACCTTTAGACAAATACATAGTTAATCCTCTCACTTCTTAGCTCATTTATACTTTAGTCAGTTTACATACATAAGAAATGTACCCTCGTACTTATCCAGCTCAAGGTAAGGGTGGGGATAAGAGATGAATGCAGAGTTAAGGTGGAAGTTTGCAGAGGGAACATAAGCCTCCTAAGAATATGATGCTTGGAGAAGAATAAAGAACATCATGAAAGTGATTCACATGCAAATAAATCTAATTAAAATTCATGAAAATACAACATCTTTAAAAATATAAACTCTCTAGTTCATCGATGCAACTCTTTAATACAACAGACCATACATTAATTTCTATCCTATAACTATGTCAAAGAAATTATACTGATTTGACACAAAAACTCAACAATATTTGATTTAATTCAAAACTCACTTAATGTGATTCGCTTATGAGTCCTGACCTTAATTCCTCAACTAAAACTTAATACTGGTTTAATCAGTCCTTTCTCTAGTAATTATCAAACAAAAAATTTGCAGTACTGCTAATTTCCAAGATCTACCCACAAAACCATTATGTCAATAAAATCTCAAGTTACTTAAGAAAAAAATAAAAGCAAAAAAAGTTATGTTCAAGTGTCTGACTTCCAAACTTAGCGCTCTATGCGTATTCCTTCTAGATGTGGCTATGTCAAGTGAAAAGTCCTTTGAGTCCATAATTTCCTATTATCACAATGAATTACATTAAGTGAAAATGCAATAAGCTATTATAGTCTCCCACAAATATATCTCGGAGATTCATTTTCCCTTATTATATTCCTCCTACCAGATATTGTGATTCTGTGTCCAAAAGATCTATCTAGCAAAACTCACATATTCATATAAGATTTTAGCAATTTAACATTCAAATTCGAATTAAACAAAATGTCCTAGACTATACTAGGAAATGAAATTGAACTACCACTTTATGAAGTGGACATCATTGATCTTATGTTACAGGAAAATGAGACTGAGAAAGATAAACTAATTTGATCCCACAACTACCAGACATTAATGGTGCCACAAGCAAAGAGAAAGAGAATACTTGTTTCATAACAAATATGTGTCAGGCATGCAACACACGTTTGTACACCTTTCCTCATGTAATACTCATCAATGCTTTGTAAGGCAAGCATTATCTCTATATTGAAGATAAGGAAATTGAGGTAAGAAGCAACTTAAGTTGCCTAAGATTTATACAACTAGTTAGCAGCCACAAAAAGAAAGAAATCCTAAGAAATCTATCTATCACATTGATAGATTTTTGTCCTCAAACTCTATTTCCTATGATCTGAGGTTAGTTTGATTTCTTGTTTTATTTTTTTTTTTATATCCTACAGAGAAGGAAACAATTTCAGTGATCTAATTTCAATAAGATGATTTCTAATTCCTTGAGAGAATTCTGTGTTGATGATTCCTAGTGGGGTCACTATCATGAGTCTACCTGGCCTGTTTTAAGATCTTCCATATTTTATAAGATTATCATTTCCTATATAACTACTAAATAAATAATCTTGCAATGCTTAATCAAAGATATTTACTTCAAGGCTTCAGGCTGCCATCTACATGAGAAAAGGCTATTTCTGTCAAGCTCCCTTTTAGAATATTCTGTCAAGAGCAAAGACTAAGACATTTACAAATGCCAATTAATATAGAATACAGAGGTTAGCTAATAAATGCCAAACAATAACAATGATGCAGCATTTAGCATTCTGGATGTCAACCTAGTATTAATCTAGTATTAATGAATTAATACTGAAAGGATTTTATCATCAGAATAGCTGCTTTGCAAAGAATCAGACCCCTTCTTAAATCAGATGCAAATAACTTAAACATCAGTTTGAGCAACAAAAAATGGGAATTAAAGTATAGAGAAAGAAACTGAAATTCTTCTCTCCATCCTATCCAGTGTCCCTACATTTCACTAATTTAAGCTTATGATCCTGCTCTGTACCACCTAGCTCTAAAAGAAAGAACAAACATTAGGAAAAAGGTGGTCTTGGATAGAAAACACCACCATTACAAACAAACAAACAAATCAAACCTAAGTTATTTTATCTCTCAGAAATATTTTACATTTTTATATTTTATCTCTCAGAAAGCTCATGAATCTGTCACACCAAGTATTTTATCTTCTTTAGTCTTCTAAATCCATTTAAAAAAATTTTCATTCTTTACAAATTCTCCCCTGTCCTTTTTATTATCTGCTTCTGTTCTTCCTCAACATCACTCTGAAGAGTAAGGTAGAGATACACAGTAAACTCAGGCCAATATTTATCAAACATTTGCTAGGCTAGAATGGATTCTTTTTTTTTTTTTTTATCAGTTTATTGAGGACTGAGATGTCTGAAATAGTATATTACAGTTTTGTTGTGTATTCTTTTAGGTTTAGTTCTTTTTTTTCTGTTTTTAATTTTTACTTTATGTATATTTTTAATTAATTATTTTACAAAAGAATGCATTTTCACATATAGTACATAAATGGAGTACAACTTCTCATTTCTCTGGCTGTACGTGGTTCAGAGTGACCCCAATAGTGTAATCATACATGTATACAGGGTAATAATGCCTGTTCAGTAAATGGTGCTGGGAAAACTGGAAATCCATGTATAGCAGAATGAAATTGAACCTCTATCTCTCACCATGGACAAAATTCAACACAAAGTAGATCAAAGACTTAGACAATAGAACATAGACCCTGCACCTAATAGAAGAAAAAGTAGGCCCAAATGTTCATTATGTTGGCTTAGGCCCCGAGTTCCTGAACAAGACTCCTAAAGCACAAGAAGTAAATTCAAGAATCAATAAATGGGATGGATTCAAACTAAAAAGCTCCTTAGCTCTCATTAGTTATGAGAGAGATGAGAGAGCCCACTGGGAAAAAATCTTTACCACACACACCTCAGACAGAGCACTAATCTCCAGGATATATAAAGAACTCAAAAAACTTAACATCACAAAAATAAATAATCCAATCAATAAACAGGCTAAGCAAAAGAAACAATCAATGAGGTGAACAGAGAGCCAACATTCTGGGAACAAATCTTTGTCGCACGCACATTAGATAGAGCATTGATCTCCAGGATATATAAAGAACTCAAAAAACTTAACACCAAAAAAACAAACAGTCTAATCAATAAATGGGCTAAGGAACTGAACAGGTACTTTACTGAAGAAGAAATACAATTGACCAACAGATATATGAAAAAATGTTCATCATCTATAGCAATTAAAGAAATGCAAATCAAAACTACTCTAAGATTTCATCTTACTCCACTTGGAATGGCAATTATCAAGAATACAAGCAATAATAAGTGTTGGAGAGGATGTGAGGAAAAAGGTACACTCATACATTGTTGGTGGGACTGCAAATTGGTATAACCACTATGGAAAGCAGTATGGAAATACCTCAGAAAACTTGGAATGGGTCCACCATTTGACCCAGCTATCCCACTCCTTGGTTTAAACCTAAAGGAGTTAAAATCAGCATACTACTGACACAGTCCCATCAATGTTTTATAGCAGCTCAATTCACAATAGCTAAACTATGGAACCAACCTACATGCCCTTCAACAGAGGAATGGATAAAGAAAATATAGTATATATACACAATAGGATATTACTCAGCCTTAAAGAAGAATGAGATTATGGCATTTGCAGGTAAATGGATGGAACTAGAAAATATCATGCTAAGTGAACTAAGCCAATCTCCAAAAACCAAAAGCCGAATGTTTTCTCTGGTAAACGAAGGCTGATCCATAGTGGGGCCGGGGTATAGGGAAGAATGAAGGAAATTTGATTTGTGTAGAGGGGAGTGAGGGAAGGGTTGGGGTTGTGGAATGGGAAGGATGGCAGAAAGAGAGAGAAGAGATTGTTAATAGTAGTTTTCAATTTCTGTTCTATTGAAACCAAGAGTTGCATGAAACAGCTCAAGGAAGGAGTAATGAAATGAAAGAGTACCAGCTAGAATTCAGTTGTAAAGATCTGTAACTCCATGCCTCTTTCATTCAGTACACCAAACTTGGGACAAAAGAAATGTGTGGGGTTTTTAATCAAAAATTTAAAACTCTTACCCTGGAATATTTAATAGGTAGAAGAAGGTAGGAAGATGAGAATGTGTTCTATTTTATAAAAATGTGTTCCTCATCCTTCTCTGATCACTTATGTATGATACAGGTCCTAGAGATAAAAAGTTAAAATATAAAAAGTATCCTGAAGTTTAATTCCATTTTAATTTTTTAAAAGAATGAGTATTTTGTTGTGTTAAATTATGTAGTCTATAAGGGTGTGGCTCAGTGGCAGACTGCTTGCCTGGCATGTGTGAGGCCCTATATTCAATACCCACCCCTGTCCCCCTAAAAAAGTAGTCTGTGGATATCAATTATGTCCAGTGGAATGATGGTCCTATTGAATTCAACTATGCTTTTAATGATTTTCTGCCTGCTAGAGTTATCTACTTTGGATAGAGCCAATGTTGAGATCTCCAGCTATAACAATGGGTTAATATATTTCTGCTTAAAGCCCCATCAGTTTTTGCCTAATGTATTGGTACACCCTGTTGTCTGACATATATACATTAAGGATTGCTATGTTTTCTTGGAGAACTGGTCCCTTTATAACAATGTTATACCTCTCCTTATCCCTGATAATTGTCCTTGCTCTAAAGTCATATATAAGATTAATATAGCTAGTTCTGCTTTCTTAGTCTTAACATTATCTTTCTCCAACCTTTTATTTTTAAATGAATATGTCTTTGTATTTCAAGTGAGTTTTTGAAGATAATATATAGTTGGATCATGTTTTTTAACCTACTTTGATGATGTCTTTTAGGTGATGTATTTAAACTACTGATATGATTATTGACAGTTGGATTAATATCATATTTGTTCAAGTTTTACATGCACTGTCTTTGTTCATTGTTATTTGTTTTCTACTCTTTTTCTAGCCTTGTAGTTTTAACTGAGCAGAATTCTAGGTTGGTATTCTTGTGGGGTTTTTTTGTTTGGTTGGTTGTTTTTTGCTTGGTTTTTTTTTTTTTTCTTTCCTTCTTTCAACACTTAAATATTTCACTTTACTCTCTTGTTTACACGATTTCGTAAGAGATATAATATTCATTCTTCTTTTTGCTTCTTCGTAGATAAGGTCCTCCCTGCCCTGGTTTCTTCTGTTGTATGTTTACCTTTAATTTTCTACAACTAGAATATTATATGCCAAGGTATGTTGGGATTTGGGGACATTTATTTTACTTAGTATTCCTCTGAACTTCCTGGATCTGTGAGTGTGTAATATTAATATAGAGAAAATCTCAGTCACGTTGCTTCAAATATGTCTCTTTTTTTCTTTCATCTCCTTCTGGTATTCTCAATACGTATATGTTCTACCTTTGGTTATTGTCCCATAGTTATTATATATTTTGCTCCTTTTTACTAGTATTTTTTTCCTTTTTTTTGGTAAGTATTTTCTAACATAGCCTAAATCTCAGAGAAATTCTTCATGATGATTCTATCCTTGCCATGTCTGAGTCTGATTCTGATTCTTGCTCTGTCTTTTAAATTGCTCTTTTGCCTTTTAGTGTAAACTAAACTTAAGTTTAGATTAATCTTGTAAGTTTAGATTGGAAGTTAAACATGATGTACTGGGTGAAAGGAACTATAGCTATGAGGCTTTTAGTAATGTAGGAAGGTGGAGAGAAGGGAAGCAAACATAATTCACAAAGGGACTTTAGGGAACTGTCTTTTGTTGCAACACCAGGTTCACATTCTTAATATTTGTCTTTTAGGGCCAGAGTGCACAAAGGACAAATATGTGTCATTTGAAATGGATTATAGGAGCAGGAGTAAAATGGTTCTACTAGGGAGGTTCCAAACGCAGTACAATATTTAATTCTCAGCAAAGAATTTGTGATTTTTTTGTGTTTGGTAAATTTTTGTTTATTTAGTGGGTTTTTTTCATTTGGGTTTTTTTTCTCCTTTCAACACTTAAATATTTCACTTCACTCTCTTGTTTACCTGACTTCCTGGGAGATATAGAATTAATTCTTATTTTTGTCCCTTGTTGCAGTATCAGGGTCACATTCTTCATTTTGGCCCAGTTTAATGGGCCAGTGCTTATTTTTGCCATATACGTGCAGTCTGTAAACTACTTGTAGTAGAAGCAGTGAAACAGTAGTGGTAGGGAGGCTGCAGAGGAAGTTTCAAATAATAAGGCCTATGAGTAGGTCTCAGTCTTTTAGTGAGCCTGTGCCCCTGACAGCCAAGTGCTTCTCAATCCACCTCCACTCCCACTTCCTTAGGTGGAGTAAGATGGTTAGAGCCAGCAGGTGTTGAATATTTCCTTTCCTCACCCTTATCCCCAGGTCTGTTAGGTTCTGACAAAATCCTAAGAGGCTCTAGTAAACTCCTTGTGGTACTTGAGAGCAAACCTTGTTAAGAAGAACAGAATGCTCTGGTATATTTCAAAATGATTACTTTTACTTTCCCCTCTCACTGCTAGAAGCATTGGGATTTTTTTTCCCCCCGACTCTAATATTCACTGTGAGGAACTGGTCAAACTCCTGGAGGGAAAGTCACA
The DNA here is from genome assembly GCA_028644305.1 of Xerus rutilus. Lineage (NCBI taxonomy): Eukaryota > Metazoa > Chordata > Mammalia > Rodentia > Sciuridae > Xerus > Xerus rutilus. The sequence goes on from CM053401.1 coordinate 32,496,931, forward strand.
AAAGAGGTGGTCCTACTAAGAATTAGTTCTCTTGGCATTTTTAATACTTAAATTTGTTCACACTGGACCTCAGTAATTCTTACAATTCAGATGTGTCTACCCTGGCAAGAACCCTATTACTTCCTATGGTGGTTTCTGCCCCTGAGTTTCTACCTAAGTAAGTTGCAGTTCTCAGTATTTGTATTTGTCTCCAATTTGGGGACAGCAGTTTGCTCTGTGACTTCATTCACTAAGTTAAGAAGAACTACTAACTTTTCAGTTTGTTCAATTTTTTATGTATTAGGACAAAGTGATGACTCCTAAGCTTATTCTAGGCTGAACTAGAAACCACATTTTCATTTCTCACTTTCACATTTAACTAACTGATTAGGTAATATATAACACTTAGGAAGGAGAAGAAAAAAAAATTGGAAATCTGAATGCCTCAATGGCACATATATTACCTAAAATATGATTAATTAGTGTTTATAAATAATAATGATGTAAATTATTAAACAATACACTTCCTCCTTTCTTTCTGAAGCAGTGAAAATGTGGACAAATATTGTGGGGACCATTTAAATTATAAATTTAATTTATAAATTATTAATTTAAATGTTTCCTGAATGAACACCAAAATATTAAACTTTCCATAGGGAATATTTTAAAAATCTATCCCTAAAAAAAAAAAAAAGCTATCATTAAGTACCACAATTTACTGGTCATCCTTACTGCTCAATTTTAAGAATAATAAAGCCTGTTATTTTATTCCTGAAATAATATTATCATACCTTCTACAAAAATTTTAGAGATATCCTCTACAAGAAAGAAGAAGAGAGAGAGAAAGCTAAATTTTTATGCAACACATGGCATTTGGATGCCAGCCCCCAATATTTGCTATCACCATAGAATTAACCTTTATCAAAAATAATTTACTTGGAAAATCTTAATCCACTATATAATGTTGTCTGCTGGCTCTTATAGCAAAAAATATAGCCAACTTTTCCCCAAAAATCAAACTTAGAAACAGCTTCTTACATTTTATATTACTGGTTTAAACTTTATTTAACTGAGTTTTAACCTTCTTCACTAAAAGCATCCTGGTTTAGTAAGTTAAGGTAAATGTACTACATAGTCCATCTTAACAAATCTGAAAGCATTGTTGTAAGATAATCCTCCAAACTTAGCAAGACTCTCAGAATAGCCAGACCTAGGGGAACATACTAGCTGTATCTTCATTTTACATATATATAAATTTGACTTTATTATTTATATATCCATGAGGCATTACAAACAACAGACATCTTTAAAGCCTTTAAACAGTAAACAGATAATGAACCACTACAAAATTAGGAACTCGGGCACCATTTTGTGAAATTATTAATACTTTTGCTTTTTAGCCAGGGGATAGCTACAGAGTCGGAAAATAAGTTTTCCCAGGAAGATAATGAAGAATTAGGGTGAGTTAGATGGGAAGTGATTTGGAGACGATCAGAAAAAAGATAGGGAAAAGTAATAACAAGTAAAAGATTTTATAAATCATCTAGAAAAAAATTTTTACCAAAAAATGGTAGTCAAATGCAACAAACAAGGATACTTCAGTAAGATGGAAAAGAATATTCTAAAAATTCCACTCTGAATTTACAAAATATAAAACATATGAGACCCCACATTCCTGAAACCCCAAAACAAATTCAATATTTAAGTAAAACTGAGACTTAGTACTTGATATAGTTTCTAACTACGGTAATAACTGACACAACAGATTCAATTATGTCAATTCACAAGACATAAGAATTAAAAACATCAAAAGCAAAGAATAAACTTTGAACTATCAGGTGGTAGGTTATACGTGTAAAAATAAACTATTCAGGTGACCATGGCTACGTAAGAGACAGTCTAACAGATGGAGCACAGAATGTACATCTGCTCCAAAAATTGTCATACGACTTTAGGAAAGTCATTCTATCATCTCTAAAGCTAAAATAATATAGTCTCAGTAGACTGTTGAGGAATAGCAATATTCCACCAATAAAGAATACAGTAATATGGTATTTTCTGGATGAGAGGGAATTATCTAAAGAGAAAAGGATTCCTGACTTATAAAAGGAGAAAAATTTAGCTTATTAACAAAGCTATTTTATATTAACTATAAAAAATGGCTTACCTTCCTTTCCCAAGAACAGACGGCATTAATGAAACCAGAGAAATCCAGAGGAAGGTATTATTGCTTGAATCTGGGTCACAAAAGTTATTAGCTATTCAAAACAAGACAAAAGAAAAGAGAAATGTTAACTGTTTTAAAAATATACATTTACTCTGTTGTTAACATGAAACATGAAACATCTCAGGTGAAATCATTCAAACAAAATATATATCTCTAAATCTAACTCTCCAGGGACAGCTCCTTTGAAAGCAAAGACTAAAGAAATAGTTTAAATTATTTTTAAAATTCCTGATTGCTAAATGTGAAAAGATTTTTTTAAAAAAAATAAACCTTTGTAGTTATCATCCTACATAAATATTTTTCCCTCAGAAAGAACATGGATTTTGCCTAAAACAGAAAGGACCTAAGCTTTAAAAAAGGAGGCAAGGGGGAAGGGGTCAAGAACATTCAAATAATTTCAAGGACAAAAAAAACATGTTCCTCTCCAGAACATATTTACAGTCCCTCATCTAAAATTCAACTAACATCCAACTGAGGCAATCAGCCAAGCTTGGCAAATTAAAAGAACTGTAATTCTGACAGATTATCTTCTATAAATATTCAAATATGGACATTTGTGTGCATGCAAGGGTCTCCATATGCCAATCAAAATGCTTTGTTTAGGATTCTAAAATTGAGTGTTTTTTTCACTCAATTCACTGTTGTAGGAATCCCTTGAATCCTTTTCATTTTAACTCTCACCTCATCTCATCAGAAGATAATCTCTTTATGGATATTCTGAATTAAAAATTAAATGGTAACATTCACATAAGTATGAACAGCCAAAGGGAAAGTATCTAAAACCTTTGAAAATATACATCTATAAAGACTAAAGGAAAGATCCAGGAGCAGGAGAGGGCATTGAGGATCTAGGATGGCAGTTAAATAAAAAACTAACTTTTTATTCATCTGATCAGTTATGCCTAGGTAATATAAAACCCGAGATGTAAAGAACAATTGGCACACTTCATAAGTGTGGGTTGTATTCAAAGTTCCATTTAGAAAGACTACCATTTATTTGGCTCAAGGAAACATCTCATATTTTTAAGACAAGTTTGAATACATGAAACTGCAAAAAGTGGGGAAATACAATCAGTATGAGATTAAAACCAAACTTTCTTTTTGAAATCAACAGATGACTTTATCATTAAGAGAAATCAATAATTAACAGCAATAATGGCTTTAATGAAGACAAGTTATCTGAGGCACTAATTTGCTAATTGTTTCATCCTATCCCCCATTAGTCAATTTCCCTTAAACATGTATAAGAATACTAAAAAACCTCAGACCTTTCAGGAAAACAAGTGATAGGCATGCCTCTACATTCAGGGCAGCATTAAATTGTGAAAGAAAACTCAACTTATCCACAGGAATCTGCCTTTTTGGTGACGGCTATGAATATTTCTAGATGGGTAGGCTTGGAAGAAACACTTTTACTTTATGATTATTCACTACTTATAAAAGGAGAAAATTTTAATTTATTAACAAAGCTGTTTTAATATTAAGCCACCATACAAACCCAGGTTCAACAGTGGATCCAAACCAAATCAGTGGTTCTCAAATCAGGGAAAGGAGGAGAGAATTCTGGTTTAGGAAACAGTAACTTCAGCCTTCTCTGGGAGTTATTAGAAATGCAGAGTCTCAGGTCCTGCTAAGGACATACTGAATCAGAATTAAGCATCTAAACAGACCCCCTAGTGATTTATACTCTCATTAAAATTTGAAAAGCTCTGTGGGAACGTGAATTGTAGAATGAGTGACAAGTTATAATCTTCTGTTCAAAGCAGCAGACCACTGTTCAGCCAATATGCAAACAATTTTTAACCTCTAGTTTATAGCATCATTACTCCTATACACAATTGTTTATATAACTAAGAGCTCTTGAGAAATAGGAACACCCCAAATACTAAAAAATGAGTATCTAATGATTAAATCTCAAATCCCAAGAAAGCTCTGACACAGTAATCTTAGAACAAGTGGTCCTATCTCATGTTCCCAAATCACATTAACTAGATAAATTATAGTCATGTACTACATAATGACATTTTGGTCAACGATGGACCAAAATACAATAACAGTCTCATAAGATTATACTGCCTAGTGAAGTCACAGTAATCTTAGTTTGTGTAAGCATACTCTATGATGTTCACACAACAATGAAATTACCTAACAATGAATTTTTCAGAACCATGCCCATCCTTAAGAAATGTATGGCTGCAGTTAAAATAACAGCACCTCTATTCCTTCAAAATCCTTACCACTGCGTATTTGAGGGTCCCAGCAACTAGGAGAGATCAAAGGCCTATGCCAACAAATAACTAAAAAAGGAGGCTATGCTATAACTATTCTGTTACTGTTTCTCAGCTCCAAATCTACCCTTTAACAATGATCTCTATTAAAAATAGAACTGTGAAACTAGTTTGCTCTTTTGCCAGGTATCTTCCTCATATTAAGGGCACTAGAGTAAGAATACAAGCTTTTTCCAAATAGTACTATACCAGCTGAGGCTCTCTATCACAGCAGTAGCAGGTACTTGAAGCCACCATCTTTTACTGGCACTCCCAAAATTATCCCTCAGAAACAGTAGCAGCAGCCAAGGCAGTACTCCTCCAGAGGTTTTGAATCCCAAGTCTATATGCCCCTACTCCAAACTCTTTATTCCCTGACACCTATGGTTGTTAGCTGCTTTCTGCAGTTATTGTTTGTTACCCCAGTGTTCCCTTTTGCCTTGTCAGTCCTATAAGACCCATATAACCCATTCCCTATACTAAATTTTCTTGGATAAAGTATTTAATATGAATTTTTTTCCTGAACTGATCTTAACTGATCCATCATGGATAGATGGAATAAAATTCAAAATAATCTTGATCACTCTGGAAAACTGTTTTCCCAAAACACGATAATCCATAAGAAAATATTTACTGCCTCTCCCCCAAAATAGATGCAAGATGGAAAATTGATGCAAGAAATGCAGTTGATAAAAAAGAGGAAACACAATCTAAGAAAGCAATATACTGAAACTAGTATCATGATAGAAAACACATGGTATCTCAAAAATGAAGAGCCAATAAAAAGTCTGAAACAAAAACTTTTCACTTTAAGTAATAAAAATCACATAAGTGTAGATATGAAAGGAATTTTATTATTCTGTCTCTGACATTATTCACTTTTGTTAAACAGTTTTGTATCTAGTTTGGGTTACCATACTTCAAGCTTCAAGAAATCAGGGAGAGTCCAAATAAGATTACACAAATGATAAAAGAAGTCAGAAAACATGAACCCTCAACAGTCTAAAAAATTAGACTTTTCAGTCTAGTTTAGTGAAAAGAAAACTTTTAGCTAACACATTAGCTGCCTTCCAGTTTAAGAGTTCTGACCAACTGTATTTCACCTTTATAAAGGAAATGAATTTAACATAGAAGATGACACAGTACATGAAGACATTTATATCTCCATTTTAATGGAGCTTCTTAGCTTACTGGCTCTTCTTGAAATAACTAAAATGGTGGCTAACTGCACCTGAGAATGACAAGGAAATTTTTGCAAAAAAGAAAAAAATGTTGTTGATGATAATGATGATGATGCAGCATAGAATTTCAATGCCAGAGATCTGATTTATCTGGTCTTAGGCACTGCCTGTCATATTTTTAAAAATTAAAAAAATACTCTAGTGTATTACATACTGACAGAGGAAATGAGAATCACTTAATGGAACATTTAGTAGTAACTTTGCTGCTTGTCTGAAGACCAGCAACATCCAGATTACTAGGGAAGCTTGTTAGAACAGCAAGGTCTCAGGTCTACTGCAAACTACTGAATAACAATCTACATATTAACCAAAGTAATCCTTATGCACATTCAGGTTCAAATAATAATGCTCAGTTTGAAAGGAATTTGAGAGGGGAAGAGGAATAGGAAAAAGGACAGGAAGGGCCAAACTCCAGCCTAAAAGTAACTTTTTAAACTAAATTTTCTGTAGTTTTAGATACAAAAGATTTTTGCTTTAAAACTGTTAGAGTTTACTAATAATAGAGATTGAGTAGTAACAAATATTCAGCACATACTATATATTGGTATTGTTCTTTCTTTACAAATTGATTTAATCTTCAACACAAGTCTATAGAGAAGATATTTTATAATCCCTATTTCACTGATAAGGTAAAATGAGGTATTTAATAAATATCTTGGGCCAATCACACAGCTAGTAAGTAATAAATCTGAAGTTTGAATCCAGGCAGTCTGTTTAAGTTCCAGAAATAAAAACAAAATAATACCATATCCAATACCACTCCAAAATATGCTGAAATCCTTCGACAGAAAAGTATAATTATTGGTAATAAAAATCTTGTAAAAGAAAAATATTTTCCTCCATTAAAAAAACAAATTCAAGGGCTGGAGATGTAGTTCAGTGGTAGAGCATTTGCCTCTCATGAACAAGGCAAAGGCTTTGGGTTTGAAGAAACCAAGAAGGTTTTAATAGTGACATAATTACATCAATATTATTTGGGGTCTGTGGCCCACAAGTAAAACAGGCACATGAAAGAGAAGAAGGTAGTCCAGGAGGTAACTTAAAACTCCAACATTATCAGTATTTTGTAGTGAGTGATAAACAGAGCAATACTACACAGGACATTATCTTATAAGACAAAAAGTTTTCGAATAACCACTGTTAACTATATTTAGGAAGTAACTGAAATCCTATGTTGGGAGAAACAGTCTCCCTGATGCCTCCTAAATCTACCTTTACTTCTCCTACCACCATCACCACCATGCTTAGAAAAATAAAGTATATAAGGCTATGATTATTTTTCACAGTGAACAGAGGCATAACATAAATTTAGTCTGATTTTTCTTTTCTTCTGTACCCCACTGCTCCCAATCTGTAAAAAAATGTCCACTTTCCACTTGTCATTACAGAAGGCAAGAATCCCATTTCCAATAAGCTACAAATGTTACTTCCGTAAATACTGAGGAAGACTTTTAAAGAAGAGGTCAGATAGAGGCTGTCAGTAAGAAGCCTACTAAAAGTTTTCATAATTCATGTAAATTCTAAACAGCATAATAGAAGAGTCAAAATTCCAGATATAAAATAACATCATTGCACTGACAAAAAGATTGAATTTAAAATATGGAAAACTGTATCTTATATTTAAAGCAAAGCATGACTAAGATATTTCAGTATCATTCAGCCCAACCAGCTCCTTTTAAAAAAAGTGTACAATACTTTTCTTCGTTAACAATGACAAAGCCCTGGTGATCTAGTTTTGAAAATGAAGAGAATCACAGATAACAAAGATAGAATTACTAGCCAGGTGCAGTGGTGCAAGCCTGTAATCCCAGCACTTAGGGAGGTTGAGACAGGAGAATCGCGAATTCAAAGCCAGCCTCAGCAACAGGGAGGCGCTAAGCAACTCAGCAAGACCCTGCCTGTACATAAAACACACAAAATAAGGCTGGGGATGTGGCTCAGTGGTCCAGTGCCTCTGAGTTCAATCCCCAGTACCAAAAAAAAAAAAAAAATAGTTACTAACCCTTAAGAATTTCTATAAATGCTAGACCATTTTGAGGCTAAAGATACCAACAAAAAGACTCCATGAAATGCAGTTTTCCAAACACATAAGTTTAAAATTATGACCTGAAGCAATTTTGAGTAAGACTACCTGAAGAATCTTAAAAAGGTAAGGTCCAGGTGAAGGATAAGAAGAACACGGCTTCACTTCCTAAAAGCAGAGTAAGACTTCCCAGGAAGTCGCCACAGATGAAACCCAAAAAAGAGTATTCTCAGTGGGCAAGGCAACAGTCAAAAAACACAAAGGTGGAGCATTACTGATATGACTCTGTCATTAACTAATATGACTAATAAAATGACTCAAGTCAACACTCCTTGAAAATTTCCATCATCTTTTAATTATTCATACTATTTATGTAAATTATCTTGTAGTTCCCCCCCTCCCCACAGCACCAGAAAATCACCTCCTCCCTTCTCCTTAGCTTTACAAATAGCATGTTCTCAATCAGAGCAGAATGCCCATTCCCATTTCTTGGCTAGTCTTAACTTCTCATAAAGGTATGTGCATAGAACATAGAAAAAGTAACAACAACCAGTTACTGGACATACATTACAAATGGTCATGAACTTGTACATATTCTATTCTATACATAAGAATTAAATAATATACAGCATGTAAAGTATGTAACAGTATCTGCCGGTAATAAATACATGCTCAGTCAGAGTAGCTTCCATTGTATCTAACCTTTATAACAACACTAGGAGGTAGTTGCTATTGTTTCCAATTTGTAGTTGAGGAAACAGGTAGAATAACTCGCCTAAAGTCACAGGGATAGTGGAGAGGTAGAGAGAATTCAAGACAATTCAATGGAGAGCAGAGCCTCAACTCTATTATAACCTAGGCTAACTAGGTTATAAAGCAGGAGGGCAAAAACAGCAGATACAAAACCATTCAACAGTCATAGCTGTCCTTTATAAGAACTTTCCTGAATCATCTCCAGGTCACTCATTGCCTAGGCATCCTCTCACAAATATTCCTGTACGACTAAGACTTAAAGAAGGACATGGAAAAGATGATGATGAAATGCTAAGTGTTTAATGTTTCACAGTACTTTAAAATTACAAATTAAATAATCCAAGTAATAATAACTCCATAAGGAATATGAAAGAAAATATGAAAAGTTAAAGGAATCTAATTACTCAGTGTAAACTGTTTAACTTAAAAACATTACAAACTGTCTTTTGGTTCTCCATATCTAAGAGTACACGATTCGTCCACACAAAATATGAACATAATAAATACAAAATTTAAAGATCTCCATTTCTAATCATGTTTCTGATGACTAGTGTTGTGTATGAATCCTTTAATTTTTAAAATACTATATAATTTTTCTTAAAACATCTGTGTTTCCCCTCATCTCAAATTCCTCCTAAGTGGTTATTTTCTCTATTCAAAGTATATTTCAGCTTGCCTGTACCCGCCACCTATCCCCCAAATGGTAATCACTGTTTTCCACAAAACTCCCTTACCCTACTTAAGCCAAAGACTGCATTCACAACAACATAATTAGAACAAAAAAATTCTATTTATGTACTGATATTCTCAGCATACCACTACAAATTCAGAAAACAGAAATTAATAGTAGTAAAAGTATATTTCATTCTGCTTAATTGTATTTTAACCTGGTATCTTTCAATAAATAATATAAATTATATTGTTGTTGTTTGTTTTTATAAATCTTGTACATTTACAGATACCCCTCTAAGGAGATTTTATTTATCTATTTTTAATTTCTTCTTCCACATTTTTTATTGGTGCATTGTAGCTGTACATAATGGTGGGATCTGTTGTTTCATACTGGTACTTGCACACAATGTAACAGTATAATTTGGCCAATATCATTCTCTAAGGAGATTTTTAAAAATTAAATGCTTTAAATTACTCTCCTAGCCAAACATCTATGACACAGATAGAGAGCAATATACAAACATGCCTCAATCCTCTCAACCCCCAAAACACACACACATACTTCCCATTTATTTACACTCTCCTTAAAAGAAAAGAAGTAAAATCTTTATTACTATCCTATCCAAAATGGAGAGGTGATGATTACTTGGAGTGTTACTGCCCCAAAAAACTCCCAAGAAGAACTGAAGTGAGATAACTTCCCTCTGATCTGTTTATTACCTATATAGAAGTATCTCCATTATTTAAACTTTTACAAAAAAATAAAAGTATTAAAGTTTTATAGTTAGAAAAGATTTATAATGTTTTTTTTAATGTGATGAATTCACTTAGGTGGTGTTTTTGTTGTTTTTATTTTTGTTTTGAGGAAAAAGTCAATTTTAGAAATACCTGTCAGAGGAACATAGCTGTAAACATGCCTCTACCCCAACCACCACCGCCACCATCCACACACACACACACACACACACACACACACACACACACACACAGATTGTAAAAGGTTCCAGACAGAAGCACAGAGTCCCTGAACCAACAAGCACAATGTTTGAAGAGTTAACAACTGTGCCCTTTTCAATCAGGACTATCTAAAAATATTTTTAAAAATGGGAGCTGGGGATGTAGCTCAATGGTAGATCATTTCCCCCAGTACTGGAGGAGGAAAACATCAAGAAGCAGCACTGGGCTCCTTATATAAAACCACACCCTGGAAACTCTATCATAACAAAAATTTTCTGGTGTCCCTTGGAAGTCCTTCTAAACTAAATTACAAACACTCATGGGCTGGGGACATAGCTCAGTGGCAGAATAGTTACCTACCATGCACAAGTTCTCGAGTTCAAACCTCATCACTGAAAGAAACTCATAATATAAAATTCAAACACCCTTAGAACCTCAAGTAAAATGTTATAGATCTGAGGCCTTCTGTGAAGCTGAGGTTAATTACAGAGACCCCTCTTCAAACCCTGATTCTTGTAGTCATGTCAGAAAGATTGCAGACATGTCACTCAGAATAACAGGCATGAGTTTATTAAAAGAAATAGGAAAAGGGAAAAAGAGGAAATTCTCAAATAAGAGAGTGGATCCTCTCAGAGAGGAGAGAGATGGTGTGCCCTTCCTACCTAATTTAATTGGGTCTCAGGGAAGTCTCAAGAGAATCCTAGCCAGGACTACCTCTTGACTTTTGAATGACAGCAAGATAACCTCAGACTTTCAAGTCCCCACTAAGACAACTCTAGGTCACTTTGGCCCATGCTGATCAGTTCTAATTGGAACCTGTTCTTATAGATTTTATGGTTAGGAGGAATTATTCTTATCTCCCTGAGTTCTGGCATCTGGTCTGTGTAAGGATCACAAAAGTCCCCCCCACACACACACATCCCTTTCAGGGTAACCTGTGTTGTGTGTTCTTTTTAAGAGCATTTCAGGCCTGCATTTCCCTTGCAGATAACAAGTTGTTTGCTGAGGGATGTAACATATCCTGTCAACTCAAGCCAGGCAGCACTGCGGGCAAATTGCTTTTTAAAAGATAAAGCATGTGGGGGTCAGAATAGTGGGCCCATTTTATAGAATTATTCCCTTAACCTCTTGTTCCCATTGCTCATTGTCTAAATATTCCCTATGAACAGGAAGCCTAATATTTGGTAAATCCTTCTCTACCCTTCCTTCATACTAAGTGTAAATATATAAAGTATGTTCCTCTCCTGAGCAGATTCTCTAGACATAACTGGATAAAGATGCCTTTCAGTCCCAGATGCCCTGCTACTCTGTCTGCAATACAGAGAGGAAGAATATGTCATCTACTTGGAATCCAATCAGAAATTTCTTATGAACATAAGAACTTCAAGCTTTTATATTCTAATGATATATAAACACATTCTCCAGAAAGAAAGTCAGTAGCCAAATGTGGCCATTAAGCATATAAAATATGGCTAATCTGAATTGAGGTAAGCTATAAATGTAAATTACACATAGATTTCAAAGACTTAGTATGAATAAAAAACAATGGAAACTATCTCAATAATATTTTTATTGAGTAGTTGTTAAAATAATACTTTATACTAGCTTAAATAATTAAAACTAATTTCTTTCTACTTTTTTTAATATGGCTATCAGAAAACTTAAAACTACATGTGTGTTTCACATTATATGTCTATTCAACAATGCTGATCAATCAATGATAAATCAAATGATAAATCAATGATCATAAACTTTTACTATTCCCCTATCAAGCTTTCATGTTTACATAGTTTCATTAAATATTAGTCATTACAACAGGCAAATCACAATTCCCTTTCCCATGACATGCAAAGATTACATTTACTTATCCATTTCTAAGTTCCTTCCTTTCTAATATTTCCATCCAACCTTAAAACGCTGAATATATTCTATAATATTTCACCTCCTCTATCTACCTGCAAATCTCACTCAAGTTACTGGCCTCAAAATATTAATCTTTTTGTCTCTAAAGACTATCGCACTTAGAGAAAGAGAGGTAATGAATTTTTCCAAAAGGGGCCTTCAGGTTATTTCAGAGAGGCAATATGTCATATGTTAAAGGTTTGGTCACTAGAATCAAATAGCCAAGCAATAACCCTATCTCCTATTGTATACATTATTATAGCATAGTTTCCTTGTCTGAACAAAGGCCAAGTACAATTATCATTAAATATTAAATTAATATTTCATTTGACTATCATTTAATATTAAAATAACAATTCCATAAGTTGTGAAATAAGAAACGCATTTAGACCACGACCTGGGACAGCCATTATTATTACCATCATTTCGCTTTTTGTCGTGCTTCCTGAACCTATCATTCTCTTTCTCTTTCTGGCGGCTCCATCAACAGGTTACCTCCGATGCTAGTCTGTAGCATATCCAAAAAAAAGAGTAAAGAATACATAACAACAAATGGAGGAGGTCATTTGAAGCTGGGGAAAAAAACAAAAACGAAAAAACAGCTCCAACACCAGAGCCCATAAGAAAGTGGTTTGGGGCTGGGATTGTGGCTCAGTGGTAGAGCACTTGCCTCGCATGCATGAGGCACTGGGTTTGATCCTCAGCACCACATAAAAAAATAAATAAAATATTGTGTCCATCTACAACTAAAAAAAAAATTTTTTTTAAAAAGTGGTTTGTTTCACATAATAAAAAGATTCTTCATTATGAGAAATAGTCAAGTCTAGAACCTCATAAAAAGTGTCTTCACAGGGGTTTAGAATAGGTATTCACTACAATTTTGAACCAGACTCAGCATAGATAACACTGTATAACTGTGGCTAGAATCCAAGTTATTCTATTATATCCCATGAACAATATCAGTATAACAAGCACCTGCAAGAGATGGTAATCATTGGGAAGGGGAATCTGGCACCAAATCTTACTTTTAGCCATAGTCTTCCCATAACTCTTACATTCAATTCCTGACTGATGAACTGAAAACCAAACCACAGACTTGGAATTTCATCCATTTCTGGGCTGGGGTTGTGGCTCAGTGGTAGATTGCTTGCCTAGCATGTGTGAAGCACTGGGTTCAATTCTCAGCACCGCATAAATAAATAAATAAATAAATATCCATTGACAACTAAGAAAATATTTTTTAAAAAAAGAATTCCATTCATTTCCTAGATCATAAAACTATAAAGGAGGATAGGAGGGCTACCACAAATATGTATTTAGTTTTACTATATTATAATAGATTTGTCCCAATAATTAAAAGATATGCTGAATTTGTGTTAAAATGAGACTAAAGGCAATTTCTATTAAAGTAAACTTTGAAGAAATATTTTCAAAATCATAGATATAAGCTTTCACAGATATTTCCAATCTGTAAAAATATCAACCACTAGTTCAAATTTAGATTAAAAATATTATACTCTAACGTATACAGAAAGTTTTAGAAAATGCCGGGGTCTTGATTTAAAAAAAAGAAATCACTGAACTGTGTGAAATATATATGTATCTACAAAATCAATGCAGACACATGCTGACAAAAAACAATTTATGCATAGAGCAGTCAGAGAACTAAAAGTTTCTGGGAACTTTAATGAAAAGTCACATGTAATCATCACATCTGCATGTAGTTACACACATGGCACCCAGTTTCGGGAATCTTGAACTTACCAAACCTTTTACAACTAAATTTGGGTTATTTGGGGTGAGGGAAAGAGATGCGAAAGAGGAGTAAAGAGCCTTCTAAAACCCCTATTTTGACTAAACGTGCAGCTGTAATTACAGATGTTCTAAAGCTTTTCTTGGAACTGCCTAATTATATTTTTAAAAATAATAATAATACCTAAAAGTAGATTTTAATGAACTAAAGAATTTGGTAGGAAGACTTCTTCATAGCTGTTTTTTACTGTATAATTAATTTCTTTTGTTTTTGTCCGGCAACTAATAGGTATGAATTGCTATATAAATATAAAAAGTATTCTTAGCTTCCTTGAGTTTAGGAGTTTTGTGTTTTTTAAATAAAAAATACAATGAATTTCTTCCTTTGGTATTTATGCAGAAACCTACATTTTATGTTTCTTCTCCCTTACCATGCCATCTATTTTATATAAGTATGAAACAAGTCTTTGAACTAAATGACAAATATGTATGATACCAATAAACAATACATATAATCCTTTTCTAAATCATTTCAAAATTGTTCTCTAATTGTGTATTTACTCAAAAATGCTATAGCATGCAGCAAAAGGAACTTACACATTTTAAGACATATTTTTGCATTATATTTTAGATGTAATCAGCATATTATTTAATTCCCAGATAATTATTTATTCAAAAGGAAAATTATTTTTAAAAATCACAAATCCATGGAACTCTTAAAATAACTGATCTGGTAATTTTCAAAATGCCCTTAATGACTAAGATTTTTCTCAGTTGCATAATTTTATTTATATATGTGGGTAACAGGAATTTCTATTAAAAAAATCAAGAATAAGTAAAGATAATTCCTTGGGAAGAAATAAAAAAGGATAAAAAAGGCTGGCAGATTCCTCAAGATTTAAGATATGGAACCAAAAAAGATACTTCCTCTCAAATTAAAGAAAGCTAGAATAGTGAATATCTGCTTCATATTACCAAAAAGTTACAAATAGAGGAGAACAAGGTTTAAGTCACCAGTGACTGACTGCTTAATTTAGATAAATGTTCTCTACCTTTGTCTGGCTACCAAAAAGAGAAAGCAATGTTACTGAAATTCTTTTGCTATTTTGCTGAACAAAAATACAATCATAAGCCAGACATGGTGGCACAAGCCTGCAATCCCAGCACTTTGGGAGGCTGAGACAGGAGAAACGTGAGTTCAAAGCCAGCCTCAGCAATAGCGAGGCGCTAAGCAACTCAGTGAGACCCTGTCTCTCCATAAAACACAAACAGGGCTGGGGATGTGGCTCAGTGGTCGAGTGCCCCTGAGTTCAATCTCCAGTACCAAAAATAAAATAAAATAAAATAAAATAAAATCATAAATAACTTTTTCATCACATACAAAAAAATACTTAATAATGCATGATGGTACTAAAATATTCATTACATCGGGCACATTTACCCTGAAAGTCTTACAGTAGATCAAATATATTTTCCAAAGCAATGATCAGCATATCTATGTAGAAATAGCAGGCATATTATCCTCCACATTATTTTCTTGTTCAAGTTAGTTTGAAACATGCAAGGTTTACAGTGAGCTTGATAAAGAAAGAATAAGAAAACACTCTGAAAAGGTAAGAAGAAATACCAGAATAATCTTGAACATGGCCAAATATTCATATTTTTCTACTATCTGAATAGGCCAATGTCTTCCACAAATGCTAATCAACATGGACCAAATTTAAATTAAAAGCTAAGTAAGAGTAGTACAGGCAACCACAAAGAAAGAGGCAAACTAGCAGGTAATAACATTTATGTGTTCAAAAAAGATAAGAATAATTTAATTTCAAAGCACAGATTATATTTACAGGTCACTGGCTCACCTGTTGTCAAGAAATATCTCATCAGACCAAGAAACCATATGGAGCACAATTTATCAAATTCAAGAATGTACAGTGTTTAGCAGCAGCTGAAGATAATCAGTAGTACATTAAAAAGATACAATAGTTGATCCTCTTGGAAGCAAGCTGAGCTTCCTGAAAAGAACAGATAGGTTCTGAAAGGTTGGATGCATGTACCTTTGCAAACCAACTTATCAAAAATGACCTCATTTGGGCTTGGGCTGTGGCTCAGTGGTGGAGCGTTTGCCTCGCAGGTGTGGGGCGCTAAGTTTGATCCTCAGCACCACATAAAAATAAATAAAAACAGTGTCCATCTATAACTAAAAAATTTTTTAAAAAAACAATCTCATTTTACCTCTGCTAGAATCATCACAGAAAGATGAGACAAAATGAAAAAAGACGATTGCAATTTAAGTTGAAGATGTGTCATCAACTAAAATAGCTGCTGCAAAACCCTATTCAAATCTCCCTTCCAACCATATGTCTACGCTAAAGCTTTTCATTATCACACATTACTGTTTCCCTTACTACAGAGCATCTACATAGCAGAATCTAAGATAGTACAAAGCAGAGAGCAAAGACTAAGAACTTCCAGCACCACAAAACATTTAATTTCTTATTCTTTTAAGTTGAAAGAATTCAAACTTAGAAGACACTGCCTTCTAAAATCAACAGCTATAAGAAGTTTAAAATCATGACCAAAATAATCCTAACCCTCCCTTCTATTTGGAGAGTTAACAGTCACAAACAGGTGTTGGAGGGGGGAGGGTGTTGAGTCAGTGACGGAAAATTTTGCAGTGAAGATACTGGAAAAATTGAGAATCCCCCCCCCGCCCCCCTCATGTCTATCCTTACTACTACCACCACTCCCATCACAGCCATAGCCCTATTTAAAAAATAAAAAATAAAAAATCCCCCATCCTTTACCCTAGGATCCATCTCCTGCCCAGCATTTTCTAATATACTCTTATACTAACAGTACTCTGCTTTCTTTATTGGCTTTCAAACTATGAAAAGTTCCAGGAGATCAACATAAGAATTTGTGTCATTTTTGTTTCCTTCATGGGGTCCAAGGTAACTATGAACACTGCTTCTGTGTTCATATAATCACTAGAGAAATACATAACATAAAAGTAAAGCTTCCATTGGTCGTTTCATTTTTATTTATTTTTGTACTGGGGATTGAACCAAGTGGTTGTCTACCACTAAATTACATCCCCAACCCGTTTTATTTTTTATTTTAAAGCGAGTCTCATTAAGTTGCCTAGACTGTCACTGAACTTGTAATCCTCCTGCCTCAGTCTCCCAAGTAACTGGGATGACAAAAGTGTTCTACCACACCTAGATCTATTGGTTGTTTTTTAAAAATAAGACAAAGACAAACATGGAAGTCAAGATGTAGCAAGAGGAACCAGGTTTTTACTCTCACTTGAAATGAGAACAGCAAACAAAGTCAGAGAAATGAAGAAAAAACAGCAGTTCTCAATGAAGTGGACATGAAAAGAATTAAAGCTAGTCAGTTGCAGCAGCAGAAGAGGTGCTGGGTCACCACAGAGGAGAGAGAGAACACAGAGAAACCCAACTGCAAAAAAAAAAAAAAAAACCCCTGAGGTCAGAAAAGCAACCTGAGGGGGCTAAGGCAAGGATTACAAATTCAAAGACAACCTCAGCAAATTAGTAAGCAACTTAGCAAGATCCTGTCTCAAAAAATAAAAAAGGCTGGAGCTGTGGCTTGGTGGTTAAGTGCCCTGCAGAAGTGGAGTGGAGTGCAGGGAAAGGGAAGGGGAATTAGAAGGGGAAGCAGCCTGAACTTAGCTGATCCAGAGGCTGTACCACGAACTGGTGTTTGAAAAGTGCTCCATATTTCCCCACTAGATAGGGAGAACTGAGGTCAAGGAAAGATGGCCACTTGCTAATAATTAATTATATTATAGATTCAAGGCCAAAAAGCGAATCCAACTCACTTCTCATTTGAGTCTGGCAGCTCACGTGAATAACTGAAGCAGGTAGTGAATCTGAACAGGCCTGTGTGAATACAATCAAGGACTAAGCCTGGGAAGGCTGTGTTCCTGGGCAGCAGAGTGTGTGGAGGATTGCCTCCCTTATCCCGCAAGTAGATTCTTTAGAGGCTCTAAGATCCAAACCACTAACAGCAATTGGCAACTTCCAGGCCCTAGGGGTGGGGGCTGATCTACATTTTCCAGAGCAGATACCACCCAAAAAAGCCTGCAAGACTCGATTAGACCTAAACCCCAGCAGGTGGAACTCCTCCAATGGAATTCTACACCACTCCCAATCTAGAAGTGCATCAATCTGGTCTGTTCAGACAACTCCAACTGACAGTACTTCCCACTTCATCCTACCCTACAGTGGTCAGAAGGGAGGCTGAGAGCTAGTCTTAGCCCACTCCAACCAGCAGCTCAGACAGCAACATACACACAGGAAGGGGTTAACAACCCCCAGTCATTTCTCATGCTCTCCTGTGCGCAGGCTCGCTCTCTCCCAACCCTCTCTCTCTCCATAGCCTAAGAAGAAATGGAAAAGACAACATTTGGGCATAGCCAGTAACCATCCACTTTTGTTGAATATTTTGAACATTTCAGTAGAAAAAAATCTCTTCATTCTTCAATAAAAACTGTTTTGTTTTACTTTGGTTTTCTTATTGTTTTGTTTTTGGTGTTCTTGCTGTGCTAAATTGTTCATGGACATATAAACATATGCACATTTGTTTCTTTTTTCTTGATTTTTAAAAATGTAGTTATTTTTCCTTGTCTTATATTTTGAGGTTTCAGTTTTGGGTTTGTTTATTTTGACTTTGTTTTCTCTATATTTGTTTCTCTTGTTTCTCTTGATCTCCCTTTTTCGCCTGCTAACATCCAAATTCTTTTTTTCTCTCCACCTTTACTTCATTTCTGTTTGTTCTCCTCCTTCCTTATAAACATCACCTGATTTCTCTCTGCTGCATTATTTCTATTCACTTTTTAAAATTATAAAGTTTCTTCTTTCCATTCACATTTTCTTTTCTCTTAATGAACTGTATTTTTAACATCTTTTAGAACTAATTGATTTATATAATTCCTTCCTCCACCATTCACGCAGTCATAAATATTACTGATGTAGATGACATAGTTGCCACCTGTTGTTTGCTTTAATGCCAGATCCAGTTCATGATTACTTATTGTTTTTGCTGTTGCCAACTGCTGACCCTACCACTCCTGTTTTTTGTCACAATCAACATTGTGGTTGTTATAGAAAACATTTATTTTAATGCTATACAGTGTTTGTACTGGTTGTTGCTCTTGTGTGTTTCCCCCTGTTTTGTGAGCTGCTTGGAGTCTACAGGGACACTACAAGTTCACAGGGTACAGACTCTTCTGCTGAACTAAACTCAACCAGAAGAACGAGAACCTTGCTCCATACACAAATTAACAATGCTTAAACTACAGCTATGCTTTAATACAAAGAAAAGAAAAGACAAAGATCCAAACTAATAACCAGGCCTCATTCACAAACATCCACTGCTACAGCAAAAACGGAGAATTGCCAGATGTGGTGGTGCATGCCTATAATCCCAGCACTTTGGGAGGCTGAGACAGGAGAATTGCGAGTTCAAAGGCAGCCTCAGCAATGGAGAAGCACTAAGCAACTCAGAGAGACCCTGTCTCTACTTTAAAAAAAAAAAAAAAAACTAAAATAGGGCTGGGGATATAGCTCAGTGGTTGAGTGCCCTGAGTTCAATCCTTAGTACAAAAAAAAAAAACCCAAACCAGAGAGAATTGACATAAAGGCTGTGGACATGACACCTACAAGGGAGCCTCAATCTAGATGACTCAAGGACACATTGATAAAGCTGTGCCCTAAAATGTCTACACATAAGAGTGGAAGAGACATCCATTTGAACAGATGCATAAAACCCAACACCAGAAAAAAAGAAATATGAAAAAACAAGGTAGTGTGATACCTCCTAAAGTTCATAATTCTCCAGCAACTAAACCACAAAATACTGAAGTAGAAGAAATGCCAGATAAAGAATTTAAAATAATCAGTATAAAAATGATCAATGAACCCCCAGAGAAAACAGAAAAACAACTGGATGGATTAAGGAAGTCAGTTTAGGATATGTATGAGAAATTCAATGAGGAGATAGAGATACTAAAAGAGAAACAACCAGAGATCTTGGAAATGAAAGGCAAAATAAATCAAATAAAATGTTCAGCTGAAAGTCTGATAGAGTGGACCATGCTGAAGACAGAACCTCAGAGCTGGAAGACAAAATGGTCAGCCTTGAACATTCAGACAGTATAAAAGAAAAGACAGTAAGTATGATCAGAATATACAAGAACTCTGAGACAACATGAAGAGACCAAACAAAAGGCATTGAAGAAGGTTGTAGAATGCAAGCTAATGGAATTTATAACCTCTCAGAAAAATAATAATGATAAACATCTAGTTACAGGAAACATTCAGAAATCCAAATAGAAAAGATAAAAAAAGAACCTTCCCACAACACATTAAAATTAAAATGCCTTAAATACAAAATAAGGATAGAATTTTTAAAGCCTCAAAAGAAAAATATCAGGTCACATTTGGAGACAAGCCAATCAGAATCATTTCTGATTTCTCAGCACAAACTCGAAATGCTGGGACAGAAGGGAATGATGTGCTCCAAGTCCTAAAAGAAAACACCTGTTAACCAAGATTGGTATATCCAGCAAATTTATCCTTCAAAATTGAAGAGAAAATAAAAACCTTCCAAGGTAAGCAGAAACTACATAACAGAATTAACTTAGAAGTACTCCATACAGAAGAAGAAAGAAAGAAAATCCCACCAGAACTCACAAAACAATATTCTCATTTGAAGAGTAGCTAAGCAAATGAAAAACAGGGCAAAATTAAACATTATTAATAAATCAAAAAGGCAGGAATTAATATACATCTCTCTATAATAACACTGAATATAATCAATCTCAAATCGTTGATTAAAAGACACAATAAGGGGTTAGGGATTAGAGAAGAATAGAAGTACTTTGGATTAGTGAATAGAGGGAAGGGAAAAACTGAGAATAGTAAAGATAGTAGAATGAATTGGACATTACTATCCAATGTGCATATATGATTACATGACCAATGTAATTCTACATCATGTACAACCAAAGGAGTGAGAAGTTATACCTATATAGGTAAATGTCAAAATACATTCTACTATCATATATAACCAGTAAGAATAAAAAATATATTTAAAAAAAGACATAGGCTTGAAGAATGGATTAAAAACCAAGACCCAACTATATGTTGTTTGCAAGAGACTCACCTTACTGACAGACAGTCACAGGCTGAAACTGAAAGGATGGAAATTGATGTACCATGAAAACGAAGTCCCAAAACAAGCAGGAGTAGCTACTCTCATATCTAACAAGAGTCTTCAAACCAAAATTAATCATAAGAAATAAAAAAGATCACTTCGTACTGGTAAAGGGAACAATCCAACAATAAGATGTAACAGAAATAAATATATATGCCCCCAAAGCACATGAAACTAATTACATAAAAGACACACTACTCAAATGGAAACCTCGGAAAGACAGTAGTACAATAATATTGGGTGAGTTCAACAAACCTCTCTCACCATTAGACAGGTCATCCAGACATAAACTCAATAAAGACTCTTTGAACCTGCAAAGTAATATCAATCAAATACACTTAACAGACTTCTATAGAATATTTCATCCAATAATGGGTGAATACACTTTTTTCTTAGAAGTTCTTGTAACCTTGTCCAAAATAGAACATATTCTAGGCCACAAAGCAAATACAAAAATAAATAAATAAATAAATTTCTTAGCATTTTGTCAGATCATAATGAAATGAAATCAAAAATCACGAGACACTATACAAACACATGGAAATTGAAAATACACTTTTCAATGATGAGTGGGTATTTAAAAGACATGAGAGGAGAAATTTTAAAATTCTTAGAATCAATTGAAAATAGTACTGCAATACACCAGAACCTCTGCAACACTACAAGACAATTATAACAGAAAAGTTGATAGCTATGAGTGCCACATAAGAAAACCAGAAAGATACCAAATAAACAGCCTAATGATGCATCTAAGGTGGGGGTTGGGGGGGACAAATCAATATCAAAACCAGTAGAAGGAAGGAAATAATTAAGATCAGAGACAAAAATCAATAAACTTGGGAACAAAAAGCAATACAAAAGGATCAACAAAAGTTGGTTCTTTAAAATGATAAAATTAATAAGCCCTGAACCAAACTAACCAAAAGAAAAATAAGACCCAAATTAATAAAAATAGAGATGAAAAAAGAGAAATCATCACACATATGACAGGAAGCCAGTGGATCATTGCTTTTGAAAACTTACACTCTAACACATTGGAAAACCTAGAAGACACAGATACATTTCTAGTCATACACAATCTCCCAAAATTGAATCAAGAAGACACAGAAAATATAAACAGACCAATAATATGTAATGTGATAGAAGCAGTAATAAAAAACCTCCCAACAAATGAAGAGCAGATGGATTCTCAGCTGAATTCTACCTGACCTTCAATGATGAACTAATATCAACACTCCTCAAATTCTTCCATGAAATAGAAAGGGATGGAACACTTCCAAATTCAATATATTAAGTCAGAATCATACTCATACCAAAACAAGAGAAGGACACATCAAGGAAAGAGCACTACAGATCAATATTTCTGACAAATTTAGATGCCAAAATTCTCAATAAAATATTAGCAAATTGTGCACAACAACATATTAAGAAGATTGTACATCATGACCAAGTTGGTTTTATCCCAGAGATGTAAGGATGGTTCAACATATGCAAATCAATAAATGTAATTCACAACATAAACAGAATTAAAGACAAAAATCACTTAGTCATCTCAATATATGCAGAGAAGGCTTTTGACAAAATTCAGCACCCATTTCCTGATTAATAAAAATACTGAAAAAAGCAGGGATAGAAGGAACCTACCTTAACATATAAAGGCTACACATGACAAATCCAAAGTCAACCTCATGGTACATGGGTGAAAACTGAAAGGATTTCCTTAAAATGTGGAACAAGACAAGTATGTCCATTCTCTCCACTCCTATTTAATATAGTGCTGGAAATTCTAGCCAAAGCATTTGGGCAAGAGAAAGCAATAAAAGAGAGAGACATAGGAAAGGAAGAACTCAAATTACCACCGTTTGCACATGTTCTAATCTTATATTTAGAAGATCCAAAAATGCCACCAAAATACTGCTAGAGCTAAGGAACAAATTCAGCAAAGTAGCAGGTTATAAAATCAACATAAAAAAGTCAATAGCTTACCTATATACCAACAATGAATCTGCTGAGGAAAAAAAAAAAGAATCAAGAAAACAATTCCACTCACAATGGCCTTTCAAAAAAACCTAGGAGTCCATCTAACCAAGGAAGTGAAAGACCTCTACAATGGCCATACTACCAAAAGCAACACACAGATTCAATGCAATCCCCATCAAAATACCAATGACATTCTTTGCAGAATTAGAAAACACAATCCTAAAATTTATTTGAAAAAATATAAGACCCAGAATAGACAAAGAGATCCTAAGCCAAAAAAAATCATGCCGGAGGCACCACAATAGCTGACTTCATATCATACCACAGAGCTTTAACAACAAAACTGCATAGTACTGGCATAAAAACAGATACACAGACCAATGGTACAGAATAAAAGACAGAGACAAACCCACAACTGATCCTTGACAAAGGTGCCAAAAACATATACTGGAGAAAAGACAGCCTTTTTAACAAAGATGCTGGGGAAACTGGTTACTCCTCTGTGTAAGAATGAAAGTAGACTCTTCCTTCTCTCCTGCACAAAAATCAACTCAAAATGGATTAAATACCTCAGAATTAGACCAGAAACTGTGCAACTCCTAGAAGAAAACAGAGTCAACACTTAGGCCTAACTTTCTCAACAGGACCCCTAAAGTTCAGGAAATGATGCCAAGAGTTAATAAATGGGCATCAAATTAAAAATTTCTGCACAAGAGAAACAATTAGGAATGTAAAGGGAGGGCTGGGGCGGTAGCTCAGTGGCAGAACGCTTGCCTAGCATGTGTGAGGCACTGGGTTCAATCCTCAGCACCACATAAAAAAATAAATAAAATAAAGCTATTCTGTCTGATCTATAACTACAAAAAGTTTAAAAAAAAAAAAAGAATGTAAAGGGAAAACAGAAGAATGTGAGAAAATCTTTCCTAGCTACTCTTCTGATAATATTAATATCTAGAATACATAAAAAAACTCAAAAGACTTAACACCACAAATCCAAATAACCCAATTAATAAGCAAATAAACTAAACATACACTTCTCAAAAGAAGAAATACAAATGGCCAACAAATAAATGGAAAAATGTTTAACATCATTAACAATTAGGGTAATGTATCTCACACTAGTCAGAACAGTAATCCTCAAGAATACAAACAATAATAAATGCTAAAGAGGATGTGGAGAAAAAGGAACACTTTTTTATACTGTTGGTAAGTCTGCAAATTAATACAAGTGCTGTGAAAATCAGTATGGAGGTTACTCAAAAGACTACACCATATGACCCAACTATATCACTACTCAGTATCTATCCTAAAGAATTAAGGCCATCATGCTGTAGTCATAAATGCACACCAATGTTTATAGCAGCACAATTCACAATAGCCAACTATGGAACCAGCTTATGCATCTATCAACAGATGAATGTGTAAGGCCAAGAGATCAAAAGATGGTAAATAAAATCGCTGGGAAAGGCTTTATTGGGAAGTACACTTCCGGGCGAACTCCTGCTCAACAGGGCAGAAAGGGAGAAAAATGCATGTGTTCTGAAGTACAAAGAATTTATAGGGCACGGTCAGGAAGGGGAAGGGTTAGGCTGGAAGAGAAGGGCTTGAGGCAGTCAAAGGAGGGCTTCTAGAGTCCTGTACCCTCTGGTATTGGTCAGGGCATCCTGCTGACGTCAGAGTCCTTTTTTTTTCTGGTTCCTGCTTATGGCGGGCTGCTCCTCCGCACATGTGGGCTACTTGCCGCATGGGTTCCTGCAGCCCGCGTTGGCCTGGGCCACCTGCCGCTTTCTTCCCTTCAGCCTGCATCTGCACAGGCTGTCAGCCGCTTGGTCTCCTGCGGCCCACACAGATGCGGGCTGTCTGCCGCTCTGTCTCCTGCAGCCCACATTTGCACTGGCCAATCGCCCCCCCCCCCCCCCGCATCCTGCAGCCCACATCTGCATGGGCCAATTGCCTCCCCGCAGCCCATGTCTGGGCAGGTCGATCGCTGCCCCCTCTCCCTCGCAGCCCATGTCATGCGGGCTGATTGCCAATGCGAACTCCCAAGTGGACCCAACAGAATGAATAAGTAAATGTGGTATATGTACACTGGAGTTTTATTCAGTCATAAAGAAATATAAAATCATTTGCAGGAGAATGAATAGAACTGAAGTCATTATAGTAAGCACAATAAGCCAAACTCAGAAGATCAAGGGTCATATGTGTTCTCTCTTATGTGGAAGGTGGAGAGGAAAAGAAAGGTGGGGAGGGGAGGGATCTAATGGAAACTGAAAGATCAGCACAGGAAAGGGATCAGGGGTTCAGAGGAAACGAAAAGAGTGGGGTGATATTGTTGGGTAGTAACACTGGCCAAATTGTGATATTGTGTTTGTATATCAATGTTTAACAATAAATCCCATCATTGTGTACAACTATAATAATACGCCAATAAAAAATGTGAAAAGAAAAAGAAATTGGACATCAAGCAACAAAGAATGATTCCAGAGAGACAGAAAACAATAAACTCTATGATTGCCCCAGTTTATCACCTTTAGAGACTTTTCAGTCTAAAGTATAGGGAAGAAAAATCAAGATAGAGCTAGGTGAACTGATGAACTCCCCAAAGTTGGCGAAAAAGAACTGAAATCCATAAACATCAAGGCACCTATCCCAGGAGAAAGCTACACTAAGGAAAAAAATGAAGAGGTCTGCAGAAGAGCCACTCCAATATTCAGCACAGTACTAATCAGCTCAATCATGTAAGACAACTACTGAAGGCTGAGAAAAGAACAACCTGAAATAATTAGAAAGAATACTGCCTGTTTCTACCAGCAAAACTGAAAAACCTCTTAATTTACGGGAAAATGAGTACAGTACTTAGGAAGGTCATGCCTCAGTAGTAAGGAATAATTAGCTTTAGACTGAACATAGCTCTAGGCCACCTAACAAATCATAAAAGTAAGCCTCAAACTGTCTCCAAATAACTATAACCTAGACAAAGCTTTAAAATGTTTCTAACACTACAAAAAAAAAAATCTAGCAACCTAAATAAATATAAAATTCACATCTGTCATCCAATTTAAAAGATTACCGGGTAGAGCTGGGATCAGTGGCAGGTGCCTGTAATCCCAGCTACTCAGGAGGCTGTGAGCCAAGAGGATCACTTGACCCTAGGAATTTGAATAAATAAATAAATATTACTAGGCATAAAAAGAGGCGGGAAAACATGAATCATAAGAAAACAATGCATCTAAACCAACCAGGAACTAACAATTCAAATTAGCAGACAAGGACATTAAAATTTATTTTAGCTGGGCCTGGTGGTGCACACCTATAATCCCAGAGGCTTGGGAGGCTCAGGCAGAAGGATTACAATTTGAGATCAGTCTCAGCAATTTAGTGAGGCCCTAAGAAACTTAGCAAGATCCTGTCTCAAAAAGAGCTGGGGGTGTGGCTCAGTGGTTAAGCAACTTGGGTTCAATCCTCGGTTTGGTTTGGTTTGGTTTGGTTTTTTAAACATTATTTTAGAGATTAGGGATGTAACTCAGTAGCAAAGTGCTTGCCTAGTATACACAAGGTTGGATCCCCAGAACCAACAACGAAAAGTTATTTTAAATGTATTCAAAAATATATTTCATATATTCTAAACATGAGAAACATTGAACATACAAAATTGTTAAGATCTAATTTAAACTTCTAGAGATGAAAATTACAATGTCTGATGAAAATACACAGAATTAACAGAGGACACTGAAGAAAAAAATGGTGAATTTGAAAAAATGCAATAGAAGCTATACAAAAATAAAACAGAAAATACAAAAAGAATGAAGGGAGCATCTGTGAACCATAGGGCAATATCAAGCAGCTACTATACATAATAACTAAATGGGGCTATTTCAAGATCATATGGTTGGTTTAACATTTAAGAATCAAGCAATGTAATCCAACATAATAACAAATAAAAGCATGAGATCATTTCAACAGCCATTTTTTTTAAAAAAGTGACAAAATTCAATCTCCATTCCTGACTTTTTTTTTTAAGTTTTTGCAAACTAGGAATAAAGAGGAACTTCCTCAAACTAATAAAGGTCATCTTAAAAATTTACAATTAATATCATACTTGATTGTGAAAGAAAGAGTGCTTTCCCCCTAAGATCAGAAACAAGATTAAGATGTCCATTCTCACCGCTGTACTATTCAACATTACACACTACAAGAGCTACCCAGTGAAGTCCAACAAAATGAAAGAAATTGGAATGAAAGCAAACTCTCTTTATTTACAGAATATATGCTTCTCTATGTTGAAAATCCAGTGGAATTTGTAAAGTCATCAGAATAAGTAAGTTTAGTAAAGTTACAGGATACAATGCCAATATACAAAAATCAACTTCACTTTTACATATGAACAATTAACAGAAATTGATTTTAATGCCATTTATGAAAGCATCAAAAATATAAAATACTTAAATATTTTTATATTTAAAAATTGCATTTTTTCAAATTCACCATTATTTTTCTTCAGTGTCATCTGTTCTGTGTATTTTCATCAGACATTGTAATTTGCATCTCTAGAAGTTTAAATTAGATCTTACAATTTTGTATGTTTGATGTTTCTCATGTTTTGAAGTATTTTATATTTTTGATGCTTTTAGACAAAATATGGGGAAGATCAGTATACACTGAAAACTATTAAACATTGTTGAAACACACTGAACATCTAAATAGATGGAGATATCTTATTCATGAGTTAGAAGACTATACATTGTTATGATGTCAGCTGTCTCCAAATGTGTCTATATTCAGCAATTTCAATCAAAATCTCAGTAGGCTTTACTATATATTTACAAAGTGATTCTAAAATTCATATGAAAATGCAAAGATAATCAGGAGAGAGAAGCCACACTGTATAAAAAGCAAAGTTTAGTGTAAAAAAAATCAGTAACTTTAACAAGTGGTTAGAGAAACAACCAATTAACTAATGAAAAATATAGAAGGCTCTAATACATGAGAAGCCAATACTTCTAGGACTAAGAACTTCAAAGAAGAGCTTTCCCCAATCCATAAACCATCTCAGAGCTGAGATCTAGATCTTGTTGGAGAAGACATAGTCCCACCAGAAAGGTAGAAAAGCTGCTCTAGAGCTGCATGGCATAATTTGCCAGAAGCCTTTCATGACCAACTTGATAGAAATCCATGCTTTAGGGTATTAGTAAATGCTGCTGACACAGAAGTGTGGCACCAAGACAATGTTATAAACCTACCTGAGAGAAGGTACAGGAGAAGCTATTAGCACTGGGTGCTGGGCTGCTGGGTACGGCTGCCCTCTGAGCACTGTAGGAGCCTAGTTCTTTTTTCATTTGTTTGTTTGTTTGTTTGTTACCAGGTCTAGTTCTGATGAAGACATATACCCTGAAAAAGCAGTACACTGTGAAAGTCATGTTGAGTGTGCTGCTAAGAGTCCACTAAGCAAGCACACAGAATAAAAAAAGAACAACTTCTTTACAGTGTCTTTCCAGTATTCTCTATTGACAAATCTTAACATTGTGCCTGTTGGCAAATGAGTAATACTTAAAAGGCCTGGTCCATTTTCATACAGCAGGCAAAAGGGTGCAATTTAGAGCTGAGGGGCAATAACTTGATAACCAACACAACTGCAAAATAATTATGAAAAAAAAGAACAAGTTGGATGGGTTAACATAACTGATTTCATAAAAGCCACAGTAATCAGTATGATAGTGGCATCAAGACAGGCAAAGAAACTAATGGAACAAAATAAGGAGTCAAACTTACATATATATGGTTAACTGACATCTGACAAAATTCAAAAGAGCAGCCATTTCAACAAATGTTACAAGAACAATCAAATATACTACCTATGCCCCACCCCCAAAAAAGGAACTGCCATTCAATCATCATTCCATATTTTAAAAAATCAATCTAATATGCATTTTAGGTCCCAACTACTCAGGAAGCTAAAGCAGGAGGATTTCAAGTTCAAAGACAGCTTAAGCAACATAGTGAGATTTTATCTCAAAAGTTAAAACAACAAAATGAAATGCATTATAATACTAAACATACAACCATAAGACATCCAGAAGAAAACAACAGAAGAGGTGATTCAAGATGGCAGATCAGAGGAAGCATGAGTACTGCTTCTCAGTGACATGACTGAAAGAGGGATTACACTAAAATTCAATATTGGACAGAATGCCTTAGAAACACAGAAAATTAGGATGCATTGGGCAAACAAGAAAGAATACACTGTAGTCAAGCTGGTGGTGGTTGCAGGAGTGGCAGCAGCACTGATTCACCACAGAGAGGAGGGATAATATTAGAGAAACACAACGGAGATTTGACACAGAAAAACCTAGAGATCAGAAAAGCAACCTGAATTTAGCTAATCCAGAGGCTGCACAGCAAACTAGTGTTTGAAAAGTGCTCTGTATTTCTCAACTGGCAAATGGAAAGCTAAGGCAGGTGGCACCTTCAGGAGGCCACAAGGCAGCTTGCTGCTATGGAAGCCCAAGAGATCACAGCAAATAATGCCACACTGTCCTGCCAAGCACCTCAAGTGTGGCCTAGGGTGTACCTAGCAGAACATGCATGAAAAAGTCACAAAGAAAATTGTACTTAGGGAGATTCAAGTCAGAAAAATGAAAGGGAGTCCAACTCATTTTCCCTTTGAATCTGGCAGTCTACAGGACCAGCTGAAAAGAGTCAGGAATCTGAACAGGCAAGTGCGACTACACTCAGGAACGAGGCCTCCCAAGGCTGTGTTCATGGTCAGCAGTGTGTGTGGAGAATTGGCTTACTGCTCCATGAGGTGAGTTCCTGGGAGGCTCCTCAAATCCAGATTCCTAGCAGAGATTGGCCTCTCACATCTAGAGGTGTGTTGATCTAATCTCTCCAGAGCAAATACTATCCAACAAAGCCCTAAAAGCCTAATTAGACTTAAGCCCCAACAAACACAACTCCCCTCAGAACTCTGCAGCAGCATTATTCAAGGAATGTATCAATCTGGTCTGTTCCAACAAAACTCCAATTGACAGTTCTTCCCATTCCATCCTACCTCATACTGGTGAGAAGGGAAGCTAAGAACTATTCCAAACAGCTTCAGTTTTAGGCTACTCCAACTGACAGCTCAGTAAGCAAACAAAAAGAGGTGTTCTCCCTCCCCCTCTCTCTCTGTACATAGCCCAAGAAGAAACAAAGAACAGTAGGACATAGGCAGTGACCATCCTTTCTCATCAACTGTTTTGACCAACTAAGTGGAAACGAATCTTCCATTTCTCATTAAAACTTTTTGCCCTTTGCACATATGCACATGTGTGCTCTTGCTATGCTGCCTGGTTCATGGACATATATACATATTTATTTTTAACTCATTTTTAGCATTTTTTAATGTATTTTTCCTGGCTTTGTCTTTTGAAAGTTAGGGTTTGGAGTTTGTTTTTGTTTCTCTTATCTTCTCCCACTTCCAACCAAATTCTATTGTTCTTTCTTTTTTTCCCTTTTTGTTTTTCCTATTTCCACTCCCCTTTTTGAATTTTTTTTTTTTTTTTTTTTGGTAGTTGTAGATGGACAGAATGCCTTCATTTTATTTCTTTATTTTTATGTGGTGCTAAGGATCAAACCCAGTGCCTCACACATGCTAGGCAAGTGCTCTGCCACTGAGCTACAGCCTTCTCCCCCTTCTTGATAACCATCACTTGCTACATCTCTTCTACATTCTCTGTTCACATTTTTAACATTGTAAACTCTCTTCTATCTTCATAACACATTTTCTTTTCTCATAATGAACGTATTTTTACCATCTTTTAGTACTAGTTGTTTTACGTAACTCCTGACTCTACCATTCATGTTATTATAATTATTATTGGTATGGATGACATAGTTGGCACTTGCCATTTACTTTAACAACAGATCTAGTTTATGGTCGTTTATTGTTTTGCTGTTGGCAATTGCTGATGCCACCTTTCCCATTTTTGTTGCAAGTAGTGTTGTAGTAGGCACTGGGTATTTATTTTAATGCTGTATATTGTTTGCATTGGTTGTTACTATTGTTTGCCCCTTTTCTGTGAGCTGCTCAGAATCAGCTAGGATACTACAAGTTCACAGGGTAGAGACTGCACTGCTGAACTAAACTCAGCCAAAAGGCAGCACACCTTGCCCTATACACAAATTGATGACTCTGAAACTGCACTTACACTTTAATACAAAGAACGGAAGAGACAGAACCCCAAACTAACAATCATGCCCCAAGTAGGAACAGCTAGAGTGGGTCCTCAGGTCCCACTCAAGGATATCCACTGCTTCAGCAACAAAAGGGTTAACACAAAACCTGTGGATACCACACCTACATGTGGAACTCAATCTAGATCACTCTAGGACATTTGGTAAAAGAAGATCATGCCTTACAAAGATCCATATATAAAGTAGAAGATAAATCCATCCCAACAGATGCATAAAACCCAACACAAGAAATATGAAAATACAAAGGTAATACAATGCCTCTTTAATTCACTAACAACTGACTCTGAAGATATCAGTGAATAAAATATCACAGAATTCAAAAAATAATTATAACAATAATGGATTAATTTCATGAGAACACAGAAAAATAATTAAATGAATTAAGGAAGTCAACACAGGATATGAAAGGGAAATCAAAAGGAGATAGAGATACTGAAAAAAAAATCAAACAGAAATCTTGAAAATGAAAAATTAATCAAATAAAATGTTCAGTTTAATAGAATAGGCCAGGCTGAGGATAGAATCTCAGAGGTAGAAGACAAAGTAGTTATCCTTGAACATTCACACAGTATTAAAGAAAAGTAAACATAATCAGAATATTAAGAACTCTAGGACAACATTAAGAGACCAAATTTCAGAATTATTGGAATTAAAAAGGGTTATGAGATGCAGGCTAACAGCATGAACAATCTCTTCAGGTAAATCATAACAGAAAAATTCTCAAACCTTGAGAATAAGATGGACATTCAAATACAGTGGCATTCAGAAACCCAAACAGATAAAATCAAAAACAGTGATATATCTATGTATCAGTTATACTGTGTCCCTCAGCTTTGAATGTACCCTTCAACATATACGGTGTAATGAACTACATCTCTTTAAGTATTCATCCTTTAACATGAGCACCAAATTTGTTAATGATAAGTAATGCCACATACAACAACATGGGTGAATTTGCAGTGAAAAGTAATGATACATGCAACCACATGGGTGAATCTGAAATATTATGCAGAGTGAAAAAAACTAACTCCTGCCCCAAGAATTACAAATCTCATTTTTTAAAAACTTTAGAAAATACACTACCTTATAGTTACAGAGTCTGACAGGAGGGCAGGACAAGAGTAGTGAGGGAAGAATTTACAAAGGAGCAGGAAGAAAAATTTTTAAGGTAATCTGAGTATGTTCACTCTCTTAATTGTGAAAATGGGTTGATTTTGACAGATGATTTATCAAATTGTACACTTCAAATATGTACACTGTTTTACATGCCAATGACAACACAAAATAAAAAACATTTTTTAAAAAGTCACACTCTCTTAACTCCTCCCCCCAAATATATACTATATTAAAGTCTATAAGGAAAATGAAGTGTATGTTATAGAGACATAAATCACTTAATTTAGAGTCCATGGATTACTATCCAGACTACAGAGAGAATGCTTAAAACTCAACAACCAAACAATAACCTGATCTGAAAATGTGCAAAGGACTTGAACAGACATTTCCACAAACAAGTTATACAAATAGTAGATGAAAAGATAATATCACTAATCATTATGGTGATGCAAATCAAAATCATAAGATACAACTTCATATCAATTAATAAACCTAATATCAACATAACAGAAAATCATAAGTATTAGTGAGGATGTGGAAATATTAGAACCCTATGCAGTGCTGGTAGGAATTTAGTGTGGCCAATTTGGAAAACAGTAGGATGTTTCCTCAAAAAGTTAAAAAGAAGGCTAAGACAGAGGAATTGCCAGTTCAAAGCCAGCCTCAGCAACGGCAAGGCACTAAGCAACTCAGTGAGATCCTGTCTCTATGTAAAACACAAAATAGGGCTGGGGATGTGGCTCAGTGGTCAAGTACCCTTGAGTTCAATCCCCAGTACAAAAAAAAAAAAAGTTAAAAAGAGAATTACCACATATCCAGCAATTCCTCTTCTAAGAATTTTCACAAAAGAACTAAAAGCAATGATATTAGTATACTTATGTTTTTTGTTGGTGGTGGTGGTGGTTTTTTGGTACCAGGAATTAAAGCTAGGGGCGCTTAACCACCAAGCCACATCCCCAGCCTCTTTTTTATATTTTATTAGAGACAGGGCCTCACTAAATTGCTGTGGCTTGGTTTGACCTTGCAATCCTTTTGCGTCTGCCTCCTGAGTAGCTGGGATTACAGGCATGCACCACCACATCCAGCTTGTATACCTCTGTTTGCAGCAGCATTATGTTAAGTGAAATATGCCAGTCATAAAAAAGCATAAATACAAGATGATTCTACACCAATGAAGTACTTAGAATAGACAAACTCACAGAGATTGAAATTAGAATAGTTCTTGCCAGGGGCAGGGGAGAAGGGAATTGGGAAGTCGTTATTTAATTGATATAGAGTATTAGTTCTGCAAGATGAAAAAGTTCTGTGGATGAATGGTGGTGATGGTTGCACAGAAACGTGAATGTGCTTAATACTACTGCACTGTACATTCACTTAAAAATAGTTAAAATAGTAAGTTGTTATGCATCCTTATCATGATTTTTAAATTTTAAATAAAGAAGAGCAATTGGGAGGGAGGAAAGAAGGGGAAAAGAAATGCAGATATCAAATAAACTATGAAAAATGCTGAATCTCACTCATAATCAAAGAAATAAAACTAAAGAAAGTAATCTTTTTTATCAACTGAGAAACATTAAAAGCTCAAGAATACCCAGTGTTAATGAAAACAGGAAAAGTAAGTGTGGCAATTGGTACAACTTTTCTGAAAAGGACTTTTTCCTATGAAATCAAAAATCTGAAAAATAATTAAATCCTTTGAGCCAACAATACTATCTCAATGAATTAATGCTAACCAAAAAAAAAAACAGATAAAATTATTTGTGTGCATTTATATATGTATAGACATATATGTTATAAATATCTGTATTTCTTTTTTTTTTTTTTTTTTTTTTTTTTGGTACTGGGGATTGAACTCAGGGGCACTCGACCACTGAGCCACATCCCCAGCCCTATTTTGTGTTTTATGTAGAGACAGGGTCTCACTGAGTTGCTTAGCGCTTCGCCGTTGCTGAGGCTGGCTTTGAACTCGCGATCCTCCTGTCTCAGCCTCCCTAAGTGCTGGGATTACAGGCTTGCGCCACCGCGCCCGGCTAAATATCTGTATTTCTTAAGAGCTCCTCTGGGAATTCTTATATCATCCAGTTTAGGAACCATACCTCAGAGAATGAATACATGTAGAAAGGAACCAACATCTCTTTAGCAACTTTTGTAAACCTGTTACTATACCAACAAATATATTAACATGTTTAACCAAAACACATTGAAACTGAGTAGGATGTTTTAAAAGACCTCATATTCCTAAAATATTTGTAGAAAAACTATTAAAGGTAATTTTAATTTTATATTTGTAAGTTAAAAGAATTTATGTTCTCTTTGTTGTCAAAAGAAAAATATTACAAAATAAATATAACTCTTTACATGTATATACATAGATATTTATACAATAGAACCAAAATAATTTCACCAAATAAATATATTACTAAAAGCTACCATCTGAGTATCTTATGTTTAAAACTGTAAATTATCTATCATTAAAATCCATGAGAAAATATTTCTCTATATTACCTATCTGAAATCCTCATTGTTCTATATCCATACCATCCAATATTGTAGCCATGGGAGCAACTTGTCCTATGACTGCAGAGAGTCCTGCAATTCAGCTGCTGCATGGCAGCAGGCTAGTGAGGGCATTTGTTATGGTTTGGATCTAAAATGTCTCCCAAAGGCTAATATGTTGAAGATTCAGTCTGTAATGTAGGAATGCTCAGAGGTGGAGCTTTTGGGAAGTGACTGGATCATGAAGACTCTGATCTCATCAGTGGATTACTAATTTGATGGCACTACAGAGAACTGGCAGGATCTGGGATAAGAAGGACCTACTTAAAGGAGCAGTTACTTGGGTGTGGGTGTGGGTGTGTCCTTGGGGACTATATCATGTCCCTGGTGGGAGGGGAGGGTGTTTTCTCTCTCTCCTGCTGTAGTTGTCACTGTCATATTAAAAATCCCTATCCTAACTAAGCCAAGTGCAGTGGCACATGCCTATAATCCCAGAAGCTTGGGAAGCTGAGGCAGGAAGATTGCGAGTTCAAAGCCAGCCTCAGCAACTTAAGAGAGGCCCTAAATAACTCAATGAGACCCTGCCTCTAAATACAAACAAAAAGGGCTGAGGATATGGCTCAGTGATTAAGCGCACCTGGATTCACTCCCCAGTATCCCCCCCAAAAAAACCAAAACTTATCCTCTTCAAAAAAATAAAAATATGGTAGCCATTAGCCATATATAATCACAGAGCACTTGAAATATCGTTAATGAGAGCAAATAATTAAATTGTTTACTTTGTTTAATTATATAGCCATATGTGACTAGTGGCTACCATCTTAGCACTGGTCTTTATGATTTCTGGTATTCCTGCGTTCCCCCACCTTCTTTAAAACCATCAAACTAATAAGCAAGCAGTTATTTATCATTCATTATTACGGAGTACTTCCTACCTGCCGAGCACTATGCAGAACACACAAAATACCCTTAAAGAGTTCACAGTCTACACTTACCAAACAATCCTACCCCCATGAGCAACATTTTAGCTTTAATTTATATATATTCTTCTTAAGACAATTTCATCTGATAATTACAGTATCGCTTACTAATGTATTTATTTGGGTCTTAATTAAAACTGATGCATAATATATAATAGAGTTAATCATATATTTATTATATTTATATAATAGAGTTAATCATATATTTATTATTTTACAAACCTGATCAATATGCCTTCTCCACAAGATTATTTTAATTATTGATTACTGATTTAGTGGTGCTGGCCTTGAGCATGTAAGGCAAGTACTCTACCACTGAGCTGCTTCCTCAACCCAGGAAGGTTATTTTAAGGGACAGACATTAAACTATTAATATTAAGTCAAATTCTGTATTTAAAGTACAATTAATTTAATATAGCTTGGAGGCATACTAATGCATTAAGTGTACACTAACTGTTAATGTGTTGAAAAGTTTTTTTAAAACATTAAAAAATAAAAGCCTAGAATAAAATGTAGAATGAGTCATATTCTTATATACATTGGTAAGATGGCAATTTTTCCAACCTTCATTCCATAAGGATACCAAAAAAAGGGCAATTTCAAGAGTTTCTTCATGTCAAATGATGACTCCTAGAATATTCAATGCCACCAATACAAGAAAGATTTGTGATCAATGACACCCCCAAAAATTTTTTTGATAACTCATTTCCCATCCCTTGACTAAATCACCATAACTTTATACAATGAAGAAATACAGACTTCTTTAACAGGAAAAGTAAACTCTTTAGAATTTTATACATGGTAACTTAAAATAAATATATATAACAAATATATATATGTGTGTGTGTGTGTGTGTCTCATTTACAGAATCATAAATAAAAGATAGATCTAAATTAACTAATTAGATCTAAATTAACTAATTAACTAATCACAACTGTTTGTTGTGATTGTGTCTTTGACAGCTTCTGGCAACCACAAAATGACTTGAAAGAAATTTTATGATGACCCTGAGATGCCCTGAGGAATGCAAGAAAGGCGCCACTGACCCCTTTTGAGGTACTCTTCCTGAGGATTGTTAAGTTCCCCTCAGGTCTGACTATTTTTTTGCATCAAGCACCTTGATCTTTTGAATTCAGGGTTAGCCGATACTGTAAGAGAACATATAATCTTTTGGGGTTTGTGCCAGCCAATGAGGCACTGGCAAGAGCCACAGTTTTAAAAGTAATTGATAGCAGTTGCAGCAAATAGCAATTACTGCAGGGTGCATTAACTGTGGCTTTGGAATTCACAGGGATTTGAGTTCTGTCCTCTTATTTTTTTTATCTTATGTGTTTAGGGAGGGAAAATCATTGGATACATTGGTCAAGGTGAGCTCAGAACCAAAGCTACAATCTGACTGATGGGTACAGGCTGGGCACTTAAGAGCTATTAGAGCATTCACCACCAAAAAAAATCAGACTCCAGTGAGAGGATAAGCTGGATCACAGAAATAGTTTAGTTGACACTAGGTAACCTGACAGCCTGTTTAACTGCAAAACAACTACATTTAATCATAAATTTAATCATAAATAAAAGCCAATTACATCATTAATTTAATTTGTTGTAATTTCTTTTCGACACTACTCTTATGGAGATTCTATGTTATATATCTAATACAGTGTAACTCAACAGTAGACTCCAGGTATTATTGCATCTGAGTTCTTCTTGCATCTGAACATCTGGTCAAGAGCATTTATTCTAGCTAACAACATTTAGCCACTGATTGACCTACACTGGCAATGACTACCCTATTTATTACTTAATTTATATCCATTTTCCTTTACAGATTATGGAATAAAGTTCTACTTTAGAAATTTTCCTTTGGCCTTTTTAAGTTTTGGTGCTTTAATAGTATTTCATAGTATTTCTAAAATGAAATAAAATAAAATTTCATAGTATTTATAAATTTTTTAATTATGATTTTATTACAAATGTATTATGATCTCACCAAATCAAAAAATATCTTGAATTCTCAATTTAATTATCACAATTTATATTTTCCTTTACTAGATTACAATGAAGAAAATCAGCAAGCCTTAAAACTAATAAGTTCTTAATTCTTAAAGTAGTGAAATGCAGTCCTTTATAATGCAAATATATTTTCCTGGCATAGTGTTTACAAAATTGAATTACCTAAAATCTACTCATATCTCACTCAAATCTGAACCCTGGCACTCCTTCCCTCTAAAACAAAATCAAATCAATAAAATATATGAAAATAGTAAATAAAGAATAGAAACATTATACACATACACACATAAATAGAGGTATAATAGTGTTATACAAATAATATAACTGTATGCTTATTTTAGACTGAGTGATCAGGAAAAGCTTCTCTCCTAATAATCTCTAAGGTAACATGTCATATACAATGCTATCACTGTAGAAATTAGCTTTTAACTTAACAAAACACATGAAAAATACTACTCTATTTACTGAGTGTTATATAAAACATCCTTTAGAATCTAGAGTTCAATAATTAAAAATTCAGTGCTCAACTACAATCAAATTGTCAAGTAACTTATTGGTGCACAAAAAAGAAATCAAAGTTACTGTTTTTAAGTCACCCCTTCCCTAAGCATAATTTTTTTAAAATCCTAAAAATATAAAATGTATATAATAAACTATCTCATAAATATAACTCTCCTAGGATTTTTAAGAATGTTTCAACATCATAAGTCATTATTAACTGGTGGCATAGTAATAAATATTTTTAAAATAGATTTATCTTGTGCCCGGTGCGGTGGCACACACCTATAACCCCAGCAGCTCGAAAGGCTGAAGCAGAAGGATAGCAAGTTCAAAGCCAGCCTCAGCAACTTAGCAAGGCCCTAAGCAACTTACAAGACCCTGCTTCTAAATAAAATATAAAAAGAAGGGGCTGGAGCCAGGCCAGGTGGCGCATGCCTGTAATCCCAGCACTTAGGGAGGCTGAGACAGGAGAATAGCAAGTTCAAAGCCAGCCTCAGCAATGGCGAGGCACTAAGCAATTCAGTGAGACCCTGTCTCTAAATAAAACACAAATAGGGCTGGGGATGTGGCTCAGTGGTTAAGTACTCCTGAGTGCAATCCTCGTTACCAAAAAAAAGAAAAAGAAAGGGGTGGGAATGTGGCTCAGTGGTTGAGTGCCCCTGGGTTCAATCCTGAGTATCAAAAAAAAAAAAAAAAGATTTATCTTATTTTGTTCTGCAATTCCCTCAAGTCATCAACTTAAAACCTAAAGCATAGTAAAGTTATCATTCTAAAAATCTCAAAATAGTATCTTGGGTGTATCTTCAATCATCTGGTGTACAATTTGCAATGAAAATTTATTGATGGTAGCTTAGAAGTTGCTGCAGGTTATGCATAAAGAATTAGGCCACAGGAGCATGGTGGTACTCTCCTGTAATTCCAATTACTAGGAAGACTGAGGCAAGAGTATACCAACTTGGAGGCCATCCTAGGCAACTTAGCAAGACTCTGTTTCAAAATAAAATTAAAGGTCTGGATATGTAGCTCAGAAGTTGAAAGCTCCTGGATTCAAGTCTCAGTAAGGGGAGCAGAAGTGGGATTTAGGAGACAGCTTAATTTCAAATAAGACCACAGACTTTCTGACTGGAATAAGGGTTCAAGAACTCAGTCTATTAGGCAGAAACTTCCTCTATTAGTTCTGCTTTCCAAATCCATCAGTATACCAAAGAATTCAAGTATGCCCTTCTTTTGAGCCTATTCCTAAGCTTCTATGAATGATTCATTACTCCCCTTCCTATGTGTTAGAAAAACTTTTCTAAGTTGTACAAACTTCAATTACACTATGAAAGAATTTCACACAGCTCAAAACATTTCACACATTCCAGATTGACATCTTCAAACTAACTTTAGAACACACTAAATTCATTAATGAGTTATTACATGAAGCATTGTCATCTCACACAATATGGAAACTGGGAAAAGAGATATCAAGTCAAGCTTCCCTGAAGTTTTAAGGTGACAGTTATCACAAAGTACTTCTCCCTACCTAGGAAAAGAACTGTGTGAATCACTTTGTCAATGTGAGTCCTAAAGCATCGTTTTCTAATAATTTAAGAAAAAAACAGGAATCCCATTTTTCAAGATTCTGGGGAAAAAGTTAATTTTTCCCTGGAGGAGAAAATAATAAAATGTCCTTTAAAAGAAGAAAAGGAGAAGAAAAATAGAGGGAAGGAGACTGAGACCTATGAAACTCCAGTCAAGAATGGCACAAAAATGAAAAAACAAAATCAAAGGAAAAGGGAAAGCTAAATGCACCAGGATATTCATCACCTCCATAAGTACAAAAACTGCCAATCTGACCAATCATGCATTGAAAAAAATTATGGTTAAAAATATAATGTAGCAGAAATGGGAAAACTAGCAACTGAATAAATAAAAGAATTTATGATCATACCTTTATAAACAAAAATCTGCATATAAGAAAGATCTAGACGTCATTAACACTAACATGGCAACTATAGTCATGTTAGATTTGTTGGGGTGAAGAATAATTACTTCAATAAAAAGCTCTCTACAATGTAGTGACTTTTTAATGTGAAGATTTACATTGAATTTATCTCAGTCTCTTTTTTGGGTGTGTATTTCAACTTCCACCAAGATTTTGAAGGAATAAATTCATGATATGAATTCTTTTTATCACATCACAGAAAATATTAGGATTAACATTACCCTATTCTCTCTTCTTAAAAACAATTAGTGGGCAATCTATTAATTAATTAAAAAAACTAATGTAAATGAGTGATACAATTAATTGGTTCCATAAATCTAAAGTATCACACAGGGCTTTAATAACCATCCTCAGCATTATCAGTATAGTTATCTGAAGTAAAATTAGTAAAACCTGGCATAAGCCTACACTCAAACATCAATAAAGTTTTTTTTTTTTGTATGGCCTAAGAATATAAAACTGGAACTTTGGTTCTCAGCATAGAGGAAAAAGGTGTCTGTTGCCCCCAAACTACATTTGTAAAAACAAGAACAGTAAATGGGCTGATCACCTCACTAATAAAGAACTAGTCCCGTGGATGACTTTCTTCTGAAAAAGCTCTTTAATTCTTCTTGCAAATTAGAATGTACTGCCCCAAAATGTACAAACCTGATGTCAGAAAAAAAATAAATAAAAAGTCTTTATCATTAAAAATTGTTAAAAACAGGTTTTAAAAAAACCAACTTTCAATCAGGTCCAAAATGCAAAGAGCTTAGAATTGATCATTCTCATCCTCACAATAAGAAAAACACTGAAAATCAATAATTCTTAGATGTATCACAGAATTGACATCAGAGGGCAAATTGCTGCCCTGAAACCTGGAGACCTAGGTAGACAGATGCAGTGAATCACAGTGTGCATGGAGCAAAGGCCTTTGCCTAGAGCCAACCTCAAGAGGAACACTCTAAACTACAGTTGACAAATTGCTAATAGCTAAGACTAGCTTGATAGTTAAAAAACTGTGAGGGGACCCAGTCCTAGAAGGATCCCCACACTTTTGGGTTCTATCAGGTTCTCTCAGGTTTTGAGAGAAAAATATTCTATATGCAGCAGAGGAGGAAAAGAGGAACCATTTGAAATATACCAAAAGCTTTGTGTCCTTCTTGAAGGCAATTTCCAAAAAGAAAACTATTTTACCAGAACTTAACCAACTGGGGTTTTAGATTGCCTATCTACTAGAGTTTTACAGTATTTCACCAACCTAAGTGAAAGGAAAGAAGCACCTTCAGTCCTATCTATCCTTTGTCACTGGGGAAGAGATAATCAATCAACCCAGGCTCATAAGAATGAGATCCAGTAACAGGACTACAGAACTTTCCTCCTTGCCCCTCTCCTCTTATCACTGCATCAATACAACTCCTGTACAGCAACAGGAGATTACAGCTAAAAGAACTACAAACCTCAGACCCCATTTAAGAAGTCTCTACAAGAATCCAAAGACAACAAGCAGACAAAAACATAACCACAACTACAGCAAATAGTTTACACAGCCTGGCTCTTAGCCAGATAAAACATAAAACCTCATATTAAAGGGCTATTACCTCAGAGTCTTTTACCTGATACATCATGTCTGTTTATCAACAGAATACTACAACACATTGTTAAGACCAAAAAACACAACGAAAAAGAAAAAGAAAAGGCTAGAGAGGTGAAGGAAGAAGGGGTAGAGAGAGGGAAGGGCGAGTGGGGGAGGGAAGGAGGGAGAAGGGAGAGAAAGAAAGCAAGCATGTCTCAAAAACAGACTCAGATATGACCAGAAGTTTCAGAATTATCAACAAGAATTTAACACAACTATAGCAAATATACTAACAGCCCTGATGGAAAAAGCAGGCAATATGGAAAAACAGATGCATAATATTAGCAGAGATGGAAACTCTAAGAAAAATGAAAAGAAAATGCTACACTGTAAGAAATAGTTAAGAATGTCTTCAGTGACAGAAATCAGGATGATCAGAGAACATCAAG
The DNA here is from genome assembly GCA_028644305.1 of Xerus rutilus. Taxonomy (NCBI): domain Eukaryota; kingdom Metazoa; phylum Chordata; class Mammalia; order Rodentia; family Sciuridae; genus Xerus; species Xerus rutilus. Next base: position 32,539,252 of record CM053401.1, read on the forward strand.
GAGGATAAATACAAAAATAGTTACACAAAGGTATATGATATAAAAGTCCCAGAAATTAGGGCAGGGGTTGTGGCTCAGCGATAGAGTGCTCGCCTAGCTGGGTGAGGTGCTGGGTTCAATCCTCAGCACCACATACAAATTAATAAAAATAAATAAATAAAGATATTTAAAAAGTTTTTTTAAAAAAAGTAAATGGTTCAACTTTAAAAAAAAATATATTTCCCAAAAATTAGACAAAGAGAAAATCTTGAAAGAGGCAAGAAACAAACAAAACAGAACAAAAAACACCCATAGCATTAAGGGGAAAAGACAAGTATTGCATCAAACTTTCTCTTCAGAAACCACATAAGCAAGAAAGAATACATGCCTATTTAAAGTGATCAAAGGAAAAAACAAAACAAAACAAAACCACCAAGCTAGAATTAAATACCCATCAAAATTATCCTTTAGAAGTGAATAAGAAATAAAAGACTTGCTCAGACAAACAAAAACTTGAAGAAAGTGAAATCTAGTTGACTTCTTTTTCAAGAAATGTTAAGTTTTTCTGAAGAATAAAGTAACCTAGAAAACAGGAAAAAATTAAGGTCAGAGTCCAAATTAATAAAATTGAAAATAAGAAAACAATACACCAGATCAATGTAAGGAAGAGCCAATTCTTTGAAAAGGTGAATAAAATTGACAAAATTGTAGCCAAACCAGCCAAAAGAGTAAGAAGTAGCAAATCAACAAGATCAGAGATGAAAAAGTGGATACACCACAGACTCCTCTGAAATCCAGAGGATTTCTATTTTGAAAACTTATGCTCCAATAAACTAGAAAATCTGGAAGACTTAGACAAATTTCTAGACACATTGAACCAGGAAGATATAGAAATCCTAAATAGGCCAATATCAAGTAATGAAAATGAAACATCAATTAAAAGCCTTCCAAAAAAGGAAAGTCCTAGACCCACTGGATTCTCAGCTGAATTCTACCAGAACTTTATAGAAGAACTAACACTGATCTTTCCAATACTCATTCATGTTAAAAATGCTAGAGAAGCTAGAGATCAAAGGAACTTATTTCAACATCACAAATGCCATTTATGACTAACCCAAAGCCAACATCATACTAAATAGAGAAAAACTAAAAGCATTTCCACTAAATTCAGGAACAAGGCAAGGCTGTCGACTCTCACCACTCCTATTTTACATAGTTCTCAAAACATTAGCTAGGGCAATCATGCAAGAGAAGGAAATCAAAGGGACAGAAATAGGAAAAGAAGTCAAGCTATTTGTTTGCTTATGATATGATCCTGTATCTAGAAGATCCAAGAATCTCCACCCAAAGATTTTTAGAGCTTATAAATGAATTTAGCAAAGCAGTAGAAGACTAGATCAACACCTATAAATCAACAGCTTTCCTGTATTCCAACAGTGATTTAGTCAAGGGAGAAAAATCAGGAAAACCCTCCTACTCAAAGTAACCTCAAAAAAAAAAAAAAAGAATAAATAAAACCTTGGGAAGTAATCTAACCAAGGGAAGAAAAAGATTTCTACAGTGAAAATTATGGAACACAGAAGAAAGAAATTAAAGCAGACCTTAGAAGTTGGAAAGACATCCCGTGTTCTTAGGGAGAATTTAATATTGTCAAAATGGTCAAACGACCAGAAGGAATATACAGATTCAATGCAATACCCATCAAAATACCAATAATATTCTTCACAGAATTAGAAAAAACAATTCTTAAATTCATTTGGAAAAATAAGAGACCCAGAACAGCTAAAACAATACTAATCAAAGAGTGAAGCAGGGAGCATCACAATACCTGATCTGAAATTGTATTACAGCTAAATTAACAAAAACAGCATGGTATAAGTACCAAAATAGACATGAAGACCAATGGAATAGAAACAAATCCACAAATCCACAAACCTGTAGATGTCTGATAATTGACAAGGATGCCAAAAATATTTCTTGGAGAAAAGACAGCCTTTTTTTTAACAAACGGCACTGGAAAAACTGGATAGCTATGTATAGAAAAATGAACTTAGATCCCTATCTTTCACCCTGCACAAAACTCAAATCCAAACAGATCAAAGACTTAGGAATTATGGGCTGGGGTTGTGACTCAGCAGTAGAGTGTTCATCTAGCACATGCGAGGCACTGCATTCAATCCTCAGCAGCACATAAAAATAAATAAATAGATAAAGGTATTGTATCCAACTACAATAAAATAAGACTTACAAATTAGACCAGAAACCTTACAACTGCTAGAAGAAAACAGTCAACATTCCATCATATAGGTGCTGACACTGACTTCAACAAGATCTCCAAAGCATAAGAAATAAAACTAACAATTAATAAGTAAGATGCCATCAAACTAAAAAGCTTCTGCACAGCTAAAGTAAGATTAAGATTAAGAGCATGAAGAGACAGCCTACAGAATGGGAGAAAATCTTAGCTGGGCGCAGTGGCTCACACCTGTAATCCCAGCACTTAAGGAGGCTGAGACAGGAGAATTGTGAGTTCAAAGCCAGCCTCAGCAACGACGAGGTGCTAAGCAACTCAGTGAGACCATGTCTCTACATAAAACCCAAAAAATAGGGCTGGGGATGTGGCTCAGTGGTTGAGTACCTCTGAGTTCAATCCCTAGTACCAAAAAAAAAAAAAAAAAAGAATAGGAGAAAGTCTTGGCCAGCTACTCCTCAGGGGATTAATTTCCAGAATATACAAAGAACTCAAAAAACTTCACACACACACAAAACCAAATAACCCAATCAATAAATGGGCAAAATAACTAAACAGATACTTCTCAATAGAACAAACACAAAAGGCCAATAAATATGTGAAAATATGTTCAACATCTCTAGCAATCAGGGAAATGCAAACCAAAACTAAGATTTCATCTCACTCCAGTCAGAATGGCAAAGATCAAGAATACAATGAACAATAATGCTGACAAGGTTTTAGGGAGAAAGGAACACATGTATACTATTGGTAGGACTGTAGACCAGTACATTCTGGAAAGTAGTTTGAAGATTCTTCAAAAAACTAGAGATGGAACCACCATATAATGGAGCTATCTCACTCATATTTTCCTAAAAGATCTAATGTTGGCATACTACAGTGACATAGCCACATCAAAGTTTATAGCAGCACAATTCACAATAGCTAAATCATGGAATCACCCCCAGATACTGGTCAATATATGAGTGGATTAAGAAATTGTTGTTTATATATACAAAGCTGTTCTATTCAGCCATCAAAAAGAATTAAATTGTGACATTTGCCTGTAAATTGATGGAAATGGAGAATATCATACTAAGTGAAATTAGCCAAACTCAGAAACTCAAAGGTTGAATGTTTTTTCTCACAAACAGAAGTCAAAGTAAAAATACAGGAAAGGGGGAGGGAAGGATAAGATTACAGAAGAAACCCACTGAATATATATTAATAAGTGAGCAAAAGGAAATCGAGTAAACTAGAGGAAGAAGACAGGTGGATAGGAGGGAGAAAAAGGAGGGAACAGGGGTGATCACAAACTGAAAGTGATTCCCATGCATGTATGAGTTTGTCAAGATCAACCTAACCACTATGTATAAACATAAAGCTCTAATTTAAAAAAAAAAAAAAAAGTAGGTCTTCTGAGATAAGGAAAATTTTGTATGTCACAAACTTGTATCATATAAAGAGTATAAAGAAGGAATAAGTAGAGGTAAAATTAAAAGTTTTTATCTTTCTTGTTCTTAATTAATCCAACATAAGAATTTGTTAAAAAATAACAACATAGGTTGAATATCCCTTATCCAAAATTGCTAGGACTAGATACAGCATTTCAGATTTGGGATTTTTTTCAGGTTTTGGAATATTTACACACGTGCATGCACACGGTGCGCGCGCGCGCGCAAACACACACACACACACACACACACTGTGAGGTATCTTGAGGAGAAAACCCAAGTATAAACACAAAATTCATCTAATTTTCATATACATCTTTTACACAGAAGATGCTTATAGGTAATTTTATGCAATACTGTTTATGACCCTGTATTTCTACTATGACCTGTCAAAGAAGGTTATATGTGGAGTTTTTCACTTGAAGCTTTATGTTGGCACTTTAAAATTTTCTGATTTTGAAGCATTTTGGGTTTTTGGATTTTAAGATTAGAAATTCTCAAACTCTAGCAAAATTTTTGCTGACTATAGCTCATGGAAGAATAAAATGAATGACAATACTATTATAGGGAATGGAAGAAAGAAATCTAGAATACTCTATTATAAGGTACCTCCACTACCCATAAAGTAGTATAGTATTATTTGAAAGGTGAACTTGGATTAGTTGTAAACATAATTACAAACTATGGGTATCCATTTAAAAAAAAAAATTTAAGTGCTAGGGATCAACTCAGGGCCTCATGAATGTGAGGCAAGTGCTCTACCACCGAGCTACATCCACAGCATAAAAAAAAACTTTTAGTAAGTACACGATACACAAAAACAGAAGAAAAAATGGACTCATAAAATGCTCGATTAAAATAAGACAAAGCAGAAAGAATTTGAAACAAAAACAAAGAAAACAAGCAAGTGAGCAATGAATAGAAAACAGTCATGAATATGGCAGATATTAATCCAACTATATTGACAATTACTTTAAACATCAGTGATCTAAATATATCAATTAAAAGACAGAAATTGTAGGACTGGATCATAAGACAATATCCAATTACATGCTGTCCAAAAGAATCCATCTCTAAATAAAAAGACTCAGATGAAAAGTCAAGGGATAGTGAAAAATACATCATGCTAAAACTAACTACAAAAAAAGCTGGAATAGCTATATTAATTTCAGACAGAGCAGACCTCAGAACAAGAAAAATTATCAGCAATGAAGAATGGTTATTACATAAAAGTAGAGGGTTGATTGTGCAAAAAGATATGGCTTTCCTTACAACATAATGTCAAAATACATAAGGTCAGAACTGACAGAACTATACGAAGAATGTGTGTTTGATTCCATACACATACATATTCACTAACACAGTAATCCAGAGAAGCAGAAAATTAATGATATTGTAGAATTGATAATACCATCAATTAAATGGATCTATCTGACATTTGCAGATCACTTCATCCAGAAACATAACAGAATAAACCTTCTTATCAAGTTTATGGGGAACATTTCACCAAAATAGACCACATTCTGAGTCATAAAACACACTTTCATAAATTTAAAAGAACAGACATCAGGAATAGGGCTATATAGCTCAGTGTTAGAGTCCATGCCTAGCATTCATGATGCCCTGGGTTCAATGCCCAGCACCACCCCTCACCAAAAAAAGATATTATACTAAGAATGCTCTCAGACTACAATGGAATTAAAGTTACAATCAGTAAAAGGATAAAAAGATAGCTAGAAACTTTTCAAATATTTGGAAATTAAATAAAACACTGATTAAAGAAGTTATCAGAAATTACATAACATTTTAAATTATACTAAAATGAAAATAAAACCAAATTTGTGGGATGCAACAAAGCAGTACTTAAAGGGTAATTTAGAGCTTTAAATGCAGTACAAAAAGATAAAAATCATTTGTTTCTACCTTAGGAAACTAGAAAATGAAAAACAACTAAATTTGAAGTAAGTAGAAAAAAAAACAAATTATAAAAATCTGAACAGAAATCAGTGGAACAGAAAAAAAGGAAGATAAAGAAAATCAACAAAATTAAAAGCTGGTTTTAGGCCCACAAACTGAATAATTGAGATGAAAATGGACCACCTCCTTGAAAGACACAATTTACCAACAGTCACATAAGAATAAATATATAGGAAGAAGAGGCTTTTATCAATTAAAGAAATTAAACAAATAATATTCCAAAACAGAAAGCACTATACCCAGATGGTTCACAGGTGAATGACACCAAATATTTACGAAGGAAAAAAAAAAAAGCCAATTCCCTGCCATTTGTTTCAGAAAACAGAAGCAGAGGGAGCACTTTCTAACACATTCTTTGAGGCCACCATAACCCTGACACTAAGACTGGACAACAGTGTTATACGAAAACTACAGATAATTTTCTCTCATGAACATAAATGCAGCAAGTTCACAAAACTTATTATCAAATCAAATTATACACCACCATCCAGTAATATTTATTCCAAGTATACAAGACAGAGTCAGCATGTGAAAATCAATTAAAGTAATCCAAGAAACAGAAAAATTCTTATCATACCAATAGATGAATTATAAGTATTTGATAAAATTCAATGCCCATTCTTGATTAAAAACCAGGAAAAAAGTAATAGAGAACTTTCTCAACTTGATAAAGAATATCTACAAAAAAACTTAGAAGAGCAAATGTCATACATAATGGTGAGAAATTAAGTAATAGAAACTCTTAGATCAGAAATAAGGCAAAGATTTCCATTCTTACCACCCAATTCAATTCTTACTGCATTGTCAACTAATGCAGTAAGACAAGAAAAGGGTAAACAAGGTATACAAATTGGGAAGAAGTAAAACTGCCTGAAGTTTTATTATAACTGTTTGCGGGAAATAGGAAACCCAAATCCCTAAATTTGCAGCTAGATGGGCGTGGGCCTGTCTGAGCCTAGCAAATTTGTACAAAGTCAGAAACTGGGAGCATTTTGCACAAGGGAACAGGTTAGGAGAGGCTGGAGAGAGCCAGGCTCTCCCCAGTTCCAGGAGATTGAGGCTTGCAGGGACTGACAGGGTTGGCAACAGCTGGTCTGAGTCAGAAGCTTGGAAGAGGATGTGAGGACATTTTGCTCTCAGCTTGTCCCGCCAGCCAGTCTGGCACCCACCTGGTTCTAGGGCCTGCACTTGCTGGGTCCTGGCAATAGCCTGGTCCCTGACACCCTCCCCAGACCAGCATCCACTGGCCCCTGGATCCTGCCAGGTCCAGCATCAGGCCAGCATCCAAAAGGGCCCTCTAGTTCCCTAATCTTCCAACCCTCCTGTCCCCTGACCTAGCCCGTAGACTGCTTCAAAGCCGGCTCACGGTCCTGGTGCCTGGCCTTGATCCACCTGGCAGAGGACAGCTGGGTCCCTGACATGACCTGGCCCCAAACTGCCCCACACACCACTTAGCCATGCCAGACTTGCCCAGTCCAGAACACAGCTTCCTTGCTGACCTGCCTGTCCCAGTCCCCAGCCCTCAGAACCGGCTGGGAGAGAAGTGCCTCACCGGGAATTTGAAAGGGTGGAGTAGGAAGAGATTGAATTTAGAGACTGAATTAGAGACTAGGAATCATAGGGGCCACAGGCGACATAGTGGGCTAAGAACAGGCTCCTACCACATCACTGGAACCCAAAGAAGATTCCTGGGGTTCAGTCTTCTAGCATGGACCTGTAATTGCTGGGCCCTGGAGATGTGCTGACTTAAAATCTCCAGATCAGTTGGCATTCAGCAAAGAGGCTGGAATATATCTAAGCCTACACACAACATCCAGGAAGTTCCAACTCAAGGATTAACCCTCTCAGCCTACAAACTCCACCCACCCTGAAGATGGAGCAAGTCTCAAACTCCAGACAACCCCACCTAACTGCTGAGATGAGAAGCTGAGAAACTTTTGAACTCCAACAGAAACAAACAACTGTTCAATTTTTCATTGAGATTTTTTTTTCTTTTCTCTCACGTTTTTACATTTTTGAAACCAATTATTTTTCATGCATCAGTTCACTGAGGACTAGAATGTCTGAATAGTATATTTCAGCTTTTTTTGTATTCTTTTATTTATACTCTTTAATTTTTTTTTTTAGGTTGTAGATGGTCACAATATCTTTATTTTATGTATTTATTTATATGTGGTGGCGATGATCAAACCCAGTGCCTCACACATGCTAGGCAAGTGCTCTACCACTGAGCCACAACCCCAGCCCCTCTTTTATTTATACTCTTCTCTTTTTAATTTTTTTTTAATTTTTATCTTATGTATTTTTTTCTCTTACCTATGTTTCCTTTCTCTTCCTCTCTTTTCTCCTAAGAGACTTCTATTATTCCCTCTTCCACTCTTTAATTTACTTCTCTCTTCTCTCCTCCTTTCTCATAAACATCACATCCTACATTTCTATTTGTCCATTATTTGAAATTGTAAACTCTTTGGCAAACTTACTGATTTTATTGTAGGCAATAACTGAACACATCATTTATTTACTGAGACAAAACCACAGACATCATAGTAGGAGCTATTTGGTTTAAGGCTGTACACTGTTTGCATTGGCTTCTGTTATTAAAGGTGAAGTACTAGAAACCTTCAGGGACACTGTAAGTCTACACACTTGTAGCATGTCTCAGATCCACAATGCAAGATGGGTAGGCACACAAACAGAATGAAAAAACAAGGGAACAAATTGCCCCAAACAAACCAAGATATGCCCATAATAGAATCCATAGGCATTACTGTGGAAGAAATGTCAGAGACGGAGTTTAGAATATACATAAACTGATACATGAGATAAAGTGAAAATCGGAGACAAAATTCAGGAAGTGAAAGAACACTTCAATAAAGACACAGAGATTCTGATAAAAAATAAAGCCGAAATCCTCAAAATGAAAGAATCAATAAGCCAAATTAAAAATTCAATGGAAAGCATTACCAAAAGTTTAGACCACTTGGAAGACAGAAATGCAGGGAATGAAGACAAAATATATAATCTTTAAAATAAAGTTGATTATGGAGAGAAAGTGTTAAGAGAACACAGACAGAACTTCCAAGAAATATGGGATAACATGAAAAAAATCAAATTTAAGATTTATCAGAATAGGGGCTGGGGTTATGGCTCAGCAGTTGAGCGCTTGCCTCACATACGTGCGGCACTGGGTTCGATCTTCAGCACCACATAAAATAAATAAAGATATTGTGTTCATCTACAACTAAAAACAAAATATTAAAAAAAAAAGATTTATCAGAATAGATGAAGTTGTGGAGACACAAACCAAAGGAATCTATAATATTTTCAATGAAATAATATCAGAGAATTTCCCAAATCCAAAATATGAAGTGGAAAATCAAATACAGGAGGCTTACAGAACCCCAAATGTACAAAATTATAACAGACCCACACCATGGCACATTATTATAAAAGTCCCTATGTAACAGAATAAAGATAGAATTCTAAAGACTGCCAGAGTAAAATATCAGATTACATTTAGAAGGAAACCAAGTCAGATCTCAGCTGATTTCTCAACCCAGAACCTCCAAGCAAAGAGGTCTTAAAATAATATATTCCGAGCTCTGAAAGAAAATGGATGTCAAGCAAAAATTCTATACCCAGCAAAATTAAGCTTCAGATTTGAAGATGAAGTAAAAACCCTTCTAAAGTCAAAAGAATTCACAACTAGGAAGCCTGCACTACAGAACATTCTCAGCAAAATATTCCATGAAGATGAAATGAAAAAAAAAAGAGAGAGAGAAACCAGAAAAAGGAGGAACTACACTAAAGCAACAATCAAAGGAGAAACTAATACAAATTAAAAAAACAGAAATAAACCAAAATTACTGAGAATATAAATCATATCTCAATAATGACAAATAGCCTAAACTCATCAATCAAAAGACACAGATGAGCCGGGCACAGTGGCACAAGCCTGTAATCCCAGCACCTAGGGAGGCTGAAACGATTCAGAGAATCATGAGTTCAAAGTCACCTTCAGTAACCATGAAGCGCTAAGCAACTCAGTGAGACCCTGTCTCTACATAAAACACAAAATAGGGCTGGGGATGTGGCTCAGTGGTTGAGTGCCCCTGAGTTCAATCTCCAGTACCCCTCCCCCCAAAAAAAGACACAGATGGCAGATTGGATTAAAAAGCAAGACACAACAATATGCTATCTCCAAGATACTCACCTCAAAGGCAAAGACATTTACGGAAGGCAAAAGGATGAGGAAAAAACACACACATCCATGGGTCACGTAAACAAGCAATAGTTTCTATCCTCAAATCAAATAAAGTGGACTTCAAGCCAAAGTTAATCAGAAAGGACAAATACTGCTTCAAGGAATTATAGATCAACAAGATATAACCATTGTAAATATTTATGACCCAGATAATGGAGCATCTACATATATAAAACTTTTCTCAATTTTAAGAATCAAATAAACCACAACACAATAATACTGGGTGACTTTAACACCCTCTCTCACCACTGGATAGATCTTCCAAATAAACACTAAACAAAGAAACCTCAGAACTAAATAATCAAATCAATAATTTAGACTTAACACATACATAGATTATTTCATCCACCAATGATCGAATACATTTTTATCTCAGTAGCACACAGATCCTTCTCTAAATTAGACCATATCTTATGCCACAAAGCAACTCAAAAACAACAGCAACAAAAAAAATAGAGATAATACCTTGCATTCTATCAGGTCATAATGGAATAAAATTAGAAATCAATGATAAAATAAAAAATAGAAGCTACTCTAATACCTGGAGACTAAACAATAGGCTAGCAGAAGAAATGAGGGATAAAATTTAAAAATACTCAGAAGTAAATGAGAATAGCAACACAACATATCAAAATCTCTAAGACACTGTGAAGGCAGCATTAAGAGGGAAGTGCACTACACTGAGCTCATTCATTAAAAGAATAGAAAGTCAAGAAATAAATAACCTAACATTACATCTGAAAGCCCTAGAAAAGAACAAATCAACACCAAAAGCACCAGACAAGAAATGATTAAAATCAGAGCTGAAACCAATGAAATTAAAACAAAAGAAACAATTCAAATAATTGACAAAACAAAAAGTTGGTTCTTTGAAAAAATAAAGAAAACTGGCAAACCCTTAACCAATGGACATTACTAAAATCCATACAATAATTAGAAACTATTTTGAAAACTTATACTCCAATAAAATAGAAAACCTTAAAGATATCAAAAAATGTCTAGAGACACATAACCTACCTAAACTGCATCAGGAGGACATACACAGTTTAAACTGATCAATTTCAAGCAATGAAATAAGAGATATCATCAAAAGCCTACACATTAAGAAAAGCCCAGGACCAGAAGGATTCTCAGCCAAGTTCTACAAGACCTTCAAAGAAGAACTAACGCCAATCCTCCTCAAATTATTCCATGAAATAGAAAAGGAGGGACCCTTCCAAACTCATTCTATGAAGCAAGTATCACACTGATACCAAAACCAGACAAAGGCACATCAAAGAAAGAAAACGTCAAACCAACATCCCTCATGAACATAGATGCAAAAATTCTCAATAAAATTCTGGCAAATCACATACAAAAACATATTTAAAAGACAGTGCATCATGATAATGTAGGGTTCATCCCAGGGATGCAAGGTTGGTTCAACATACAGAAACCAATAAATATAATTCATCACATCAACAGACTTCAAGACAAGAATCTCATGATTATCTCAAAAGATGCAGAAAAAGCATTTGATAAAATACAGCATCCTTCATACTCAAAACACTAAAAAATTAGGGATAGTAGGAACATAACTCAACACTGTAGAAGCTATACATGCTACACCCAAGGCCAACATGGTTCTACATGGAGAAAAATTAATTTTTCTAAATGGAGAAAAAAAGCATTCCCTCTAATAGTGGGAACAAGACAAGGATGCCCTCTTTCAGCACTTCTATTCAATATCATCCTTAGAACTCTAGCCAGAGCAATTAGACAAAAGAAAGAAATTAAAGGGCTGCAAATAGGAAAAGAAGAATTCAAACTATCCCTATTTTTAGATGACTTGAGTCTATATTTAGAGGACACAAAATATTCCACTAGAAAACTTGCAGAACTCATAGACGAATTCAGCATAGTAGTAGGATATAAAACTAACATCCATCCATCAGATGTGTTCCTATACATCAGTGATGAATCTACTGAAAAAGAAAAACTACTCCATTTTAGGAAAACTACTCCATTCACAATAGCCTTGAAAAGATATATATTTGGAGATTAATCTAACAAAAGAGGTGAAAGACCTCTATGATGAAAACTGCGGAAAAATAAAGAAAGAAACTGAAGAAGAACTTCGAAGACAGAAAGATCTCACATGCTCTTGGATAGGAAGAATTAATATTGTCAAAATGGGCATACTACCAACACTATTATACAGGTTAAACACAATCCCTATTAAAATCCCAATGACATTTAACATACAGAACTAGAAAAAGCAATCATAAAATTCATTTGGAAAAATAAGAGACCTAGAACAGACAAAGCAATCCTTAGCAAGAGGCATCACAATACCACACCTTAAATTATACTACAGAGCAATAGTAACAAAAACAACAGAGTAGTGGCAACAAAATAGATGTGTAGACCAATGACACAAAACAGAAGACACAGAGACAAATCCACATAAATATGGTTATCTTATACTAGGCAAAGGTGCCAAAAACATACATTGGAGAAAAGATGGCCTATTCAACAAATGGTGCTGGGAAAATTGGAAATCCATATGTAGCAACATGAAATTAAACCTTTCTCTCTCATTCTGCACAAAAATCAACTCAAAGTGGATCAGACTTGAGCACAGACCCTGCATCTAACAGAAGAAAAAGTAGGCCCAAATCTTCATCATTTCAGCTGAGGACCTGATTTCCTTCACAAGACTTCCTACAAAGAATGTTACTTCCTACAAAGAAGTAAAATTAAGAATCAATAAATGAGACAGATTCCAACTAAAAGGCTTCTTCTCAGCAAAGAAAACAATAATGTTGAGAGCCTATAAAATGGGTGAAAATCTTTACCACATGCATGTCAGATGCAGCACTAATCTCCAGGATATATAAAGAACTCAAAAAACTTAACACCAAAAAAAACAAATAACCCATCAATAAATGGGTTAAGGAACTGAACAGACACTTCACAGAAGAAGAAATACAATCAACAAACATGAAAAAATGTTCACCATTTCTAGCAATTAGAGAAATGGAAATCAAAACTACTCTAAGATTTCATCTCACTCCAGTCAGAATGGCAATGGTGTATCCTAGGTATACACCCAAAGGACTTAAAATCGGCATACTTCAGTAACACAGCCACGTCAATGTTTATAGCAGCTCAATTCACGATAGCTAAACTATGGAACCAACCTAAGTATCCTTCAACAGATGAATGGATACAGAAAATACAGTGTATGTATACACAATGGAATATTACTCAGTCATAAAAAAAAATGACGCTATGACTTTTGCCGGTAAATGGATGGATCTGGAGACTATTGTGGTAAGTGAAATAAGCCAATCCCAAAAAACCAAAGGCTGAATGTTTTCTCTTATATGTGGATGTTCATTCACAATAAAGGGCCAGAGATTAGGGAAGAATAGAAGTGGTTTGAATTAGAAAGGGGAATGAAGAGAAGGGAGGGGGGAATGGGAATAGGAAAAATAGTAGAATGAATCAGACATTACTACCCTGTGTGTATATATGATTACATGACCAGTGTAATTCTACATCATGTACAATGAGGAATAAGAAGTTATACTCCATATATGTATTTCAAAATACATTCTACTATCATGTGAAACTAATTAGAACAGATTTTTTAAAAATAAAAAATATTTGCAGATGGCATAACCCTAACCCTTAACCAAACCCTAACCTTTGTAGAAAATCTCAAAGAAATGACTAATAAGCTCCTGGAGGTAACATGTAATTTTAGCAATACTGTGGGAAGTACATGGGAACTTGGTATTTTTTTATTCAATTATTCTACAAATGAAAACTGCTCTAAGAAATGAAGTCTATTTAATTTAAAAAAAAAAAAACTCCAACTAAACAACTTTCACAGTAATACACTCACTCAATAGACGTGCTCAAGGGGAAAAAAATATTCAACATGGATTTCCTTTCTTTTTTCTTTTTCCCGTTATGATGCCATAAAGGGGTAACTGGATGGTGAGGGAGACTCCCTCTCATTTCTTATACATCTACGAGTCAAAAAACAAAGCAACAACAACAACAAAAAAACCCCACAACATACAAATGAAGACTCCAAATCATAAGTAAAGAAAATTCAAACACATCCTCACCCTAGTTTTTAATCTTTGCCAGTTCATAATTCTCTGCCACTAACTTGTAAGTTGGACTAACTTTATTTTACAACCAATATCATCAACTGCAAAGTCTAAAATGAGGAAGTAAAACTGCAAAGGAATAGAGTTTAATCCAATTCTGGATAATCAGATATAAGCCTCACCCCATTCCCCATTCCCTAACAAAGAACAGTTTTCCCAGAATCATCAAAATGGCCATATCAAAAGGGCAAGTTACTCTTTCTGATGTGGACTTGATCATTAAGAAAACAGTAAGAACATCCTCCTGTACTTTTTATTGAAGAATGGAAATGTGAGCAGAAAATATGATCCAGAAGTATAACTTTACTATTGTAATTATAGTGTCTATTTAGTCAATCATGTCTTTTTAACATTTTATTTCAGGTTTTGAATAGGGGTCACTACAAATTCTATATTAAAATATACCTTCTAAAATAAGTCAACCAGTCAAGCACTATTGTTATGACAGCTGGTGATAGTTTTTGAAATGCCTTAATACCTACTAAAAAAAAAAAAATACTTGATATAATTTGTGTGTTACTCAAGGGCAGTAAGACCCATAAATTCAAGTGATGAGAGATCCTAGCACACTCTGAAATATGGTTTTGAATTTTTACTGTGTGGAGTGAAAAAAAATCCATGTTTTTACTTCCATTTCACTTTTATCCAGCTCTAAAAACATTAGTTCATATATTTATACTTACCACTAATATAAAGACACTGTTAATTTGCACCTTGAAAAGAACAAGCACATACATAACCACAGGAGTTTTTGTTATTATCAAAGAATTGCCTTCTTAGTACTCACAATATCTCAGTAGTACTTATCATGTATTGTAGGAGCACTCCCCATACCTTCAACCCCTCCCCTCCTTCTTTCCCCATTCTATGCTAATGGACTGTGCACCTGACAAAGCAGTACCCCATTGTTTGTAACTTGGGGACCATGATTGGTCCCGGGACCATTCTTAAGCTGTTGTACTTTCTGGAATAAAGAGGCTCTGCATCTCGCTCTGGCAGAGCAGTATTACCAGCCCCCAGAGTCTGGGTGAAGTGACTCTGCGACCATCCACTCCATACCCCGTCCCCCGGGACTCCATTCCATCCTTCCTGGGGACCCCTTTTTGTCCCCTGGGACGCCACTCGTGGGCAGACCCATGCAAAGCACATAGAACAACATATGTATTTCCAACCTGATTCAAAAAAAATAATTCAAATACAACACTGCAGTAACCTCTTCAAAACACAAGGAAAATTCAACAGCCAGTGAGTCACACCTAGAAATATGAATTTCTTAGTCCAGCATGTAGCACCATGCACCACCTCACAGATCATCATTTTCTAGTAAGAACTGTTCTAAGATCCCTTGACAAAAAGACTCATAAGAATCAGAAATGTGGGCAAAGAAGAGGAAACTACACTCTTTTATTCATTTCGTGTTCTGAACTTAGCTGAGTGAAGCAACAATATATTTTTCTAACTAGGAGTGAATGAACTGCTCTGAAGAATGTTCCTCTTCTAGATATGCTTTTGAAATTAAAATATGGGGATTGGAAGATGAAGAACTACAGGGAAACAGCTTTTCTCCTGGCTTGGCGACCTGGAATTCAAGCAATGGGATACAGCTTTTCTGCGAGGTGGGTAAAAGAATTAAAACTCTATACTAGACAGCCAGAGTGCCCTAGAAACTTAGAAATTTGGGGTATACTAAATAAGAAGAGCCAAGCTGCTGGCGGGAGTAGCAAAACTGTCAAACAAAGATGGAAAAAAATCGAGAAACAAGGGACAGCCTTATCATGGAAAATCCTAAGATCGGATGGGCAGCCTGCACTAGGCTGATCCAGAGGCTGTTGGACACAATAAACTGGTTCCACAGAGTCCAGGCACCAGCCATTTTGAGGCAACCACACCGTGGCAGTCAACGGATACAAGAACCAAGAACTAGGATTGGGAAAACAGGGCAGGCTCCAATACACAGTATAGGCAGGCACCAGGCACATGACCTAATCTGAGCCTAGCAAAATTCAAAAAAGTAGACATGGAGAGTTGAGGAAGCCAGAAAGAATCTGGCTCCCTTCCCCTTAAGTCTGGTTGTTCACAGGACTAGCTGCCTTGGATGAGGAATGTAAACAGACAGGTGCATTTGTGCACGAAATCCGGCCCAGGGACTCACCAGAGAGTCCATGAAGGGCATTAGCCCCCTACCCCAGGGACGGACCCAAAGAGCCCATAGAAGGCAGCACCCACGAGCAAAAGAAGTGGCTTGGGACTGGGTCCCCACTGCTTATAAGTGGATTCCTGGGGAGACTCCTGGGGTACAGTCTCCTAGTGCAGTTTGACTTCTAAAGGGCTCTAAAGGTGCATTGATTCAATATCTTCAGAAAACTAGCTTTGCAATAAAGCACCTGGAGCTGTACTAGACCTAAACCCCACCCCCAAGAGCTTCTCCTACATGAATTCAACTCACTGAAGCCAGCTGCAGCTTCCCCCTGGAGAGGAGCTGACAGCTTCTCCCAGACCAAACTTCACCTTATTAGAGGTTTTTGAACTCCAAGAGGCATCTTAGTGAGCAACACAATAAAAAGAAAGAAGCTGACAACCGCGGCCTCTCATCTTGCACGCCAAGAAACGGAGAGAAAGACCTGTGGGTACAGATAGCCAACATAACAGTCTCCTGATTCTTTTGTCCACCACAATAAAAACCACTCCTTGGTTATTCATAATTTTTTTCATTATTGTTCCCTTAGTGTGCTGAATGTTTCATTCACATTTATACATATACATATTTGTTTCTGTTTTCTCATTTCTGCCATTTTTTGGAGGTATTTTTCCTTACTGTTAAGGGTTAGGGTTTTTGATTAGTATATTTACATTTTTTTTGTATTGTCTTCTTCACTATTCTGTTTCCCTTGTTTCTCCCTTTTCTCTTGCTAACAGCCAAATTCTATTGTTCTTTCACTCCTTTTAATTTTATACTTCTATCTTTCCTCCTCCCTCCTCAGCATCCTACGTTGCTTTTACATTTCCCACATTCACCTACTGAAATTGCAAACCCTTTTATACCCTCCTTTCTCTTCATCTTTTCTCTTAATTAACTCTATTCTTAACGTCTCTTAGCAGTAACTGGTTTATATACTGCTGTAGTAATAATTGATACTATGTAAGTCAAAGACAGCATTTGATTTTATGCCAGGCATACTAAATGATCACTTAACGTTCTCCTGATGGAAACTGCTGATCCTATCAATTCTGTTTCTCGTGCCAAATAACACTGGAGATATTTTAACAGGAATCAAGGAATCACTAGTTTATTGCTATATATTATTTACATAGGTCATTGCTATTATTTGGCTCTCCCTAAACTGTGAGGTACGAGAAACTTCAAGGACACTGCAAGTTGGTAGAGTAGAAACTCTGCTGCTTCAGATCCATTCAGATAGATGGGTAGCCACACAAACAATTTGAAAAACCAAGGAAACAAGTCACTCCAACAACCAAGAATGCCTCAACACCAGACTCTACTGACACTACAGTGGAGGAAATGTCAGAGAAGGAACTTAGATCACAGTTAAGCTGATCCATGAGGTACAAGATCATGTAAGCAGTGAAATCAGAGGGAAAATACAGGAAGTGAAGATCATTTTAATAAGGAGTTAGAAAGCAATCAAAAATCCTCAAAATGAAAAAATGAATAAACCAAATTAAAATTCAATGGAAAGCACCACCCACACACTAGATCCTTGGCAAACAGAAGTTTTAGGCAACGAAGACAAAGTATATAATCTTGAAATTTAAGTTGATCAAGCAGAAAAGATGCTAAAAGACCATGAACAAAATTTTCAAGAAATATGAGATAACATTTAAAAGCCAAATCTAAGATTCATAGGGATAGACAAAGACTCTGAAGAACAAACCAAAGAAATGCATGATCTTTTCAATGAAATAATATCAGAAAATTTCCCAAACCTTAAGAGGGAAATGGAAAACCAAATATAGGAGGCATTTAGAACTCCAAATATACAAATTACAACAGACCCATTCCAACGCACATTATTATGAAAATGCCTAACATACAGAAAAAAAATAGAATTTTGAAAGATGCTAGAGAAAAACAAGTGGTCACATTTAGAGGTAAATCAAACCAATTTTTCAACCCAGAAGTTAAAAGCTATGAGGTCTTAGAATAATATAAAACAAGTTCTGAAAGAAAGCAGATACCAACCAAGGCTACTATATCCATCAAAATTCAGCCTCAGAATTACAGATGA
>CM053401.1:32557668-32583064 GCA_028644305.1 Xerus rutilus
GCTTGTAATCCCAGCACTTAGGGAGGCTGAGACAGGAGAATCGCGAGTTCAAAGCCAGCCTCAGCAATGGCGAGGCACTAAGCAACTCAGTGAGACCCTGTCTCTACATAAAACACAAAATAGGGCTGGGGATGTGGCTCAGGGGTCGAGTGCCCCTGAGTTCAATCCCTGGTACCAAAAAAAAAAAAAAAAAAAGAATTACAGATGAAATAAAAACTTTCCACAATAAAAGTTAAAATAATTCACAACTGGGGTTGGAGTTGTTGCTCAGTGGTAGAACGCTTGCTTAGCATGTGTGAGGCACTGGGTTTGATCTGCAGCACCACATAAAAATTAATAAAGGTCTTGTGTCTATCAACAACTAAAAAAAAAATTTAAAAAAATAATAATTCACAACTAGAAAAGCCTATGCTACAAAACACACTCAGTAAAATATTTCATGAAGCTGGGTGCGGTGGCACAAGTCTGTAATCCCAGCACTTAGGGAGGCTGAGACAGGAGAATCGCGAGTTCAAAGCCAGCCTCAGCAATGGCAAGGTGCTAAGCAACTCAGTGAGATCCTGTCTCTACATAAAAAAACACAAAGTAGGGCTGGGGATGTGGCTCAGTGGTTGAGTGTCCCAAGTTCAATTTCCAGTACCAAAAAAAAAAAAAATTTTCATGAAGAAGAAATAGAGAAGGGCTGGGGTTGTGGCTCAGTGATACAGCATTTGCCTCTCATGTGTGAGGCATTGGATTTGAGCTTCAGCGAAAGAGAGAGAGAGAGAGACAAAGACGGAGGGAGGGAGGGAGGGAGGGAGGGAGGGAGGGAAGGAAGGAAGGAAGGAAGGAAGGAAGGAAGGAAGGAAGGAAGGAAGGAAAGAAGGGAAAATTTTAGACCAATACCCTTGATGAACATAGATGCAAAAATTCTTAATAAAATTTTGGCAAATTGCTTACAAAAACACATTAAAAAGATAGTGCACCATGATCAAATGTGTTTCATCCCAGGCATGCAAGTTTGGCTCAACATACAAAAATCAATAAACCTAATTCATCACATAAATGGACTTAAAGAATCATATGTTTCTCTCAATAAATGCAGAAAAAGAATGACAAAATATAGCATCCACTCATGTTTAAAACACTAAAAAAAAACAGGGATAGAAGGAACACCTAAACATTGCAAAAGCTATATACATTAAACCCAAGACCAACATCATTCTAAGTGGAGAAAAATCGAAAGCACTCTCCTTAAAAACAGGAACAAGACAGGGATGCCCACTTTCACCACTTCTATCCAACACTGTCCTTGAAACTCTAGCCAGAGCAATTAGGAAAAAGAAAGAATTTAAAGGCATATAAATAGGAAAAGAAGAGCTCAAATTATCCCTATTTGCTGACAACATGATCCTATATTTAAAAGACCCAAAAAACTCCACTGGAAAGCTTCTAGAACATATAAATAAGTTCAGCAAAGTAGCAGGTTATAAAATTAATACTCATAAATCAATTGCATTCCTATATACCAATACTGAATCTGCTGAAACAAAAATTAGGAAAACTATCCCACCTCAAAAAAAAATAAATAAAATACTTGAGAATCAACTAAAAAAAGAGGCAGAGGACCTCCATAATAAAAACTATAGGACACTAATGAAAGAAACTGAGCAAGACCTTAGAAGATGGAAGGAGTGCCCATGTTCTTCAATAGGCAGATTTAATAGTGTCAAAATGGCCATAACAACAAAAGCAATATACACTGAATGCAATTTCTGTTAAAATTCCATGACATTCTTCACAGAAATAGAAAAAACAGTCATGAAATTCATTTGAAAAAAATCAGAGGCTCAGAATAGCCAAAGCAATCCTTAGTGAGAAAAGTAAAGCAAGAGGTATCACAATACCTGACCTTAAATTATACTACAGAGCTATAGTAACAAAAACTGCATGGTCAACAAATATATGAAAAAATGTTAAATGTCTCTAGCAATTAGAGAAATGCAAAGCAAAACTACACTGAGATTCCATCTTTCTCCAATCAGAATGGCAATTATCAAGGAGACAAGTAACAATAAATGTTGATGAGAATGTGGGGGGAAAAGGTACACTTATACATGGTTGGTGGGAGAGCAAATTGGTGCAACCACTCTGGAAAGCAAAACTTGGTATGGGAACCA
Organism: Xerus rutilus; assembly: GCA_028644305.1. Taxonomy (NCBI): domain Eukaryota; kingdom Metazoa; phylum Chordata; class Mammalia; order Rodentia; family Sciuridae; genus Xerus; species Xerus rutilus. Next base: position 32,559,828 of record CM053401.1, read on the forward strand.
CCATTTAACCCAGTTATCTCACTCCTCAGTATACACCCAAAGGACTTAAAATCAGCATATTACAGTGACACAGCCACATCAATGCTTATAACAGCTCAATTAACAATAGCTAAGCTATGGAACCAACCTAGGTATCCTTCAACAGATGAATGGATAAAGAAAATACAGTGTATGTATACACAAGGGAATATTACTCGGCCATTAAAAAATGACTTTATAACTTTTGCCGGTAAATGGACGGATCTGGAGACTATCATGCTAAGTGAAATAAGCCAGTCCCAAAAAGCCAAGGCCAAAAGTTTTTGCTGATATGTGAAAGCTAATTACAATAAGCAGGAAGAGGGGAAGAATAGATAGTCAGTAGATTAGACAAAGGGGAATGAGGGAAGGGAATAGGATATGAAAAGGAAAGACAGTGGAGTGAATCTGAAATAATTTTCCTATGTACATATATGAATACACCATAGTGAATCCCACCATCATGTACACCATTAAGAATGGGGTCCTAATTAGCATAAGATATATCCCATACTTGTACAATTATATCAAAAAGAATTCTGCTATGTGTAACTATAAAGAACCAATAAAATACTAAATAAATAAATAATTTTCCCAAAGTGAAAAAAATGAAATATGGAAAGCCAGAGATCGGGGCTAATAGCAAGCTTGCCAATATCTTCATTAAGGATTTTCACCAAGTAAATGAAACATAAATTAATCCATAGATGCTATGTTCACACATAAGAATCTTATCTAGTCAATATTTAAAGCATTGTTTCTTTTTTATTTTGTTACTCCAACAAAATTACTATTAATATGGTATACAGCAAGTTCTCAACAATGATAGGACTTGAGAATCCAAAAGCCAAAAAAATCCTTATAAATCATTTCATTCATTCCTCTCCTTTTCTTCAAGGTCTCCCAGTTTATCCATGAGAAAATGAATAGCTGGAGAAGATGATAACTTTCTCGCACTAATTACTCCAGAAACTAAAACCAAGGCCCTGACTTCCAGACTGTGAGGAAGCTAACAAAATCAGCCTTCCATAGTTTTACAGATACTGAGAACGAAAACCATCTACCCACACACAGCTTGAATTCCTCCTCTACTGGATTAAACAGTATCTCCTCAAAATCCATAATCACTGAAAACTATCAGTGGGACCTCACTTGGAAATAGGGTTTTTGCAGATATAATCAAGTTGACAGGATATCATACTGGGTTAGCGCAGGCCCTAACCTAATAACGGGTGTCCTTATAAAATAAAATCACCAATCATGGTGACTCACACCTGCAATCCCAGCTACTCAAGCCTGAGGCAAGAGGATCACAAGATGAAGGCCAGCCTGGGCAACTTAACAAGACTCTGTCTCAAAATAAAAAAGAAAAAGAAAAAAGAAAAGGGCTGGGGATGTAGTTTAGTGGTAGAGTACCTCTGGGTTCCATTCACAGTACCACCACTAAAAAAAAAAAGGCTGGCAGGGGAGGGGAGATTGGGAAATAGACACACACAGAGTGAAGAATACTACATGAATACTGAAATACAGATTGGAATTATACTGCCATACACCAAGAAATATGTAAGATTTCTTGTAACCACTGGAAACTAGAGGAGGGAGGAAAGGATTCTTCCCTAGAGCCTTCAGAGAGCATGCCCCTTCACCAGCACCCAAACACCTTGATTTCAGACTTCTAACCTCTAGAACTGTAACAGAACAAATTTCTGTTCTTTTTAAGCCATCCTATTTTGTTATAGCAGTACTAGAAAACTAACATACCCACACACAGCTTTCTGTGTATATTAACACAACTTTACTATTCCAATGTCATCATTAGCATATTAGTCTGTTTTTGTTACTATAATAAAATAACCAAGGCTGGGTACTCATGAAGAAAAGAGTTTTACTTAGCTCACTTAATTTTGGAAATTAAGTCCAAACAGTATAAAGGCAGCTCTGGTGAGGCCCTCATGATAAATGGATTACAATGGCAGGAGTTCTTACAAGAAAAAGAGAGATTACATGAAAAGACTGGAAGACAGGGCCAACAGAGGGGACAGCCTTGCTTTTTTTGCTAATAATCCTCTCAGAAGAACTAACTCAGGGGTCCCAGAAGAATTGTATCAATCTCTTCCAAGAGTAGTGCCCCCTATAATAAGCTAATGATCTTCCACTAGGGTCCACCTCTTAAAGGTCCCACAACCTCAACAACAGTATACTGAGGACAAAGCTTTCAAAACACACTCAAATCATATCCAAAGTATAGCAATTAGCATAATTTCACTATTCCAGGAGACTCTCATTAGGGCTATAACTTGATAGTTCATCATAGACCATCTGGAAAAGTTTATCAACTCTCGAACAGGAAGCATCAACAGTTTTCAAAATGCTTGCCGTACTAATTCAACCAATAGTAAGTGTTATATCATGAAACCTACCCAATTCTAATAAAGCCCCATGACCATCCCTAAAACAGATGAATTAAGCCAAATTTCAGATTCTCAGATTTTGATCTTAACCTTGCTTCCTTTCTGACATTACCTGTCAGGACAGTATTCTCCCTTACTACAATAAGCAACAAACTCAGCTGTGTTTTACCAATAGAATATGTTGGTTATATTTGTTGAACTCGTATCAAATAATCCTGGCTGAATATATGACACTCTTAGGCCAGAAACAGCATTTTACTACTCGTAATAGTATCCAGAATATCATCACTGGCACTGGTTCCCTAAGCTCAAATTCATAAGGGTCAATGCAAAGAGAATCAAGTGATGTTTGTACATACAGTCCGCTGCTGTACAGGAGAAGAAACCTTACCTTATAACATTATAATAACTTAAGGTGTTCAACTTTTCCCCAAAAGGATTATCTTAATTATCCTGGACAGAAAAGAAATCCACCCTCTGTCCTGACACAGACACAATCTCTATCTTTTTAGGCTGTTAGTTACATAGATTTCCTTAAAAAAGACAGCCACTAACAAAAGCTGTCAATGTTTCTGGCTAAGTAGATGTGCAGAAACACAGGAGAATAAGACCCAAAAGAAATGTCTCCCTGTAATAACTACCTTTGTCTTAAAAGGCTAAAAGATTTTTAGAGAATCAGAATATAGTTGTTATAATACAATGATTAAAAGACATTTCAGGAGGAAAAAATCAGAGCAAAAAATATACTTTTTTCTCTCAAAAACCTGTATAAATTAAAACCCCTTAGATTGAGTTACAATGTTGTAACAAACCTATACATCAAATATTCAACAGTAAATACTTATATGTTTAAACCCTATTTTTGAGCTGGGTGCGGTGGCGCAAGCCTGTAATCCCAGCACTTAGGGAGGCTTAGACAGGAGAATCGCGAGTTCAAAGCCAGCCTCAGCAACGGCGAGGTGCTAAGCAACTCAGTGAGACCCTGTCTCTACATAAAATGCAAAAAAATAGGGCTGGGGATGCGGCTCAGTGAGTTCAATCTCCAGTACCAAAAAAAAAAAAAAAAAAATCCTGTTTTTGTACTTCTAGAATAGTATCTCAAACAATATGTGACACTAATTTTCTAGGTCTACTAGAGCTCATGAAATAAAATAAACTATTTGGTATTTCTGAACCTCACCAATAATATCTTTTATAAATGTCAACATCTTCTGTAAATAAAGTCCTAAAAAATGGAATACAAGCCAGCATTTTAGGGTACTCAGATTTTAAACTAGGATTATAAGGTTCATATTTATTGAAAATATTTGTGGAAAAGTCTGATTTAAATTCTTTAAGTTTAAATTAATCTCATAAAAATCTTTTTAGGTTGTTACAAATTTTTTAAAATAATTGGTTTTATTTGTATCGCTGAATATTCAATATCAGCAAATGTTTTCCATCTATTTGAAAAATAAGATAATATCTCATACAATTTAAATAGTGGTCTATTTTAACTTAAAATCAACTGGAAAGAAAATAAATTAAAACTAAGTTTTGTAAACAATAGTAAGAAGTTTAACTTTATCTCAACCCTTAAGTCAAGCAGTGATCCCAGAATGAAAAAGTAGGATGATGGGTAAAATGAGCACTACACTATATGTTTCCAGACAGCTATAGGATTAAAAGTATATCACTTCACCTCTCTGGATCTCCGATTTCCTATTTACAAAAAGGTATTAAGATTCATTTCATGTAAAGAAATAATTCTATGAAAAGCACCTGCTTTCAGAGTGTAAACAGATTGTTTTCTCTTTCTTTCAGAAAACTTACTTCCCACTTCTTGCCCTGCAAATCTTCAATAATCCATAGGTAAGGGGCTGAGGTGGTGGCTCAGTGGTAGAGCGCTTGCCTAGCATGCGTGAGGCACTGGGTTTGATTCTCAGCACCACATATAAATAAATAAAAAATAAAGGTCCATCAACAACTAAAAAAAATATATTAAAAAAGTAATAATAATAATAATCCACAGGTACAAAGTGCTTTAACAAACTAGCCCAATGACAGCAGGACTAAATGGTAATATTTGCTATAAAATAGTTCCTTCAGAAAATACCAAAATCTATAATAAAGTTCAAGAACCTCACTCAATAATCTATTTGAGAACTCAAAGGCAAGTATACATGTACATGAAATCCTAATACATTTTAGGAAATATGTATTTGACCTAAGTACTTAAACAAATCTTGTTATGATTCAAATATGAGGTGTCCCCCAAAAGCTTCTGCGTTGATACAGATGAAATGACTAGATTATGAAAGCCATAACCTAATTGGCCATCCTAATTTGAATAGACTAACTGGGTGGTAACTATAAACAGGTGGGGCATGGCTGGAGGACATTAGATCACTGGGGGCATGCCCTTAGGTATTACATCTTCTCCCTGCGGCTTCTCCCTCTTTCTGATTCTCAGCTCCCATGAGGTAAGCAGCTTTCCTCTACCACCACCCTTCCACTGTGGTGTTCTGTCTCACCTTGAGCACAAAGGAACGGAGTCTGCCTACCATGGACTGAACCTCTGAAACTGGGAGCCCAAAATAAAATTTTGCTCCTCTAAGTGTTATTGTTGGCTATTTTGGCCACAGTGATGCATATCACTAACATAAACCTGTATTTCCACTGGTTATTTAAACCTTTCGTAGTTATACACTTTTCAGGTGTAGTGTTTTTGGAAGGTGTACTCAAACATTATTCCAGATAAGCAATTAACAAGACATTCACCAAAGTAATAGGTAAAAATACTGAAGAAATCATGACATTGGGCATAACAATTTCTTTCATTCAGTATTGCATTTGCCCACTGAACAAATAATTACAAATTGAGTATCCTTTATCCAACATGCTTTGGACCAGAAGTATTTCAGATTTCAATCTTTTTTCAGATTTTTCAACATTTTCATATACATAATGAGATACCCTACGGATAGGATCAAAGTCTAAACACAATTTATGTTTCATATATGCTGTGTCCATGTAGATTGAAGGTAACTATCCAATATTTGTAGTGTGCCTGTATTTTGATTGTGATTTGTCACATGAAATCATCTGTACAATTTTCCACTTATAGCATCATGTTAGTATCAGATTTTGGAGCATTTGAAATTTCAGAATTTCAGATTAAGGATATTCAACCTATATTCTGTCTCAGGAACATATCTAAAATGCTCTAATTCTGCTAAAATGTCTTGACTATTTAAGAAATGTTCACTGAGAATACAACATACCATACCATTTATCCTAGCCATACTATGAAAATTACATAACTGATCTAAAAAAATATTCAGAAACAAGAGGCCAGTTTAAAGTTATAGTGAATCTTTTAGTCCAGACATAAGAGCAGGAATTTAAGCCAATAATATCTCTGAGTCAGAGCATAATATTTTCTCAAGATCTTTTTATTTCTGTAGCAAATAACCAATTCCTTGTAAATGCTAAAAGAGCTTTCAAGCTATTTTTGAGATCCCCAATTTCCCCATGACAGGACTGTTTCCATCACTTTCATCCCAAACATTCATTCAAGAAACTTTACACTGATGCTGTCATGCTCTTTCATGCCCAACCTTTGCCATCTTTAAGCAAAGTTTTAAGATGGGAAAATTCTTATACTTTGAGTTTTATAAACAGGTAACTTTGGGAGCTACCTGTTTGAGGTTTAACTATATAAATCTACATGTATATATCTGACCTATCACTATACTCAAGAAAACTACCTGATTTTTCCAAAATCAAGAAACACCACAAGTTCTAATATACTCCCTACTTTCTACTAATTTTGCATTGCTTCCTGGGGCTGGGGATATGACTCAGAGGTAGAATGCTTGGCTAGCATGAGCAGGCCCCTGGGTTCAATCTCCAGCATTGCAAACAACAATTCCCATCACCACCACCACCACCACCACCACCACCATCATCACTTTTGTATCACTTCTCTTTCTATACTCAAAATGACCATAAATTGCAGATCCCTTCCTCTGGCTACAATGTCTGTTAAAATTTTTTCTAGTTGCCTTCTAATGACATTGTTTTTCAATAGAAGTCTTCTACTGTATTATTAAAATACAACACATTGGTTTTTATAATCTAAGATCTTGTGTCCGTAGCTGGACAACTTTCAGAGTTTATTCTTCAGCCTGCTGAACTATTCCTTCTTCAGAAATACAGATATCATTCAGAAACTTTCTGATATCATTGTTTTTAATGGCTATAGTTTGCTGAATTTGAAACAAATTTATTATCATTTTCTTCAAGGATTAACTCAAATTTCTGGGCTTGAGACACTGAACAAGGAACATCGGCCTTCACCTGAACCCTGCAGATATATTTTTTACCCAAGACACTGCAGATTTCAACAAGACCAATTCTGCTGAATAATGACATTGATGGGCAAGTGAGTATACAGAGATCACATCTGCATAACAGAAGCCTAGGCTTGATCATGCTTTATATATGATTAAAAATAATGCAAACAGTAGCCAGTTCATTTCTATTTCCCCAGTACTTGTCATTCCAACTCAAAATGATGATAATAGTTACATCAACGTGGTCTCTTTCAACAACAAAAAGTTATCTTTTTGTTATTGTTGTTGATATTGGAGATTGAACTCAGGGGCACTCGACCACTGAGCCACATCCCCAGCCCTATTTTGTGTTTTATGTAGAGACAGGATCTGTTTTTAATAAAGCAAAATGCTTTTACTTTTTAAATGTGTGACTGCAGCAGCTTTATAATCATAGAAAATTTGAAACAGTCCAAATGTCTATCAACTGGTGAACAGATAAACTAATTGTAATAGATTCATAAAATGGAACACTTCTCAAAAAAAAAAAAGGAATAAGCCACTAGTGCATATAATCATGACTACACACAGAAACATGAATGAATGAATGAACCTTAAATGCATTATGCTAAATGAAAGAAGAGAGACGTAAAAAGCAACACATTGAATGATTCCATTTAAATGACATAGAGGAAAAGGCAAACTACAAGAACAGAAAACAAATCAGCAATTTATAGGAATTGGGATGGACATACATAAATGAATTTGGAAAATTGCAGAACTGTTTTAAATGTGGTGATGAATACACATTTGTCAAAACTTATAGATTGGAAACTAAAAACAGTAAATAAAAATGTTAATGTCTGACTGAATCTGGAAAAGAATGATACCTTTAAAAGCCAGCTACAATGCGTGGAGGAGGAAATCTACCGAGCACACATGGAGGAGAACACCGCGCTTCGGGCCCCCACCTACCAACGGGCGGCCGTCCCGGTCTATTTCCATCTAGAAACAATAGCCCGGACTGGGAAGACCATCCCTGAGGTCCTTGCAGGCCCGGTTACACCAGAGGTGAGGTATTGGTAACCTGCAGGGACACTACAAGTTATGAGGTAGAAACTGTAATACCTCAAATCAATACTGATAGAGAGGAGGACACATGAACAACATGAAAAAACAAGGGAAGAAAATGCCCCAATCAAACCAAGATGCTACAACAGTAGAATCCATTGACAGCACAGTAGATGAAATGTCAGAAGGAGATCAGAACATACATAATTAAAATGATCTGTGAAGCACTGAATAATATAAGAGAGCAATTTCAGGCAACAATTGATCAATCCAACAAAGAGATATGAGGACAAATATAGGGAGCAAAAGATTACTTCAAGAAAGAGATAGAGACTCTGGGGGAAAAAAACACAAGTGGAAATGCTTGGAATGAAGGAAACAATAAATAAAAAATTTAATAGAAAGCATCACCAGTAGACTACAGAATTTGGAAGATAGAACCTCAGACAATGAACACAAAATATATAATCTTGAAAACAAAATTGACCACACAATGAAGATGGTAAGAAACCATGAACAGAACATCCAAGAATTATGGGATAACATGAACAGACCAAATCTAAGATAGAGGAAGGCACAGAGATACAAACCAAAGGAATATAATGAAATAATATCAGAAAATTTCTCAAATATGAAGAATAAATTGGAAAATCAAATACAAGAGGCTTACAGGATACCAAATGTACAAAATTACAACAGATCCACACCACGGCACATTAGAATGAAAATGCATAACATACACAACAGAATATTAAAAGTTGCAAGAGATAAGGTACAGATTACATACAGGGGGAAATCAATTCAAATTTCAGCAGATTTCTCAACCCAGACCCTCAAAGCCAGGAGATCCTGGAACAACATATACCAAGCACTAAATATGCCACACATCAATACCAAAAGTTTTATGTCATTAAGCCACAACTTTATACACTTCCACTCTTTTAAGCAGAAAGTAAACTATTTTTCATTTTAGGCTGTATAGATTATACACAGTAGGTAGAAAATGTTTCTTAACTAATACACAATTTAATAAAGTTTAGACTAGCTTGGCTTTTCTACTTCACTGGTACAAATGTATGTAACTCTAACCACAAAATTATTCACTTCTCAAAATATTAATGCATAAACATGGAATTGCTGTCCATAAAATATACCCACCTAAATTTGTTCAGTAAATCAATAAAGGCAATAAAGTGCTTTATCTTGAATGAAAACACTATCAAGGTAATGGGTGCCCTCTTAATAAAAGCAAAACAGCAACTCTGAACAAAATAAAAATAGGAAGTTAACTCCTACTCAAATTTCACTTAGGATCATTATACTTTTTTTAAAAATATTTTATTTTCCTTTTTGTTGCCAATCCTAACAAGTAAATTCACTTACTTTATACATCCACTTTTCTGCAAGCAGTGCTTTTTCAAGTGCCAACAAGAAATGGGTTTTCCTCTTACAAATTACACTCCAACTCAGTAACACTCATAGTGTCATAATTTGTTTCAGAGTTCATCTCAAAATAAGTTAATATCTAAAAAATGTGCTTTGTGAGCACAAAACTGTTTAATTTTGTCTAGCTTCTAACATACAGGGCAACCAGAAATGCCTCTTTTCAGACTACAACTCAAAATCTAGATCCCCCACACCTCAATTAGTTCTACAACCTAGTTTCTTACTATCTTCTTCACAAACTACCATTCATGCCAACTTCACTTCCTTGCTTTCCACAGAACAATTTTATAATTCTTGGCTTTAACCCTGCAATATAGTATTTCTTCTTTTTAGAACAAGTATTTGTTCTCCCTTATCCTTTTTGTCAATTAAAGCACATCTGTTAATTTTCTCAAAATCCATCCCCTCTGTACCTCCCTATCTGAAAGCTGGTGTAACCACTTTGTACTCCATTAACCTTTGCTAGAACATTTTGCTGCATTTTATATGTACCATCTGATTAGGGAACCTATCTTCTATTTCTTTTGTTGATGCCTTTCCATCACATAGTACCATGTTGAATATACAATAAGGAATACGATTTACTAACAAGTTAAAGAGTCTCATCAAGATATATCAAAGTTTCACCAACCATGTGCAAGTCACTAAGTACAAAAACCCAAGAATAATATATCTCCACAGAAGTAGGTCTTTCTCTCAGTTGCTTTACTGTTTGGTTACAACATGAGATTATTCTCATAACGACATAATTATTAATTGTGAGAAGTGGTTTTTCTCCAATGCCACCAAAGCCTACTAAAACCAATTTCAGGCAACTAGAACAAATGGAAACATCAGCATCAACATAAAACTGCTCTATCACAATGGTAATCCAACTATTTTCATATTAAGTTCCAAGAATCAAAAATATGTTCTGAGGCAGAACAGTCTATAAAAACACTTACTAAATTACTCTAAACACAAAATAACTGGCACTTTTATATACTACTTTATTATGTACATTATCTCACCTGATAGATCTATTTGAAAAGGACAAATAATTCCCAAAGCCAAAACACATACAGTTCCTAAAAAGTCAAGAAGTCTAAAATCAGCCAAGATTCACTCTGCTTCTTGTGACTTCACCTAAAAGTTTCTGCAACCACCCACAATAATTCGACAGTGAGATTTATACTTTTAGTCATTATGGAATAATTTTTGCAAAACTAGACAAAATATATGACAGGACAATTTCCAGACCCTGAACAAAAATTAGTGTAAATCTATACTCCTTGAAAGAAGGAAACAAACCAATCAGATAAGCCCTATGAATATCTGGGCTTTCTGCCAAGACACATGTTCTAGATACCACTACAGCAGGAAAATTCTAAGCAGGGCATAGCAATTTCACTAACTTGGGACAGACAGAAGTTTCTTACAGTGGAGGGGGCAGAAAATACAAGAGTAATATATCAGAAAGGAAAGAGCTATGCAGAAAAAAAATCTCCAGACACACACAAGTCTACTGGAGTCTTCAACTTAATACTAATCTACACATAACTTAGGGTGAAATTCTATGAAGTTGAGCAAAAAACAATTGTTGGAAGCTAAAAACAAAAAGAACAACTTGGGGCTAACCCTGAGCTGAGACATGAGAGTTCTACCTAGCCATGGTAAAGAGAACTCGATAAAGATTAAAAACAATACTTGAAAGGGAAAAAAAATTTTTTTTAATACATCTCCCTGAAGAATATTAATAGGAATACAAAAATATCTAGCACTCAACAAATTTATAATATCTGCTTTTACATGCCTGTATCAACTTCCATTATCAAGGAAGTTCAAAAAATTAAGGTCAACAGTACTACAATGGGGGAAATACCAACCAATCAAAACCAACCTAGAAATGACACAGTTGATACAAATATGAGACTATAATATAAAAAGTTATTAAATGCATATTCCATATGCTCAAGAAGCCAGAGGAAAGATTAAATATATCAAGTAAATACACAGAAAAAAAAACCCAAACTGAACACCTAGAAATTAAAACTGGAATGCTGAAGATGCTCTACCTCTTGGTAAATTATAAAGTTTTCTATTCTGACTGGTGAATTCAAGCTCTATTCCTGGCCCTGTGTGAGCTCTTGAATTTTGTATTATTCTCTCAATTACTTTTGGGTGGTTCCTCCTCAGCCTCAAGTAGTTTCCTCACAGACATATATTGATCAGTACTCAGCTAAATTTTTTAAAGGGAATTCTGGAGATCTGCAAAGTTCTCTCTCTTATAGCTCTCTCCTCTCTGGTACTCTACCCTGTGAATTCTAGCTACCTTGGCTCTCCCATCTCTGAGTTCCATCTCTTTAATTCAAGGAGATCTCTAGATTCCCTAGATTATACTGGCCTTCTCCAAGCAGTAGCTAGTGCAATGAGAGGTAATCTTCATTTGTTTCCCATCTCCCAGTGATCAATGGGGTTTTTTAATTTGTTTGTTCGTTTCTGCTTAATGGTAAATGTCTTAAGGACTGTTGTTTATTATTTAGTTCTTTAGGTATTTCAGATGGAAGGGTACAAGTCTCTGTTAGTCCATCTTGACTAGAAAACACTTTTTAGTTTAAAGGAAGACTATGACTTAAATTAACTTCATAACAGCAATGAATGTTGAAATTTTTTTAAAACCAGATGTATTCAATTAATACCACTCACATTAATGAGTAAACTTCCTGATGCAAAGAAGCATGGATACTAGATCCAAGAAGGAGACAGTGAGATGCAGCAAGGTCTAGGTTGTCTCACAGATCTAAAGAATGAGAACCATAGACAATAGAGGATAAAGTATCTGAATTTATTTTTGAAATAGAAAGTGGAATTCCCATAAGGCAGGGGTCCCAAGTGGGTTGCTGCTAGGTTGCTGCTGTTTCGGGGTTTATATGGAGTTGCTGGAGGTAGCCTTTAAAGAACTGGCTAATGATTTTTGAGGAGGAGAGTTTCTACATCTAATCAGAGTAAGGCACTCAGTGATCATGTGACCCCTGTCCAATCAGGATGTTGATCATTTGTTGTGCTGTTCATGTGTTTGATCACATGCTGTCTGTCCCATTAGACACTTTGTAACGAGAGTTTTTTTCTGCCAATCATGTCTAGCTCTTGCTTTCAAGAGTATTCATGTGAAAGGGAAAATATTACCACACTAGAGTCTAAAAGCATATAATAAGTATATAATATGTAGTATACAGTAAGATTAATCATGAATATGAAATAGGCAAATATCATTAGCAGGGTAAAAAGAATAAATAATACTTCGCAAGAAGCAATAATAAAAAGTGAACATAGGGAGGCACACTCAGCGACTTGGGAGAATGAAGCAGGAGAATCTAAGTTCAAGGCCAACCTGGGCAACTTAGCTAGACCCCATCTTGAAATGATAAATAAAATGAGCTGTGGATACAGACCAGTGGTAAAGCACCTCTGAGTTAAATCCCTACTACCTTTCAACAATAATCAAAAAAAAAAAAAAAAAGTGAACATAGGGAAAAACTCATTTTAGAAAAGACAAAAACTGAAAAATTTCTCTGAAAAAAATGAAATGTACCTAGGGCCAAGCGTGCAGCATATGATCTCATATTTGCTTAAATTAAATACAGAGGAAATTATTCATTTAAGATGAAAGGCTAGGGGCTGGGATTGTAGCTCAGTGGTAAAGCATTCGCCTCGCATGCATGAGGTACTGGGTTCGATCCTCAGCACCACATAAAAATAAATAAAATAAAGATATTATGTCTATCTACAACTAAAAAAAATTTTAAAAAAAAAGATGAAAGGCTATACTTGCTTATCATTAGTAGCACTAGAATTCAGATCCAATGTTATAAAATTTGCCTATAGACTAATCAAAAGGTAAACATACTAAAGGAAAAGAAGCAAATCAATAAGTCTTCAGGAGAAACATAACAGAACTAAATATTTTAAATTCTTTCCATGACAGGTAAAGTATAAAGAAAGAACAATCCTTAGAATACCTTCACAGAAACTACAAAAAATGAGATTAGGAATCAGTTTTTATCTCATTCTCTGATACTGAAGAGTCAGTCATATTGTCAGGAAGAAAGAAGATTGTGAAAAAAACAAAGGCCTAATGTTTTCTCTGATATGCAGATGCTAACACACATAGGGGGAGGGATAGAAGTTCACTGGATTAGACTAAGGGGAAGGAAGGGAAGGGAGGGGAGGGGAGATGGGAATATGAAAGACAGTGAACTGGACATAACTTTTTTACATTCATAAATGAATACACAACCAGGGAAACTCCACATCCTATACAACCAGGAGACTGGGAAGTTATAGTCCATGTGTGTAGCAATATGTCAAAACACATTCTACTATCATGTATATCTAAAAAGAACAAAAAGGAAAGAAGACAAGGAGGGAAGGAAGGAGGAAGGAAGGAGGAGATTGTGAACTAAACTGAACATACCCTGGGCAGGAAAAGAAAAACCAAATAGCCATTGATTCTCATCTTCAAAGAAATAATATACCCTATTTTTAAAAAGAAAACCAAACACATATAAAATTACCTATAAAATGGAGAAAAAATTTATCTGTGGGAAAATTACATATTTAACAGAAAATAAAAAGAAACAGGCAAAATTAGTCCTTTTTAAGAAAAAGAGAAAAGAAGTACTATATTGATAATAAAAGGTTATTTACTCATAAGGGAGTAAAGGCTGTAAACACATTAAATATAAAAAACTAAATGTGACTCAGCACTGAGTTTCATAACACCAAGAATCCTAAGACCATTCTAGTTACTCAAAAAGCCAGAATTCACACAGGGAGATATTATTATATAGAGGAGACTATCAGATTGAAGTAGGGGTGGAGGCAGCCCAGGAAGCTATGGATAATTTTACTATGCATCATTCTACTACCAGAAATTTGTCAACCTAAATATAGTATGGAGTATGCTGCTTCTGGCTTGGTTTAAGGGGGAGGGGGGGGACAGTAATACAGCACCTTGGCATCTCTTCTAATTATGGACCAGTTGAGAGAGGAAACACAAGGAAATAGCAAGCCTCAAAAAAAGCATGCTGATAACACCCTATTTCCCCTTCCTTTTTTCCCTAGATCATTAGTACTCCAGTAACTCTGGTGAATCAAGGAAAGCTGCATTCTTTCTATACTGGCAAAGAAAAATTGGTAAGGTAGATAATATAAATGAAAAAGAAAGCGTTTTATGTTAAACAAAACTGAAGGGACTAAATTTTAGGGATAAGAGAAAACCTGAAAAGTCCGTTTGTCCAAATACTTCAGCAAAAATGAATTAATCATTGTAAGACTGTCAAACTCCTATTTATTGGTAAATAAACATTTCCTTTAATTATCCTGACATTAAAGTAAAATAAGAAGTTAGGAACTAATTTACATATTATTCTCTCTCCTTTCCTGAGGTTATCCACACTGTCAACATAAACTATTACTAAATCAACTTTACCCTAAGAAATTTTAATACATAAATATTAATTCATATTGGGGCTGGGATTGTGGCTCAGTGGTAGAGCGTCTGCTTCATATGTGTGGGGCACTGGGTTTGATCCTCAGCACCATATAATAAATAAATAAATAAATAGAATAAAGATATTGTGTCCATCTACAATTAAAAATATATATATATATTTTAAAAATATATTAATTCATATTGACCCAGGTAAATTTGTCTTGGATTTTAAGTTCTGTTTGACGTTACAAAATCAACTCCTGATTTTTCTTCCTCCTGATTTTTCTTCCTCCTTCTCAAGCTAGCCTCATATGCCAAAAATCACTAAAACAATTGAAGTGACCTCTGTCTTAATTCATAAACTTGTTCAAATAAATTTGCTGGACTTAAATCAATCTTCACCATTTGCCTAAAATAAAAATAATATTCAAAAAACTAGAAAGGAAAATTGTATCCATTATCTATTATAGACAAGAACCTCTTATAGGCATTATCCTTTCAGTTAATCTGAGATCAAAAGGCAAAATACCCAACATTCCATCAGTTATAACACAATTGCTGCTTCAAAATTCACATGGGATAGTTTGAATTTCTAAATCTTTTTCAACATGTCATACATTAAAACTGACTGCTGGGGCTAAAGCTTTAGCTCAATGGTAATGCACTTGCCTAGCATGTATGAGGCACTGGGTTCAATGCTCAACACCACATAAAAATAAATATATAAGTAAAATAAAGGTATTGTGTCTGTCTACAACTTTAAAAAAAAAACATTTTTAAAGTGATTGCTTAAAAAATGCTTTTTAAAGTGACTGCTTTCCCACTTAATCTCCACAAAACTGTATACACTGTGAGGGTAGAGGTTATGTTCTCCATCTGCTAATCCCCTAGTGGTTTCTAGCACATTACCTTAACACATACAGTATTTATTACTTTCTGCTCACCAACATCCTTTCTACCTATCTCACAAGAATATTGGAAGGATCAAGTAGCATAATATTTCAAAGAACTGTGAAAATAAAAATGTCTTGTACATGTCAAATGGATTTTATTTCATTATCATCTATGATTATCCTAAATCTTAGCTGGCAAGTGGTGGCATGCTCTAAGAATGGAACAAAACAAACTAACCTTATGATATGCAGGAGTCTGACAGTAGCTCCATAGCCTCCTTTTCTCTGTCCCCCATTCTACAGGTTCTGGTGCTCACCTAAAAGCTTTCATCAACTCCTACCCCACATTATTCCAGCATCCCACCACCACTACACACCAAACATCCAATCATCATCTGGAGTTTTTATGGTTTCAAACCATTTCATTATTCTTAACAACTGGCTTTTTTTTTCTTTTTTCTTTTCCTTTTTCTTTTTCTGTTTTTACTGCAATCTTCAAACTAGCATACCAGACAAGATAAAAAGACAGAATTAACAGGTCAGGGTCTTATGATTATCATATGTCTATAATTTTGAATAAAACATTTATGTTTCTGTGCCTTTATAAAAATGCCAATGTACATGTGTGATATTACCTTAGCTACACTAATTTAAGGACACAGGAGTACAGGATCAAGGTTATACAGTAAGTTTCAAGAACACATGCTTAAGAATCGTGAAACCATAATGAAGAGATTTAGTTTCTAGTCCCATCTCTAAATATCAATTTACTACATGATCTTAGATAGGACATATCATGTCCCTAGACTTCTAGTTGTTATTCTGTAATAAAGGAATTAGAATAAATTCCAGTTCAAAATTCTGGGATTTAAAGCCTGAACGTGCACCTTCTAGGAGCCATTAAAATTTTTCAACTTAACTTTAAATCAACCTTTACTATTTGTAATTAAACACACCAACAACATTCTAAATAATTTCAATGGACAAATTATCATTTGAGTAATCAGTACCAGAAACAATGTTTTTCTTTAATCTTTTGTTTAAAAAATTCTACTCCAAAAATTCCTTCTGCTTCATTATAATAGAGATGTTTGCCTACAAATCTTCAACATCAAATGTAAAATGATTACACTACCCTGACCTACTGTAAACTGAAAAAACACAGCTTATATTTACTAAGTGAACCAATAAACTCATGGATTTTTTCCAACACCAATTCAGGACACCTTCAGCACCACTAAATTAAATCTTTTTTAATTTGTAAAATACTTTTACATAAAGCTTGCAAAAAGAGTTTCTATAATATAGCATGCACCTAGGTTCCTATACTGTTCACATATTGAATTATTATGATACATTTGTCATAATTAATGAAATATTAAATAATCTCTTTAGTTTTTTAGGATAAATATGCAAAATATCAAAAAAAATTCCAAAGAAAGTCTTTAAGAGCAATGAAAACACAATGAGACATACTAAACAAATATACATAAAAAACATAATAATTAAGAGTTAAGATCAAGCATACCAGTTATCAACAGTAAAGGCAAAGAGCTTAACTGTTCTACTAAAAGAAAAAGTTGTTCAGATAGGTTCATGAAACTATGTTACAGGTAAGGACACACATCTAAAAGAAATTGGAAAATGTTTAAAAAAAGAAAATGGGAAAAAGTATAACAGACAAATACAATCAAAAAGAAAGCACTGATTATAATCTTAATAACTGACAAGTTAAAATTCAGGCCAAAAAGTACATACCAAAAGGAAATGTTTATTTACCAATAAATAGGAGTTTGACAGTCTTACAATGATTAATTCATTTTTGCTGAAGTAATATCTGGACAAACAGACTTTTCAGGTTTTCTCTTATCCCTAAAATTTAGTCTCTTCAGTTTTGTTTAACATAAAATGCTTTCTTTTTCATTTATATTATCTGCCTTACCAATTTTTCTTTGCCAATATACAAAGAATGCAGCTTTCCTTGATTTACCAGTTACTGGAGTACTAATGCTCTAGGCAAAAAACCTAAAGCCCAAAGTAGCAATGAGGAAAATATATCAGTTATATATATATTCAATTCATCAGATAGAACAATTGCAAGCTTATAAAGAAAAAATCTTTGGGAGATGGAGAAGTTAATAGAAATAGAATAGCAGGTAAAGAACTAGAAGACCTAAGAAATGTAATAAATAATCTTATACTAAATTTATTATATTGAACTTCGTACTCTGATAGAGAAAATTACCTCATTTCAAGTACACATGGACTATTCACAAAAATTGACTACATGAGGCCCTGAATCTCAATAAGCTCAATGGAGTAGAAACTACAAACTAGATTGTCTTATCACAATGCAATAAAACTACATATGAAAGCAGCAACAATGAAAAACTTTCTCTTAAAAAGTCCTGTATTAAGTGAATGAAATGGAAAACTCAAAATTTGTAAAACATACCAAAGATAAATTTCCAAATGGATTAGAGCGCACCCCCCACTCAAAAAAAAAAAGTCCTAGATGAAAGCACGAATGAATTCAGTTACAACCTGGGAATCAGGAAAGTCTAGAAGTGATTCAAAATCAAAAGGCAAAAAATATATGCTATCATTTGAATCCACAAATTTCCCCCCCCCAAAAGCTCATGTTTTATGCACATTATCCCTAATGGCAATGTTCAGCAGTGAAATGATCATATTATAGAGAACTATAACCTTATCAGAGGATGAATCCACTTGATGGATTAATAATCTGAATGGAGTACTAGGAGGTAACTGTAGGCAGGTGGGATGAGCGTAGAGGAAGTCAGTCATTGAGGATGTGCCCGTGGGAATTATACCTTGTTCCTGGACCCTCTGGCTCTCACCCTCTGCTTCCCAGTGCCAAGACCTACATAGATTTCCTCTTGCAAGAGCCTTCCACTGGGATGTCTGCCTTATCTCTGACCTAGAAAAAAGGAGTTAGCATACTATGAACAGGACTTCTACAACTGTAAGATCTAAATAAACTTTTCCTCTAAGTTGTTCTTGTCAGGTATTTGACCATAGTGATGTTAAGCTAACACAATATAACTTTTAACTGACAAATCCAACAATAAGAGAGGATTTTAAGGTTTATATTGGTGTGGGGGGAGCAAAGGCAGAAAATAAACTGAGAAAAATATGTGGTTGTTAAATAAACCCTATTATGCACTAAGTGAGCTGTTGCTGATGCAAACCTAAATGGGTTAAAAGAGTGAAGTACACCCCAGATTTTCAAGACATAGTACCAAATAAAATTAAAACACATTGATAAATTTTATAATGATCACATGTTAATATTCATGTTGGACACTGTGAATGATATTTTGGATACATGTGATAATGTCTGGACATATAATTAAGTTAGTTAAAACTTTATAATTTTTAATGTGTAATTGAAAATCTGTATTAGGCAAATATGGCTCACAATTTCTAATGGACAGCACAATTTTAGACTGTGACTCAACAATTCCCTGACCCTATGATCATCCTGAAGATAAACTTCCACAAATAAATATAGACAGTTATTCCTTGAGACATTATTTGTAATAGGAAAGATGAGAAATGCCCCCAATACATGCCAAGAGCAGTGGCACACTGTAATCCTAGCAGCTCGGGAGCCTGAGGCAGGAGAATAGAGTTCTAAGCCAGCCTCAGCAAAAGCGAGGTGCTAAGCAATTCAGAGAAACCTTGTCTCTAAATAAATACAAAATAGGGCTGGGGATGTGGCTCAGTGGTCAAGTGCCCCTGAGTTCAATCCCTGGTACCCCACTCCCCAAAAAAGAAATAATCCAACACAACCTCATTGAATAAACTCTTTTACATAAATACAAGGGATATTATACAGATATACAAAAGAATAAGAAGATTTCTATGCACTTATGTGGAACACTCTTCAGCATATACTGTCATAAAAATAAAAGCAAAGAACAGAACAAGATAAATACATGGTATTGCAGCTTTTAACAAAAAACAAATGATATATTTTGGTTTTCTAAAAGGAAACACCAGAAAAAAATATTAAAAACTAATAAAAAAGTTACATTAAAAGCCATGAGAAGGAAAAGAATAAGAGGGGAGGAAATGGAGATGAAAAAGAGACTCATATATCTTAGGAGGGTAGTTTTGCTATTTGCACTAAGTGAATGTTTTACATATTCAAAAGTAAAATTAAATCCAGAAGAATAAAAAGCAAACAAACCTAAGTTTACACTGGGTTAAAATAAACACACAAAAAAGAATTATTTAAAATAATTTTCAAAGATAATGCCCTGGCTACAGGATGTATTCTAAGAGGAAAAAAAAAGAATTGTTAAATCTTGAAATTCATTCAATTTTATGATAGCACTGGTACTGTGATTTGAAAAAGAAAACATTTCACATCTTGTTGGATAGAAGAAATAAGTAAATATATTATTAGAAATGAAAACTCAGTATGGTGGAAAAAACATGAAATACAAAATTCTGAAAAGTTAAAACAAAATAAATTCTAGTGTTAAATTGGAATGTAGATGTAAATTTACATTTTTAAAAAAAAGTATATCTTAGCTTTGTCCAACAAGAGGTCATTAGAAACAATAATACACCTGAAAGAATTATCTTGGCACCCAGATCTTGGTAATGAAATCTTCTTCCTATATTTACTTGGCAGAGAAAGTGTAAAGGGTGAGCCCAGGAGATCATTTTATGCCTGAAAGCAAATTTGAAGACTAGAAAAGTATACATATCAAAAGATAAACACGGACTGGGGCGCGGTGGCACACGCCTGTAATCCTAGCACTTTAGGAGGCTGAGACAGGAGAATCCTGAGTTCAAAGCCAGCTTCAGCAACGGCAAGGTGCTAAGCAACTCAGTGAGACTCTGTCTCTACAGAAAACACAAAATAGGGCTGGGGATGTGGCTCAGTAGTTGAGTAACCCTGAGTTCAATCCCCAGTACCAAAAAAGAAAAAGATAAACACGGGCTGGGGGTTGTGGCTCAGAGGCGGAATGCTTGCCTAGCATGTGTGAGGCACTGAGTTCAATTCTCAGCACCACATATAAATAAATAAAATAAAGGTCCATTGACAACGAAAAAAAATACATTAAAAAAAAAAAAGATAAACACATATGCAAAGACACAAAAAACAAGCTTTGTAGGGGCTCTCTGGTCAATTTGAACATGAAATTAAAGTTACCATAAATAACTGTAAAACATTAATAAATAAAAATCAGTGAGGCTGGGGCTGGGATTGTAGCTCAGCGGTAGAGCGCTTGCCTTGCATGCGTGAGGCCCTAGGTTCGATCCTCAGCACCACGTACAAAGCAATAAAATAAAGACATTGTGTCCATCTACAACTAAAAAAATATTAAAAAAAAAATCAGTGAGGCTCTGGTGCTCATGAAGGTGGCAGAGCCAGGTTGGGGGTGGCCAGGGAAGGGTAGACTTGATTTCTTTGGCTTTATGAGGAGATACGAGATGCCCAGTGTGGAATGTCCACTCCAACTGGGGTTCTGCTTGCCCTAGGTCCGACATACTCAGTAGTGCTTTTAAAGTTTCAAAGTTGGCAGGAACGGCGTTAGTTTCTCCTTCTTTTAAGAGGTTTTAAAATCAAAAATAGGAGAATCAGAGAAAATTGCCTTTCTCATGGCCAGCTTATTCATGTTATACAGTTGTGTGAACAACCAAAGATCAACAGACTAAAAAGCAAATATCATTGGCCACTAACCAAGATCACCTCTGCAAAAAAAGGAATGTAAATAACTTTTGGTAGGTAGGATATTGTTTTGCCTGGTGGAATTCAAATGTAGGGGAAAAAAACTTTTAGAAACACTGAGAACATTTAAAATATGCATTTGAAGAAATCAGCTTTTGGGGTGGGGGCGAAACCAGGGATTGAACTCAGGGGTACTCCTGAGCCACATCCCCAGCCCTATTTTGTGTTTTACGTAGAGACAGGGTCTCACTGAGTTGCTTAGCACCTCGCCAATGCTGAGGCTGGCTTTGAACTCGCAATTCTCCTGTCTCAGCCTCCCAAAGTGCTGGCATTACAGTCATGCGCCACCACATCCAGCAGAAATCAGCATTTCTAATTGATGTAAGCCAAAAGGAAAATTATGTTGGGCAAAGTTTAGTGATCCATCTTCTCCTACTGTTCTTTCAAAGCCTCCTAGTCGCAGTATGGGAAGCGTTGCTGAAAATTCTAACCAAAATAGGGAGCTGAAAGCAGTACATTTTAAAACGCTCCTGAAAGTTCAAACTTAAGATTTCAGATTTCAATAGGTTTGTAAAACAGAGTTTTTCCAAAATCTCTAGAGTGTAAAAGAAAACTGGATCATGGTGCAACCAATCTGGAAAGCAGTATGGAGATTCCTTAAAAAACTTGGAATGGAACCACCATTTGATCCAGCTCTTCCACTCCTTGGCCTATACCCTAAAGATTTAAAAACAGCATACTATAGTGACGCAGCCACTTCAATGTTTATGGCAGCACAATTCACAATTGAAAAACTGTGGAAGCAACCCAGATGCCCTTCAATAGATGAATGGATAAAGAAACTGTGGTACCTATATACAATGGAATATTATTCAGCAATAAAAGAGAATAAAATTATGGCATTTGCAGGTAAATGGATGGAATTGGAGAATATCATGCTAAGTGAAGTAAGCCAATCCCATAAAACCAAATGCCAAATGTTCTCTCTGATTAGTGGATGTTGATACATAAGGGGGGTGGGAATGGGGAACATGGGAGAAATGGAGGAACTCTGGATGGGGCAGGGAGGAGATGGGGGAGGGAAAGGGAATGGGTATAGTAAAGATGGTTGAATGAGATGGTCATCACTACCCTAGGTGCATGTATGAAGACACAAATGGTGTGACTCTATCTGGTTTGCAACCAGAGAAATGGAAAAATTGAGCTCTATATATGTACTATGACTTGAAATGCATTTAAATAAATTAATTTTTAAAAAAAGAAAACTGGTTCAGAAATAAAAATTTGCCTTGTTGCAACATAAAGGTACATAAGATAAGCTTAAAAAGTTATATACAAACAGCTTATGTTTCACATTTTTAAAATACTGTATACCATGTATTATGTGTATATTGTTCATATTTGAGAGCTACATTATAGTTTTGTTATAAAAGTACATATTTTGACCTGACAATATGGTAGGTGTTTTGTGTATATATAGAGTAGAGAAAGTTTAAGTGTGCGCTAAAAGCACATGGAAGACTAATTTATTTGCACAAGGTACTAAGATTTCTATTTTTTTTCCAAGAAACTGCTGACAAATCTCAAAGTAAAAATATTCAATTTCTGGTTTTTGTGACTGACTTATTTCACTTAGCACGGTAGTCTCCAGATCTATCCATTTACCAATAAATGTCATGAAGTCATTCTTCTTTATGGATGAATAATACTCCATTGTATATAAAGGTCAAATGTTTACACTGATATGTGGAAGCAAATCCACAATGGGGGGGAGCAAAGTTTTTTAAAAAGAATAGAAGTTCGGTGCAGTAGACAAAAGGGAACAAAAGAAAGTAAGTGATAAGGAGAAAAGCATGTGGAATGAATCTGACCTAACTTTCCTATGTATATATTGTTGCA
>CM053401.1:32583164-32710690 GCA_028644305.1 Xerus rutilus
TGACAGTGCCTCCTATGTCCCCTTTCAGTTCCTGGAACTTTAGGTAACTGGCCAGGGGGTCTTGGCAGCCTGTGGTTATGCACCCCCATCCGTGAGAAGCAAGCATAGCAAAGCATTAATCACAGAAGCACAAAGAGCAGGTTAGCAGATACGTGCAGGCCTGAGCCAGAGTGACTCCATCTTGAGTTGGGATTTTACAATATATGAACATACCACAATGAATCTCACCATCACGTACATCCACAAGAAATCAATTTTACAAAATAACTATGGATAAATGTCAGAAAGGCAAGTAGAGTAAAAGAAAGGGAACAGGGATTGGGGGCAGGGAGAGAGAGGTATTAGGGACTGAATTAGAACAAGATATATTCCATACTTTTATAATTATGTCAAAATGGATTCTATTGTCATGTATAGAATTTTTGAAAAAATCTCAAAGTGAAGATACAAATGTTGTTTAGTAATGCACTACTGAAGTTTAAATTTGTGGCACAATCACAAATGAGTTTTGTCTGTTTCCATAAACTGATTACTGCCTTCTGTTCTGTAATTACTAGAAAACTATTCCCATTTTTGCCAAACTTTATTTCTGAGTTTTGGTATGTAGTCATTATTCAAATTTAAAATGCCTCTAATTTTAATGCCAACAAAACTGGTTGCAATCAAATTTTAAAGTAATAATAATAATTTGTCCCCTCCTTTAAAAAAAATCAGAGACTGCATCTTGGGGGAAAAAAATACAGGAAAAGAGTTCCACAAGAGTTCCACAACCAGTATGGCAGAATAAGCTTGACCCATTCTAATCCTCCTGCAGACAACAACTCTACAAAATACAAACAATAACTACTACTACTTGAAGACAGGGCCATGAACAAAAGCTGGCAGATCCTAGGTGGCAGTATATATAATTGGAATGAGAGAATGACAAATGGTAAATTTCCAAACATATTGCAGATAGCATAATGTCAAGTCACAATCAGCAGCCACACAAAGTAGCTAAAATTTCCAAGAGAAAGCCACAGTTTTTTATTTGCAGGTTTATTTTCCAGAGAACCAGAGGAGTACTCAAGGCAACCACCAATAATGGAAAATGAGAGAGAATTCACCAAAAGGAAAGGGCCAAATGTGGAGGTCTTAAATTCTATGTTAACTCTACTCAAATCTGTAGCAGGCCTACTGACTGACCAATGGAACTGCATGGAAGTGCACCTAAGCTGATGACTCTACCTAATGATAAAAAACAACTGAACTGAGAGTTGAAATGCCCTCTAAGATACACAGTTTACAATACTAATGCAACCAAATTAATTGTCTGGTAACACAAAACTAGAAGCCCTTTTTGAAAAAATTAAACAGAATCCACTACATGCATACCACTAAGCATGTTATCTGACATTACATTAACATACAAAGGCCAGGAAAATGATAACAAATAAACAAACCACAGACGCTTACTGGAACCAGATGTTGTTATCAGCAAACAAGCATTTTTAAACAGCTATAATAATTATGATCAATGAATAAAACAAAATATCTATTCATAGGGAAAAAGAAACCATAAAAGAAGCAAATAGAGGGGCTGGGGTTATGGCGCAGTGGTAGCGTGCTCACCTAGCATGCATGAGGCACTGGGTTCGATCCTCAGCACCACATAAAAATAAAAAAAATAAAGATATTCTGTCTGCCTACAACTAAAAAATAAATATTAAAAAAAAAAGAAGCAAATAGAAATTCTGTAACAGGAAAAATATCTGAAATTTTAAAAAAATAACTGGAAAGACTTAAGACAAAATGAAGATGGTAGGAAAAAGTCAGTGAACCTGGGGATAGATTAAAAGAAACTGTCCATTCATTATAACAAAACAATATAAAAAAGAAAATGAACACTGTCCTAGGGCCCTGAGAAATTTAAAAAAAAAAAAAATCTAACATTTATATGCCAGAAGAAAAATAGAATGCAAGTGATAAGTAAAAATAATTTGAAGAAACAATGACTAAAAATTTCCCTAGATCTGATAATAAACACAAACTCACAGCGGCAAGAACCTCTGCTAACAATAAGTATAAAAATAAGTAAGCCACACCTAAGCCTATTACAGTCAAACCACTACCCTGAAAGAAATAGGTATCTTGAAGAAACTAGAGATACATGTTATACACAAATCAAAACCAAAGACTTTTCATTAAAAATAAAAAGCATCTTGCTGAAAGAATCATCAAAATGATATTCAAAAGCAAAAGCAAAACAAAAATACTTGCAGATGAAAGAACTAAGAGAATTTATTGTCAGCAGGCCTCTACTTAGAAGAACTACTAAAGGAAGTTCTTCAGGCTAGAGAAAAAAATACTAGATCAATACTGAATCTTCAGTAAGACAACAAAATCATCAGAAACAATATATATAGGTAAACAATTATTCTCAGTTTCTTTAAAATACATATGACAATATGAAATGAATAGTGTAACAGTGTTTTGTGGGATTTATAATGAGGCACACATAGATACAAAACACAGAACTATTAACATGAAACAAAAGACAGAGTAAATGGACCTGTATGGTTGTACAATTTCCAAACTTAATGGAAAATGGAAGGATGTTAATTCTAAGAGAATTGAAAAGTTAAGAATATATATTGTAATCCTAAAACACTGAAGATATCACAAAGAGATATAAACAGCCAACAGATATATTAAAACAAAAATTATTAAAACATTGAAATAAACCAAAGAAAGGAAGTAATGGAATAAAGAAAAGCTACAAAATACAGAATAATCAAATAATGAATAATAATAAATAATAATCAAATAATCAGAATAATACCAAATATCAAATAATGCACAGTAAGCCTAAATCAATTAAATCAATAATCATAGTACAAGTTAATGAATTATTTAATCCAAAGAAAAGCAAAACTGGATTCAGCCTCAAAGTGCCAAATATGGAATCATCTGAGAATCAAAATAAATGGCAGTCATTTGATAACAGTAAGTAAAACAAGAATGAGAGGGGTGTGTGTGTTTGTGAGAGAGAAGAATGCCAACTAAAAACAGGGGAAATTCACCATCATATTAATAACTGAATTCAAAATTCTTCAAAAAGATATAAAAGTAGTTAATAAAGTCTGATGAGAAACCAGACATTTACAGTCTCAAGTATTCCTTTAAAATATTTCTTGGGGCGGGGTTGTAGCTCAGTGGCAGAGTACTTGCCTAGCATGTGTGAGTCACTGGGTTCGATCCTCAGCACCACATAAAAATAAATAAAGGTACAACTAACCAAAAAAAGTTATTAAAAAGAGATATTTCTTAATTACAAGGAGAAAAAATAGTACCTTTATAGGGAAGAAAACTGGCAGATGATCAAAGATAGCATCACCAACAATGGGACATCATATGTTTCTGGATATAACACCCTGAAAAGGACAAAATATCACTACTGTGGTATCTCTGCCAAAAATACATATCCTGATTCAACTAAAAGGAAACATTACCCAAACCCAAACTAAAGGACATTCCACAAAACAATTGACCAATGCTTCAAAACAGTGTCATAAAGCAAAGGCAGAACAAGTTTTCCAAATAAAAGAAACAAAAGGAAACTAATAGCAACTCAAGATCCTGAATTTATTCCTAAGTTAGGAAAAAGTTTTCTTTTGCTATACGTGATCAATTATTAAATTTAAATAAGACTTAAAGATAGACTAAATAAGATTTAACAAACATATAGACTAAATGGATAATGTTTATAGATAACATCTTTTGGTTACTTCAGAATATCCTACATTTCATAATATAACATTAAGTTTTAGAGAATGATGTCTGCCAACTTTCCGATAATTCAGATAAATAATGTACATACAATAAAAAGATAAAATTATAAAGAAAATGTGGTAAAATAGTAACATTTAGGGAATCAGATGAAAGCTAAGTTCTTTGTACTATCCTTGAACTTTCTTTTCAAGTCTGAAATTATTTTAAAAACCTAAAACTTTAAGAAAACTTTAAAGGTCACTGGGATAATAATTTTGAGACTGGAACAAAGAAGGAGAAAATCTGACCCAGGACATGCTGAAAGAGAGGGAAGATTCAGCTCACCTCTAAGGTCCAAAATTCTATAGTACACAATAACAGGAACTGAGATCATAACTGAATCTATAAACTGAACATATAAAGAACAACCAGCACTGACAATCCGCATGAGAAAACAAACCAACAAGCTATTCGTAATTAGCTGAATCCTTATTTTGACTAAACTCTTAGACCTCAAAAGAGAAAAAGTAAGATAAAAGAAAAGCATCACTCTGATTTTAATGAGAATGGCATGAAGGTTTGGAACATCTCAATCTGTATTTCTCTAGTCTTAAAATTTCAACATGTAAGAGTTCCAGGGACACAAGTTAAAGATAAGGACAATATAGCAAGGTGCATGCCTGTAATCTCAGTAATGTAGGAGGCTGAGGCAAGAGGATCCAAAGTTTGAGGACAGCCTCAGCAACTTAGTGTGAGATCTTGTGTTAAAATAAAAAGGGCCTGGGTTCTAAGCCCAGTATAGGGGGGTAAGAGTGGGGATACAGAATGTATATTTTGAAGCTTCTGTATCAGCCACAAACTAATAAAATGTCCCAACAAATGAAATTACCCTTGCTTTTTTTAAAGCTAGAGTTAAAGACTCACTCAAACCTAAAGCAAAATTATTTTCTTTTCACTTTGAAGGCTTTCGGACTGTTAAATAATCAACATTTGAGAATGGTTCTTCTGAAGAACCTACTTCTATTGCCTAGACTCCACAAAAATGCAGAATAGCTTCAAGGTATAAAATTTAAACATGAAAAGTTAAACAAGACAATTCTGGTCAAAAAAAAAAAGACAGTATCAGTAAACAATTATCCTTCAAATAACTAACTGTTCATCAACTGTCCTATAGAGCAAAAGTATGATCCACAGATCCACTGAGATCTCCAAAATCTTTTCAGAAATCCAAAAGGCCAAAACTACTTTCATAGTAACACTAAGATATTATTTGCCTTTTTCACAAAGTTAATATTTGCATGAACTGTGTAAAAACAAAGGTAGATAAAACTTTTGATGTTAACTAAGGTACTGACACCAAACTATTTTAATTAAACACAGTGAAAAACTGAAAAGGTACACTTGATAAAGTTTCAGATTTCAGAATTCAAAAATTTTCATTTGATGTTTTTAATGTAATACTCAAAAAAGATACTACATCATCTAATAAGCAATTAAAATACTTTTCCCTTCTCTAACTCTATATACATGAGGCCAGATTCTCTTTATATAATTCAACGAAAATAATGCAATGTATTGAAAACAGAAGTAGATATAAATCTAGATATAAAAGAGATGTGCAAAAATATAAAACAATGCCATTCAGGTATTTTTATTTTTAAAAAGTTACTTATGTAGGCGGGCGCGGTGGCGTAGACGTGTAACCCCAGCACTTTGGGAGGCTGAAACAGGAGAATTGCAAGTTCAAAGCCAGCCTCAGCAATGGTGAGGCGCTAAGCAACTCAGTGAGATCCTATCTCTACATAAAACACAAAATAGGGATGGGGATGTGGCTCAGTAGTTGAGTACCCAAGTACCCCTGAGTTCAATCTCCGGTACCGGGAAAAAAAAAAAAAGTTACTTAGGTAAACATGTAACGAACATATTATTAATGACTTAATTTTTCCCTTTATTATTTTTTATTGTAGTAGTGTATTGTGACATATTTACACATGCACATAACATAATTTGGTCAACTTCATTCCCCAGTACCTCCCCTTTCCCTTCCCTCCTCCATCCCCCTGGTCCTCTTCCTCAACTCTACTGGTCTCCTTTTTATTTACATGAGATTTCCCATCTTTCCCCCAGCCCCCTTTTTTATCTCTAGCTATCAAATATGAAAGAAAACATAAAATCCTTAACTTTCTGAGACTGGCTTACTTCACTCAACATAACACTCTCCAGTTCCACCCATTTTCATGCAAATGACATAATTTCATTCTTTGTGATCACTTAATAATCATGTTTTCATTTCTAGTAAAATAAGTCAAAAATACAAAAGTTCCTTATAGTCCCTCAGTAATTTTATTTATTTATTTATTCTACTTAGGTATACATGACAGCAGAATGCATTTTGATTCACTGTACACAGATGGAATACAACTTTTCATTTCTCTGGTTATATGTGATGTAGAATCAAAATATACATGCAGTCATACAGAAAGCTAGGACTATTATGTCCATCTCATTCCACCATCTTTACTGTCCCCATGCACTCCCCCCCCCCACCAAAGTTCCTCCATTTTCCCATGTCCTCTCCCACATTATGGATCGGCATCCACTTATCAGAGAGAATATTCGGCACTTGGATTTGAGGACTGGCTTACTTCAGTTAGCATGATATTCTCCAACTCCATCCATTTACCTGCAAATGCCATAATTTTATTCTCTTTTATTGCTGAGTAATATTCCATTGTGTATATATACCACAGCTTCTTTATCCAGTCATCTATCGAAGGGCATCTAGGTTGGTTCCACAGTTTAGCTATTGTGAATCGAGCTGCTATAAACATTTTAGTGGCTCAGTCACTGTAGTATGCTGTTTTTAAGTCTTTTGGGTATAGACCAAGGAGTGGGATAGCTGGGTCAAATGGTGGTTCCATTCCAAGTTTTCTAAGGAATCTCCATACTGCTTTCCAGATTGGTTGTACCAATTTGCAATCTCACCAGCAAGTATGAGTGTGCCTTTCCCCCCACAACCTCGCCAATACTTATTGCTGTTTGTATTCTTGATAATTGCCATTCTGACTGGCATGAGATGAAATCTTAGAGTAGTTTTGATTTGCATTTCTCTAATGGCTAGAGATGTTGAACATTTTTTCATATGTCTGTTGATGGATTGTATATCTTCTGAGAAGTTTCTGTTCAGCTCCTTGGCCCATTTATTGATTGGGTTGTTTTGGTTTTTTGGTGTTATGTTTTTTGAGTTCTTTATATATCCTCCCTCAGTAATTTTAAGAATGCAAAATGGGTCTTAAGAACGTAAGTTTGAGAATCAGGACTACTAATAGACTGATTTGCCAGAAAACTCTCCTCACCTTTTTTTTTTAACATTTTTTTTTAGTTGTAGATGGACACAATATCTTTATTTTATTTATTTTTATGTGGTGCTGAGGATCGAACCCAGTGCCTCACGCATGAGAGGCAAGTACTCTACCACTGAGCCACAATCCCAGCCCCTTCTCCTGACCTTTTAGAATAAGGAACAAGAAATGTATGACTGCCATGTCATCAGATAGCTTCCATGCGATTCAGTACAAGTAAAACACATATTTTTTAAAATAAAACTAACTAAACACTGGTATTTATCTTAAAGAATTATCTTTCCTCAATAAATAATCAAACTTGGGGTTTTTTCAATATAACAAATCAGTTTTCAAATCCCTAAATACCTACTTATTGTAAATTTCTCTATTCCTGATACAATTGTTAATATTGAAATGCTCAGTGATTCGGGATGGGATGAAATACATTTAAAGTTCAAAAAAGAAAAAAAACTATCAATGCTCTCCCCCTCCTTATACTAACATTAAAGGCATGAGCTAATCATTCCATAATTCAAAACAATGTACTTGGCAACTGTTGTGATCATCTTTTCAGATCTACATAGAACTATCATCAGGACACAAAATCTGACATGATTTCAGGATAAGAAGCTATATAAATAAAATATCAACAAGAATATTATTTTGGTCTTTTAAAAAAAACAGCTTAACTTTCAGTGATATAATATTATCATAATTATTACCTACTAGTGAGGTTACATTAATACCACCCTTTTTAAGAAGTCAAAAAATTTAAAAGTACTACGAGAAAATTTAAAGTACACAAAAAAAATGAGACTGCATCCTCAGTTACAAAGTTTGGAAAACACTTCATACCAGCAGATATTCCACAAAATACAATTCATCTTTTGCCAAATTGAGAATCCACCAACGAGTCCATGGGCAACATACAGTGCCTGGGTCATTTGGTAGTAATAATACTAGAATTATTATTAGTATTATTAGTAATAATAATTATTAATACAATTATTTAGCATTCATTATAAGCCAAACATTGTTGTACTTTTTTCACATAAATTAACATATTTGAATTTTTATGACCCTTAGTTTCATCCCTATTTTACAGAAAAGGAAACTGAAACAACATGATTTGCCCAATGACACAAAGTTAAGTGAAAAACGAGATCTGAACTCAGTCAGTCTGTCTCCAGAACATAGGCCTTAAACGACATTCTCCTGTGGTATGTGCTAAGGTAAAAACTACTGCTTTGGTGACTGCACGGGTTACCAGTGACCCATGAACTGCTTTCAGGGTTTATTAAAAAATCTCTCATTCTTTTTCAAACATTCCTGCCTTGATGTTTAATATTTTTTGTTGTTGTTCTATGTATTGATTCTATTGGTTTTTCCTTGTTAATTATTTTAAATAAATACTTGTTGGGCATCTACTATAAGCCAGGCATTATTCAAAGGGCTGAAGATAGGGCGATGAACAAGAGTCAAGAATTCTTGCTCTTCTGCTTGTACTTTTATAAAAGAACCACCAATTAAGTCCTGCAAAAAAAAAAAAAGTTACTACCTGCTTAATTTCAGTGGTGGATAAAGTCAGCTATATGATTTACTGTACTTTTTAATATGTCTGGGATGCTTCATAGGTTAAAAATACCTCCAGGACTACTGGTAGAAAGAAAGGGAGGGAAAATAATGGGATGATAAGGGCAGAAAGAGAAAAGGAAAAGGAAAAAAGGAAATCAAGGAGAAGAGGGATGTGAAGCAGGGCAGGAATGAGTGGAAATAAGAGAAGCCAGAGAGGACAGGTAGGGAAAAATAACCTCCTAACTCGATTTTCCACAAAAATGGCTACACATTGTAAGTACATGATACCTGTCAACAAATTTTCTCTAGGCATTTCATATTTACCATCTAATACCATTTATTAAATGAAGCATTTGTTAACTGAGAAAAACTTCCTCACAGCCTGTTTTTAGTGTTCAAGACCAGGACCATTATTCTTTTTTGTTTTAATTTTTCTTAGGCTTATTAACCTGAAACTGGTCTACAAACATATTAAACCAGCTCAATCATATTCATATCTCTAGGTTCATATAAAAACAATTATCAAATTCATTTACATTCTAAGATTTCAATTTCATTTTCACTGAAACAGCATTTTAGGTCAGTATTGGCCACAGATAAGCCACATTTGAATCTTCTAAGTATATTATACATTTAAAATGTTTATTTCATAACAATAAATAAAAATATAGCCATTATCTCCATAAAACTCCTGTCAATTCAACAATCTGAAGAATAAAGTTATTCATTGTTTTTCTTGCTATTTATTAATTTATTAATAGTATCTAAACCAGCATGGTGGCACAGGCCTGTTATACCAGTGGCTCAGGAGACTAAGGCAGGAGGATCCTCAGTTCAAAGCCAACCTCAGCAAAAGTGAGGTGCTAAACAACTCAGTGAGACCCTGTCTCTAAATAAAATACAAAATAGGCCTGGGTAATGTGTCTCAGTAGTCAAGTGCCCCTGAGTTCAATCCTTGGTACAAAAAAAAAAAAAAAAAAAAACAGTACTTAAATGCTTTTGTGAACATAAAGTTAAAAATTAAAACAAGTCATCCAGCATTTAACATGACCAAAGAGAGACTGACATACATTATCACACCTACTTAGTATTATGACTTTGAAAACTTAATTCTATGCTGTAGCTCAATAAAATGATCACTTATGCATGTCAAGTTAGTAAAGAACCAACTAAAAGGAATTAAAGATCTAATGGTATGCTATTAAGTATTTAATGTGTACCAAGTACACTGTCTAAATATACTACTGCTAAAGGACCACTGCTAAATCATTTAAAACTCTTAACAACCCTATAATTATCATCAGCATTTTGAAGTTGAGGAAGCAAACTCAGTTAGTAAACAAAATGGTAGGGCTACAATTTGAACTCAAATCTGACTCCAAAACTGGTTTTTTTCATTCTACCAGGTTACACTGATTAAAAATTATAGCCAATGAGGTATTAAGAAGCGGAGCCTTGCCCGGCACAGTGGCGCACTCCTGTAACCCCAAGGCAGGAGGATTCCCAGATCAAAGCCAGCCTCAGCAACTTAGCGAAGCGCCAAACAATTGAATGAAATGTCTCTAAATAAAATACAAAAAAGGGCTGGTAATGTGGCTTAGTGGTCGAGTGCCCTTGAGTTCAATCCTGGTACCAAAGAAAAAGTTGGAGGGGAGATGATTAGTCATGAGGTTACAGCCCTCATGGGTGGGATCAGAACCCTTATAAAAGTGCTTGAGGGAGTGGGTTCATTCTCTTCTGCTCCTCCACATCGCAGGGACACTGCATTATCCCCTTTTCTTTGGTCTTCTGTCCCTTCCACTATATGAGGATACAGAAGTAAGGCCCTCTATGAAACAGCAAATGCCCAGCACCTTGATCTTGGGCTTTACTCTCTCCAGAATTGTAAGAAATAAATTTCCATAAATCTCTATTCTTTATAGATTATCCAGTGTGTGATAGTTCATTATAGCAGCATAAATAAACTAAACCACTATCATTCAGTATCAATTACACAAAAATGTAAATTATGTGCAATTCATGGCTTAACCCCAGATTCAGATATATAATCCTGGATGATTACAGTAAAGCTAGTAAATATACCAAATATTTCATGCTTGCCACCTGGCAAGCAGGATGTTCCTTCTATGTAAAAAGAAGCAGGCCACCATGAATGAACAAATTGTTCCAGAAATTACAATGCACTTTCCCTTTATGTCCCTGATATGCCTAGTAGAATGGCAGCTTTGTAGAGGTCATTATTCAGCAGCAGAATCCAAGATCAAAGAGAAAATAAAACAATGGTTCCTGCTGGAGAAGTGTACAATCACATAATAGATGACATTCCTCCAAGTAGGTATCACTCACTTCCGAAGTAACTTAAACCGGGTAAAGCAGAAGGGCTCCATATTGGCAACTCCTGTTCTATAGAGCACTTAATTCTAAGGCGTTTGTAAGTCAAAGACTAAATGTATCACAAATTAACTTGATATGCTGTAGAAAAAATACATCTTTTACTTTCCTTTTGTCTCTTTCCATATGTGGAGTATAAAACTATAAATATAATGCTTAACAGACAATTTAGCAAATGTTACCCTAGTTTAAATCATTAACAGAAGTAACTATTATCTCATTTAGGACAGGAAATCTGTACTACCAAAGTTAGTTATTTTTTGTTATCCATCCTGCTAAGTAGATTGTACCTACCTATTAGTAATATATACTCTATGCATTTGATTTTACATTGATATTCAATAAAATATAATTTGACAAGCAGTTTAAGAAAATATAAACTCAATAACAGTAACAATAATTATACATAGGTTCCAATAGGTATATACAATGTATCAGCCACTGTGTTGGTTGATTTAAATTAAATAGCTTCACTTAAATCTCTTAACCCTTTGAGCTAGTTGTCAGCCCATTTTATAAAGAAGCAATTTTGATAAAGTCACTTCTTTCTTCAAAGTCATACAATTGATATATGGTAGAGTGAGGCATGCCATCAAAATCATGACCTTACTCATTTCACTACATTTACTAACTACCTACGAGCTAAGCACTGTGGGGGGAAGGAGGGAAAAGAAGGGTAAAAATCATGGGCCTTAATTTAAAGTTATTCACATGCTAACATACATTTAGCAAGTATTTATTAAACTACTATTATGCTCCAGGTATGGTTTTACGTCAAATCAAAATTCTTTTTACTGGTGGCTCTAGATGGAACTCTCTTTACCTAGTATGAACTCTATCATATAATAATCTCCATTGGGAAGATTTTTTTGGAGAAATGGATATTGCCACAGAATCAAATAAAGATTTACAAAATAACCCTGGCACAACTTGTCATACCAATAACAAGGAAGCTATCAAAGACTAGTAGGGTCAAATTCAGAATTACTTCTAAAGAGGCTTCCAAAAAAGGAAAATTTTAGTTCATTAAGCACAGTAATTACAATGGATCAAATCCAAATATGTACAACTCGGACTGAGGTTGTGGCTCAGAGGCAGAGCGCTTGCCTTGCATGTGTGAGGCACTGGGTTAGAACCTCAGCACCACATTAAAAAAATAATAAACAAAATAAAGGTATTGTGCCCATCAATAACTAAAAAAAATATTTTAAAAAAACAAATATGTACAACCCCATAACTCCACCATGATCGTTAAAAATAAAAAACCTAAGCCGAGCTCAGTGGTGCAAGCCTGTAATGCCAGCACTTAGGGAGGTTGAGACAGGAGAATCGCGAGTTCAAAGCCAGCCTCAGCAATGGCGAGGCACTAAGCAACTCAGTGAGACCCTGTCTCTACATAAAACACAAAATAGGGCTGGGGATGTGGCTCAGTGGTCAAGTGCCCTGAGTTCAATCTCCAGTACCAAAAAAATAAATAAATAAAAAAACCTAAAGAAGACAACAAAAGTCCTGGCACTTCTCAGCAATTCTCAAGAAAACATTCTTCTCCATGCACACTACTGACTCTATATTTGGTATATTACTTTATGGTTGAAGATGGGAGGTCATTTACTATAGCAGAAGCTATCTTTTAATTGCTGCTCTACTTCTCACTATGTCCAGGTTCTGCTGTGTAATACCTACTGGAGGCCACCACCAGACTATCCTGACATCCTGCCCCAAAATACAATCCTCCCACAGAGAATGGTATGTAGAATAAAATAGTTTCTGCAAGAAAAGGAAAGTGACCACACTACAGGACACGTTCATTACCTACATGTCAGAGCAGAATTTAACTAGCTCAGGAACCCTTCTACTAATCCTTCACTTAAAATCTTCTATCTGTTCATCATTGTGCCAAATGTCAGGTAAAAAATGTAATGTGGAAAAAATGTTCTGCTTTGAAATATTTTCATAAAGTGAGGTTTATTCATCTGAAATTTCTGCTCCTAAGGAAAATGCCCCTGACAGTGTCTTTATCATTCTCTCATGGTTTTAAAATCCTTGGGATTTTGCTAGGCACAGTGGTACACATCTCTGATTCCAACTATTCAGTAGATTGAGGCTAGAGTATTAAAAGTTCTAGAATAGCCTGAGCAATTTGGAGAGAATCTCTTTTTTTTTTCCCACTGCGGATTGAGCCCAAGGGCACTCTACCACTGAGCCACATCTCCAGCCCTTTTTTGCATTTTATTTAGAGACAGGGTCTCCCTGAGTTTCTTAGGGCCTCAATAAATTGCTGAGGCTAGCTTTGAACTCTCAATCCTCCCAAGACGCTAGGATTACAGGAGTGCACCACCACGCCCAACTTAAGGAGACTCTAGTCTCAAAATAAAATTAAAACAGCTGGTGGTACAGCACTTGGCCAGCATGTGTAAGGCCCCAAGCTTAACCCCAGTATTGCCAAAATTTAAAAATTGGGGATTTCACAATGATGAAATTAGAAGAAAATCCATGCATTGAGTTGTCATTTGAAAAAAATGATGGCTCATTCTTTGTAAAAAGAAAACATAAAAATGAGTTTAAAATTCAGAAAAAAGTTAAAAGAAAAAAACACAGCCCTAAAATCTTTGCATGTTTAGAAAAAAAAAATTTCATTCTCTTGAAAACTGGTAAATAATCAGGCATTTATTCTGCCTTTATGAATTATCCTATTCAATAGCTAAATAGATGAGAATAGTCTATTGTAATATTCTAAAATAAAAAAGAAATAACTTAGAATATCACCATTTTGTAATCCTAATAAATTAATGGATCAATGGCTGCTAACACAAAGAGTCACCCAGACAAATAAGTGCCTCTTGATGAATACAACACTTTCTACAGGCCTGCCAAAAGGATCACACCTGATTCTCATCAAGCCTCTGGATCCAGTGAAAATCTGCAAAGCATATTAGAAAAAACAGAGGAACACAATAAAATGATACTATTTAATATGCAATCAGCAGAATCCAGACACTATTTAGTATGCAATCAGCAGAATCCAGTTGATGGGAAATGCTACAAGTCAAACTGCCCAGGGTTTAATAGCTAAACTATAAGGAAAAGAAAGACATGGGGGAGGAATCGAGATTAAAAGGCTCAAAAGACTTACCAAATTCAAAAATATAGGTAAGATTAAATTATAGCGTCTATAGATAAGAACTTGGATGATAAACATAATAATTATCATAAAAATCAAAATAATGGTTACTATTGGGGATGGAAGTGGTTATGATTAATGTAGAGGACATAAAAAACTTCTGAAGTGCATAACAAGTTCTACATATCAGACTGGGCAATGGTTATAATTGTGCTCAGCTTTTAAAACACTGAAAATGTTGGTTTTGTGCAGATTTTTGTATGGACACTTTATTTTACAACACAACAGCTTTTAAAAGAAAGAATGCCTGAGTGTGGCATACAGTTAAAATTTCAGCCCTATCAGATTCTTGCCGTATCAGATTCTTGTCAAGGTAAGTCATCTAATACCTCTATGTTTCAGTTTCCTCCTGTTTAAAAGAGGGGATATATTTATCATGATTATGATAATATGAGTTAAGTGTTTAGGGGCTGGGGTGGTGGCTCAGTGGTAGAGCACTTGCCTAACATGTGCGAGGCACTGGGTTCAAACCTGGCACCACATAACGATGAAACAAAGGTATGCTGTTCATCTACAACTACATAAAAAAAAATTTTTTTTAATGTTTAGCAAAGCACCCACTCAAAGTATTCTTTTAATAAATGATAGTTATTTACCTATTCAAAAATGAAAAGCTTGTCAAGCACAGTGGCAAATGCCTGTAATTCCAGCCATTCAGGAGGCTGAGGCAGGAGGACAACAACTTTGAGGCCAACCTGGGCAACTCAGTGAGACCATGCCTCAAAATAAAATTTTTTAAAAGGTAGGGAATGTAAATCAATGGCATTATCCATTGAAATGTTTGCACAGAATGACTACAATTCTAATTCTTTTAATATAAAAGGTTTTTGGAGCCAGGCAAGGTGCCTGGCACCTATAATCCCAGATTCAGAAAGCTGAGGCAGGAGGATTGCTTGAACCCAGGAATTGAAGACCAGTTTATGCAGCACAGCAAAACCTCATCTCAAAAAAAAAAGATTTTCTGTGGATTAGTCACTTCTCACACAAATTCTCGAAAGTTAAAAAAAAAAAATCTAATAGAGGCAACATCAGATAATACTTATATAAATTTATTTAGACAGGAGTTAAGACTAAATACCTAAAAAGCAGACATATATCCAGTTTGTGAGTATGTCTTCAGTTTTATTTTTTAAAATAACACATAGTAAAATGGACTTGAGAGAAACTGGAGTATATAGTTCTAAGAATCTGATCACATGTATAAATTTGGGTAACCACCATACTCAAGATGCCCTCAATACTCTGTCCCCCAAAATTCCCTCAATGCTCTGTCTTCACAGTTACACACATCGCCACCCCAAACCTGAGCATTTTAGTTAATTTTGTGCTGCTATAACAGAATACCTACAACTAGATAATTTATAAAGAACAGAAACTTATTTTTCCCAGTTCTGAAGGCTGGGAAATACAAGATCAACACAACAGTGTCTGGCAAGGACTTTTTCGCTGTATACTAACATGATATGAGGCAGAAGGGAAAAGGGGAACAACTGTGTCATCACATGCAAAAGAGCAAAAATGGCCAACCCATTCCTAGAAGCATTAATCCATTCATGAGGATATAGCCCTCATGATCTAAACACCTCCCATCAGGCTTTACCTCTCAACACTGCTGATCTGAGGATTTAGTTTCAACAAGAATTTTTGAGAAGAACAGAAACTAACTATAGTACAGCTAACTAGAGATCTGAACTCCATCACTTTTTTTTTCGGGGGAGGGGTTACTGGGGATTGAACCCAGGGGCACTTAACCATTAAGTCATCTCCCCAGTCCTTCCCAGTCCTTCTTATTTTATTTTATATTTTATTTTATTTTATTTATTTTATTATTTTATTTTATTTTATTTTTTGAGATAGGATCTTGCCACATTGCTAAGCATGTGGCTCAACTGCTGAGGCTGTCCTTGAATTTGTAATCCTCCTGCCTCAGCCTCCAGAGTCACTGGGGTTACAGGCATGTAGCACCATACCTGGCATCACTACATTTTTGTGTTTATGAAAACGCTATACAAATGGAAAAATGGAGCCAACCCAGGGCACAGCTGCACATGCCTGTAATCTCAGAGATTTCGGAGGTTAAAGGCAGGGGGCTGGCCTCAGTGACTTAGCAAGACTGTCTCAAAATTTAAAAAAAAAAAAAAATTAAAAATAGGACTGGGGATATAGCTGGGTACAAACTCCAGTACCTCAAAAGAAAAACATGAAAAAAAATGAGATTGACTTCTTTCGCAAAACACAATGCCTTTGAGATTCATCCAAGTTGTTCCATGTATCAACAATTAATTCCTTTTTATTACTGCAAAGTATTCCATTATATGATACACCATAGTTTATCCATTCATGCAACTGACATTGTTGGTTTTTTTTTTTTTTTTTTGACCATTATGAACATAAGTTCCATTTCTCCTTAGTTAAGTATCTAGCCAGGCGTGGTGGCATACGCCTGTAATCCCAGCACTTAGGGAGGCTGAGACAGGAGAATCGCTAGTTCAAAGCCAGCCTCAGCAAAGGCGAGGCACTAAGCAACTCAGTGAGACCCTGTCTCTACATAAAACACAAAATAGGCCTGGGGATGTGGCTCAGTGGTCGAGTGCCCCTGAGTTCAATCCCTGGTACCAAAAAAAAAAAAAAATCTAGGAGTGGGATTGCTGGCTTATAAGGAACTGCCAAATCCCTTAAGCAATATCTGAGCATTTCTAGTTGTTCTGCCTCCTTGCCAGCTTGGTATTAAGGTTTGTTTTGTTTTATTTTGCTTTAGTATTCTATAACTACATAATGTAATCTCATGATTTTAATTCATATTTCCTACTGGCTAACATATTTATTTATACATTCAACTTTAAAAAGATCTATTACAAGCCAGGCATGGTGGCGCACACCTGTAATCCCAGCACTTTGAGAGGCAGAGACAGGAGAATTGCAAGTTCAAAGCCAGTGTCAGCAATGGCAAGGTGCTAAGAAACTCAGTGAGGCCCTGTCTCTAAATAAAAACACAAAATAGAACTGAGGATGTGACTTACTGGTCGAGTACCCCTGAGTTCAATCCCAGGTACCCCCCTCCAAAAAAAAAAAGATTTATTACATTTAATTCTACTTGTCAAAGGACTATGTTTAATATTTTAGCCCTCAGCCTACTAATAGAATAAAATGCTTTCATAAACTAAACTAGGCTTGATGTCTTTTCAGAACCATTCACAACACTAAAGATTTCAAATTGGCCTCATAAGCAATAAGAGAAAGTTTATGCAAAGTTCTTCAATTCATTTAGATAAAGTGTACTAAAGTTAATTCAATTTGTATTAAATTAAAGTTTTGTGGTAATTTAAAATTTATTTTATTTAGAAAATTAAATAGCTTTCCCCCTACACACATTGGGGATTGAATCCGGGGCCTTGTACCCACTATGCACACTCTCTTACTACTGAGCTACATCCCCACCACTAAATAGCTTCTTTTCACAAATGTGCCTATTTCCACAAATATTTGTTGCTCAACATTTATTGAGTGCCTATTTTCTGTTAGGTACTATCCTAAACCTTATAAATATTACCAAGTCCAAGGACTGTAACCTCAAGAAGTTTACATTACTTATGATTTTTAAAAATTAACTTCTTTTCAGACATAACTTTCCTATGTTCACATATGAATACACGACCAGTATAACACCACATCATATACAACTACAAGAATGGGAAGTTACACTCCATGTACGTATAATACGTCAAAATACATTCTGCTGTCATGTAAATCTAAAAAGAATAGAATTTAAAAAATAATAAAAATAAATTAACTTCTTTCTTGTTTTTTTTTAATAGCCTTTAATGAGGAAATATAAATGGCTAACAAATATATGAAAAAATGTTCATTCAACATGACCAGTCATTAGGGAAATGCAATTCAAAACCATACATAAGATTTCATCTCAACCTAGTCAGAGTGGCTACTAACAAAAAAAAAAAAAAGCAAAAACTAACAAATGCTGGTAAAGATGCAGAGAAAAGGGAATTCTTACACATCACTAGTAGGAATATACATTAGTAAAGCCATTATGGAGAACATTGTGAAAGTTTCTCAAAAAACTAAAAATGACTACCATATGATCCAGTTATC
The DNA here is from genome assembly GCA_028644305.1 of Xerus rutilus. Classification (NCBI taxonomy): domain Eukaryota; kingdom Metazoa; phylum Chordata; class Mammalia; order Rodentia; family Sciuridae; genus Xerus; species Xerus rutilus. The sequence goes on from CM053401.1 coordinate 32,601,516, forward strand.
CTCCTTCTAAGTATATAACCAAAGGAAATGATATGACCATATAAAAAAGATATTTGCAGCAATGGCGAGGCGCTAAGCAACTCAGTGAGACCCTGACTCTACATAAAACACAAAATAGGGCTGGGGATGTGCCTCAGTGGTGGAGTGCCCCTGAGTTCAGTCCCCAGTACTAAAAAAAAAAAAAAAAAAAAAAAAAGATACTTGCACGCCCAAGTTTACTGCAGCACTATTTACAAAAGCCAAGATACGGAATCAACCGAGATAACCACTAACAGATAAATAAATAAATGTGGTATATATACACAATGGAATGTTATTCTATCACAAAAAGAAAAGAAAAAATGAAATCCTATGATTTGCAGCAAAACAGAAGGAACTGTAGAACATTATGTTACAACACAGCACACAAACTCTCATGTGAAAGCTAAAAAAGTTGATCTCACAGTAGAAGAGATCAAAGTAGAAAGAGTAGAATCATAATTAGAAGCTAGGAAGGATAAAGAAGAATAAGAGAGAAAAGAAGAAAGGAAGATAATGGATACCAAAATAAGAGTTAGATAAAAAAGTTCAATTGGGCACAGTGGTGTGTGCCTATTATTCCAGCTACATGGGAGGATGAAGCAGAATTACTTGAGCCCAAGAGTTCAAAACCAGCCTGGGCAACAGAGTGAGAAACCCATCTCAAAAAATAAATAAGTCAAATATAAAAAGGAGTAAGTTTAAGTATTCTACAGCCCAATAGGCTGACTACAGTTTACAATATAGCCTATTACATATTTTATTAAGAACTAGAGCCAGGTATGGTGGCACACATCTGTAATCACAGCAGCTCAGGAGGCTGAGGCAGGAGGATGGCAAGTTCAAAGCCAGCCTCAGCAACTTGGTGAGGCCCTAAGACCCTGCCTCAAAATAAAAAAAGAAATTTAAGAGGGCTAGGGATGTGGCTCACTGGTTAAGCATCCCTGGGTTCAATCCCTGATACCCAAAAAGAAAAAAGAAAAAAAAAAAAAACCTGGAAGGATATTGAAGGCTCTAAACACAAAAAAATGATAAGGAAATGGAAATACTAATTATGCTTATTTGAATAGCATATAATATATATATGAATTAAAATAACACTATACCTCATAAATATGTGCAATTATTATATTAAATTAAAAAGAAAATAAGAATTTTTTAGAACAGTTTTAGATTCATAAAAAATTCTGAAGATTGTATAATACAGAGTTCCCATATACTACCCCAACTCGGTTTTTCCTATTGCTAACATCTTACACTAATATGGTATATTTGCTACACTTTATAAACTAATACTGATAAATATTAACTAAAGTCTGCAGTTCATTCAGATTTCCCTAGCTTTTACAAAATATCCTTTTATTGTTCTAGTATCCTATGCAGGATACTATATTATATATAGCTGTCCTGTGTCTTTAAAATCCTCTTGGGTATAACAGTTTTACAGACTCTCTTGGTTCTGATGACCCTCACAGTTTTAAAAAATACTAGTCAGGATTTTTGTAGGCTGTTCTCCATACTGTACTCATTTTTAAACTTAAAATATTTTACTCATTAAATAAATCTCATTGTGAACCAAAGCTTAGTTCAAATTAAAAATTATTAATCAAAACTAATAGGAAATGGTCACTATTCTAAGGTACAATACTATAAACTCCATTAAACAGACATCTGTATTTCAATATTCCTAATCTCTCCTAACTCTATAACCATAGTATATAGATCTCCATACATAAGGTAGGGAAAGGAACCAATTCCAAACATTATAAAGAAAATTAGAATTATCTGCACCTGTAAAGAATATCTTTCTACTTTTCCTAGATGTCATGTAAATAAGAAATTATCCACTAAAAATCTATGAAAAATGCACTTCTTTCTGTATAACTTGTTTACATTTATTCATTTTTTCCTCATTAAATGACAGATGTAGTTTTGAATATATTATGAAATGTTTTGTTATCATGCATCTAAAATAATTACTAAAAGATTGCACAGTTATAAATTAGTACACAGATAAGACTGTTTCTCCTCAAACTCATTTAGGTAAAGGTATTTCTCATTTATAAGAGAAAAATCTCACCTATGGTTTAGCTTTCCCCTAATTCTTCCTAGGGTACCTCATTTGTTGCTTTTTTTTTTTTTTTTTTGGTACCGGGGATTGAACTCAGGGGGACTCAACCACTGAGCCACATCCCCAGCCCTATTTTGTGTTTTATATACAGAGAGGGTCTCACTGAGTTGCTTAGTGCCTCACCGTTGCTGAAGCTGGCTTTGAACTCGCGATTCTCCTGTCTCAGCCTCCCAAAGTGCTGGGATTACAAGCGTGAGCCACCGCACCCGGCTCTCATTTGTTGCTTTTATTGGTTCTTCCTGGACCCTAAAAATATCACTAATGCCTGTGAATTTCATACCAGCCACTGGTGTCATAAAATTTGAAACTTAAAAAGCAAAACAAAAAAGAACTTTAAATAGAAAAGTTACATCGTTCTTCCAGCAAGAGAGAGTCTGGATGGATCTAAAAAATTAACTTTTTAGCCAGGAGCAGTGGCACATGCCTGTAGTCCCAGAGGCTCGGGAGGCTGAGACAGGAGGATCACAAGTTCAAAGCTAGCCTCAGCATCGGCAAGATGCTAAGCAATTCACTGAGTTTTAACTATAGTCACCATGCTGTACTTAGATCTCCAGAACTTACCCATATAAGTGTCCACTACTTTGCACTCTGTAACTCTGTACCCTTTAACTAGCATCACCCCATTTTTTCCCTACCCTTAGTCCCTGGTACCCATTCTACTCTCTGAATTTCAATTTGGAGTTCTCATGTAAGTGAAAACATACATTTTTGTCTTCCTGTGCCTTGCCAATTTCACTTAGCATAGTATCCACCAGGTTTATCCATATTCTTGGAAATGACAGGATTTCTTTTTTTTTTAAGGCTGAATGGTATTCCATTGTGTATACATACCATATTTTCTTTATCCATTCTGTTGGCAGACAATTAGTTTGATTCCAAACTATGAATCATGTGATAATAAAAATATCTCTTCAACTGCCAATCACTTCCCTTGGATATACAACCATAAGGAGAACTGCTGAACACATTAGTTCTGTTTTTGTTTTGGTTTGGTTTGATTTGTTTTTTTTGTTTTGTTTTGTTTTGTTGTGTTTTTTTTTTTTTTTTGCAATGCTAGAGGTTAAATTCACAGCCTCACCAAACACTTTATCACTGAGCTAAATTCCCAGCTCTATTTTTAAGTTTTTGAGAAATTTTCATAGTTTTCCATAATGGTTGTACTAATTTAGATTCCCAATAGTGTACGTACAAGTGTTTTCCCTTTTCTCCATATATTCGCCAATACTTTTTTTTTTTATATAAAAGTCCATATGAACTCATCTTAAGACAGTTTTTGGATAATTAGGAGGCAGAAGTCATTTTCTATAACTGACTTGACAAGGTTAGAAAACTAGGTTTTTATCAAAAGCAGGCAATACAAATCAAATGTTTTGTAGAAACTGTTAATTATTCCAAGCTTTATGAGAACAAATCTGTCTCCTCAATTCCAAAAATTTTTAATAATTCCAAAATTTTCAAATTCTAAAAACTCCAATAATTAGTAATTCTGGTAATTTTTCATTAATAATTTCAGTAATCCAAATACAACTAATCTTTTTCATTAGGAACTAATTCATTATTAACCTTTTTCATTAGGAAATAAAATCTCTGCATTTACACAACCCTGTATATTCCTATCTAAAGTTTAAGTAATTAAAATTTCAGCAATAATATTAACTAGCATGTAAAAGCAGCTTCTAACTGCAATACTGTGCCTGTGAATTAATATTGTGGAAAATACAGTAAGAGACTTCAAGGATTTAGAAGCATAAAAAGTGAAATTATCCTGTCTCTACATAAAACACAAAATAGGGCTGGGGATGTGGCTCAGTGGTTGAATGCCCCTGAGATCAATCCCCAGTACCAAAAAAAAAAAAAAAAAAAAAAAGTGAAATTATACCAAGAGTTCAATAACAAACCAGAAAGGGGAAGAAGGAGAGTTGCCTCACAATGGAGGTGTGAGGGTTAGTGCATTCAGCTATGCATGGCAGAAAAACTCATAATATAACTGTGGTTTAAACAAAATAGAAGTTTATTTTTCTCCAACATAAACTGAAAATAGTAGTCCTGAGCTACTCTACCATGCCATCAATATATATAATCTTCCCAGTTCTCTATTCTACCATCCCTAAGGTATAACCCCATCTTCATGATCTAAGTTGGCAAGTGAAGAAAAACCTAAAAAAGAGTATACCACTCCCTTTAAACACAATGTTGGGAAGTACCACATACTTCCATTTTCATATCATTGATTAGAACTTAATCAATAAGGTTATACCTAGCTGCCAGAGAACCTCAGAAACTTGGTCTTCGAGCAAGTACAACTGTGCCTAGTAAATATCTAAGTTGTGTTAACCTGAGAAAAGTTGACAACAGATATTTGGAAAAACAAAACTTATAATCTCTGCCATGGTAAGTCCAACTGAAAAATGTTAGGCTTTTTTGTTATGTTTTGGGTTTTTTGTTCTGTTTTGTTTAAATTAGGGATTGAATCCAGAGACACTGCACTACTGAGCTACATCCCAGTCCTTTTTATTCTTTATTTTGCAATTGGGTCTCACTAAGTTGCCAAGGCTGGCCTCAAACTGCCATACTCCTGCCTTGGCCTCCCAAAGTCAATGAGATTACAGGTGTATACCACCATACCTGGCAAGGCTAGACTACTCGATGTATCACTTACTTGCAATGAAAAAAGATGACAAGGACCTTTAATTATATTTCTTACTTTTTCTCCATATTATTACAAAAGTCCATATGAGAGGAAAAAAAAACGAATTTGGCTGGAAGTTATAAAATATCCCTACTATACAAAGGTATAAAAACCAACACATCTAATAAACAGAAAACACCAAGGGAGGTAGTTAAAACTACATAGACACTTCTATAGTTAAGACTTGACTTTTTAGTTTTTGAGATGGGGTCTCATTCTGTTGCCCACGCCAGTCTCAAACTCATGGACTCAAGCAAACCTCCCACCTCAGCCTCCCAAGTAGCTGGGACTACACACACACTGTGTCTAATTCTACAGTTAACACTTTTAAATTATTTCACATATTCAGAATCTCAGCCTAAATTCCTCTAACACCTACTCCATTATTTGGTAAACCTCTTTCCCTGCACCCATAAAGTGTTTCTAATCTCCACAGTTCACCTTCCTTTGTTTCAAGGATTTTACTATAATCACTATGGGTAATAACAAAAGAATAATCATGAAGAAATTATAAAGTTTAAAAAGTCTTATAAAATCCCCTAGGACCTAAAATATTCTCACTTTACTGGGCAGACCTAATGATTCAAACAAGTGTTCATGCAAGCACCTTCAACTCAAGCAAGTAAATTGCCCTTTTAAGATCCTAAACATTGGGTTATATATTTCATAGTCTTTATTTAGCACAAGCATGATATGGAGACAGGTTGATGGTAGTGCTAAGATCAAATTAAGACATTCAGAGGTTCCAAAGTCAGAAAATATAGTAGTATTACCCTTTCTCCCTATTATCTTTTTTTTTTTTTTTTGCAGTGCTGTGGATTGAACCCAGAGCCTCACACATGCTCTACCACTGAGCCAAATCCCCAGCTTCCTCCCTACTAAATTCAAAATAACAGTATTAAACAACTAAGATTAAGTTACTCCAATAAAATCCTTATAACTATCCTGATTACTATTTTGATAAGCTTTTAAAATATTAAATAGTAAATGTTTTTAATTTTCTTTCAAATTATATGTTCTCTGCCTTTCTGGAAACCTAAGCTTTTGTTTAATATGCTAGTTGGGTAATCGGCACCAAGTAGCGGCAAGAAACAGAAGTAAAAGCAGCTGCAACTTGAAGAGGTCTACTCTGTATCAGGTATTTTACAAGCATCATTTATCATTTCTACCTTATCTATAAACAGTAGATATTATCAACCCTGTTTTGCTGAGAAAGAAATGGTTCAGGGGCTCGGGCTATAGCTCAGTGGTAGAGCATTTGCCTCGCATGCATGAGTCACTGGGTTCAATCTTCAGCACCACATAAAAATAAATAAATAAAATAAAGATATTGCGTCCATCTACAACTAAAAAAAATTAAAAAAAAAAAAAGAAATGGTTCAAAGAATCTAGATAAAATGCCTAAGGTCACTCAAACAGTAAAATAATTGAATGGAATCTCTGGAATAGGCCTCTCCTTCTCCCAAGTCTGATCCTATAGAGTATTTCTTTAGAACCAGCTCCTCGACAAAATTTCATCTCAAAGAAAAAATGAAAAATACTTGTTAAGTGCATCATTTGATAGTACTTTTCCAAGAGGCCTAACTATCAATAATCCCAGACAATACATGCAAATATATATACAGCAAGGACTACTGCATTTCACAACCCCAGGAAACTTTTTTTTCCCCAATATGAATGGTGTCCCCTGGAATTGTGTGATACAGCAGCAGTAAAACAAATGTTTGTCGTTCCCTCTGATCAAAATAAAGTTGCTCCTTGCTGGGCAAAGTAGCGCATACCTGTAATCCCAGAGACTTGGGAGTCTTGAGGCAGGAGGACTACAAGTTCAAGGCTAGCCTCAGCAACTTAGTGAGACCTGTTTCAAAAAATAAAAAAGGGTAGGGATATACCTCGTGGTACAGCACCCCTGAGTTCAATCCCTAGTACTATATAAATAAAAAGTATGCAAGTAAGAAAGTAAATTGTTTCTCAGGCTACACCCCTATAATATCTAGGGACAACTGGCCTTTAACATGTTGCTGAATTATTTTTAATAAAAATTAATTAATTTTGAAAAATAAACATCAAAGACTTTGTCAAGGTCATTTAGTATTGTTTTAAAAAACAGTTTTCAAAAAATCAGATAAGCACTCTCAAAATATTAAAGAAGGGTATTCTGAAGCACATAAAAATATACTCAATTTCATTAATCATTCATAAAATGTGAATGATATACAACTATACACCTATTAAAAGAGCTAAATTTTTTTTTTAAAAAACTGGTTATATCAAGTGCTAACAAGGATATGGAGCAAAATTAGAATTCTCATTCATTGTTGGTAGAAATGCAAAATAGTAGAGCCACTTTGGAAAACCATGTTTACCATATGATCTAGCAATCCCACTCCTAGGTATCTATCCAAGTAAAATGAAAACTTATGATCACACAAAAACCTTACATGAATGTTTATAGCAGCTTTATTCATAACTGCCCCAAAATAGAAACATGCAAATGTCTTTCAATAGATGAATAAACAAACCATGGTACACCCATACTATGGATTACTACTCAGCAATGAAAAGGAACAAACAATTGATATACACAACAACATGAATGAATCTCAAATGCATTTTCTAGTAAAAGAGGCTGATGCAAATGTCTATGTAACTATAATTCCATTCACCTGATAATCTGGAAAAGCAAAATAGCCATGGGAACAGTGTACCAGGGAGTTCAAAGTATGGAGAAAGGCTAACTATAAAGTCAGTAGCAGGAACTCTGTGTTTTGATTAAGATGGTGCATTTACCAAAACCCACAAAACTGAATTTTACTGTACATAAACTTTAAAATGAAAAATAAAAAGCATGGACAAGTAAAGAAAATACATTAAGTGGGTGAGGGGACAAAGAGTTTTAACTATTAAATTTAGAAATGGCTATCTTCTAGAGATAACATAGCTGCCTCTGTGCAGATAAAAATGCAAAATGTTTAATATAAGGCTTTTAGAAACTTATTAACTAATACTAATTCCTTTTCCTTTCCCTGCTTCTCTTTTCTAAATATATGAGACCAACACAGAGAAATGAAGACAGGAAATACAGAGTGTCCTGAAGACATAGTCTAAGTTCCTAGACTATTCTACCATTATTCTTCCTACTTACATATTATCTAAGCTATTTCTGAATTGTTTTTTTAATGCTTTTCATTTTTTTCTCTAAGGAAGCAAAAAGTTATCTCTTTACTTGGTACACCCTTCAATTAATTTATTTTCAGCATTAGTGGTTATTAATATAAATATATTACCCAACCCTGCAATCACACATGTGAAGAGGTAGAAATAAAAAATAAAACCACAAATATACATACAGACTGAGAACAGCTGCCCATTTACATTCCAAGTAGTCAGGAACCTTCAAGATAACTTTCAACACAAATTTTAGTCAGGTTTTAAATCTTCAATGCAGGAGTGCTCACTTTTCAATACCTTACATGTTACCATTTGACTCACTCAAGCTAGGTAATAAAGACATATGTTACTGAGTCTGGCCTGGTGGCACAAACCCGCAATTCAAGCAACTTGGAATAGCAGGAGGTAGGATGATAACAAGTTCAAAGCCAGTCTCAGCTACTTAGTCCCTAATCAACTTAGCAAGACCCAGTCATAAAATTTGTTTCAAAAAATATTTTTTAAAGGGGTAGAGGAGCAGGGGGTGCTAGAAATGCTAGGGATGTGGCTAAGTAGTTAAGCATCCCTGGGTTCAATCCCCAGGACCAAAAAAAAAAAAAAAAAAAAATACACACACACACACACACACACACACACACACACACACACACGCGCGCGCCAAAAGGGAAAAACACGAACTTGCAGTAGGATTAAGGCAAAAATCTCATAAGCTGACAACACATAATACATTTCTAAAAAGGCTTTCCTCAATTTGTCTGCCTGGAATGCCCTTATTTGTTCTTTGATGCTTAAATGTTGCCTCCTTTCAATACAACCATCCCCACTCATCAGTCCCTAATAGAAGTGCCTCTGCCTCCTCCCCCTCTTTCATAGCAATTACCAAATTATAATTATTAATTTATATGTTAGGGATAATAAGAACCTGAACTGTTAGAGTAACAAATGAAATAAAAAGAGCAGATGAAATAGACAAACACTGCAGTAATAAAATATATACTTAAACAACTGAATAGATCTGACAAGGATTCAATGACTAAGAATTCAAGCTGGATAACAGGAAGGATAAGCCAATAATAAAGGAAAGTTCAAAAGAAAAATGCATTTTAGAAGAAAGAAAATTCAAACTGAGGCATGTTGAGTTTAAAGGCATGACAATCAAGTGGCAATCTCCAGGAGAAAACTTAAGGTCAGGAACTTACGGTAGAGGAATCATCTGTGAAAGTGCTCTTGCTGAAGCCAAAGGAACAGTTACCATTGCAAGGCAAAGGGGCTAGAAAAACAAGTAAAAGACAAATACTTGAGAAACAACTTGAGCCTATAAAAGAAGAGTAGCAACCAGGATCTACAGGAGAGCCAGGAGATAAGGGGCTCATAGTGACAAATTTGAAGCAGGAAGACTACCAAAGTTCCCATTTGGCAATTCAGAAAGTCACTGGTAACAACAGAGAAGAGTTGTTGTGAAAAAGAAAGTAACAAAACTGACACAACAGATATACTATTTTCCCCACTTTGAGCTGTTGGACAATACAAAAGAAAAAATAAAGAGGGAGGTAGAAGAAAAGGGAGGGAAAGAAGAAAGAATAAAGAAAGGTGTTTCTTTTGGACCATAAAAGATATATTAGAGGGGCTGGGATTGTGGCTCAGTGGTAGAGCACTTGCCTCACATGCGTGAGGCACTGGGTTCGATCCTCAGCACCACATAAAAATAAAAATAAAAAATATATCATTAGAGATGACTGAGATAAAAAAGATCAGAGAACTAATATATGGAGCCACACATTCTAGCAGGTAGAATAAATAAAATAGGTAGTCATGAGGTAAAAAGGACACATCCCTGGTACCAAATAGGAAAGAAAAATTAACACAAAAAAAGAGAAAAAGCAAAGATGAAGTAGCTTCCACTGGATGGTCTTAATCTCCTTACTCTACTCATATGGTGCAGGGGGAATATTAACTGAAACAACCCACTAAGTCCAAAAGCAGTATATTAGAGTCAGGCACTAGAAAGGTTCTGAAATAGCCCTTATAGGAAATGAAAAAGAATTGCCAACCAACATAATCAAGTATATTGGAACACATTTTCTAATTAATTGTTCACCTCATTTTCACTTAATTAGTAGAGCAGCACAAATTCTCTAATTTATTTGATCTAATTGTTATTTTTTTGAAGCCAGCCTCTGTATCTCGTCTAAGGATGGTGTCTTCTGTTCTACTATACATTACCTCGTTTATTCTTTGTCATGTTATAAAACTTTCAGATAAAATCATTCTTGCTGCTTTAATGTGCTTCTAGGCTTGCTCTGATTTTCTGCATAAATATAAAGGTAGTATTTGATTACTCAAGAAACCCTTGATATCAATTTTTTTAACAAGTATTTGAGAGAACTATACAGAGGAATTTTAATCCTAGAAATAGCTATCTCATCTGACAGCTGCCCATTTATTATTATGACTAAAAATAAAAATTCCCTGAGAAAATATGAATGATGGTGGTCTTTAATATTTTGAAGGCTTAAAAGTTATAGAAAGAGGTGTTTCTTTACCTTTACATTGTAATCTTTCCAATTACACAATTTGTATTTAGGTACTTTATATGTGTTAACATAAGTATGGCATATCATATGTTCTAAAGAATATTCTTGCCATAAAAACAGGTACTTTAGAAAGCTCTACACTTACTCCTAGAATGCTGCCATTACCTAAAAAGCTTTGGGATTCAACTTCTGGAATTGCTTTAAATTCTTAACACAATTTTTATAATATTGTCAAAAATGACAAATCTTTATACATTAAACATAGGTTTGATCTGGGGATATTTATGGTTATCATAAAGTGGTTTACCTATATTAAAAATACTACTTTTGAACAGAAAATGTGACTATAAAACATGAAACAAATTTCCTTATGCTGCTGTAATGACACCATCATTAAAATCTATTTATAGATTATTCCCGTTTTCCATAGTTATCTGCTCTGTGGCTTACTACTCACACATTCTAAAATGTGGGATTAAAAACAGATTTCAATCATTTTATAGCCATATTTCCCACTATCATCGGTAATGTGAGAAACCTTGAAGGTGTCTAAGAGTCAAATTATTGAATATTTGAGTAGTGACAACACTCTGATCTTTAAATTTAGCTAGCTGTTATTCAGTGCCTTTCTTTTTTATACTGTACTAAAAGTGTACATTACCCCTTTGGCATATGCCTGCTACCAGCCTATTCAGTCAGTTTTTTACTCCTTTTACAACACATGTACAAACACACACACCCTATTTTTAAGCCCTTATGAGTGTTGTTGTTGTTGTTGTTGTTGTTTGGGGGGATACTGGGGTCTGAACACAGGGGTACTGGACCACTGAGCCACATCCCAGCCCTATTTTGTATTTTATTTAGAGACAGGGTCTCAATAAGTTGCTTAGCACTTCGCCATTGCTGAGGATGGCTTTGACCCTGCAATCCTCCTGCCTCAATCTCTGGAGCCGCTGGCATTACAAGCATATACCACCACGCCCGGTTGTCCTAGCTTGTTGCCTGAACATTACCTGTCAGCTTTACCTCTAGGACAATCTTCCCATCCATGTCCTTTTGCTCTCTGAAAAACAGTCTAATCCCACTTGGCTGCCTTGAGCCCAGCTTGGCACAAACTTAACCTAAAGTTGCTCCACTCCTCGTTCTACCACCAAAACAAAAAATAACTAAAGAATAGTGTTTCTCTCACTTTCATAACAAGTTTAAAACACTGCTATAAGCTCCAACTCAAGAGAACTAGTCAACTGTGACTTTATTTTCTTCAAAAAGCTTTATTAACTAAGCATTTGATTAACTGAGTTGTACAAATAAAACAAGAAATACCAAAGAAAACGTTTTATCACCAATTTTGATTCATACAGACAATCCCAGATTTGTTCATTGCTGAATCATCTATTAAACCATATCTTAATCTGTTCAGAATGCTATAACAAAAATACCTTAGACTGAGTAATTTATAAACAACAGAATGTACTGCTCACAATTGTGGATGCTAGGAAAACCAAGATCAAGGCTTCATCAGTATCTGGCGAATGCTCTGCTTCATAGATGGTACCATAGTACCTCACATGGCAGGAGGGAACAAGCTGCCTCAAACATCTTCTATATGAGCACTAACCCTTTCCCTGAGGGTTCTACCCCCACGTGACCTAATCACCTTCCAAAGTCTCCACCCCCTAATTTAATAAGATTTCAATATGGGAGGATGTAAACATTAAGACCATTGTAGACATAAGCCTCATTTTTGGATTCAGAAGAAGGGGGAAAAAAGAACAAATGACTATATTTAAAAGAAAGAGTTAATAAGGTACATTCTAGGAAAAGGTCTGTGATTTTCCACCTGGCTATGAAAACTGGAATATAACAAAATAATTCATTTTATGGACCAAAAAAAACAGGCCCAAAGGGGATAAATGACTCGCACAAGTTCATACGTTTAGTGGCAGAGCTGACACTAGTATCCAAGTCTCCCAATTCCAAGTTTAAAGATTTTCTACTTTATCCATTCATTCAAATTACTAAATAGGTATATGCTAAATGAAAGGAGGCAGGCACAAAAAAAAAAAAACCTACATATTCCATTAATGTCAAATTTCTAGAAATGGCAAAACTATAGAGACAAAAAAGCAGATCAGTGGATGCCTAGAGCTGGAGATAGGAGGAGGGACTGACTACAAACGGGCAAGAGGGAACTTTTTGGAAGATGAAAGTGGGATCACAGAGTGGGATCACAACTGTACAAATTTACTAAAATTTGAACTGTGAATTTTATGGTATATAAATTAAACATCAATAGATTTCTTTTTTAAAATTACTGAGAAGGAAAATTTTTCAAGATTGCTTGACTCTATTTTCCCAGATTGTAATCCTAATTAACCCCAAACAAATGTAATTTTCTTTGTTCTCAAATAAACAAATTACTGAGAAGGAACTCAGTAATTAAGGTACTTAAACAACTCAATATCAAGAACACAAATAACCCAATTAAAAAGTGGGCAAAGGCCCTAAACAAACATTTTTCAAAAGAGCACATGCAGAGCTGGGGATGTGGCTCATTGGTAGAGTACTTGTCTAACATGCATGAGGCCTGGGTTTGATCATCAGCACCACCAAATAGACAGCCAGCCAGCCAACAGGTATATGAATAAATGTTCATCATCGCTAATAACTGTAGAAATGTAAATCAAAATCACAATAAGCCAGGTGCGGTGGCACACACCTGTAATCCCAGAAGCTCAAGAGGCTGAGATAGAAGGATCGTGAGTTCAAAGCCAGCCTCAGCAACTGCGAGGCGCTAAGGCAACTCAGTAAGACCCTGAATAAAATACAAAAAAATAAAATACAAATTAGGGCTGGGCATGTGGATCAGACGTTGAGCGCCCTGAGTTCAATCCCTGGTACCTCCCAAACAAAAAAAAAAAAAAAAAACCACAATGATACATTGCTGGTGGAACTGCAAATTGGTGCAACCATTATGGAAAGTGGTATAGAGATTCCTCAGAAAACTTGGAATGGAGCCACCATTTCACTTAGCTATCCTACTCCTCGGTTTATATCCAAAGGACTTAAAATCAGCATATTACAGTGACACAGCCACATCAATGTTTATAGCAGCTCAACTCACAATAGCTAAACTACAGAATCCAACCTAGGTGTCCTTCAACAGATGAATGGATAAAGAAAATTATGTGGTATATACATACAGTGGAATATTACTCAGCCTTGAAGAAGAATGAAATTATGGCATTTCAGGTAAATGGGTGAAACTGGAGAATATCATGCTAAGTGAAATAAGCCAATCTCAAAAAACCAAAGGCCAAATATTTTGTCTGATATGTGGATGGTAATTCACAATAAAGAGGTGGGGCTAGGAAAGGATAGAGTTACTTTAAATTAGTCAGAGAGAATTGAAGGGAGGGGAGAGGATGTGGGGGTAGGAAGAGTAGTAGAATGAACTGGACATTATTACCCTATGTGCATATATGACTACACAACCAGTGTGATTCTACATCATGTACAGCCAGAAGAATGAGAAGATATACTCCATTTATGTATGATGTGTCAAAGTGCATTCTATTGTCATGTATAACTAATTAGAACAAAAAAAAATCACTATGAGTATCATTTCACACCTGGTAGTGACTACTCACATAAAGACAAAGGACAGCAAGTGCTGACAAGAAAGTACACAAAAGAAAACTCTTTTAACACTGTTGTTGGAAACTGGTACAACCATTAGGAAAAAACACTATGAAAATTCTTCCAAAATTTAAACATAGATCTACCATGTGCTCTAGCAATCCCACTTCTGGGCATACATTCAAAGAAAATTAAATCAGTATGTCAGAGATGCTTGTACCACCATGTTCTTTGAAGTATTATTTAAAATAGCTAAGATATGAACTCAACTTAGGTGTGTCCATCAATGAGTAAAGAAAATATAGTATGGTCCCTCAGTGTCTGTGGCAGATTGGTTCTAAAATACCCTACCCCTACCGATAATTAAAAGCACAGATACCCAAATATCTTATACAAAAGGGCATAGTATTTGCATATAACCCATGCAACCCTACCATATACTTTTTTCCTACCATATACTTTAGATGATCTCTAGATCATTTTCAATGCTTAACATAATGCAAATGCTACATAAATAGCCATTATACTATACTTCTTGTACCAAAATAAGAAAAGTCTATACGTGTTCAGTATGTATGCAAGGTTTTTTTCCCCAAATATTTACAATCTTCAATCTCTTGAATATTTTTGGTAGGAATTTTTTTGTTTGTTTTGTTTGTTTGCTCACTGCAGTAATGGGGAGCAAACCCAAGGCTCTGTGCATACTAGGCAAGTGCTCTACCACCGAGTTACATCCCCAGTTCCATCAGTCTGTTGGATACAGAACTGCAGAGTGTCACATGTATGTGCAAGCATATGTAAAATGGAGTCTTATTCAGCCTTAAAAAAGGAGGAAATTCTGTTGAAGTAAAAAAACAGGCCATTCTGGCATATTGATAATTTTGAGTTACAGGCACATGAAAAGCATTTTAACCTTCCATATCTTAAAAGCAGGAGAAGAAATTCCCACATGAAAGATACCCTCCTGATACTAAAAGGAATCAACATTCTTACTGAGGACAAGAAGCTGAAATGGAGAAAATTCTTTATAGATCTTGTTAAAATACCTCTTATTTAAGAGGTATTTAAATAAATACCTCTTATTTAACTTGCTTTTTCACAAGTTACTTTTTGGGGGAGGGCAGTAGGAAGGGTACTGGGGATTGAATCCGAGGACTCTTCACCACTGAACTACATCCCCGGCCCTTTTTATTTTGAGAGTCTCACTAAGTTACTGAGGCTGACCTCAAACTTATGACACTCAACTTCCAGTGTCACTGGGACACAAGTTACCGTTTTTTTGTCTGAGTATGTAAGCATTCAACTCTGTGTCTTTGGGTCTTCTTTTCATTTTAATTTTATTTATGTATTTTTTAGTTGTCGATGGACCTTTATTTATTTATATGTGGTGCTGAGAATTGAACCCAGGGCCTCACACGTGCTAGGCAGGGTCTTCCAGCCTGGGTCTTCATTTGTTTATGTGCTACATAAGATCTGTATTAAATAAATCTGTATACTTTTCTCCTGTTTGTCTATCTTACATTAATTTAATTCTCAGGTGGGGAGGTGAAGGGCGTGAAAGGATAAAGGAAAAGTTTTGCCTCCCCTACACTGTCATTGGGATGAAACTGGAGAACACTATACTAAGTGAAATAAGTAAGGCATAGAAAGACAAATACTACATGATCTCACTTATGTGAAATTTTGAAAAGTCAAATTCATAGAAGCAGAAAATAGAATGGTGTTTACCAGGGACAGGAAAAATTGGGAAGATGCTGATTGAAGGGTACAAAATTTCAGTGCAAGATGTTTTATACAGGATGAATAAATTCTGGAGATCTAATGTATAGCGTAATGACTATAAATAGTAATACTGTCACATATGCTTGAAATTTACTAAATTTACTAAAAGAGGAGATCCTAAATGTTCTTACTACACACACACACACACACACACACACACACACACAGGTTAACAATGTGAGGTGATGGACATGTTAATTAGCTTGACTAATAATCATTGTAGTAATTAGTAATTGTGGTAACCATTTCATAATGTATACATATAGTAATAACATTATACTCCTTAAATTTATATAATTTTATCAATTATACATTAGTAAAACTGGAGAGAAAATATTTCCACTTAAGTAAATATGGAATTTTGATTTTAGCTTTAAGATCTTACATCTCTTAGGAAACTATAAAAAGTACTACATCACTAAAACCCAAAGAAACCAGCATTTTTCCAAACTTCAGGTCCTTTTCCCTTATGAATTTCAAAAGTTAGGTACCTTACTTTCCAATCTTACATTTGCAATGGAAGCAAAGTATTAAGAACTACACAAACATACAGAGGAAATCTGCACACAATTCCTATTAAAACACTTAAGTTATCATTATTTCATTTCATGAACTACGTGTATTGCTCCAACTCTCTGCAAACAGTTACAGAAAGAGGATATGCTCCGTTATCTCTTATCTGGTCTAACAAAACTGTTCCATTTTCATTACATCTTTGTGCCATTATAATTTAAACACTAATAGAATCTCTTTATTCCTAATTGTACATTAGTAGGTTTGTTTAGTTCACTATTTGGCACATTTTTAGTAGACATACATGTCTTCAACTTACTTGGCATAACATTCTTGGCTTACTTACAAATTAAAAATATTAAACAACATTGTATCTCTCATCCTAGCATAACTGACAAACTATCAAGATGATACTTCCAGGGGCTGAGGCTGTAGCTCAGTGGTAGAGCGCTTGCTCAGTGGTAGAGTGGGGCACTGGGTTTGATCCTCAGCACCACATATAAATAATAAATGAATAAAATAAAGATCCATCAACAACTAAAAAAGTATTAAAAAAAAAGAAAAAGATGATACTTCCAGTATCTGAACCTTAAAAAAAAAAAAACAAGAAGTTTAGTTAATTGGAGGCCTAATTGTCTTTAATTACGTCAGAGGAGGCAGTCAGGATTACTCACTAAACATCCATAACTAACACTGCTAAGGCTCAATTTACCAAGCATAAAGAAGAGCCTTTTGGCCAAGAATTTCAATTACCTCCTTCCTAAGCCCTAGAGTTTCCCTAAACTTTCTAAAAGAGAAAAATCTAAAACTTATGAAAAAGAAAGCAAAATATTTACCCTGGCTTAGCTCTAACTTTGAACAGGTTTTCTCAAAATTATTATTAATTTTTTGACATTTGGTAACTGAATTAGTTATTCAAAGAACTCAAGGCACAAAAACTAACAATCTCTACGAAATATATTTCTCCTTTAGGTACAAGCACAATTCCACGTGTTGGAGAAACTGAATCAGATCCCAAATGATTAGGGCTCTAATAATCAAATACATTTACTCCATGTGAACTTTTCACAATAGCTGGCTTAAAACCACTTACAGTACTCCCTTAAGTAGAGGAACATTGTTGCTCATTTTAGTTTAAGAGTTCTCTTAGCTGGGCACAGTGGCACATGCCTATAATCTCAGCTACTCAGAAAGCTAAGGATCACAAATTCAAGGATACCCTAGGCAATTTAGCAAGAGATCCCATCTCAAAATAAATAATAAAAAGGGTTGAGGATGTAGCTCAGCAGTAGAGCACCCCTGGGTTCTATACCCAATACAAAAAAAAAAAAGTTCTCTTCAATGAACATAGTATTTGATATTATTGCAATAAGGCATACAAAACAGGTGAAGAATTTGCTTTTATAAAAACAATTTCCTTGCAGTCAGGAACTCTATAGATGAAGATAAAAATAGGGACATGAGAATGCACTCCAGGAAATTAGAAGAGGGTATTATATTAAACATTAAGTAGAATAAGAATGTGACTGATCCAGGACCCTTAATCATGAACCATCTTCCATAATTCTTTTGTTTTTTGGTGCTGGGGACGGAATCTAGGGTCTCCTACATTCTAAGCATGTGCTCTCCTCACGAGGCTACATATACCACTAGTCCCATCTCCCTTTTCATATGAAGTTGCAAATTTATTTTTTAATAAAAAATATTAAAACTTTGCAGGGCATGGTGGCACACACCTGCCCTGCAAATAATAATAATTATTATTAGATAATAATATTATCTAATAATAATTATTAGATAATGCAGAGACTGATGCAAGAAGATCACAAGTTAAGAGACTAGCATGAACAACAAGCAAGACTCTGTCTCAAAAAAAAAATTTAAAAGGCTGGAAATGTAGCTCTGTGGTACAGCACGTGCCTACCATGTGCAAGGCCCAATCTCCAAGGTTCAATCTCTAATACCACCAAAGTACAGAAATGATGTTCTTCTGGTCTCTTGCCTACTATCTGAAAAAGAAATTCATTGTAACAAACCTATTATAACATTAGGAACTAATGTTTTACCTGGAAATGTCCTCTGATCCCTAAGAAAGAAAGAAGTGAAAAAGAAAAACCCCAAAGTCAATTCTCATATTTCCTACCACTGTCAGGAAAGGATGAAATATAGGCAGAAGCAGAAGGACAGTAAAGGAAAAAAAAAACAAAAACAAAAACAAAAGAAGCCAGGTGCAGTGGCACACGCCTGTAATCCTAGCACTTTGAGAGGCTGACAGAAGAATCACAAGTCAAAGCCAGTCTTTAGCAACTCAGTGAGACCCTGTCTCTACGTAAAACACAAAATAGGGCTAGGGATGTGGCTCAGTAATCGAGTATCCTTGAGTTCAATCCTCGTACCCAAAAAAAAAAAAAAAAAAAAAAACCCGAAAGAAAACTCCCTTATCTCCAGTAAGACTGGCTACCAACCAGTACAATTCTTTGTCTCTCTCAACTCACTTCACTGACCGCTAATGTCTCAGGCAATGGATTTAATACAGAAACTACAAGTTACATTTTTCATTTTTTCAGTTATCAAGATATTACTATCAATTGTATTCCAAAAATATAAAAATCATTACAAAATAAGGTCACTTATAAACATTCATATGCTTTTACAGTTTGATGGTTTCTGAATATTTTTTACACCATAGGCAAATTTATTCTGTTCCAGGTATTAATACGATTTTATATTTCATTTAAGGTCTTTCCCTTCATCTTTTTAAATTTTTTTTCAGTTGTAGATGAACACATTACCTTTATTTTATTTATTTATTTTTATGTGGTGCTGAGGATGGAACTCAGGGCCTCACACATGCTAGGCAAGCACTCTACCACTGAGCTACAATCCTAACCTCTCCCTTCATCTTTTTATGACCAAAACTATCACAGAGAAATGTTTTTAAATAGTAACATATGAGTAGGATACTTGGTCTCAGCAAATAAAGTCTTCTTAAAAGAAACCTTAAATGAAATTAACCGTATAGCTCTGCTTTCTGTGAAGTGTACAAGAAATAATTGACATTTATGGCATAATACCACAGACCTTTATTTGCTCTTTTTCCACTGAAAGGAAAATGTGCAGTATCATATAATGTTTATATGGGTTATATATTCAAAATATTATAGAGATTCATATAAAGTCATTTACTCAAGGAAGAAAAACCTGAGTGATAAGGTTAACTTCACTGGTTTGATTTTTAATCGTTCCAAAAAGAAAACTGAGATGAGAAAGGGTGGTTGGGGGAGGGGAAATGTAGGCAAGAGAATGTAGAGAGAAGAAGGTTGAGACTTGATACTAATCAATTCAAACACATTTAAAATGTACACTCACACCCATATAATAACTCTTTTGTAGAGGTTTTTTTAAGGCTATTGAAAAATTCGTCTGGCCGAGTGCTGTGGCACTCACCTATAATTCCAGCTATTTAGGAGGCTATGGCAAGAGGGATACCAAGTTGGAGGTCAACCTGGGCAACTTAGCAAGACCCTATCTCAAAGTAAAATTACAAGGGCTGGGGGTATAATTCAGGGGTAGAGCACTTACCTAACATCCTTGAGGCCCTTGGTTCAATCCCCAGTACCACACACACACACACACACACACACACACACACACAAAGAAAAAGGAAAACTTACTTTTAAGAAGTATTTACTTTTATGTTCATAAAATGGAATGACACACTTTCTTCTACATTTATAAATGTGTTATAAAATGAAACAGATGCATCTATCATTTAATTAAACCAAGATATTTAGTAAATACAGTTTACAGTAAAACAAAAATAATCATTAAAAAACAAAAAAGTTATTTTTTGTTAATCAGTATTGAGATTCTCTTTATATAATTTACAGATAACAAACAACTACTGTCCTCAGAAAAGTGAATATGCTAATGATTTTAATATATACATCATTATCAGTTTCTAGGCTTGAATTTAAAAGACATGTGAATGATCAGAAATAAAACATACCTAAATGATGACAGTTTAGAAATCTAAATAAAGGGACACAGACCACAAAATACCTACTTCATATTCAGAGACACAAGTTCAATTTAGTAGATCAGCTAGATCCCCTGCTTTATATTACAGGAGACAGCAGTTATAGAGGTTAAGAAGTAACATTGAGATACTGCTTTTCAGATGTCTGAAAGTTCCTTTTTTTTATTTTTTATTTTAGTTGTCAATGTACTTTTTTTTTAAATTTATATGTCATGCTGAGAATCGAACCCAGTGTCTCACACATGCTAGGGCAAGTGCTCTACCTCTGCACTATGACCCTAGCCCTCCATTTCTTTTTGGAAAGTATTTCTACTTTTGAAAAATACCTACCTTACTACATAATATCTCCACCTATACAAGATTACTTGAAACACTTTTTAGGACTACGGATATTTTGAAGAAAAAAATTAACACACAAATGCACAAAGAGTCAAGAACACATATTCCCTTCTGATGTGCTGCACAAGGTTAATAAAATACTATCATACGCTGATATATTTTCAGATATTTCACATGAGAAATTCAAGAAACTTAAACACTTCATTATTTCAGATGATTTTAGGCTAATTTGTAATCAAAACATATGCACCCTACAAATAACTAAATGCAGATATATGCCCACATTAGTTCCCCTACTTTTTTAATTAAAAATTTATGTGTCTCCTGGTCATAAAAATCCAGTGTTAGGTGCTTTCAAAGTTCAAACAGCTATTAAGGGATACTTTGCTTTGGCACTAGCTCCCCCTCCAGACCAACCTACTAATGTAACTACATTTAAAACAACAAATGAGGAACACAAGTTTTTCAAACCACTAACAAATTTCAAAATTCAACACTTTTAAGGACATTCCCATTCCTTAAAAAATAACTGGTTAGAATCTGTAACAAAACATTCCAAAATGTAATCAGAATGATTGTTTCTTCAATTCTACACATCTTATACAGGGCTGATTTGCAGGAAAACAAAGTGATTTTTAGATAAATTCACGAACATTCTTATAAATACGATCTATACAATATCACATTAAAACTATTTTGAATCACTATCCTAGTAAACTACAAGATACTCTTCATGATAACTATTTGATCAAAGACGCATTTTTGCATATTTTCTGCAAACTATGCAAGTTTCATACCAGCTGTTCAGCTCAAACAGAATTCTCAATTTATAGAGCAGCAAAAGAAAATCCATGCCTCCAAGCCTATTCATCTCTAACTCCCTACATTTTTACATATTTTTTACATACTAAAGTCTATAAAATCACAATTTCAAATGTTTGTATTTCCACTTTGTCCTTCCTACTGTAGTTATTTTATAACTAGACATAGAATTTATAGTTCAGATTTTCTATACACACTTTATAATATACTTCACAAGGATAACAACAAACAGGACCTTACAATTGGCTTAGGGATTTAGATTGTTTGAAGTTTCAAGAAGAGAGACAACTTATATATTTCAGTATATAATTTCTCCCCTAAAATACTTAATTCATGATGCACCCTTTTCAGAGAACTGGGCATAAAACAGAGAATTTCAATTTAATCAAGAAAATATACACTTCATGCACTGAACCCCAGAAAAAAGGAGGAAAAAAAACCTATAATGAAACCCACTTACAATTTCTGTAGAGCCAAGCTAAAGTCAAGTCAGTTACTTTTGACAAGTTTAATTTTAATACAAAATTTGCGTTGCGCTGTTACCGAAACCTTGAGATTTGGGGTTATCTACTAGAGTCTGGCTTTCCTGGGTCCACCTTCTTGAGTTAGCTTAATTCAAACATAGGAAAGAAAAACACATCACTTCTCCCAGCTTGTATCCTCATTCTAAAGGATAATATGCGCCAAAACGCTAAAAGCTCGTCAGGGATAAACTCGTTAACCATGACATTGCCATTTAACTTAAATTCGCTGCGTCTCTTAAGCTTGCAATTCCCACAAGAAGAGAACAGGTGCTGCACCCGACAACCTACTCACACTTGCAGGACAAGCCTCCTTGAACTAATAAATACAGGCTCATTTAACCTTTCAAAATAAGTTTGGACACTCAAAAGCCGCCAGCTCATTTGCACATCAAAAGAAAGCACTAAGGCACTCACGCCGTTAACTGCCCTGCATTGGCCCCTCGCCCCGAGCGCATCTTTGTGCGGGTTTTCTCCATGATTTCTAGCCTGAGAAGCCCTCCCAGAAACCCCACAACACATAGGCATCCTCCTTCCCACAGTCGGTGACTACAGGGACTGAGTGCTCCCGAAAGGGAAGGTAGGTGCAGCCTGGAGCTGAAGGAAGATGAGGGACACCTCCCACCCCCGCCCCCATCCCTTCTCTCCTCCGCTTCGGCCCCTGCCCTAAGCAAGGATGCGCGACGCGGTGGCAGCCACATCGCAGCTCCGCGTCCCGGCTCGGCGGCGGTTGCCCCTCACCCCTTGCCCGCGCCGCCCCGGCCGCGTCAAGACACCCGCCAGAGCGTCCCGGGGGCTCCCTCCCCACTTTTCCGGGAGCCGCTGGATAAGCAGCAGCAGTTGCAGCAACAGGCCCAGGGGTCGCCCGGAGAAGAGGAGCGACAGCCCCAGAGCCTCCACAGATCCCGCGCTCGCCCAGCCCCAGACCAGAGGCGCGCGGGGCCCGACTCCTAACGCCCCCTTACCCGAGGCGGGAGCGAGGCGGTCTCCGCCGTTCCCCGTCGCCGCCACCGCCACAGCCCTCAGCCGCAGCTGCCCAGCGCTGTGGGAGTGGGAGGGGTGGCTGGGTGGAGGATGCTACTCCAGACCAAAGGGAAAGGAAGAAACGGAAACAGGAACCACGGTCGCCGCTTAACGGAGCCTCCGGCGCCACTGACTGAGGGAGAGCGCGAGGCGGCGCGAGCCGGGCAGTAGCTGACAGCGCGAGACTGAGCACGAGCCGGGTCCCGGGCGCGCGACCCCGAGTAGCACCGGCCCCATTCCGCGAGGAGAGGGAGGGGACCGGTTGGCTAGGGCCGGGAGAGGGCGGCGGGGGGCGGGGGCCTGGAGCCGAGGGAACCCGGCCACTAGGGTCGGCCCGAGATAACGCGCGCACGCGCCGGAGCGGCTCCGACAACAAGCGCAGGCGGGGAAGCCTCGACCAGCGCGGGCGGGCGCGCGCGGATGGGGGAGCGCGCCCCTCAGCGTTCCAGGCTTCTGGGAGAGGGCGCGCATGCGCTGGCCGCTGCCTCCTTCGGCGACCCTGGCATGTGCCAGAACTCCTCCCCGCCCCCTTCCTCGCCCGTGGATAGCGTAGCTGCAGCATCCACCGCCACGGAGAGCCTCGGGCCACAGCGGGATGGCAGAGTTCCAGCAGGGCAGCGGCTGCGCGCGGACGCTGGGTCCGGCTCGCACACAGGCGTAGGCCGCCCTCTACCGCCTGAAGGCCAGAGGCAGAGGGGGCGCGAGTAGAGCGCAGATCCCCCATGCTAGGGAGAGCCACCTTCAGGGAACCCAGTTTTCTTTAAAGCGCTGGGGGGGCTCATTCCGGGCCAGTCCGCGGCCCGAAGGTGGACCCGCGCTGGGGATTCGAAGCAGGCTCCTTGCTACTTTAGGAGTGAGTGGTCGCTGCTGCTGCTGCTGCTGCTACTACTCAGCCCCTGCAGCCAAGTCCGGCCTCGGCCGCAGCCCGCAGCGCGATCCTAAAAGGGCATCGCTCCCACGCATCCCGCGCAGCCCTGTCTTGTGGGAGCTTTGTGTCCACATTCGCGCAAAGAGAAAGACCCCCCACGAGGGCTTAGTTCGATACCCGGCCTCTCGCGACCCGCGGCTGCAGCAGCCCTCTGAAGCGGAAGTTTATTGAGTACGGGGAAGAGAGCAGCAACGGGAGGGAGGGACAGACTTTTCCTTAGGATGCTTCCTACCCGCTTGGACTCGGGAAATTCCTGACGCCCGCGAAGCAGAGCAGTGGGCCTTAGAGCTACCTCCGGCCGGACCTGACCGCGAGCTGAGCGGGAGGACCTGAGCGCGCCGCCCCGGCACACAAAGTAGTCTTGGGCCGAGGGGTGCCGCCAAGACCAATCAGAGCTGAGAGTCCCGTGAGTGGAGTGCGAGCCGGCCAATCAGAGGGCCGGAAGATGAGCTTCCCGTAGCGAACTCTTCCCTGTAGCCTTGGGACCCAGATCCCAAGCCTCCCGGCGCACCAAGTTAAAAAGACAGAATGGGGCCCTGAGGCCAAGAATTATTCCTTTATGCCCGGGTATTTTTAGTAAATAACGTGAGCATTTACCGTAGAGCAAAGAGTGGCCGCCCTTTAGATTCTAAGTATTAAAAGGCTCACAGAAAGATTTAAGAAGCAGCGGCCTGCCAAGAATGCAGTCTGCCTAATAACGTTCATAAATTCACAGTATTTATCGGGACTTTTTTCTAGGCCAATAACTGTATTACAGAGATACAAATAAGACACTGTTGATTCAAAAAAGAAAACCCCTGCCTTCAAGCAGCTCAGGTTCTTCTTTGGAAGACTTTTCTAGACATTGTGACATTGGTTTATTGTCCGATTTTAAAAGCACGAAGTACTTTACCACATTTTATGGTTATTTCCCTGTAAGAAAAAACTGAGGAAAATTGAGTGACTTATCCAAGGTGAGACTTTCTCCTCGCCCCGCCCCCTTTCTGGCAAAGCCAGAATTATGTTCTAACCCAGAGAGTTTAGAAAGTTTGGTTCTCAACATTTAACAAAATTATTCAATAACCATTTATTAAATGCATGGAAATACATGGGTAGTGCCCTCCCATGAGACATCTGGACTTTTAAACAGAACACAGTTGTAAGAGTTACACTTTGTTTGTTAGAAATAAACAAATTTTAAACTTATACCCTAGTTAGATGGGTCAAAGGCAAAACGTATCAGTCATACTCTAGATTTTGATCTCGCTGGACGCAAATGCGTCGGTGCACATACACGCACATACACACACACACACACACACACACACACACACACACACACACATTTTCTGGAAACTGAACCCAGAACCCAGAGCCTAAGGTGTACTAATACTAAAGATGTGTTCTACAGCTGAACTACAACCCCTGCCTAGATAAGTCTGATGTGAAGTGGGTATTTAGTGTTTAAACACAACATTCTAAAAAATATTTTAACAGGCATATGTAACTTTGTTTTAAGAAAAAAGAGAAACATTTCTGGTTGGTTTAATAATCATTATAGGTTATGTTCTGTAATACGTTCAGACCTCCAAGTTCAAAGTTTTACCTTTGCCTTAAAATATCCAGGTTTTTTTTAATCTGGCCTTCAATTTTCCCTTCCAAAAACCTAGGAATTAAAATATTTCTCTTCCCCACCTTCTTTCCATCAAAATACGAACAAGAAAAAAATCTTTTGTCCAGGATTTAGCACATTTTTATAGGACAATATATTGTATATTAAAATACCAAACAACTTTGATGTCTCTGGAATAAAGTCAGAAACTAGTTCTTCAGCAATTTTTATCTCTGTTGAGTGTTTCTCAGCCTGTAACAGAACACTCTCATCAAAGCTCTTTCAAGGGCACGACCAGGATTTAGCTGCCATCCCAGAACTGGAAGTATCAGTTAAATAACTGATTTGAGAAGAATTCTTTACACATTACAGGCCAATAATGAATTTCCTGAAAATCACTTATAACAGGAGTGCTTACACTGCCTCTGTTAGTGCAAACTAAAGATCTCAGCTTAAAAAGAGTACATTTCTGGGGCCCAAGAGTGTAAGCTCAGTGGCAGAGTACTTGCCTGTCATGTGAAAGGCCTTGGGTTCCATCATCAGCACTGCAAAAAGGAAAAAACAAAAATGAAAATACATTTCTACTCTCTTCAAAGAGAAAAAGTTCTGAAACTGCTTTCTCTAACAAAGTTGTTTCTGAGAAAGCACCCCTAAAATATTCTAAACATTATAGATCATCAGAAAGTGTCTCTATCAAACATATTTTCTTCACTCTCCAGCCTCCAGATCTGCTGCTGAGCCCCCTCACTGTCTTTCTCTTCTCACTCCAGCTGCTTGCCTCAGCCTATCATCACTCTCAGTTTCTAATACTTGCTTGGGCAAGAAATGCTCCATCTTTTCCTTCACTCCTCCCTGACCCAATTAGGCTTTGGGCCTATCTTTGCTTATTCCAAAAGTTATAGACAAGTTCTGCTCTACATAAGACCATACAAAACATTCTCCAGGAGAACTTAAAGGACCTTCTCAGTCTGTCGCTTTATTTTATGGGTCAGCCTGAGTTGATTCTTAATCATCTGTAAGAGCCATGGGACCTGGATGTGGAGCAAGGAGTCAACTCTTAGACAATGGAAAAGATCAAACTGCAAGTTTGAATACATGAGTGGCCATTTTATTGAGAGATTAGCTAGATCAAAGTTAATGAACTTGAATGCTATCACATTTCCTAAGTTGTGAACATTCATGTAGAAACTAGTTTGAAATTTACTACCATTTTATTATTACTATAATAAAAATAATAGCCAAGGTATAATATTGCTGAGCACAAGGCCCCATGCTAAGCTCTTCACCTCCATCATTTAATTCTCAAATCAAACCTTTGAGGTGGATCCTATTGTTATTATAGTGGGGAAATCCATAGGGCCCCAGGAGGGGTTGAGGCATTCAAGAGACACAGTAGTGGTTGCCTAGCAAAGAGTTTAGAAATTTTTCCAGCTCTGCCAATGTATACCAACTGAATGTCAGCTCTGGAAATATTCTCAATAACTTTTAATTACTCTTGTTTTATAATCATTGCTCTAACTACATTTCATTTATAGTATTCTATTTTGCAGGAAATCATACAAAGGGAAGTATAGTTATTAGGCAAGAAGGTGTAATCTTCAAATAATGATTTTATCCATTGGGGGTCTCTGTTTTCTCATCTGAAAATAAGGGGATATAATTTGTTGTTTGCCAATTCTAAAACTATAAATTTAGCCAGCTAGACATACCATTGACAATAACTACAAAAATGAAATATGGAAAAAGTCTCTCTTTTCAAATCCAGTAAGTGTTTTAAGTCATTTTTGAGCCAAATCCTTAAGTAGAATCTCTATACTCACTCATTAAAAAGCCAGAGCTAATCTTTCCCTTCAGAAGAGTAAATGAAGTGATTGATTTAAAAGCTGATGAAACTAGCCAGACTTTCTCTCTGTATGATTTGCCTCCACAGCTGAAATTCCAGTTTTTTTTCTTTAGGTCAAGGCAGCATATACTTCACATTATCAATTCCTTATTTACCATCTACTTCCATTTCTTCCTTATTAATAGAGTTTCTTATTGTTTTTATTTGCTTGTTTGTTTTGTTTTTTTGTTTTTTGTTTTGGATAACCACCCAAAATCCAGCTACAAGAAGGGCAACTCAATTAACCCGAGTCAATCAGCAAATGGATTCCCAGAATGGTGAAGACTTATAGTGCTTACTCTCTTCTTCCAGGCATTAAAAAGACTACATTTTTCCATGCCCACCCCAGACACTCTCCCTCTTTGCAGCTGGGCTAGAGTAGGCTACAGCAGGTTGTGGGTACAAGTGGTACATGTCACTTCTAGGTGGAGCATTTAATTGCCAGTATAAGTCCTTACAGTGTTTATTCTTCCCCAGCCTTAAGACAAATATTGTTGAAGATGATAAAGCCTCTCTCAGCCTATGTTCCCAAACAAGGACAACTTAGAACAATCCACCCACCACCCTAGTGAGTAACCCTAGTTAGAGTAAGTAATATATTTTTGTTGTTTAAGCTGCTGAAATGTGGGTGTATTTTTCATTGCAGTATGACCTAGGATCTCGATTATGTTAGATTGGTATATGCTATAGTCAGAAGAGTCCCAGACTATTCTAAGAAATATACTTGAAAACCAATGTAGTCCTGGAGTAAACTGGCTCCATTGGACCAAAAGAAAGAATTTTCGATCCATGCTTCAATGCTTGGAGACACTCTCTTTCCTGCCAGGGATAAGTAAGTCAGCCTGTAAGAAGGATTGCCATTGGTAGCAATAGTGCAACTTCAAGAGGAGCTAATCTTAAAATAGAGTGAGCATACTGACAATGGCAGAGATAGTAAAACCACTTGAAGGTATGAGTGAGTTGATGGTCATATCACTCCTGAAAGCTACTCTTCCTAGATTTTTTTTTTTTTTTTTGTACCAGGGATTGAACTCAGGGGTACTCGACCACTGAGCCACATCCCCAGCCCTATTTTGTGTGTTTTATTTAGAGACAGGGTCTCACTGAGTTGCTTAGTGCCTCACTGTTGCTGGGCTGGCTTTGAACTCACAATCCTCCTGCCTCAGCCTCCCAAAGTGCTGGGATTACAGGCATACACCACTGTGCCCAGCTCTTCCTAGATTTTTAATTCTGCAATAATAATTTTGTTTGTTCCTCCATAACACTGAGGAAACTACATTTTGTATATCTTTAATGTCATCACAGTTCCTAATAGATCTAGCTCAAGAAGAAGTCAAAAATACTGGATGCATTAAGATTTTTTAAAATATAATATCTCACACTATTGCCTTCAGAAATAAAATAGTATTTCTATTAACAAGGGGAAAAAAGTAATTTGGTTTAATTCAATCTTTTCAGATGAAGAGATTGACTTAGAGACATCACAAGGTTTATCAAGTTCACCTATCTTTGTTATGGCAGAAATGAGAGTTTAAAATGTAAGAATATTCAGAGATGAAATGATTAGATTATGAGAACGATAACGTGATTAGTCCATACTAGTCTGAAGGGACTGAGTGGTAACTGTAGACTGGTGTGGTGTTGCTGGAGGAGGTAGGTCACTGGGGGCATGTACCAGAAGGATCCATCTTCCCTGTAGCCCCTTCCCCCACCCCTCCTCTCTGCTTCCTGGCCACCATGAGCAGAGCAGAGTTCCTCTGCCACTATCTTCTGCCATGAAGCAATGGGCCCAGAGCAATGGAGTCAGTCAACCATGGACTGAACTTCTGAAACATAGATCAAAATAAACTTTTCCTCCTTGAATTTGTTCTTGTCAGGTATTTTGGTCACAGTGATGAAAGCTGACTCACATACCACCTTTTCTTTTTTTTTTAATATTTTTTTTAGTTGTAGATGGACACAATGTCTTTATTTTATTGCTTTGTATATGGTGCTGAGGATCGAACCCAGGGCCTCACACATGCGAGGCAAGCGCTCTACCGCTGAGCTACAATCCCAGCCCCTCACACACCACCTTTTCAATAGAAGCTGCTTCCTTCATTTCTACATACTATCATTATGGCAGCAAGAAAAGCCATATTACTGCAAGCATTTGCTGTAGCTAACTGGTCAAGAGAAAGATACCTGATTTTAAAAAATGATCCAATGAAGCTATTCCTCCAGGAATTTTAGACTTAGGAAGATAAGTCATCTCAAGCCTCACCTAGATAAAAAATCTGGGAGATGTAAAATTGGGAGGAAAAATATCTGGGAGATATCATTGGACACAGTTTTTTCCCATGTGAAAAAAACCATTCTGTATTGAGAGAATAAACTCAATGGACAGAGGGAAGCAGAGAAGACAGATTGTGCTTTTTATACTAGAATTCTCACTTTCAAGGAAGTGGCTAAATATTTGCCTTTCCTTCTGTTTAGGTTTGTCTCTTCCCTGTGTCCTCCCAATATATTCCCCATTTTTCCTAAGCTGCTTCCAGATGGGTTTACTTTAAATGAAATTAATGCAATGATATGCTATATTACCATAACATAAAAAACAAATAAGAGGGAAAATCCTTAAGATTCATGATCTTCATTAATGTCCTGGACACCATTTAAGAATATGATCATAGCTGAGCGCGGTGGCACAAGCCTGTAATCCCAGCACTTAGGGAGGCTGAGACAGGAGAATCGTGAGTTCAAAGCCAGTCTCAGCAACGGCGAGGCGCTAAGCAACTCAATGAGACCCTGTCTCTACATAAAACACAAAATAGGGCTGGGGAGGTGGCTCAGTGGTCAAGTGCCCCTGAGTTCAATCTCCAGTACCCCCCCACAAAAAAAGAATATGACCATCAAGTTTAATAAAATGAATGAACAAATTTTTATGAAATGCCAAATTTATATAGGGTACCTGTAGTGGAGACTTCTCTTATTCTTCTATAATGACAGACCCTCATGTCTGACTGAACCTATTGCAACTTACCTAAAATCTTACATTTTTTAAGTCTCCCTTTTAGTGAATATGGCCATATGACTAAATTCTGGCTGTTGAGATCTTATCAGAAATGTTGTGTGGGACTTACATTTAAAAATTCCTTAAAAGGAGGAAATTAGACTCTTCTTATCCCTTCTCTTCATCCTACTTCCCAGAACATTTTATGATGCCCAGAGCCCTTTTAGCCATCTTGAACCATGAGGAGGATATAACCATACCCTGCAGATAACAGTAAGTAAAAGGAAGCTGGATCCCTGACAACTTTGTGAAGCCTCCATGCCAATCCTGTGCTACTCACCTCCAAAGATTCCTTAATATGAAAGAGCAATAAGCTAAAAGTCTTAATTAAGCTACCATTATTTGAGTTTTTCTGTCAACATTATAATGAACCTAATTCTG
Source organism: Xerus rutilus (assembly GCA_028644305.1). Classification (NCBI taxonomy): domain Eukaryota; kingdom Metazoa; phylum Chordata; class Mammalia; order Rodentia; family Sciuridae; genus Xerus; species Xerus rutilus. The sequence continues at coordinate 32,632,568 of CM053401.1, forward strand.
ATACAACTGATAACAATGCCATTTTAAGTTGATAAATTATATTGAGTTAAACTAGATCATTAGTGCTCTTCAAAAATTTTTTAAAAATCAAAAAAGAATTTGAAAAGGAATATAGCAGATACAAATACATGCTACTATATTTTAAAATTAAAAACAAAAATAAAGATATGGACCAGGGAAAAATGGGATCGATGGAAGGTCAGAGGGGAAAATTCCAGCCAAATAATAATAATTAACCACTGTCAATATGCTACAAATACCTTCTCCCACAAAAGTGAACCTTACTAAAGTCCTTAAAGTTCCAGTGTTTTCGCCTTAACTTTTAAGAGCCCAACCAAGGAAAAATTAGATTCTGAGGGGAAAGACTAACTAACCAAACTGATAGAAGTCTATAATGGCAGAAGCCCTCTTGAGGGCAGAGACCCTTCCTATCTATCTCGAACACCACTACATAGCATATTTATTGAACGAGTTAATTTTCATTGCAATATAACCGCCAGAAGGAACAAGAAACATAACCTTTGGTTAGTCAGGATTTTGTATGGTTTCCATGGGAACAAAGCAATATAAAGTCATGTTTCAGAATGTAGATTCTAACTGCATTTGAATGCTGGCTCCACCATTAATAACTACAAGACTTTGGGGGGAATTTTAAATCTGTCCCTTTTTTTTCATATCTGTAAAATGGGAACACCTCTTTCATATCTGTAAAATGGGAACACCTCTTAGGTGTGAGTATAAAATGAGAACAACCTGCCACAGTGTAAGCACACAATAAATGCTGGCCATTTATAGCTCTACAAAAGCACTAAGTTAAATCAAGACTTTGTGGACACTGTTATTATCTGATCTAAATCCAAAGTCAAGATAACATGAAAACACAATCTTTGAAAGCAAAATAAATACGTGATTGACAAGACTTTCTAGACCAAAGGCTGAATGTCATTTCAGTTCTGCAGTAATGCTATAACACAATTGTTGGTATTTAAAACAAGGAATAAAGGTTTCCAAAACAACTCCCTATAAATTGTGTTGGCATGATTTACAAGTAGGCTTGCAAACCTACATAGACAGAGGTCGAGTGGGAATAACTTACATTTATTTCAAGATTGATCATTTACTTTAAAGCACCTTGAGTTGAGTTGTATAACTCAGTGGTTGAATGCAGGCTTAGCATGCACAAAGCAGTGGGTTCAATCCCTAACACCCCAAAAAAATTAATAATAAAAACAAAATATACATCGTCTTTTGGCTATTACAATTATGTTAAATGACTGAAAAGACCATACAACTTATTTGATTCCTTTAAAGTATAAGGAACAAAGATTTACTTCAAAAAAAAGAGGGCTTTTAAAATGCACAAAAACTGAAATTTACCTTGGAACCAAAACACCGTCGGATACCAAGGCAATTAGAGGCCTGCCCCTCCATGACTCCTTGTCTCTCACATTACCCGTGTCATTTCTTCTCTTCCACTCTTTTCTCCATACCAACTCACTTCCAGACCTTCTATCTTTTGGTCTCTTCTCGCTCATAATTTTGGATCCCTTAAAATTTCATCTTCCTCATCATAAAAAACATAATCTTAACTTCAAAGTCTGACAGTTTCTCAATTCACAGTCTCCAGGGAATGAAATCTTGTTGGTTTGCATATCTCTTTCTACTAAGCCACATCCCAGGTCTTCTGATCTTAAGACAGATATTACTTCTAGTTTGAACTACTTCAAGGCACTGGTGGCTGCCTATCCAGCAGTGGGTATGGGATTGGGCAGGCAGACACTTTAGTATATTTCATTTACAAAAAGATAAAGTATCTTAACAAAGAATTGGGATCAGATTAATTCACCATTGAATCCCAGTGTTTAAAATAATATTTGGAGCTGGGCGTGGTGGTACACGTCTGTAATCCCAGTGGCTCGGGAGGCTGAGACAGGAGAATTGTGAGTTCAAAGCCAGCCTTAGCAATGGGGAGGCACTAAGCAACTCAGTGAGACCTTGTCTCTAAATAAAATACAAAATAGGGTTGGGGATGTGGCTCAGTGGTCAAGTGCCCCTGAGTTCAATCCCTGGTACCGAAAAAAAAAAAAGAGAGAGAGAGAGAAAGAATTGTGTTTGGCCTATGGAAGATACTTTATTGAATAGTATTGAGTGAATCCATAAATGAATGAAGAAAGACAATTTTATTGCAACAGAAAAGATTTCACTAAACAAATCTTTACATGTTGTTAAAACCTGAAAATGGTTTCCAAGAAAATTTTTATAGTTTTTAATAGTAGTTTTAAAATATCACAGGCAATCTTATATATATATTTATGTCTATATTTCTAAATAAAAGGAGAAATACAATTAACTTTGTCTTTTATAAAAATATTCTTCATTTTTAAAATAAGAGCCTAATAAAATATCTATTCACTTTTAATATTTTATGTGCCTCTAAGACAAAAATGTGCTTGATTAGTTTTCTTCTACAACTTACACTTGCCAGCTCCTGCCAGGTCTATGTGATTGTGGTGACCAGATTTTTTCACCAAATGCAGGGTGGGGTTGTGATCCAAAATTAAATCTGAATTTACAATATGAATTTTCCTAGAAAGTATAAGACATATAAACACTGTTGGTATAAACCTGAAATATATATAAACTCTGATGCTGGGCATGGTGGTGCACACCTGTAATTCCAGTGACTCAGGAAGCTGAGTCAGGAGAATCACAAGTTCAAGGCCAGCCTCAGCAACTTTGTGAGACCCTGTCATAAAATAAAAAAGGGGGGAGTAGCTCAGTGATAAAGTGCCCCTGGGTTAAATCCACAGTATTAAAAACAAAAAAGAAGAAGGAGAAGAAGAAACTAACAAGTATATGTATGTATATAAATATATGTACACACATATATATATATATTTTTTTTTTAATAATTTTCAGTTTGAGTCAGTCATGCTCTGACAGAGTAGCTTGGACAAGTCCATGAGTAGAGGTCTCTCCTGGATTTATGACTCATAATTTTCCAAACTTCTAGACATGGATACTCATTAAATCTTTATAGTGCTTTGTACAGAAAAAGGATATTTTGCTTTTCTTATAGTCAAAATGAAAATGGAATTAAGTATGACACCTTTCCCCTACTATCCCTATAGTCTTCTCCAATTATTGGGATCATCTTCCTGTGCTGTCTTGCCGCAGAGCAGCACAAGTTACTATGATTCTTTATTCCCATCTTCCTTGGTAGTCAAGTTGAGGCCAGGCTCTGGGCAATGAGAGGTGAGCAGAAGTGATATGAGTTACTTTCAAGCCTGGTCACAAGTAACCCTGAGAAAACCTGCAATTCTTTCTACCCCTACCTCAATAACTTTGGAAAGTACATATTCTAGATGGTCCCGCTATAAGATAGAGATGGCCTGGATCCCCAAATCTTCCTTAGGAGGAGAACCACTTTATAGACATTGGACTATTACATGAGCAAGAAACAAATCTTCATCGCCTTAAGTCACCAGTGTTAATTAACCAACTAGTGTACTGGCCAAGGGGATAATGGAGGGCTAAAATCCAGCCTCTGGTTTAGTCACCAAACCCTGGGCTGCATATGCCCCTGGGGAAGTGCCTTTTCTAATTCAATCACAGATGCCAAACTGACTGAAAGTGCCCCTGATTGTAGCCCCCTCTCATTTAATCACCCTATTCCCACTCCTTTTCTCCTTTGTAATCACTCTTTAAAGAGCTCTCAGATCAATATTCCTGAGGCACAGCTCTGATCATGCCATTTTCTGATCGGAAGGCTTCAGAGGGGCCCCATCACTTCATGAAGTAAACACAAAACCCTTAACATGGTCTCCAAGATCCTCCATAATTCACTGAACAAATCCACCCATGCAGTACAAATCTACCTATGTATACAAACCACCAGTGCATTGTCCTTGTGTTCTCATAACCATGTTCCCCCTTTTATAGCAGCCTAATTTATAGAAACTCCACATTCACTTACAGCAAGAAATCCCACAGCTCAGAATTCTTCAAGCCCTCCATCCTTCTGCAATCATCCTTTCCTTTAATCTGATCAAAAGGCTAAACTTCCATCCTGTATAAGGATACCTCTGTTGGGTTTATTTAGGGGCAAAAAGAGGGTGTCTCTCACAGTTGTTCCTAAGTTAGTTCACTCTATGACCTGTGCCTGAATTCTGGCTCAGCAGATCCAATCCTGTTTGCATAGAGTATGTCAGCAACAACACATCATGAAGGAAATAAAAGGGGAGGGAAAGACGATTTATGTTGTCTGTTTAATTCTTGGGATTGCCAAATAAAATAGCATCCACCCAATTAAATTTTGCTTTCAGGTGAAACAGTGAATCATTTTTAAGTATGTCCCAAATATTGCATGCAATATACTTATGCTAAAAAATTATTTGTTGTTTTCTGAAATTCAAATATAACTAGGTATCTCGCATTTTTATATGCTAAATGTGACAACCCTGGTACTGTCCCCCTTTTGTTAAATTATTAATCTGTGGCTTAGCTTGGGAGGAGAATAAGGACTCTTGCTGCAAGTACATAATCCACTAAAAACACTGCCATTTTGAATAATGACTCCCCCTCCCAACGGCAGTGTTTTCCTTCCTATTATTCATGTGTTATAGTGGTTTCTACACAGTAAGCCTTTCATATGACAAAATAAGTCTCTTGAAGTCAGGTATCTTATTCTTCATAGCCTTTCATTGGCTGGACAGATCTTGGAAGCATCTTTCATATACTATCTACTTGCTAACATTGACATTTCAGAATTCAAAACCAACAACAGCACTAGAAATTTTAAAGCAGATAAAAATATCAGAAGAAAATGCCTTGGGCATGTATAATAGCAGATCCTAGCACTTTTTTCAACTTGCATAATGAGCCATGGATTTTGTAACTTTGACCTTGCATGTGTTCTCCATATATCTCTTCCTATCTTCCAGGGAATACTTGGCTGGGTTTTACTGGAGGTATGTCTGTAAGAACACAGGTTATATCTAGAAGTTATTCTTTTAAGATTAACTTGCTGGAGGAGTAACTCTCCCTGAAACAAAAACATTTTTGTCCCCACATGGTGGTTATTTCACTCTCTTTCATACACATTTACCCATTACCTGTAACAAGTTAAAGTAGCAAACTGTCCACAAATTAACATCTTGTAAATCACACAACCTCGCTTTCCAGCTCCTATACCCTGTGCTTTATTGTTATCTCCTCTGAAAGCCAGAAAGATGGTAGATTAAATTATAAAGGTTAATTAAGCACCATAAAACATATGTAGGGTCATTAGAAACAAATGACTTTTTTCTTTCTCTCATGGCACCCATATTCCAGTAAGGAATGCAAGCAAACTTTATGCTCCAGATGCCAGTCACCTGCGTATCTAGCTTGACAATTCTTTTCATTTAAGAATAGCAAACTAATTATCGCCATGAAAGTGCCCTGTATTTTCCTAGGGTAATAGTAGACTGGATGTGGTTTAGCTCCTTCAAACACATCATCTAGAGGTTCAGGTTTCCCAGATTTTTGAAAAGTTCAATTACTTAATTGAATAATAATAAGAAAACATATATACAGTAGCAGCATTAAAAAAAAACAGATGACATGCACATGACAAAAAATTCAAACTATGTGCAAAAAGGACATAAAGGGAAAAATGAGTCTTCCTTTCACAATATCCTCCCAGTCCTCCTCCCCTGAGTCACAAGTGTCACCAATTGTATATCCTTCTAGATATGATCTTCGACTATTCAAGTATGTACTATGTATTACCTTTAAATATATGTGTGAGCCAGGAGCGGGGGCGCAAGCCTGTAATCTCAGCATTTAGGGAGGCTGAGACAAGAGAATCACGAGTTCAGCCTCAGCAACTAAGCAACTCAGTGAGATCCTGTCTCTACATAAAACACAAAACAGGGCTGAGGATATGGCTCAGTGGTCAAGTACCCCTGAGTTCAATCTCTAGTACCAACAAATAAAAAATAGAAATAATAAATAAATAAATAAATAAATAAATAAATGTTTATTTATATAGTAGTATATACATTGCTTTTTCAATTCCTTTTAAATCTTTATTTTGAAATATATCAATAAAAATAATAAAATTTTACATAATGATCTTGCCTTTTCATTTAACAGTATACCTTTTAAAGCCTTCCCTATTAGTATTTTTGACTGCTATATTGCCACTCTGTTTTGGTATTTTTGTCTGCTATATTGTATTATATTACATGAATATACTATTGACCTATCCTGATATTGATGGACTTTTACTTTTGTTATAGTGGAAACTTATCCAGTTAGTTTTCCCTGTTATGAAAATGGCTTAACTTACCACTGAGATATTCAACAGACATTTACTGAACATCCACCATGTTCACTACACTGTGCATAGGTACTCTAAACAATAATGAAACTATGAATATATTCCTATACGTTCCCTCGCCTTCAATTTTTTTTGGTCACTTTACATGTGTGTCCTATGGGATTTGTATTGTCCCTCCCATGTTTGTAACTAAGAACTCCTTCTTTGATTAAAAATCTTCTCTTCCAAATTTGTTCTACTATGGCAAAATGGGAGTTCCTTCACAATGACTCTCATCTGTCACTCTGGGGACTACATATCAATTTCCTTTGAAAAGATACATGTTCTGAGCCGGGTGTGGTGGCGCAAGCCTGTAATCCCAGCACTTAGGGAGGCTGAGACAGAAGGACTGTGAGTTCCAAGCCAGCCTCAGCAACAGCAAGGCGCTAAGCAACTCAGTGAGAACCTGTCTCTACATAAAACACAAAATAGGGCTGGGGATGTGGCTCAGTGGTCGAGTGCCCCTGAGTTCAATCTCCAGTACCAAAAAAAAAAAAAGATACATGTTCTGAATTATGGAATCAAACAATGTATGAGGCAAAGAACTTGCCTGGCCCTATGCTGGAGAGCTACATCCCCAGCCCAAGAGGCAGAGAAAAACTTTATAATTCACTGGATCAACCTCTTCATTTTATAAATGAGGAAAGTAAAACTAAGAAGATAAATGAGTGGGCCATGATTATACTCTGGCTTATTTTCTGACACAAAATTGGTTCAACATACCTCCCCATTCCCCATTTGAAAATCAAAATTCAACTTTAACTTGTAGCCACGCTGGAATAACAGGGACCCAATTTACTCTGTCTAGAAAACAAGACAAAATATATAAACAGTTTTCAGATGTTAGACAACATTCTACACAGGACAATGATCTGAAAGAAGAGAAATAAGGTGAACCTATAATTGTCCCAGCTTATTTTCTGGAAAGATTCCAGACTACAGTACAGACAAGGGGAACCCAACAAAGCCCGGAATTTTCCTGAGTTGTAGAGACAGAGTTCAGATCAGGAAGGTTGAGGCAGCTTGAATGCATAGGGTAGGTTACCAGGGAGGAGAAAGCTGCACTTGGAGAAAGAGAGGTGTGGAGAGTCCCAGGGCCTTCAGCTGGGTCTTCAGCTGAGTATTGGTCAGGACAGCACTCCCTTGAGAAATCTACCTGAGCCAGGGAAAGAGACACCTGAAAGGAGCAATTACTGGTACTAACACAGGAATGGAAAGTTTACATACCCAACATCCTGAGTGGAAAAGCTCTGTGATACAGTGAGCATTGAGTTTCATACTCGGAAAGGTATTGCTTCATGAGACCAAGTGGGTCCTAAGGTTGCTCTGCTTCTGTCTATCAAATTTTAAATGCAAGACTTGAAAAGAATCAAACTGTTTTCAAGTAGCCTGAATTGTATCCCAGAACATAACTCAAAAATATTTAAAGGAATAAAAATAAAAAAATAAAAAACCTAGCCTCCAACAACGTGAAATTTACAGTAAGCATCCAATAAAAATTATCAGGAATACAAAGAAGCAGGAAAATATAACCCATAATGAGGAAAAAATAAGTAATAGAAACAAACCTAAATATGCCACAGGTGATAAAACTGAGTAATTATAATTATGTTCCAAGAAATGTGCAATATGCAAGAAAGTAGAGGAAAGTATGAGCATGTTAGGAAAAGATACATATATTTTTTTAAAGATCCAAGTTGAACTTCTTAAGATGAAAAACAGTTTTTGAGTTGAAAACTCAGAACTGCTATGGAATTATAAGTTTTCCCATTTTTCCATTATTATCAACAACACAAATGTAAAAATGATACTTTTCATTGGGTTTAAAAATAGTCCTTTTCATATAAAAATCTCAAATGTGCATCCAAACCAGCAATATAGAATAATGTTTGCATAGCAAAAATGTTAGCTACATTTACTCTTGGTATTTATAAAGAATAGGAACAGCACACAAGACTTTTCTATATGTAAAACATATTAAACCAAGCATAACTTCTATTCAGAAGAGTTTAAAGTCCAATGAAAAATGAAAAATTGTGTTCTGTGGCTTCATTTTTAAGCTTTTTTCATGCATAAATTAAAGAAAAACTACTTTTATATGCACCACTGAGATTATAGAAAAAAGCAAGAAAATTTTAGCCCCTTGCCAGGATCAGTGATAGCAATATTCCTCACAATTTTGTTGGAGAGCTGCAGTTAAGAATCTAACCTAAGAAATGTAGGTAAGGAGAAGGAAAAAAAAAAAAAAAAAGCAAGAAACAAAAGCAGAACCAAAAAGAAACTATTATGAAAAGCAGAAATGTTAAATAATAATAATAAAGTGAGGACTGTGGTTCATAAGTATATATGAATCTCCTCAACAAAGGCTGAGAAGGTGATAATGTGAGAATGCAATTAAATTCCACCAACAATGTTGGTCAAAGGGGAGTGAAGGGAGGGGATGGGACATGGGGGCAGGAAAGATGGTGGAATGCGATGGACAACAATGCCCTAGGTTCATGTATGACTGCACATACGGTGTAACTGCACATATGGTGTAACTGAATATTGTGAAAAGTTGTGCTCCATTTGTGTACAATGAATCAAAATGCATTCTGCTGTCGTGTAAACCTAATTAGAATAAATAAAAATAATAATAATTCCACCAACAGTTATTGAGTGTCTGTTGCCTGCAAGACACTACCAAATGAAGCACTATCCCTTTCCTTCAGAAGCACAAAACGTGATGCGAGCGATGGATGCAGATACATAAACAATTGTGTCGTAAGTCAGGCTGATATTTGCAAAAATTAAGACGTAACAATAGCTAAAGGGGTATAGAGGCGTGATATAATAACTGAGTCTTGGGGCAGGAAAATAGGAGATGACTTCACATAAAAGGTGACATTTGAACTGTGTCCTAAAAAATAAGAGACTTTACAATACTTAAAAGGAGATTATGTGGTAATCCCAGCACTTAGGGAGGCTGAGACAGGAGAATCACGAGTTCAAAGCCAGCCTCAGCAACTGCGAGGAGCTAAGCAACTCAGTGAGACCCTGTCTCTACATAGAACCCAAAAATAGGGCTGGAGGTGTGGCTCAGTGGTCGAGTGTCCCTGAGTTCAATCCCTGGTACCAAAAAAAAGAAGAAGATTATGTGGTTATCTTTCATTTAATTGCACTCTCCTTCACCCATTCATTCATATTCTCTCTCTCTCTCTGTCCTGCTTTGTAATCAAAAGACTGCCTCACCTGACCATCCATGGTGGTTTAAGCTTCTGATTGAGTTTGGCCAAATAGACACTGGAGAAGAGACAGCAGGAGGGGGAGAGGTTATTTTTTCACTGACGTATCTCAGTTTCCTCATTGTGGTTCTGGCAGTGGCTACAACCTTCTCTACGTACAGCTTATCCTACCTTGACACCTCCCTTTTCCTGTGGTTCCAGCTGTCACTGAGCTTTGAAAATTGTCATCCTCTTGGCCCTTTGGGCCTAGGGAAAGTAAGTGCTTCTCACTTTGCTAGTCTCTGGATACATTAACCACTCTTGTGTTTTCCCTTTACCATGGGCATATCTCTGTAAATACTCCATTTAAACTATCTGAGTGGAATCAGTCCTAGTCAGAGAGAATAGCTTATGCTAAGCTTTTTTCTTAGCATAAGCTTCTCCTGTTTTCCTGCCCCAAGACAGTCTATGCTAAGCAAAGACAAGAAGGAATGCATGCTTGGAGAAGCACACAATTGGAGAGTTGCATTTTGAGGAACATAATATGAATGGGAATCCAGGATAGAGGAGAATCATTTTAGAAAACTGAAGTCAAATTATAGGGCCCCACCAAGGAATTTGGACTCTATTCTTGGGTAAGAGAAAGCCCTGGATAGTGATTGAGTGGGTGTCATCAGATCTGTATTCCACCAGATCTGTGTTCCACAAAGATCTCTCTACTAGCACATGAAAAATGGACTGAAGAGGAAAGACAGTAGAGGCAGGGAGGCCAGGAAAGAGGTTGTTTTAATAAATTCTATTATAGGACATTGATTGGTGGTATGGAGAATGTATTTGAAATGGGTCAGCAACAAAATCTACAAGGTATGGCAAGCAAGTGAATTGAAGACAAAGCACAAGGAATTTTTAAAGATGACTTTCCAGGTCTCCAATGTGGAAACACAGGAAAATGGTGGCCTTATAAACAGAGAAAGAGATTCTCAGAATTGGGAACAAATTGAGTTTGATTTATACCTCACATAGACAGTGAGGTATTATGAAGTACTGAAGCTGAGATGTTTAGCAAAGAGCAGAAAATTTGAATCTATGTATCAGGAATGAGGTAAGAACTGAAGATAAAAGCAGATAATCCATAATTGTGGTTCTCAATCCTAGTGGGACTTGAAAATCACCTGAGGAGCAATTTACAAAATAGATCCTGGGATCCAACCCCAGATTAGTTAAATCTAACTCCTAGGTGGGGCTAGAAATCAGATTTAAATGGTATGTATCTAATCAGATTTAATGGAATTCAATCTGGATTTTTTTTTCTGTTTTTACTGTTGGTGGTTGTTTTTGTTTCTGTTTCTTGTTTTGTTTTGCTGCTGAGGGCTTTGTTTTTGTTTTTTTGTTTTTTTCTTTTTTTTCTTTGTTTTGATACTAGGGACTGAACCCAGGGGCACTTTACCATGGAGCTACATCCCCAGCCATTTTTATTTTTTATTTTGAGACAGGATCTCACTAAGTTGCTTAGGACCTTGCCAAACTGCTGAGGCTGGCTTTGAACTTACAATACTCCTGTCTCAGCCTCCTGTATTGCTAGAATTACAGATGTGCACCACCTGGCTCAGCATGGGTTTGTATTTTTAAAGAGATCCCTATGTGATTTTTAGATGCATCCAGTAAGAAAAACTAACTCAGAGCAATCAGCAGCAGCTAAGGATGGAGGACAGTGATATTTAAAATGATGAACAAGGGAGATGATGAACAGCACAAATGTAAAGCCAACAGATAAAGAAAAAGGCAATAAGGAGAATTTTAGCAAGGGAATGGACGAGCACATCACATGCCACAGACAAGTGGAGGACGAATGTGAGGAGGCCACTGGATTTGGTGCATAGGGGATAATTAGTGATCTCTGGGAAAGCAGTGTTAGCAGCTACAGAAGCCAGATTGCAATAGGCAAGGAGCAGATTTTAGGACAAATTTTAAGACATTTCATACAATTGTTAGGAGAAGAACCATAATTTATGAAGAAAAAAGGTTGAAAGAAAGTTTTATGGGACTTTAAGCTGAGCACACTAATTAAGAGTCTGAAAACATTAAAGGAGAGGATGAAAATACACAGTCAGGGTTATTAGAAGAGCAAGTCCCAAAGGAAGCCAGAGTGGGCAGAATCAAGATTTTCAATGGAGTAGTCAGTCCAGGGAAGGAATGCCAAAGAGAGAGATAGGATTTAAGTTGAGAAAAGGTGAAGGAGTTCAAGCCATTATTTTCATAAAGAGATGGAAGGCATGAATGACTGCTGAGAGCAGAGAAGGTAGAAGGAAAAGAGAAGCGGGAAAAGGAACATTTAAGGAGAATTTTCCATATTCCAGGTGCCCTGTTGAAGTTCTAAGTTTCTGCATTCAGTGGTTCAATGCATTTTTCAAGGACAAATGTTGTCAGAGAAGATAGGAAGCAAAAATTAGGCCTATTCTGCCCAATTTCAACCTTTTAGTCACCTTGTTCCTCTGGTACCATTATAAATTAATGGCCCTTTAAAGCTTGGCCTGCAATTTGTTTTAAGTTAAATGCTCATTTCTAGCTGAATAGGAAAATATTTCAGTTATGATAATATTTCCTTAGTTTAGTTTAAAGGGAAGGACTGTGGAAGATCATTTAAGAGACTGAAAAAGCCTATTATTGAGAATGCTCCATTAGTAAGGGCAAGGGGAGACGGGGCTTCAAAAAGATAGTGTTTAATGGTCCAAGTTCATGGCAATCAATAAATATTTAGGAAGTAGATTTAGCCTGCATATTTTAAAGTTCCTCCTTAAAATGTAAGATGTAAAGAACACAACTTTGGATTGCAGATCTATCTAGAAATGTGTGACCTCTTTCTACAATGCCTGGGAAGTTGTGTGGGCTCAGTAGATGTCAGCTGAGGAATGAGCCATCCCACATTGCCAGACCCACCATTATCATCTATACAGGCAAGCAGGCCAGTAAGCTCAATGGCTTCCAATTTTCCAGATAGCAAATGTGAACCCCTAAATGAAAAACTTGTGACAATGGCTGTCCTTTTCTCTAAGAAACATTTTACGAAATTGAGATCAGTAAATTCAGAAGTAGCTGTTTCCTTCACTGACATCCAAGTAAACCAAGTTGGGATGCAGGAATAGCTGCAACAAAGAACAGGAAACCTGACCAACAGGCCTGAATGAGCTCGGGAGACCCAGGGGTTTAGTCTTCTAGCTGACACGGTTGTAGAAGGCTGGGATAAAATCAGGGTAGCACCCCTGCTTTGCTCTCCACAGTTTCAATATTAAACTTCTATAAATTGTTGCCAAAGGCATTACTGGGCCCCTTGCCACAGAATGCTGGTTGAGCCATGCCTGACTACCTTATTTTATCTCCATCCCAGTTACTATTTATGTCTAGACTATCACTATGGTTTGAATGTGTCCTTTTCAAAATTTATGTTAAAACGTAATTCCTGCTGTGGCAGTCTTAAGAAGTGGGGCCTTTGGGGAAGTGATTAAGTCACAAGAGTTGCACCTTCATGAATGGATTGGTGCCTTATAAAAGGACTGAAGGGAACTAGTTTAAGCCCCTTTTTGTCCTTCCAGCTTTCTCCATATGAGGACCTATTATTCACCTCTTCTGAACAAAAAAACAGAGCAAGAAGGCCCTCATCCTATACCCAATGCTAGCACCTTAAATTTGGATGTTCCAGCCTCCAGAACTGTGAGAAATAAATTTCTATTGTTTATACATTATCCAACCTGTAGTATTTTGTTATAGGAGCACAAATAGGCTAAGACACCTACTTTAAAAAAAAAACAACAACAAACAGATTTGAAGTCATTAAAACAGCAGCTGGGGATATAGCTCAGCTGATAGACTGCTTGCCTTGCATGCACAAGACCCTGGGTTAAACCCTCAGCACCACAAAAAAAAAAAAAAAAAAAAAGGAAAAGAAAAAAGAAAGAAAGAATAGCATGCAATTTTTAAATAATTTGGAGATTAGATTCTCACTCACTCCTACAGTCTCAACTCCACGCAGTACCTGACACATATAGTAAATAGCTGATACTCACTAGATATCTATTAAGTGTTTGCACTTTGCCTATATCATGTTGCTTTCTCATGTTTCCACATTATTTTTATTTTTTAAAACTTCCTTATAAAGTATTATATTTTTTTCACAATTTTGTGGAGGAGTTGGGGATTGAACCCAGAGGTTCTTTACCACTGAGCTACATCCTCGATCCTTTTTATTTTTTTTTATTTTGAGATAGGGTCTCACTAATTTGCTTAGGGCCTGGCTAAGTTGTTGAGGCTGGCCTCAAACCTGTGATCCTCCTACCTCAGCTCCCAAGTCATTGAGATTATAGGCATGTACCACCATGCCCAGCTTATAATTCTCTACATGAAATAGTCAAAGAAACATTTTGACACTATAAAGAAGCTCATTTTGTAGACACAGATGTTTTCCTAATCTTCCAGTGGACTTATTTCACCTTTAGTCCTGGAAATATTTTAACATAGGTGCATTAAGAGAGTATCAGTTTGAAGCTCCAGGGCTTTCTGTCTTCTGTTTCCTAAATAAATAGATTTCAAGTGAAATTGTTATGGCTAGAAGACCTTTGGGGTGATACCACCTGACATTTACTTAATGTGTTTCTTTAGGGAAGCCTCCATTTTTCTCTTATGTTTTTCTCTCTTACATCCTGGACAGATAGATACAAGGCAAACATTTTCATTTCATCTCTTTCCTAAAAGGTCAAAATGATGACAAAATCAGTAATAGAACCCACACCTTTGGCTTTAATCACAGATTTCATGCTTTATTCACTGGACCTCTGCCTCTAGTGACAGGGATTATAGAAAATTGGCTTAAAACGTTTACATCGGCTGTCTCTCAACCTCTTCCTTAGCAGCTCAGTTTCTTTATTCATGGTCATACCAGCTTGATAGGGTAACTCCTAATCTATAAGAAGAAATGTAAGCTTCAATTTATACAGAATCTTTCATACCGCTATCTCCATTACAAAATGCTTTGCCAACTTAAGAGTTGCAGAATTACAGAGCAGCACTGGTGAATTAAATAACAAGTAACAGCTGATACTAATAATTAGCTAAATTTATGGTCTAGTAGAACTGTCACAACTGAGGCAGCTCTCCCTCCGCCCCTCAACTCCTTCCTGCGCCCTCCTCCTTTGGCAACAGCCACCAAGGCTGTCATATTAGTCATCATGAAGTCAAGTCACTGCTTTTACTCTGTGACTTTATTACTTTATTATATCAAGAATTTCCAACCACTTTGAAGTTGCATCCCCCCATCATTGTTTAATTTTACAACTACTTCTTTTGATGTCATGCACTTGGTAGGAAGGGCAGACTACAATAGATTCAAATCTCTTGGGAATTTGCAAGAGACTCAGAAATGACTCTTGCTTTTTTACAAAGTCAGTATTGACAATTAGTACTCTAGGTGGTAATCTTGTAAAGAGGTTTCTCTTCTCCTCTTAAACCAAGGGATTGGAAATCAAATATCAGCAAGGTCATGCTGGAGTCATGGTGGAAGAAATCTGGAATGACTATTTTTCCAGGGTTCAGTCCACGTATGGTGGCTTTCTATGGTCACTCTGACTTCACTGATAACTGGACAGAATTCAGGAATGTTATTATGTAAACCCAATCTAAAAAATCCTGCAGCTTTAGTGGCACACATCTATAGTCCATCTACTCAGGAGACTGAAGCAAGAAGATCACTTGAATCCGGGGAGCTTGAGACCAGCCTGGACAACATAGCAAGACCCCATCTCACCAACAACAACAATAAACTCAGCCAGGCGCGGTGGCTCAAGCCTGTAATCCCAGCACTTAGGGAGGCTGAGACAGGAGAATCGTGAGTTCAAAGCCAGCCTCAGCAATGGTGAGGTGCTAAGCAACTCAGTGAGACTCTGTCTCTACATAAAACATAAAATAGGGCTGGGGATGTGGCTCAGTGCTCGAGTACCCCTAAGTTCAATCCCTAGTACCAAAAAAAAAATCAACAACAAACTAAAAACCTACACATCTTGGATTTAACACAGAATGACCATTTTAGCACATTTATTAATCACTTATATCTCTCCATTCACAGACCCTTAGCTTCTAAGAATAGGAACATGGGCTTTCTTTCTTTATTAATCAAATAACCAGGTGCAAAAATTCTTTGGGGCCACCAAAGCTGCTCCTTCTTAAACATATGCTCTAGGGAGTCAGAGGGAGTTTGGACCTAGAGGATTTTTATATTGTCTGCTGCAGCATGGAGGGTAATTGTCAGGGTGTCCTCTATGCTCTGATAAAACTGCCAACTTACCATGAAATGTATCTCAGTAACACTCCAAGCTGAGGAGGGGGTCTTGAATAGGAAGCAGCAGTAACATTTTATGTACCTTTTATTATTCCATAAAAGTGATTAACTGACAATTTATTATTAGGTTAAGACATCAAAACAATTAAAATGAGCATAAAAATCTTATATTTCCAGACTCTTCTGGGCTACCTGAGAGTGACAGACATAGGTATGCATCCTTTTCCCTTCACATGAAAGTCTACATAGGAACTTATCTCTCTTTCCAATCTCTCCCCACCTAAAGGTGTTACAGGGTCCCCTCTGGGCTCAGGTCTGAGTTCCATTGAGCTTGGAGGGATTTTTGGTTTTGTTGTTGTTTTTGTTGTTGTTCGGGAAAGAGGTCTGTTGATTTTTCTGAAGATGAACTTGTCCATTATGAAAGAAAACCTATGCAGTGAGTGTAGCTCAGTGATAAAGCTCTTGCCTAGCACACACAAAGCCTTGGGTTCAATTCCCAGCAATACATGTATACAAATCAGTGCTCTTTGACTGTGAACCTAACCAAGAGAGAGTTCCAGTTCTTGCCTCTATCACCATCACATATTCTTGATTTTGTTTGGCTGATACTAACATCAAGTTCACAATATGGTAGATTGCTCTATCACTTCATCAAAACAACTATCTTCTCAGTCTCACTTTCCTGTAGTATCTGCTAGAGAAATAATGTGGAAAACCATGTTTTTGAAAATAGAATTGAAAATTTCCTTCTGCATAAACTTCTTTAGTTTTATTCTATGCTTTCCAGAACAAATATGGTCCTTTCAGACTTTTTTCTTTATTTGTTTTATTTATTTACTTTTTGACACAAGAGTCTTACTATGTTGCCCAAACTAGTCTCAAACTCCTAGGCTCAAGTGATTGTCCCACATTAGTTTCCTGAATAGCTGGGTCTATAGGTGTGCACTACCATGCCCTTAAGATTCTTAATTCAAAGAGGGTCTAAATCTCTAAGAGATAGTGTCCAACAACCATGAGTTTGAATACCAATGACACTACTTACTTGCTATTTGTAAAATGGACCCAGTCCAGGGAGAGCTGACAGTATTCCTGTTTCCCAGGGGCTACTCATTTCTATTTGTTGACTGTGGTGATGATCAGCCTGAATATTACTGCCTACGGTATTTCCCACATGTTGCGTGCAGTTCTTTTTTTTTTTTTTTTTGTGGTACTGCAGATTGAACCTGAGATCTAACACATGCTAGAAAAGCATGCTACCACTGGGCTTATCTCCACCCCAACATGTAGTCCAATTACAACATAATGAGTTGGCAGAAACTAATTTTTTTTAAGTGATCAGTCTGTCTTTAAAATTTCCTGGGTTTGGTCTTTTCAGAGGGTGTGTCTGAGGAACTAGGTGAACGCCAGGATTCTCTGGACTTGGGACTCTTCACCCTCCACTTAACAAATGACTCCAGGTACTTATTTATTAGTGACTCAAGAGCTTTTGTAAACCAATTATCACGAGCAAACAGCACTTATTATAAGGCCATAAAAAACAATAAACCTTGCCCTTATCTAAATTGATTGCTCTAAGTCACAGACATGCAGGGAATGGTTAGATTTTAAATTCACATGATTAAGATTAAAGATTTATAGGTGTTCTAGACCAGTCCTCCTTGGGGAACTGATGGTGCCAAAATACCAAGTCCGAAAGGTCAAGGAATTCATATTAGAGTCCCCTTTGATCTTTCATTGGGGGCGGAGGAAAAGAAGGCAAAAAAATATTAGAGAAAAATCCTGAGTATAATCCGAACACCTTCTTCCCAGCATAGTGGAATATGTAACACATTAGAGACCATTCCTCCTCTAGGCATATTAGCCAATAAAAGAAATAGAAAAAAACCTTGTTGTCCAGTTAAACATGGCAGATTGAATGCTCATAGTTATCATTATACTCACAAAATGAACTCAGTAAAGGAATTTTCAAATGACATAAATCCACAAAAATGAAAAGAACAGTAGACAAAGACACAGCAAAGGAGAGAAATAAACAATATTCAGGGAAAGCTGAAACCTTAAACTAGAGGGAAAAAAAATCAATCAGTCTAAGAATCACAAACTCGGATACTGGGGACAACTTGTTCTTCCAAAGGGAGGACAGCTGAGCAGGCTTGCAAACAGAAGGACTTGTTGCAAGTTAGTTTAAAACCTATTTAAATCATTTCTGGTTTCCCTCTCCCAACTCTCCCTGCCAGTCAACTGTTCCTTCCCTCCTCCAGAATCAAGTCCTGGAGGAGAATTTGGCACAGCTGGAAGAGGTAGACAGTGACATTAAAGAGAGTCTGTACATTGCGCCTTTCCCACAATTAGTTTTGTAGCTGGGTTTATAGCTCCAAGGAGCAAAGTCAAGGATATTTCTCTGAGAAAATTCATAAATCTGAGAAAAACTAGGGGCCCATAAAATTACCATTAAGGAAAACACTATTTGACTAACATCCCACCTAGGGTGACCAAATTTAGCAAAGAAAAGCACAGAATACCTGGATAAATTTTAAATTTGGATAAAGAAGGAACAATATCTTAGTATAAGTATGTTCCATGCAATCTTTGAGATATACTTATAACAATTGTTTATCATTTATCTGAAATTCACATTTAACCTATTATCTATATTTTATCTGGCATCTCTATATTCTAGTCAGTGCCTAATTCTTATACAGGAACAGAAGGCTAAGAACCACCAGGAATGTAAAAAAAGCTTTCAACAGGAAAGGCAAAGGCCAAAATTAACAGTATGAAGGAATTCAGAAGAACCAGAAACTACAATGGAAGCAGAAGA
This sequence comes from Xerus rutilus, assembly GCA_028644305.1. NCBI lineage: Eukaryota > Metazoa > Chordata > Mammalia > Rodentia > Sciuridae > Xerus > Xerus rutilus. Next base: position 32,651,281 of record CM053401.1, read on the forward strand.
AAACTGAACAAACTCGAATTATTACCATCATAAAGATAAGAGGAAAACTGCTCCATGAAACAAGAACAGCAATCTTTTACAAAATAAAGGAAGGAAGAAGTAAGTTAGTTCTAAAAGAGAAATAGACACTATGATTATAGAAATTAAAATTTATTTTAAGGATTAGAAGACCCGTGTGGAGAAGTCCCACATGGAGAATTCCCTAGTACAAGGCATCAGGGCTCAAATGGGAAAAGAAAAGAACTGTATATGGGAGGAGGCAGCAGTGGAAACAGGAGTTTGGACACCTATAGGGGATTGATCAAATGTGTAAATAAATTATATATCATAGGCCAGGTTTCCATGCCCCAGAAGGGATACACATACAGAAAGAGAGAAAACTAGTATATGCGCCTCAATGCTCAGTTAGAACTGGAGATATCACTGTGAATTCATGATTTCCAATATAGAAGATATAAACAGAAAAGATATAAACAGAAAAAATTTGTGTGTGTTTATTTGTACACACACAAATATATTCCTTAACTCTGCCAACCAAGAGAAAACAGGAGCATAAATGCATCTATAGTAATGAGTACACCTAGCACTCAGATTTTGATTTCTAAAATTGTCCATTGGGGCTTCTTGGAGAAATGACTGCTGGAGTGGGACAGAGAAAGGACACAATGAACCTGAAAACATGTTGTATCAGAAACACAAGAACACACTTGAAGAATAATGGCAACATGTCAAAGGACTTGGGAGACAGCTCAAAGGGACTCCTGATTAAACCAATGACCAACTGGAGATCAAAATACATAAGTTAAAAGTTTGAAGAGGAATGGAACATTTGGAGTTTCAAAGTAACTCTCCACTAAATACTAACTAGGAAATCATTGATCTGTAATGTTTAAAATAATTTCTCACGTAAGTCAAAAAGACTGAGCAGTTCTTCTAGACTGAAGGAAAGAGGCTAAAGACATTATTGAGACAAGTGTCAAAACTTTAGTAGGATCTAAGTATTGGATGAGAGTGTGTATCAGTGCTAATTTCCTACATTTTTATAGTTATTTTATGTTTTTATAAGCTGTATTCTTAATGCAGGAAATATACACTAAAATTTTGGGTGTAATAGGACATCAGATCAAAACTATTAACTCTCAAATAATTTTGGGGGGAAAAGTTCTGTATACTCTACTTCTTGCAACTTTTCTGAAAGTGTGATTGCTTGGTAGGAGATCGGAATATGCTACCCCACACATGCCACTTCTGTCATAAGAATTGTTTTCAGCTGAAGACAACTGAGAAGTAGCACACAAATCTCTCTGTTCACTCCTCCATTTGCCTAAAAGGGTTAGACTCTTATTCTCTTAGGCCCAGAGCTGGCACTAAGAGGAATCTATATAACAAACCTTACCAAAACAACCCTTTTCCTACATTAGTTTCCCCCACATATTAACCTTCCCGTGGTTTGCTGCCCCTAAAAGATTATAACTCCTTTTCCTTTGTCTTGTCACTTTTCTACATATTGTTCTTTGTTCAGATGCTACATAAGCCTTAGTTTCAACCACCCCTTTGAATTACTCATGGAGTTTGAGCCACATGTGTGCACACTGCACATGTTAATAAATGCTGTTTGCTTTCCTCTTGTGATTCCGTCTTTTGTCAGGGTTCAAACTGGAGAACCTAGGAAGGCAGTGAAAAAAGTTTTCTTTCCTCCCCTACAGTTTCATAACAAAAAATGCAATATATCATGTAGTTGTGGTGATTAAATGGGCTGATGTAGACTGTGTGTGCTATAAAACAGTGGTTTCCTGTCATTTGGATTTCATAGTCCACTAAAACTTTTTTTTTAGTGGGAGAAACACTGTAGTTATGATCTTTTTATTTAGCCACATTAAAAGAAGACATTAAGAAGAATAAGACTACCATCAATTATTATTATCATTTCATAAAATGATTATTTCTATGAGGACCATTTCACTTTGGCAGATATAATCTCAAAATATAAAATTGAATATATTTGCCTCTAAGAAAAACTCAGCATGTTGTCCTTATTCTTATCATTTTACCATTACACTAACTTGTAAAAATTTCATGAACCAGACTATGTCCCCACACTTGGGGCCCCAGCTTTCCTCCTCCCTTGCCATTCACCTATCCTATGAGGCTTCACTGTCCAATTGTTAGCCACTAGCCACATGGGACTATTAGGCACTTGAAATGTGGTTAGTTTACTGTAAGGTGTGCTGTACATGTAAGATATATGCTGGATTCCAAAGACATAGTGTGAAAAAATGTAAAATACCTCAATAGATTTTTTATTAATGTGTGAAAATAAAAGGGAAATCATTATGAAAACATCAAAAGAGCTTTTCAAAATGAAATTAGGAAATTATTAGGAAGCAAGAATTACCACCCAATTCCAACAGCTTTCTAGACATGTGAACTTTGGTTATTGTTTTTTGGGGGTTTTGGGGGGAGGTACTAGGGATTGAACTTAGGGGTATTCAACCACTGAACCACATCCCCAGCCCTATTTTGTGTTTTATGTAGAGACAGGGTGTCAATGAGTTGCTTAGTGCCTGAGGCTGGCTATTGCTGAGGCTGGCTTTGAACTCCCGATTCTCCTGTTTCAGCCTCCCAAAGTGCTGGGATCATAGGCATGCGCCACCACACCCGGCTTGAACTTTGGTTATTAAGTTCAGGCATCTAGAATAATTACACTGTGCCCGGCAACTAAAGATGCATATCAAGAGGTTACTGGATTCTTGTTTTATAGATATTCTCACTAAATATATACATTATTTTCTTTCTCTCCTATTGATCACATAGTTCCTGTCATACAGCACCTGTTCTCAACTATAACAGAAGTTTTCCCACAAAAGAATTTTTCTCCCTTATAATAAATAAATCAATACTGTTTGCTCTACAGGTCTCCACGCTTCCTTTCTTTCTCCAGAACACTGGTTCAGAACTTTCCAAACTTGTGGCTTCTGAACTGTAACTCCTAAAACACCAAATAAAGTCCTTTCTACTTTTGAAGCTTCTAAGTTTAGATCAATCAACAGTTAAAATAATAGTATTTGGAGCCTATTGGGTTAAACATATTATTAAAATTAATTTCCTTTTACTTTTTAAATATGTGGCTACAAGAAAACTTAAAATTACATATGCAGTTTATACTATATTGCAACTAAACAGCAATGTTCTAAGGATAATTTCTTTCCCAAATCAGTTTGCAAGCTTTGATGAGAAAGAGTTGGGAGAGAAAGAAAAATGGAATTAGAAGGTGGGAAGAAGGGAGAGAGTGAACAAAGAAAAGTAATAAACATATGGCCTGGGTATTAGGAGCAATTTGGGAAATTTGGTAGGTAAAAGTCTGTTGGATACAGATTATGGGGAATTTAAGAAGTGTTCTTCAAGTGAAGACTCTGATGATTCCCTGTAGAGTTCTTTTAGAGATTTGCATCACTAAAGATTGGAATGTATGTCTAATTTCTTCTTGGTTCCTGGATTACCGTCTTTGATTATAATTCTAGGAAATGGACTCTCCTGAGGACCTCAGGATTTATTTGGGATACTTTACCATTCTAAAAATTCATCAAATTAGTCCACCAAGTTTTCTAGGATTTTCCTTTCCATTCATTTCTCCCATTTCCATTCTTCCAGGTGGGACACAGAGTAACAAAAGGAAGGTGGTTTGCTCAGCGCTGGGAGGACCCCTCCAGATTCCAACCCCTGCCCAACCCCACTCTATCTCCTGCCCAGTGAGATTTCATAAGGCATTCCTATAGAATTGAAAGGTATGAAGGTCACACAGTAATATCCTACTGAGGCTTTCTCACTCATGAGACTCTTTTTTTAAAGATAAGAAATTATTTGCTTAATGAGATTCCACTTTTCTACCCACTTCATATATTAATTATTCAGGCCTTCCCTTTATACTTTCGGGAGACTCACTTTAATGAGCTTTTGTATATATATCCTGGCAATAACATAAAATAATGTCATGTGTTAAGAGCATAAGAGTAAAGATTCCTTTTCTGTGCAAGAAAATACAGAAACCATGAGGGAAAGCTTGTGTAACAGCTTTCCAATGTCCAATCTTTCCAAGGCTGATTCCTTGGGTGTCAGTTCAGATATCACGTCCTTTCTGAAAACCTAGTCTAGAATAGCAATTCCTCTTCCCCACTCACTCTATATAACATTATACTGTTTTTCATCTATTCATAATATTTACTATAACCTTAAATTTTCTTGTTTACTTATTGTCTTCCCTACTAGAACATGAAGTCCACAGAGGTAGAAACTCTTTTTCTAGTACTTGGAACATATGAAGTGATCAATAATTATTTGTTGAGTGTGGGGTGGGGGGTAGAGTGTTTGCTTAGTGTACAGAAGGCCCTGGCTTGGATCCCTAGAACCATGATAAAAATTTATCAATATCATTATTATTTGTTGAATGAATAAAAGTGAGAGAGAGAGAGAGAGTGTGTGCACAACAGGAAGACTTTGTGAGGCCCTAGGACAGGAATCATGTCCTCTTTTCTCTTTGGGGGCCAATGTAACTACAAATACTCAAATACTCATCAGATGTGGCAGAATGTTTAATGAAGCCACAAGCAGTTGAGGGCCTTGTAGGAAGGCTGCCCAATATATCTAAAAGACAAAGGTAATGTGATCTGCTTTTGGTCTATTTGCTCCAGGAAATAGTACTCTCATTATTTTGTTTCAAGATGAAAGTGGCCAAAAAGGGTAGACTGCCTTGGAATAGGTTCTTGCCAAAGGAATTAGCAGAGAGGGAGAGAGGAAAGATTAATGTGAAGTTGATCACTCTAAACTTTAAAAGGTCTACACCACACCAGGAGACACAGCCGAAGCAAGAGGAGTGGGTGTGGACAGCAAACCCTCAGGGCTAAGCCCTGGCTCACAGGGAAGACACGAGTGCAACCAAATGTGGCCCAGGAATGATGTGACATTGCGGAACATGAAGTTAATGGGATCATTAATGATGTAGATGTACCTAGATATCAAGGAGATGTAGCCTATTAGGAAGGTCATTCCTGATCTTGTTTTGGCACAATGCCAGACAGAAATGTGTGTGGTCTTGCAGCACCCAACTGGGAAGGCACAAACCTAGATGAACCTGTCTGGAGGAAATAGACCCAAAGCAGGTCGGCAAGCCTTTCCTCCCTCAAATAAACACCTGCAAGTCTTGGGAAGGTGGGCTGCCAGCTGGGATCTGCACTGGCATGAGTTCTTTACCTTTCAAAATGGTTTGGATCTGTTATCCTTTTACTCCTATTTCAAACCTGTGAGGTTGGGAGGACAGTTTTCAAAGACATTTATCAATGTAGAGACTGAAGCACAGGGTAGGTGGCTTGTCCAAAACTATCTTGCTTAAAATAATGGGAGAACCAGTTCTTTTGCACTAGGTTTCTAAAACTGTGGAATCCCTGCATTAGAATCACCTGAGCAACATGCTTAAAATTGATTTCCACTATAGGGGAAGAAAAAATATCTGTTTCTTCTTTACCCTTCAGAGTTGTTGTCTAGGGCTTCTGTAACAAAAGACAGATTAACAAAAACATACAACTTTGTTTTGATTTGTTTTTCACAGTGCTGAGGATTGAACCCAGGGCTTATGTGTATGTTAGGCAAGTGCTCTGCCGCTGAGCTATATCCCCAACCCACAAAAATTTACTTAATGTAATTTTTATATGATATGACAGTCTTCACAAAGAAATGAAGACTTGAAGAAGTTAATCTTGAGTGTTTTTATGGTAGGTTTGATGAAGAATGAGTGGTAAAGGTGTAACAGGACAAAAATGTTTGAGCTACATGTAGTGGACTGGGGGACACAGCCAGGCCGTCCATTCAGGTTCCTCTCTTTGTCCCTTCATCATCAGAGGTCAGATGCTCCTTCCTTCAGTCATAGGGAGGACACATCTCACTTGAAGGTCTTTCCCATCTACTTCTGGGGAGACTCAGAAAAGTCTTTCCTGCACAGGTCATTTCTCCAATAAAAAGTTTATTAATGCCAAGGTAGTGTATCCTGACCCTGATGACCCACGACCCACCAGCTGGGCATGGTGGCACAAGTCTGTAATCCCAGCACTTAGGGAGGCTGAGACAGGAGAATCGCGAGTTCAAAGCCAGCCTCAGCAACAGCAAGGCGCTAAGCAACTCATTGAGACCCTGACTCTACATAAAACACAAAATAGGGCTGGGGATGTGGCTCAGTGGTCGAGTGCCCCTGAGTTCTATCTCCAGTACCCAAAAAAAAGAAATTCTTATTCAGAGAATATCTAGGTCAGGGCCCAGACACCTGCACCTATTATGAACTCCATGTGATTCTTATATATACAAATTGCTCAGCATAGCAAACCATCCTTAACCCCAAGGCAATATAATCCATGTGGCCATTGATGCGATTCTGAGCTCCTGTATTCCTGTATTCTGACCCCCTTGGAACTAGAAACACAATGAGTTCCTTAGAAGAGAGTGTCATGTGATTGTAAACAGAAGAGTGAACAAATGTTGACAGGGACTATTTGAAGCTCTGGCAAGGAACATTTGTTAAAATAATCTTAATTAAATTTTAGATATATAACATGGCAAAGCCTGGGAATCCTCTCTTCAGTGGTTAAAATAACATGCAACCCAACTGGCTGATCAAGTGTTCCAAGACTAAAAAGAATTGACAAAGAGCGTTAGAGTCATCACAACTGGCAAAACCAAAGCTCCATTGGCAGGCTAAAGGGTTGTTGAAACAAGATATGCTGCAACAAGTTCTGGAGTGAAATAAAGAAAAACATTTCAAAAAGCTGTTGGAAGTTTACAAAGTGGGTGTGGGGAAGGGCCCACCGCAACATATAAAGCAATTAAAGGAAATACCAAGGGCCAATAGAGGATGGATTCTTGGGGAGAAGGGAACAGGATTTATAATTTATTTATTTATTTTTTTGGTACTAGGGGTTGAAACTAGTGGTGCTATACCACTGGCCTACATCCCCAGCCCTTTTTATTTTGGGGTGGGGGGTGGTGCAGGGGGACAGTCTCACTAAGTTGCTAAGGGCCTTGCTAAGTTCCTGAGGCTGGCCTCAAACTTGCATTCCTCCTGCCTCAGCCTCCTGAGTTGCTAGGATTACAGGCATGCACCACTGTACCCAGCTATGATTCAGTCTCTACTGGGAATTGAACCCAAGGGCACTCAAACACTGAGCCACATCCCCAGCCCTATTTTATATTTTATTTACAGACAAGCTCATCGAATTGCTTAGCACCTCGCCGTTGCTGAGGCTAGCTTTGAACTCGTGATCCTCCAGCTTCAGCCTCCCAAGCCACTGGGATTACAGGTGTGCATCACCACTCCTGGCTATGATTCTTTTTTTTTTTAGTTGTTGATGGATCTTTATTTTATTCATTTATTATTTATTATTTATTTGTATGTGGTGCTGAGGATCGAACCCAGTGCCTCACACATGCTAGGCAAACGCTCTACCACTGAGCTACAGCCCCAGACCTATGATTCATTTTTTTAATGTAAAAGATTGAGTTGGTGCCAGATGTGTTGGCACATGCCTGTAATCCCAGCACTTAGGGAGGCTGAGACAGGAGAATCCTGAGTTCAAAGCCAGCCTCAGCAACGGTGAGGCGCTAAGCAACTCAGTGAGACCCTGTCTCTACATAAAACACAAAATAGGGCTGGGGATATGGCTCAGTCATCGAGTACCCCTGAATTCAATCCCCAGTAACTCCCCAAAAAAAGATTGATTTGGTATGAGTCAATAACATTAGTGTCTACATAGTAATTTGGACTTAGGACTACATAGTAATTTGGTCCTGTAGGTGTCAATGTAAGGTCTATTGTAATCCCTTACATTTGTGGAGCTCTTTAAAATTTAAAATCCTCATGTCATTACTCTCATGTGATCCTACTTCACCTTGAAGTCCCCAAAGCCCTTCCATCATACTTCATTATCTATAATCTTTATCACTGCTTTACAATGTTTATCATCCCCATTTTGCAGAGAAATTTTTGAAAAAAAAATATAGTCTCATAAGATTAAAGGATTTGCCCAAGTTTACCCAACTGATTTGTGAAGAAGCTAAAACTCAACTTTAGAGCTTTCTTATTTCCACACTTGTCTCCTTGTTATTTATGTCTGTTAAAAAAAAAAAAAAAACTACTAGCATTTAGCTCAGAAAAGCACAGTATGTGAGGGCAAGAAGCCTCCTCCCATTTGGCAGAAGTGAAAACTGAAACACAGTAAATTTGGGGTTTAGCCCCAGGTCACATAGTTATCAGTAGAGCTCAGATACTGGATCCCCATCTCCTGATTATCCAGTTCAGAATTTGTACTACTTTGCCTTGCTTCCTCTCATGCTTTGTGGGTAGCTAGATATAAACCACATATATTCACTTGGAATCTTGGAATGAATGCATTTATTTTTCCCCTTTTTATTGGTGCATTATAATCATACATAACAGTGGGAATAAATGCATTTAATAAGCTATCCTCTAAAGTATGGGAGCCTAATAGGTTAAAAATCCCTTTGGTTGACTTAAAATACATCACAGGCATTTATTAACTTTAAAAGCTTGGATCTTTCAGCTTCTCACATTTTAATATTATAATCAATATAGTTACTACATTAACAGTACAGAAACATTTACTCTGAGAAGTGCCCAAGTTTCTCTTTTTGGTATAGATGAATGTATGCTCCAGATGATGTCAAGATTCAAAGAGTAGTTTTATTAAACTTTTGGTAAAAGGGAGAGAATAGTGGAAGAAAATCAGATTAAAACCACGATTTCTAAAGTTACCTGTTATTAAAGGTTGCATGACTTCTAGTCCCACAAAAATGTAAATGTAAAAATTTTTACATTTTTTTGTAAAATGTAAAAATGACATGCCTTGCAGGCATGTAATCAGATAATTGTACACCCATGTTCATAGCAGCATTATTCACAATAGCCCAAAGGTGGAAGCAACCCAAGTGTCCACCAACAAATGACCACATTATGAACAAGGTACATTCTACACATACAATTGAATATTACTCAGCCTTAAAATGAAGGAAATGCAACCACATGGATGAACCTCGAAAATATTCTGTTAATGAATGAAGCCAATCACGAAAGGACAAATAATGGATAATTCCTTACATGACATTCTTAGAAGAGGAAAATTCATAAAGAAAGAAGTAGAATGGTGGTTGCCAGGCACTAAGGGGAAGGGAGAACAGGAAGTTAGTGTTGATCAGGTTCAGAGTTTCAGCTGGGAAAGATGAAAATTTCTGTGGAGGACAATGGTGATGGTCACACAATATAAAAGTACCCAAAGCCTCTGGACTGTACACAGTCAAGAATGGTTAAAATGGTAATTCTTATGTTTTATATATGTATATATTTATTTTATCTTTTTACTACAATAAACAACAACAACAACAAAACCGAGTGTGCCTGCTTTTTGAGTTTCCTTCCTCCCTCATGCCCTCTGGGCAGTAGACCTGTGCCTTGGGACAGCCCAGGGGCTCCAGCTCAAGTTCCAGATGTTTTCATCCTTCTTCAGAACTTCACCGAAAACACCACTGCAAGGAACCGATAAGTCAAATCCAGAAAGTGAAATACTCTGTAAGACAGATGGCTTTGTTGCTTCAAAAGTCAGTACCCCTAAAAGGATGGGAAGTGTTACAGTGTGGATATGGTTTGTCTCCTTTGAAGTTCATGTTGGAATTTGATTCTCAATGTAACAGATTTGAGAGGTGGTAGAGACTTTGAAGAGGTAGTTAGGTTGTTAAATAGGGATTCATATGGTTCGCCCAGGACTGGATTCATTGTGGGAAGAGTGAGTTACTATAAAGCAAGGCCATAGTTCCTGTTTTGCTTTATCCACACATTCCCACTTGCCCTTCTGCTTTTTCACCATGTTAGGATGCAGCACCAAGGCCTCATCAGAAGCAAGAATGGGCTGGCACTACACTCTTGGACTTCTCAGCCTCCCAAACTGTAAGCCAAATAAACCATTTTGCTTTATAAATTTCTAGTCACAGATACCCCGTTATAGCAACAGAAAACAGACTAAGACAGAGAAATTATTCTAGATTTAAAACTTCTAAAGAGACAAACACAGTACATGTATGAACTATGATTAGTTCCTAATTGGAAAAAACAGATCTAAAAGACATTTGGGGAGCAACTGAAGAAATTCAAATATGGACTCAATATTAAACAATATTAAACAATCATTGTCAGTTATTTTAGATGTGGTGATGATATTGTGGTTATATAAGAGAAGCTACATGCTAAATATTTAGGGATGAAATGTCATAATGCCTGTAGCTTACTTTCAAATTATTAAGGGGAAAATACATGCATATACACAATGGTAAAACAACAACACACACACACACCCCTCACTAATAATAGCAAAAGGAAAATTAACAAAGAAACAGATAAAACATTTTTTGAACCTAAATGGTGTATATAAAGGTGTTCATTGTATTAGTTTTTGTATATTTGATTATTTTTATTACAAAGCATTATAAATTGAGTACTCAGGACTGTTCAGTGGTAGAGCGCTTGCTTAGCATGTTCAATCCTAGTTCTGCCAAATAAATTTTTTTTTTGAGTAAAAACCACCATCATCACTGGTTCCTGAGTATTCAGAGAGAGTCCCAGACACTTTGTTCAAATATGTGACCTGCTCTCTCTAAATTTGACCTTTGAGTCTCTGTTTCTTACACACACTATTTCATTTGATTCTCAAATGCTCTATAAAGATGGTACTGTACTACTTTCACTTTTACAGATGATTAAGTAACTTCTCCAGGACTACAGAGTTTCAAAACTGGAAGTACAGAAGATTGGAGGCACAGAGGCAAAGCCATGATGGACATGAGTAGAGGCCCCTCAAATCATGGACGGGAGGTGTATCAACCACCTAGAAGCAGGGTCTACATAGGCTCAGAGCCCTCTATCACCTGTATTCTAGAGATGAATCTGGTATTTTGCCCCTCCCAGGGAAGCACAGAGTGTTTTATAGCTATTATCTCATGTGCAGCCTTAGGCAATCTGGGAAGCAGTGCAAATGCTATAATTCTTTCTAGTTTCAGCTCCAGAGGCTTGCCTGAGGCTCTTGTCTCTGTGGTCTACACCTGGCTTCTTTAGACAGCAACAACAATAAATATAGTACTTAACACTTATAGACCATTTGCTATGTGCCAAGCACTCTTCTAAGGGCCTTAAATACACATACTAACAGATCCCTGTGATACTCCCATGGAGTAGATATGTTACTATCCCCATTTTAGAGAAGAGAACACTGAGGCACAAACATAAGTCACACAGTTAGTAAGTAAATAAACTTGATTTCAACTAGAGTCGGATGAGACTGTTGATCCAGAGGAAACCCAAAATCTGGCTAATGGTTCTTAGCTCTCCTAGGGAGAACAGTGTTTGTCCCCAACCATGTCAATTTAATGATGATTTCAACTTCCACCTCACTGGCACCAAAGGGGGTCACTGTCACATCCTCAGTGCCTCTGCCAAATATGTGACCTGCTCTCTCTAAATTTGACCTTTGAGTCTTTGTTTCTTACAAAACAGCAATAACTCCCAGATGGTTAGATTTCAGATCTAATCACCCCACCATGCTACCTGCTAGCCACCCTAACAAACCACAGAAAATTGGGTGCTCATCTTCCATGTGAGGAAGGAAGCCTTTCTGGTCAGCTTCACTGGGTAGAATCAACCACAATGCTAGCAGGTGGCTTTGACTATAAAGTGGTGAAGAGCTGGGCCTCCCCCAACTCCTACCGACATTCTCCCTCCTGCCATATCAGGAAGTACCAGATGAACCTGCTCACAGTTAAGACGTTAACCATAATTGTAGCTCTCCCAAGAGGACATCCTAATACGGATTCCTTGGAGCAGCAATGTTTAAGTGACTCTCTGGTGACAGAATGATAATCAAATAAGGCTTATCTTCCTTTCTGCTGGCAGAAAAAAAAAAAAGGAGAGGAGGAAAAAAATCAGTTCCCCTTCACTAGCCTCCTAGCCCCCCAGTCAACCAAGGCTTGGTGTCCGTTGCTTTGTTCCTCATTTTATCTGGTGTGGGGGTTGCTGGCAGTGGTTAGCTAAAGGCATCTCTGTAATTCAGGGGTCAAGCCCAAGAAGGAAATAAGCTACAGGTGCCTCAGAGGATGGGGGTGGGGATAGGAAGAAAGAAGCTGGGGTTTCCTGGATGAGAAAGAGTTGGGTTTTTTAAGTCTGGGAAGACATTCAAGGATATCCTCAAATAGTGGAGACTTGGGCCTTTTCCATGCAGGATCCTAGGGGAGCCACTGGTGCCTGGCAGTCAGGCCACTAGCATGTCTCTGTAGGAGGGTCTTGAGCTGCAATGTGGTTAAAAGGCCAGGAGGGGAAGAGGATGCTCTAAGCTGTTTACATGTCTGTATACATGAAAATGTGAAAATATTAACTAATAAAGAACGGGGGATGCTGAGGGCTGAGATTGTGAGCTCAGTGATAGAGTGCTCGCCTAGCACATGTGGAGCACTGGGTTCAATTCTCAGCACCACATAAAAATAAAATAAAGGTATTGGGTCCATCTGCAACTAAAAAAAAAATTTTTTAAAAAAAGGAGAAGAATTGGGGAATGTTGATGCAGATTATAGGGGGAAGGTCCAATTGACCACCATCACCCAAACTCAGCACATGACTAATGCCTCAGGGTCAATCTCTAACTATACAACCCTGAAAACATAGACAAGGGCAAGGGCCCCCCAGAGTGGGTAGGCAAAGCAGGCACTAGGAGGGGAAGCCTTTTAGTCCAGTAGCTGCATCACATAACAAAGAAACAATAATAATAATGATTTTACTGACTAATTCAGATCCTTGCCCTATATCTCCATTACCAAGTAGGCCTGAAATCTAGAACTGCCCAACAGCAGGGAAGAGGAAATTGCAGTAACTATATCAGAGCTCCCACCAGTCAGGTACAGGTGGGGCCCAGAGCATGACTGCATGATTTCACTTGATTTGGAAAAATAGAGAGATGTGTGTTTCCTTGCTCCTTAGTAAGTAGAATGAACACATACCGATTATTTAGGTATAAGGTGGAACAGTCAGAAAGTTAGAATGATCCTCAAATCACCAGGCAGCTGGAGAAGCTGCCAGGCTCTGCCCTCCTGCATTTATTTGCCTTTAGTTGACAAAGACAAATTAGCCCAGCACCTCTTGAGCCAGAGTTCACAATGCAGAGTCTACAAGAATGTTTACTTGGGGAGCCACACTGTTCTTTATCTCAGCAGGTGTAATTCCATCACATGATTGTCTGGATCTGCTTTTCCCTGCTTGGCTCCAAGGAGCTTGCCAATTCAGAAAGCCATGGCTGAGAAGTAAATAGTCCTTCTCTGAGTCAGCTCAGAAAACACTAGGGGTCCCTTTATGTATTATAATGAGCATTTCCTGACTCCTTGGGTTAGAGAAGGCCTCTTTCCCTACCCCTGGGGCCTACCAGCCAGAACTTCCTCTTTGCAGGCAATTCACTGGTCTCCACCAGAAAACCAGACTGAGTCCTGCAGACTAACCCTGCCCTGGTCCCCAGCAGAACAGTCCAAGAAGGAAGACTAGGGCCTCTGTGGGGACACAACCACAGAACTAAGTGTTGTGCTACTTTGGAAACTTCTAGTACAACCTTGGCATCTCCAGCCCGAGAGTTATTTCTATTGCAGTTTAAGGTTATCTTGGACAGGTAGTTTTCACTTTCTGGAAAATGCTGACAAGAAAACCAAGAGGAGGAGCCTTCCCAGCCAGAGCCCAGACATCTCAGTCATTCATCCCAGGAGCAGAGACAAGGTGAGCTTTGTCAAGGCTGGAGCCCTGTACCCAATGGCACTCGAAAGACTTGTGGAGTCTTGTGGAGCCAGGTCAGGGGCTCACCTTCCTTTTTCAGGCTACAGAAGTTCCTTCTGGCCATTTGCTTCAAGACTAAGCTGGTTTGGAAGACTCGGGATTCTCCACCACCCTGACAGAGACCTTAAAAGCAGATACTGTGGTCAAGTTCAATGGACTCCTCAGAATCAGACCCTTGTGATGATCTTCATGTTTCATTTGCTTCAAGTGCTCCTAAAAAGGCTTCTTGTTCAATGAGCTTTTATAGAAACATTATCATAGCAAAAATTTTAAAACTCTGAACACCCTTACTAATTAATTGCTTTCATTTGTCTGTTCTCCCTTCCTGTCTTTGTCCATATAAAGCCATAATTACACAGGCAGGTAGGCAAGGGTCGGATCCAGAGTTGGAGAGGATTTGAAATGTTAATGCCTCCAGAGCCCTTCCTCCACCCTTATCAAGATAACCTGTCCAGCTCCAACCTGTTGCTAAGGTAACCTGTCCCAGGGATTGTCCCTTTCTACCGAGAGTTATAAAAGTTGTTAATTACACCCCCTTCCTGCTCAAATCACTCTTCCTGTCCATCTGCTTGTCACCTTTTGGCCATCCCACTGGAACATCTCCTGGGCCTAGTCACATACACAGGAAGGAGAGAAATGAGGGGAAGAGAGCAGGTGAACAAAGGAAGCTTAAGACATATAAAAAGGCAGAACACCCATACTTCTTGAGACACCAGGATACCAGCTATGACCTCCTTCTCCCTCCCAGGAGAAATCTATGTTACCCCCTTTTTAAATAAAACCTGCCTTAAAATGCTTGCCTTGGCATGCTTCTCTAATGTTCAAATTTCAACATGTGAGGAAGCAGAACGTGTCACTGGTAACCAGTGGTATCACATATACATACAAATATTTTATAAAGCTGTTTTCATAGCATAGATAACCTTACCATTTTGATAACAAAATCACTACTACTGTTCAGCCTTTCATTTTGTATATCAGTGGTTTTAAAAGCTGAATGTGCATCATTTGGAAAGCTTGTTTAAAATTCAATTTTCTGGGCTCCTTCTGGAATGTGAACTGATTCTGTAAGTCTGGGGGTGGGGCATAGGGTTGTCTCTCCCCCCAACCATACAAGATGGTAACACTTAATGATGTTATGTTTCTTAGAAACATACTGTAGGTTTATATATGTAAGATACAAAAAAAAAGTCTTTTTAGCCAGGCACGGTGGC
Organism: Xerus rutilus; assembly: GCA_028644305.1. Lineage (NCBI taxonomy): Eukaryota > Metazoa > Chordata > Mammalia > Rodentia > Sciuridae > Xerus > Xerus rutilus. Next base: position 32,666,401 of record CM053401.1, read on the forward strand.
ACAGGCCTGGAATCCCAGTGGCTCAGGAGGCTGAGGCAGGAGGATCGTGAGTTCAAAGCCAGCTTCAGCAACAGTGAGGTGCTAAGCAACTCAGTGAGACCCTATCTCTAAATAAAATAAGAAATAGGGCTGGGGATGTGGCTCAGTGGTCAAGTGCCCCTGGGTTCAATTCCCAGTGACCAAAAAAAAAGTCCTTTTTACTGTTTTCTTCAGTGCTTGTTAAGATATGCAATAGCTACTCTTTGTCTCTTAGCTGTCTCAGATGGAACTTGGATTTTCTCCATTTGCCTCTCAATCTCCACTCTCAACCTTCTCTTCCCTGCTCTCTGCCCAGAGAGGCTGTCACATGGACCACATCAGTGAACTGCCTCACTTTGTCCTCCAGCCTTTGAAAGGAGTTGCTCCAGAAATCAACGATTTTTCCCCTCTGGCTTCTTCTTTTTTTTTTTTTTTTTTTTTTTTAATATTTTTTTTTAGTTGTAGATGGACACAATATCTTTATTTATTTTTATGTGGTGCTGAGGATCGAACCCAGTGCCTCACGCATGCAAGGCAAGCGCTCTACCACTGAGCCACAATCGCAGCCCTCTGGCTTCTTCTTGCCACATGACCGTCTCTCTGCTTGCTTTCTAGGTCCCCTTCACTGATCCCACTCCCTTGCTCTTCAGGTCTATTGGTGGCAATGGCCCCTGAACTTTCCAGCCTTTGCTTTGTTCAAGGCCAGCCCATGCTTTGTAAATACTGCCTTCATTACACACTTCTCCAAATGACTCCATTTAAAGGTTATGTTTTTTTCCAGTCAGGTTACCCAACTGATGTAAACTACAGAATATTTTGCTTCTAATATTGTTTCTATGCTTATATAGAGAAAATGTGCTTCATTCTGCCCTCTCCTAAGTTTCTGCAAGTAGGAATTTATCTTTTTCTTAGTAGTACTGCTGAAGTAGCTTTTCAAAAAAATTTAAAATATATAGTTTTTGTTTTTTAAAAGTAAGATTCTTCCTATAATTGCTTTTAAGAGATTCTTTTGGTTAAGTAAGATAAAACGTCTTATAAATTCTGCATTTTGAGCAAGCACTACTACCAAGTTGTTCTGATGTGTGTGCTGTGATTTAAGAGATGCTGCACAAGTGGATGACTGAAGTCCTCACACAGCAGCCATCCTGACACATTAGTGCCCCTTCTTCCATTAGAGTCCACCTCACTGAGTGCAAGATAAAACAATTTTCCATAAAAGAACAGCCTAATATCTGGATTTTGGAGTCTCTTCTTAATGTCTGGTTTTGAAGTCTAGGAATGCTGTACATGTGATTTTTTTTCTTTTTTCTTTTTCTTTCTTTCTATTTTTTTTGGTTTTATTTTTATATTCAAAGCTTTTCTTATAATATACATTGCTCCACATTCTCTATTTTAAAAGTTACCTATTTGTCTCTCAAGCTTAGCAATAGCTAGCTCTTGATCCTCCCACATCTGGAATGAGAATACCTCAAGTTATAGTGCTTTGGCAACTGGAGCTGTGTTGTATAGATGCCCAATGCAGGATTCAGTTCTGCATCTTCTTTCCCAGTATGAGCACCTGACTCAATTGGAAGTGTGGAGGCAGCCACGGAACTGCATCTTGCCCTAGTCCACCTTCCTCTACTTCCAGTTCTACCCACTTATCCTTTCTTTTGGTCTAAACGGGTTGTTTTCTAAATCTGATTCCTTTAAAGATATTCAGGGGTACTGGGTCAAAAAAACATTTTCAGAGCTGGAGGTGTTGCTCAATGGTTCAAGGTTTGCCTAGCATGTGTGAGGCACCAGTTTTGATATCCAGCATAGGAGGGAAAATGACATTTATTCTACACATTCTATGCCCCTGCCCTTTTTTTTTTTTTTTGGTACCGGCAATTGAGCTCAGGGGTACTCGACCACTGAGTAACATCCCCAGTCCTATTTTGTGTTTATTGAGGGACAGGGTCTCACTGAGTTGCTTAGTGCAACCATTGCTAAGGCTGGCTTTGAACTTGCGATTCTCCTGTCTCAGCCTCCCAAAGTACTGGGATTACAGGTGTGCACCACTGCGCCTAGCTTATACTCATTATTTTCCTGAGTTGTTCCTTAAAAGCCGTTGCAAAGTACTGAGCTGCATACCTGTGGCTCACTCCCACCCTGTAGCATGAAGTTAGGACAAGAGCTACTACATGGGAACTAGAGGAAAATCTGGAACAGGGACACAAAAGTGACCACAGGAATCAGGTCTTAATGAATGCTCTACCCTCCTCAACAACTTCAGTATAGCCACTGCTTGGTCACTTGCCTTTGACTCTGCCCCTTGCTGTATGAACTTGTACCATCTCTGACTGCTTGAGGTTCCCATTGCTGGTTCTCAGGCTGCCCTGGCTCTGCCCTCGAAGCTTCCCCAGTGAGTTCTGAGCAGCCAGCTGCTCTCTTGCCTGCTCTCGCCTGGTCTGACTCTTTTTCTGATGAAAGGCAGGTCCCACTTGACTGCAGCTTCATCTAGAGGAACAAGTCACTTAGTTTCCAATAAGTAGTAGTAGTTATCATCAAAAGCTTTGAGGCAGTTGATGACATAATCAGAGCTTTGTTTGAAGAATATTTTTTTTAAAATATTGAGGAGGAACTAAGCATGTAGCTCAGTGGTAGAGTGTTGCCTAGCATGCACAAAGCCCTCACTTTGATCCCTCACAGCACCAAAAATAAAAAAATAAAAAAATCAGGCCAATAGTGAAAAACAGATTTGCCCCTACAATCTGTGGAGCCTCAGGCATGAATACAAATAGAGGGCCATTTACCCCATGTCTGAAAGTTATAAACTGAAATAACAAACTGATAAATAAAATATTTCCATCTCCCTTTACTGACGAATATATCTTTATAACCTGGAAGTCCAGGTTCAAATATAGAATTCTTGAATTTCTCCAAGTTCCTGCTGGAAAATAGTAGGTTAGAGAGATCTGGCCCCTGACCCACCATCTCTTCTCTTCTCAATACAGGCATGGTCCCATGTGACAAGCGCCCTTGATTGCACTCACATGGACATGTCCAAGCTCCATCTTCATTCCAATGTCCACCTCACCTCACCCTTCCTCAACAACCAACTACCCTTTGGTACCTGGGACACCTTTCAGTTCTAGAAGTATCATAGTGATTTGGTCGATCTTCAGGAGAGTACCTGGAGAAGGAGTGAACCAGGCCCAGGAAGTAGGCTTTAGGAGAATATGGGCTCCGAATGGGAACATGCTACAGGCCTTATGGATTCCTTTGATCATGAGAGGTATAGCCAAAGTGAGCAAGAGGGGTTCCTCTAACACTTGGGACCCTAGACAAAGGCCATAATTGGTGAAATAAAATAACAGTTGGCAGTACAGAAACCACTGAAGAGGGCTGGGGCGGTAGTTCAGTGGTACAGTGCTTGCCTAGCATGTGTGAGGCACTGGGTTTGATCCTCAGTACCGCATAAAATAAATAAATAAAATAAAGGTATTGTGTCCATCTGCAACTAAAAAAGATTATTAAATAAAAAAAGAAAAGAAAAAGATATCACTGAAGAGGTCACAAAGGCCTCAGAAAAGATAGTGGGCCAGTACAGGAAAGGAAATGAAGGAAAAGATAGAAATGTTCAGAAAGAGGGATGCCAACAGACATATAAAAAGCAGAGACCAGTGCCTCAGCAAACCTTCTGAGAAGCCTCTCCAGTTCTGGTTTAGCTCCCTCCCAGACCACTGACCTGTTTCTATCTTAGACTATAAATCTCTTTTTTAGTGTGTGTGTGTGTGGTATTGTGGTTTGAACCCAGCTACATCCCCAGACCTTTTTATTTTTTATTTTGAGACAGGGTCTTTTTGTTTAGGGCCTTGCTAAATTGCTGAGGCTGACCTTGAACTTGCAATCCTCCTACCTAAGCCTCTCGAGTCACTGGGATTACCATGGTGGGCTGCCAAGGAGAAGCAGGTTTGAATAGAACATGGAATGAAGTGCCAACATCTGGATGGGACTCCTCCAGGATGGGACTCTTTTCTGCCTTTAAAAAAAATTTCTTTTTTATGAACTACTACTTATTTGGTGGCAAAGGAAATCAAAGTTTTCCCAGAGAGAGGGAGCTAAAGAAAGAAAAGGGCTCAAGACAAAGGCTTAGGAAAGACATAAATTTAGGAAGCAGAAAAAAAGAAAAAGAACCAGAGAACGAGCGGTTGTTGATACAGGGATAGAACTAGCCAACTAGGGTAAGCGTTTAAGACAAGAGGGCTGGTCAGTTGGAAGATGGGGCCTCAGGAAAAGCTGATGACCTTGGTGACTAAAAGGTCACTGGTGACCTTCAAGAAAGCACAACTGAGCTGGGTGCAGTGGCGCACGCCTGTAATCCCAGCACTTTGGGAAGCTGAGACAGGAGAATCACGAGTTCAACGGTGAAGCGCTAAGCAACTCAGTGAGACCCTGTCTCTACATAAAGCACAAAATAGGGCTGGGGATGTGGCTCAGTGGGCAAGTACCCCTGAGTTCAATCCTTGATACCCAAAAGAAAAAATAAGGAAGCACAACTGGAGACAGACGTTGGCAAGTGGACACACCAGATCACACACCGGGAAGACTGAGCAGCAGCCATCCACTCATGGCTGAGGCATTTGCCCTCCCCATCCTGGCAGTCGAGGCTGTTTTGCCAACTCCTTCCACAAAGCATGCCACCGAACCCCAGGACCTTTGGGCCAAGCCAGGTTTGAAGAGAATAGGGAATAAAGTGCCAAGATCCTGGATGGGACTCCTTCAGGATGGAGTCACTGAAAAAAACCAACGAAAGAACCACTGAGTTTTTGGATCCCCAGTCTTTACCCGATACTCTTGAACTTCCCTCTTTTCTACATACTCTGCACCCCCTTAGGATAGTTAAGGACAAATACCAACCTGAGTGGGTACCAACTGCCACTGCTTTGGCTGTTGGCCAAGGCGAGCATGCTTCCCATCTTCATCTTGTCCTAAGGGGGACAGAGTGTGTGTGTGTGTGAGTGTGTGTGTGTGTGTGTGTGTGTGTGTATGCGTGCGCGTGCACATGTGCCAGGGTTGGGGCGGGGAAGAGGAGTGCCTACAGTCTTTCTTCCAGTGTCAGTAAGTCAGGTGTAACAACAAACAACTAACGATTACCTTTTATTTAAGGAGACTCATATATGTTAATATAGCTGAGAACAGGAGAACCCAGGCTGCAAAGGATTCAGCATTTACAGGGAGGCAGGAGGCTTCTAGCTGAGGAAAATGAGCAGCAAGACAGCTAGTGCCCAACTTCTCCACTGTAGCTGTTGCTCAGAGACTGTCACTGAGGACAGACTCTCAGAAGTGTGAAATGTGACCCTTATGATAGGCTAGTCATGCCAATGCGTTCTGCTGCTTTGAGCCCCTACCCTGCCCCACTCCACTCCTCAGCCCCACCTTACAACCTGAGTGATCTCCAAGCCAGATGACCCCTCCACACATCCTCTGCAAGAGGCAAAGCGAGGACAGAGTCCACTGGCTGGTCCCTTCTGCAAAGTTCACTGAAAGGAAACACTGTCAACAACTTCTCCAACTGACTCAGCAGTGTGCACATCAGCACCTCCAAACTCCCCTCAACAGTGTCATGAACAAATGAAAGTTGCTGGGTACAATGGTGCACACCTGTAGTCCCAGGTACTCAGTAGGCTGAAGCAGGAGGATCACAAGTCAGAGGCCAGCCTCAGCAATTTAGTGAGACCCTATCCCAAAACAATTAAAAATAAAAAGGGCCGGGGTGTAGCTTGCCTAGCATGTGTGAGGCCTTGGGTTCAATCCTCAGTGCCATAAAAAGAACAAAAACAAGAAATAAAAGTTAAATGCTCATTGGAAAAATAGGGCAGACCTGACCTTCTTCCATAGACCCCCACCATTTTGATTAAAATATCTTCAGTCCATTGGTGTCAGAGTCCCCTTTTTAACTCTCTGAGTGACCATTCCTTGAGGTCCTTCTTCCCTCTTCTGAGGAAAGATTTTTTTAATTAACACATAAAAATTATACAATTGTATGGGGTACTCTGTGATTCTTTGACACATGTACATATTATAATGCTCTATAATGATAAAAGTATCTCCTCAAACATTTATTATTCTTTGTAGTAGAATGGTTCAAAATTTTGTCTCCTGGCTTTTTTGAAATATACAGTGCATTACCATTATGTATAGTTACCCCACTGTGCAAGAGAACACCAGAACTTATTTCCCTGCCAAATCATAACTTATCACCGATCAATCTTTCCCCTTCCCTTTCTCTACCCTACTTTCCCCAGGCTCCAGTAACCACTATTTTACTCTTGACTTTTATAAGATCAGCTTCTCTTTGATTTCACCTATGAGTGAGATCGTATGGTATTTGTCTTTCTGAGCCTGATTTGTTTCATTAACATAATGTCCTCAAAATAATTTTTTTAACCTACACACACAGTTTGCTTTTCTCCTTTGAGGACCTGAAGGGAGTTTACTAAGCAATCTAATATTTTCACATATTCCACCATGCTCTTAATTGCCTTGTAGAATACTTACTATTGTTATCTCTAATCTACAAGAGAAAAGCAGATGTTCTGAATGGTTGGATGACTTGCCCATGGCTGCTGAGTTTGTGAGTCCAGGAGCTGAGCACTGCTGGACTTCTGCCTTCTGACTCTTAAATCTGTGCCAGGCTAACAAATCCAAGGTTGGGAGCCAGCCAGGAGGGAGGAGGAGGTAGAATCTCAAATTCCTGTTTCGCCTTACTCTTAGGGAGCCCAGATTTTAGGAGCAGAAAAAGAGTAAAGAAAACATACTGATACTTAGAGCAATGGCTTTACACTTTTTTCTTTTTTTTACTATGACCTATAGTAAAAAACACATTTTATATTTTAGTCAACACTTCATTCATATATATGTATACATACACACATATATATGAAACTGGACCAAGAACTTTACTGAGTGATGTACTCTGATAGATTTTGTTCTACTTCATTGCATTTTTTTTCTTTTCCTTTTGATGGTGGTTTTGATCCACAAAATTGATTTCATTACCTGTGATGGAAAAATGCTGCCTTAAAGCAGAAACTCTTACATTCAGCGACAAGTTCTCATACCACTTTTCTACAAAGTGCCAATAGGTACAGTGCCAAACGCATAGCATGTGTTCAGGAAACACTTGTTGAACTTCTGGACTTTTAAGGAACCAAGAATCTACTATTTAAACAATTTGTTTTTGGAAAATCTCTAGTTTGCTTTGTGTGGAAAAGATAATCCTAATTCCAAATCCCAACAAACAAATCATTCACACATGAAAAACTATAAGTTAGTCTTCCTTGTGAATCTAGACTTGAAACTTCTAAAAGAAAAGAAAAGCAAATAGATTTCATTCAACAAGCATGAGTCAAATGTCTGCCTTGTGCAATGACAGGGCAATGTCCCAGGGGCTAGAGACACAGACACAAAGACCCAGTCTCTGCCCTGAAGGAGCTGGGGTATATGGGAGTCTGAGAAATAAAAGCCAGACTTACTATTCAGTGTGATAGGTATGGCACAGGCCACCAGGAAGTCCAGGGGACATGTCTCCTCAACCTAAAGGAAGTAGAGAGGGTTCCTTGGAGCTGCCTTGAGGCTGTACTTGAAAGAAGAGTAATTGGATGAAAGAATAAATGGAGGGGAGTGATTTCAGACAAAGGAAATAGCATGTGCCAAGCTGTGGCAGTTAGAGGAGATTGTTACCCTACAATTAATACCATGTTCCTTGGCTGGTAATGCCCCAATTATTTGGTGGTGGAGAAGAGTCATGGAGAGGGAATGTTCACTACTGCTCTGTGTCATTTAGGAGGAAGTTCTGATTAACATGAACTAACCGTGATGGTTACAGCATCTTGCTGGTTCCTGATTCCAGAACTGGCCAAAAGACCCAGGTCTGCCCAATGAACTTTGAGGGGAGATCTTCTGAAAGTAATCTATGGGATAAATTTCCTTGTTCTTAAATAGAGACTCGGGGTAAGAAATAATGTCAGTTTGCCAGGTGCAGAGGCACACACCTGTAATCCCAGAGAGCACTTGCTTAGTATGTGAGAGATCCTGAGTTAAATCCCTGATATCACAAGAAAAGAAAGAAAAAGAAAAATGTCTTTTTTTAATTGAATGCTTTATTATGTCAATGGGATACCTAGATATGATGCAACCATCTTGTGATCATGAGATAATCTAGCCAGAACTTGGCAAATCAGAAAGATAGGGAGACCAGACCTCAATGACCTTGGTCAAGTAGCTAAATTAACCAACCCCAGAGCTACTGTATCCCAGGACATGATGTCATGTAAGCTAATATATCTTCCTTACTATAAAAGTCAGCCAAGTCAAGGTTTTATGTTATTAGTAGTAAAAATTAACCTAAATGGATACAAAAGCTATGTCTGGGTTCTGCAGGGCAGAAATTGGGATGTAAAGGCGAGATGGTAGTATGCTACAAGCTTCAGCTTCAAGAAGGGATAGGAATAGCTATTAAACATATGAAAATCTCAACCTTACTCTTAAAGATAAATGCATTTTAAAACTACAATGAGATGACATTTTTCACCTCCAGATTGATAAAGATCAAACACTTGATAATACACAGTATCATCAAGAGGAAACAGAAAATTTGTTACTGACAGAATTATAAATGGTACAGATCTATGGAAGACTTTTTGGCAATAATTTTCAAAACTAAAAATGCACTTGATTCCAATAACTCTACTTGTAGGCATTTATTCCACAGATACACTCCTGTGTATACAAAATGACATGCTCAAGGATGTAGTTACAGCATTGTTCATAAAAGCAAATTGCCTAAAAACTACCCAGTTGTTCATCAGTAAGGGGCTGGTTAATAAATTATTACATTCATGTTGAAATTATATGTAGGCACTGAAAAGAATAAAATATTTCTATATGTATTATTATGGAAATTATCAAACAGTTAATTTAAAAAAGAAATATGCAGAATAGTACAGAATGATATGTTACTCCATATGTGTGAGAGAAAGAATTCAGAGGGAAGGATATTTGCAAATGCATAAGCCATGTATGAAATTATATACAACAAACTGATATCATCATTTGCCTTAAGGAAAGGAATTAAGTGGATGGAAGTCAGGGGAAGAAGGGAGATTGACTTTAACTGTATGTCTCTTTGTACCTTGTGAATTGCATGTCAAAATGATTCAAAATTATTTAAAATGATTCATTAATAGAAGTAGGGGTGCTTTAGTCCACTTTCTGTTATTGTAACAAAATACTTGAGATAATCAACTTAAAAAGAGTAATAGTTCCTTTTGGCTTACAGTTTTGGAGGTTTCAGTCCATGACTGATTAGCCCTGTTGCTTTGGGCCTGCGGCAGCACAGTACATCATGGTGAGAGCACACAGCAGAGGAGGCCCATTCACCTCATAGCAGCCGGGTGCCAGAGAGAGAAAGAGGGAGAGTAGGATCTCACTATCTCCTTCAAGGGCCACCCCTAATGACCTAACTTCCTGCCACTGGGACCCACCTATTAAAGGTTCCACCACTTCCTAATAGTGACATGGGCTGGGGATTAAGCCTTTAACAAGGGGTTAATATCAATAATAAAAGAATATCTTAAATTGAGAATATCACAAAATATTAAGCTGGAAACATCATTTGATTTTTTCATAAATTGAAAAAGGATAGTTAATATTTAATATTCATGCATTTATAATGTTAATAGAGATAGAATGAGTCTTCTCTATATAATAAAGAGTACCTAATGTGGAGCGTCATACTGAATGGTGATTTTGTAGAAGCTGTTGACAATCCTTAAAGATCTCAGCAACGGCGAGGCGCTAAGCAACTCAGTGAGACCCTGTCTCTACATAAAACACAAAATAGGGCTGGGGATGTGGCTCAGTGGTCGAGTGCCCCTGAGTTCAATCCTCGGTACCAAAAAAAAAAAAAAGATCACAGTAAGGGGATGGGGTTGTGGCTCAGCGGTTGAGCGCTTGCCTCGCATACGTGAGGCACTGGGTTCGATCCTCAGCACCACATAAAATTAATAAAGATATAAAAAAATAATAGCACATCATTAAAAAAAAAGATCACAGTAAGTTGCCTCCCAAGAAACTGAAAATAAAATGATCTCAAAATTAAATGAGTAAGGGCTGGGATTGTGGCTCAGTGGTAGAGCGCTTGCCTCGCATGCGTGAGGTACTGGGTTCAATCCTCAGCACCACATAAAAATAAATAAAATAAAGATATTGTGTCCACCTACAGCTAAAAAAATATTTAAAAAAAAATTAAATGAGTAAAACTCCTACACTATAGATGTGATTAACTACGTATATGGAGGTAAATTTAGAGATTGTAAATTTGTGACTAAAGAGGTAAAGGAAAGGCAGTATTCCAGTGCAGATGCTTCGAGAAATTTTAGAGAAGCAGAAGAATGCAACAGTCATGCAGTAAACAGAAACTTGAACTCTAATTGGAAAAAGACCTAGTACATACAAAAGAGTCATTTGGCCAGGTAATTTTGCCAGTGCCACCTAAAAACAGCAGAAGAATCCCATTGCTAAGCAGACTCCCATGTATACTTCCAGCCTTGAGGGGCTGTAACCTGCCTTAGCTGAACATTTCTTGAGATCAGCTCACTCCTTGTCTGATCTCATGCTTCCCAAGCTCCCCTGCCCCTGTGCTCCCGATAATCTGCCTGTCTCTGGGGCACATCTAAAGAGAGAAAATTTGAGAAACAGGCTGACTTGAGCATTCTCATCCACTCGAAGATTGTACTTAAATTGTAAATTGCTAAACCTCAAAGTCCCATTCCAACTCTGGAGCATCTCCTCCAATCCCCACCACCACCTCCCACCCTAGAATCAGCTAAGGTCCCAATTGCAACTGCTTATTACAGGTGTGCCTTCTATAAAAACCTTCCACAGACAACTCTCCATCTCAGAGTCTACTTCTGTGGCATGCAGTCTAGATATTTTGTATGTATGCAAATAGGCATAAATATGTGCATACATTTCTTTATAATGGAAACCATAAAAACTTTCATGTCTGAAAAGATGTGAATGAATGGAAAAATAGAAATTCTTGGATGGGAAGCCTAAGTTATATAAATACCTATTTCCTACTATTTCCTACAATTTAAGACATCTTAAATTCTTAGCAGAATCCTGGTAAAAATCCTACAAGAACTTTTAAGCAAGACAAAAAGAAGGAGGGAAAGAAAAATTCTAAACAGATAAGAAAATATGTTGAGAGGGAAGGTAGAATAATAAAGAGGTAAATAAGATCTATCAACAGTAAAAACCTATAAAACAATAAAAACCAAATATTGAAGTCTTGATGTCAGAAAAGACAGATCTTTGAAGTTTAACAGAAAGATCAGAAATATAACCTAAGGGGCTGAGATTGTAGCTCAGTGGTAGAGTGCTTGCCTCACATGCGTGAGGCGCTGGGTTTGATCCTCAGCACCACATAAAAATAAATAAAATAAAATATTGCATCCATCTACAACTGAAAAAATTATTTAAAATATATATATATAACCTAAGCCAGGCTGGGTGTCACAGACCTGTAATCCTAGCTACTTAGGAAGCTGAGGTAGGAGGATCACAAGGTTGAGGCCAATTCCAGCAATTTGGTGAGATCTTTGTCTCAAAATAAAAAATAAAAAGGACTGGGGATGTAGTTCAGTAGTGGAGCACCCCTGGGTTTCATACTTAGTAATTAAAAAAATATATATGCATATATATGTGTGTGCATATATATATATAAAAAATCTCATTTTCATAAGAATTTTAGTATATGCTGAAGATGCCACTATATAATGAGATAAAGATTAGTTTGAATATATGATGGGTAGACAACTGATCAGCAGTTTGGGAGGGAAGGGAAAAATTTAGGCCCTCATCTTATAGTGTACATTAAAATTAATTCCATTTTGTTTGAATAGTAAATTCATCTAAAACCATGAAGTCCAAAAGTAAATAGAATTAAATATTTATCAATGCATTAATAAGAAAGTAACTCTCTACTTAGAAGCAATTGTATTACTACATAGAAGAGACTGGAAGCACTTGACTACATTAAACTTTTTTTAAATATTTTTTTTAATTATAGATGGACACCTTTATTTTATTTATTTGTTTTTATGTGGTGCCAAGGATTAAACCCAGTGCCTCACACTTGGTAGGCAAGCGCTCTACCACTGAGCCACAACCCCAGCCCCAACATTAAACTTTTTTAAAAGAAATTTTATGGGTAATATAACACCAAATATTAAGAACAAATAACATGCTGGAAGATATATTTACAAACAGATTTAATGATGAAAACAGATTTAATATTGCTATCTCAAGAAGACAAGTTGACGAGAATCTCATGAAGACTTCAGCTGAGCATTGAACAAATTACTAACAAAACTTACAAAAGAATAAATAATAAACATTTGAGGGGTTGGGGTTGTGGCTCAGTGGTAGAGTGCTTGCTTTGCATGCGTGAGGCACTGGGTTCGATCCTCAGCACCACATAAAAATAAACAAAGATATTGTGTCCATCCACTACTAAAAAAAATTTTTAAAAAAAACATTTGAAAAAATATTCAGCTTTACTAGTTAGCAAAGAAATGTAGATTAAAAGAAGCATGCTGTTTCTTTCACTAAATTAACTAAATAGATTTAATTAAATAATTCTTTTACTAAATTAAATCCCTCCAAATTAAAATGCAAATTCTCAAATCTAGAGTCACCAACATGGTCACCTGTGTTCACCGTAGGTTGTATTATAAGTTGATCTTAACTGATGAGGAAAGTAAGCTAAAAATGCTCGTGCCCTTTGACCTAATACATTTTTCAGAGAATAAACCTGAAGCACACTAGAAGCAAGAAGCCAATTCCAAAGCCCACACTTTCACCCTGACATGCCTCACTGAACTGGGCCTTCCTGGACCGGACTCCTCCGCCTGTGCTATCCAATACAAGGTACATGGAGCAATCTGTCCTTCACAAGGTAAATAAACCTCATAAAAGGGACCCTGCCCACCCTGTTCTTTGCAGTTTACCAGATCTTAGAACAGTGGCTGGTGCAATGCAGGGACTCAACAAGTTCATTTATTGAATGAGTTTATGAACAACCGTCAAATGATTCCATCCATCTATCCCAGCTATGCTTTGAGATTACTTGTCTCAAAGAAAAGTGTTGCCTCAAAGTGTTTGCTTTTGCTGTATCTTCCCACAGTCTGTTGTTTATCTAAAATAATGTACTTCCTACTTCAAGTACAAATTACTCATTAACTCTGGAGCACTTAATGATAAGGGGATTTTTTTCCTTATACTTTTTTTTTTTTTTTTTTTTGAGACTGGGTCTCTATGTTGCCCAAGGCTGGTTTTGAATTCCTTGGCTCAAGCAATCCTCCTGCCTACTGGGAAGCTGAGATTACAGGTGCATGCCACTATGCCCAGTTTAGGTGATTTGGAAAAAAACAAGAACAAAAACAAAAACCTCATCTAAGAAGTCCAGAAACTGAAGCTACAGGGTTGGTGCCCTCAGTGCCCACTGGTGTCCTCGAGGAACCTTGATTTTTCCACCTTTCCCGCCGGCCACCCCTTACATGCTTGCTGTTGTTCCCCACTTCCCCCTTTGTTTGGAAGATGAAAAAGCAAGTTCAAGTACTACATCCTTGCACCATAACATCTGGAGTCCAGAGTATCTTGTTTTATTTTAAAGATTTAGAGACTTTCCCAGAAATCCCTCCTGCAGAGTTTCCACCTATATTCCATTATCCAAAACTAGAGTACATGCCCATTCCTAAACCAGCCCATTACTAAACCAATTACTGGCCAGAACACAGACTTTCCATGATTAGTCAAATGACTCAAGCTCTCTTGGGTTGGGTAAGTCCTCTGTCCCAGGTCCCCTGTGATAGACGCTGATAAAATTTAACAATAAAGTGGGATTAGAGTGAGTGGCTGGGATCCCAGAAGACAAAATGATTTCAGAATAAAACACTGAGAGTTTTTACAAACCACAAAATCCCACCTGTTTTCAAAGTGCATTCATTAGCTCTTTCATTAAGTCTTCTCTGGTTATCTTAACCTGAAGTAGCCACTCCTATGAACTTAAAACCTTGAGTCCAAGCCCATAATGAAGTCATTCCTACTTTCTTTCTTTATATCAAAAAACCTCAACCCCATATCTTATGTATCTGGTCTACTCCACCTTCAGAATACATTCAGAATCCAATCTCTTTTCACCACCTTCAGACCCAGGCTTGGGACCAGGCCAGCTTCATTTCACACTGGATTATCAGAGCAACTTTCTCCCTGGCCTCAGACTTCTCTTGTTGCACCCTGAGGGTCTGTCCTCCTATGGAAGAATCCTCTCAAGATGGCAATCTCATCATGTCACTGCTCTGCTAAACAAACAAACAAACAAACAAACAAAAACCCTCAATGGCTTCAGAATAACATTCAAAATCCTCACCAAGGCCTGCAGTGCCCTCTGATCTTCCCTGTCACCTCTCTGACCACATCTCCTGCCCCAAGCTTCTTGCTCACCACCCTCCAGTCACATGATCTATTTGTCCTTTTTAGGACACTCCAAACACACTCTCTCCTCAGAACCTTTGCACCTGCTACTTACCTTCCTTGGAAAATTCTTCTAGATACTCAGCTGACTTGTTCTTTCTCTTTAGATTTTGACTTAAACATCACCTTGCCTGAGTGGTCTCCCCCGATCTCCCATCTGAAAAACCCACCCTCCCTCAACCCTGTCACTCTACCCTCCCTAATCTGCTTTACTTTCCTTCAAAGCACCTGTGACAGTGATGTATTATATATTTATTTCTTTATACTCTGTCTTGTGTCATTAGATATAAGATGTATGTAGCCAGGGGCTTTAGCTCTTGCTCACTGGCTTAGCCTTAGTACTTAATGCAAAACAGCATGTAACAGGTGTTCAATAGAGGTTTTTAAATAATTGTGTATTCCTTTAACTTTTGTCATCCACCTTGTACATTTGGGGTGGTCTCAGGCTGTTACCTTTGCCCGCACACATCCTGACTCTACAACAGGAACATAAGCTTCTTAAAGGCCACAGTTGAGTCTTATAGCACAACGCTTTATATGAAGACTGCGCTTAAGTTTTTGTTATTGACATTTAGAAGGATAATACATTAGATAGTAACAGCTGTTGTCATTTTACCTAACCCATTCTTGGCAGCCCCTGAAAAGCTAAAGTATAGGACCGGACAGTATATTTTGGAGTGGGTGTGGGGTTTGGTGTTCTGTCCCAGAAAAGGGAGCAATTTAAGTCCCTGAGCAAGAAGAGGGTAGCATCTCCCTGGCACCTAAAGGAGAAAACAGGGGCACATTTGCTGCCCCACAATTTCCCCTAGAACTGGTCTTTCCACTTTGTTTACAATTCAGCAGTTCTTTTTAACTGAGTAGGCCTCACTATAATTGGTGGCAAAGGTCACTAAACAGATGCTAAACAGAAGCAGAACAAAGTCAAGGGTGGCTAAGGTCACCTAAATTCATTGCTTAAATTTAGGAAGGAAACTCAGAGTTACTTCAGGTCCTAAACCTCCCAGACCCACTGGTGCCGACAAGGAACCTTGGAAAACACGATGACGTGCATGGAGGTGCCAAGAGAGGCACCTGCGTCCAAGGACAGCAGCTCCTGTTGGCCCGCGCTCCCTCCTGCACCGCTCTCCCTCCCACCTCCTCGTGGTAAGGCCACTTATCAGACTCCAGGGAACCAGGCCACTCTCGAACGTGGATAGCATTACACCTGCCAGAGAAGGGACAGAGGAGCAGACTGAAGACAGTGCTTAAAAGAAGACAGAGGTATCATTGAAAGTGCGCTAAGGCAAAAAGGCCCACTGCAGTAACAGCAGAGCATTGTTTGAAGCGAGTGTGTCCAGAAGAGTCCTGAATGCAGGAGTCAGGCGTGAGGTGGTCAGAGGACACAGAGCAAGCGCCCTGAGCTGACAGCACACGGAACAGGGTTTATCTTAAGCAAAAGACTCCTTCTAGAGTGTTCTAGCATTCCACAGAACGAAACAAAAAGCAGATGGGTTGTTTTGGGACTTGTTTATATATTTTTGACCTTTGTGAAGCTTCCAGGGCAGGGTTAGGACTGAAGAGAAGGGGTATTTTAGGTAAATACTGTGCTGACACGTTCTCCACTCTGGGAGAATGGAGGCCTTCTTAATCAGATCATCTGCCCCTTGAGAAACAGGCACTTAAGCTGAAGGACCTTCATTTTCCTGTCTAGTGCAAGTCTGGCTAGAGTAAACAACAATTTGATACACCACACCGATCTGCTTGCACCTTCTTAAAGGACTAAGTAAGGATTACTATACTCTCTTGCCTTCAAGTCATACTCACTGAGCAGACATGCAAAAACAGCAAAATGCAAAACAGCAGCCTGGACTCTGGGAGGATAGTGGAATGGTTCAGACCTAGGGTCCTGAGATTTGTGGTAAGCTTGTTATTCACAGATAACCTCCCGAGTTTCTACCTAGTAAAGCTGGGCTGGGGTGGGGCCAAATAGCTACACATTAGAGTCACCTGGATATTAAAAACAAAAACAAAAAAAATAGCTGAGCTGAACATGGTGGCACATGCCTATAATCCCAACTACTGAGAAGCTGAGCCAGAACCATCACAAATTCAAGGTCAGCCTGGGCAATGAAGGGAGCTCTCATCTCAAAATAAAATTTTAAAAACGAGCTGAGCAGCCGGGCACGGTGGCTCAAGCCTGTAATCCCAGCACTTAGGGAGGCTGAGACAGGAGAATCGCGAGTTCAAAGCCAGCCTCAGCAACCGTGAGGCGCTAAGCAACTCAGGAGACCCTGTCTCTACATAAAACACAAAATAGGGCTGGGGATGTGGCTCAGTGGTCGAGTACCCCTGAGTTCAATCCTCAGTACCAAAAAAAAAAAAAAAAAAACACAAGCTGAGCGGGACTGGGATTGTGGCTCAGTGGTAGAGCGCTTGCCTCGCATCTCGCATGCATGAGGCAATGGGTTTGAGCCTTAGCACCACATAAAAATAAAGATATTATCCATCTACAACTAAAAACAATATTTTTAAAAAAACAGGCTGAGGATATAACTCAGTGGTAGAGTGCTTGCTTAGCATGTGCAAGGCTCTGGGTTCAATCCCTAGTACTGCAAAAATGAAGAAATAAAATAAACTGATAGCTAGCTGGGCACAGTGGCACATACTAGTAATCCCAGCTACTTAGGAAGCTGAGGCAAGAAGGTCATTTGAGCTCAGGAGGTGAAGACCAGCCTGGGCAACATAGACTCATACACACACTATATATATACATATATATTATTATTATATATTATATATATAATACACAATTATGCACAAACCCATATATATATACACACTATATATACACTGTATATATACGTATGTATTATATATAATGTATATACACATGTGTGACATATACATATATACATGTATATATACTATATATATATGGGGTAGTGCATGATTATGTATTGTATATTTATATATATACATATACACACATATATGTGTATACATATATTTCTGATATTAGTTGATCTGGTGTGAGACTTGGGCATTGTTTAAAGCTCTCCAAGACTGAGTATATAGCTCAGTGGTAGAGCGCTTTCCTAGTATGCACCAAAGGGTTCCATCCCCAGCACCACAAAAATAAATAAATAAATAAAAAGGAGACCACAGCTTATTTTCAATTTGCCTACAGAAAATGTCCTGAATAGCTGAAGACCACAGGAGACCATGAGATCCAAATTAGACATAAACCTAGATTTGGGGGAAAGTGTTTCTGCTCTCTCAGATACAAATTATATATTTTAAAACCTATGTAAATGCAAGCAATTACCCTTTTTGGTAATGTGTCCAGTAAGCAGCACTGGTATAAAACATTTTGTAAGCTGCTACTAAGAAGCAGGAAAAGTAATAATCTTTAACAATTACTGAGCAGCTAGGACATTCCAAGTACTCTTTCGAGTGTTTCCATTTTAACTTAATTTAATTCCCACAGCACTTGAATGGTGTGGAAACTGTTATCATCCTCCATTTAACAAATAAGGAAACTGAGGTGCTGGTAGAAGAAATTTGTCCAAAACCACACAAATAATAAGTGGCAGAGCTGGCGGTCAAATTTTGGTGTGTATCTGAATTACCTACAGAGACTGTTCCAAGTACAAATGACCAAACACCATTCCAGAACAACTGCATTTGGATCTCCTGGGGTGAATCTTTATCAAAATTATTTTTAACCAATTCTCTGAAGAGTCAATTATTGACCAAGATGTGAGACCACAGTTGGTATTTAAAATGAAGTTTTCAAATTAGATTATCCTGGGTACAATTCTTTCTCTACCACTTATAACTGGAATCTCTGAACAATGTACCCACTCTCTGTCTGAGCTTTTAGTTCTTTAGGGGTAAACAAATGATCCATCCGTGTTTAGTTTCAAGGACGGTTCCAAGCATCACCTGGGTCTAAGGCACTTAACACAAATGCAGGAACACTGCATCTACAGAAGGACATTTTGAGACATAAACCAGGTCTTCCCTTTTGCCCTCAATACTAAACACTTCGCAGCAACCCTCTGCCCTGTAGACATGACATGCCCCACTTCAGGGAAGAGTAGGGTTGTCACAGCTCGAAAGCCAAAAAAAAGGAAAGTGCTTAGTTTTGAGATTCAGATGAGATTACTGAATGTAAGACCTAGACTTGGTATTTTGGAGCATTGAGGAACCATTTGAGCCTAACCAGTTAGACTCAATCCCTCTCTCTCTTCCCTCTCTCTTTCATAATGTCAAATCCTTCATTATACATAAAGTAAATAATCTCCTTTCTTAAGCTTCCCAGGACCTTACCACCTGTTAATTCCAAGACCAAATTTACAACTTGAACAATAAATGCATAAAACTGAAAGTCACTTCTGGATGTCGTCCAAGGCGGTAATCAACATTATCAATAACGTCAATTATGTTGTAAGATTAGTTGCTTCCCTGAGGTAGCTAGTTAAGTAGGAATTCTTGCTAACTTTCAGCAGAAGGTTCTGGTTTCTTGCACTGAGTCTTATCTTATTCCTGATTTTTGCTTCAATCACAACCCTAGGCTTTACCATCCATTGCAAGCTGAGATCCTTGACTCTCAGATAACCTTATAGAAAAATCAGTTATGCATCTCTGTGGGCCATTTCATTTGTGCCTGGAGAAAACTAAGGCAGGAGGATCATCTCAGGCAAAACAGAAGTGCAGGTTTGGTCTACCACTCTTTTTCCAAGACAGCTCTCCTATTCATGTTGTGATACATTAGTATCTATACTGGACCATGGCTTCCTTTTGTCATCTTCTAAAAAGGTTTCTTCACATAAAGAGATAATATTGATTCTTTGTCCCCAGACTGGAGTTAAGTTCATGCCACTTGACTCAAGCCATCCCCAAGCTCCTCCATTCTAGACATATAGCACAATTTTTGTTAAGAGACTAAAGGGTCTCCCTGGTGAATTGGGATTTAGGTCATTCTTTTAGAATTCTGGGTTTAATTCACTGCTGGCATTTATGAAGTACTTTAGGAGGAACATCTGAGACAAATGAGTCATCTTGGTCCTTCTATTTCTTCTATTTCCCATTATTTTCTAACTTAAACATTTCAAGAGTAAGGATTAATATATCCTCCCAGCACTGGCAAGAGTCAAGTCATTCTGTAAAACATATTGGAAAATTAATGGACTTCCATTTGGGGAGAAGTAAACAAAAGCAGATAATATATATGCCTGTTTATCTACAGACACACGGTATTGGAAAGTGAAGAATGGTCCAATAGTTCTAAGCTGGGCTTGTTGTTAGGTTTTAAAAAAAGTCCAACCAGCCAACCACCAATTTGGTTTTTCTCCAGCTGTCAGCTGAAATCAGAGAGAAGTAAAATGTTAAATTGAGGGGTGTTTTGAGGAGCTAAGAATATGCTACATTTTCATCCATGTTCTCCAAGTCAAACCTCTTTATTTGGTAGAGGGCTGCTCTCATACTTGGGACTCCCAGGGGATGTTGAGAGGACCCTTACTCCCATTGTGGTTAGGGTCTTATAACTGAGTGAAACAGATATAGGTAGAAAAGCTCCTCAAATTAATCACCAGGGTAATTTGGAGAATTGAGGCTGCAAGAAGCAGCCAGAGGGGGGATGGAGTTGTAGCTCAGTGATGGAGTGCTTGCTCAGCACCACTTACAAATAAATAAAAAATAAAGGCCCAAGGGATTATAGCTCAGTGATAGAGCGCTTGCCTTGAATGCGTGAGGCACTGGGTTCCAACCTCAGCACTGCATAAAAATAAATAAAGATATTGTGTCCACCTACAACTAAAAAAAAATTTTTTTTTAAAAATAAAGGTCCATCAACTAAAAAAAACATGGACTTTTATTTATTTATTTATACACAGTGCTGAGGATTGAACCCAGGGCCTATACAACATGCCAAGCAAGCACTTTACCACTGAGCTACAACCTCAGCCCTAAAAAAAAGAAATTTTAAAAAGCAGCCAGAGGCATTCAGAGGCCAGGGCTGTTGAGGCTCTATGAAGGCACCCTCTGTTGAGGCACTTGACAATATAGAGGATGAACTAACTTATCAACCTCAGTGTTTAATCTCCCCATCTAAAGTGCAAATATATCCTCCTAACTATCTCATAAAACCATTATGAAAAGTGGTCAACTTACTTCTGTACAAATGTACACTCGATGTCACAAAAGTTTGTTTGTTTAAATATTTTTTTAGTTGTAGATGGACATAATACCTTTATTTTATTTTATTGATTTTTATGTGGTGTCAAGGATCGAACACAGTGCCTCACACATGCTGGGCAAGCGCTCTACCACTTAGCCACAACCCCGGCCCTGTTTGTTTGTTTTAACTATGCTGGGGATTGAACCCAGAACCTTGTGCATGTGTGTGTCCAGATCAATGTTGCCCAGGCTAGTCTTAACCTCCTGAGCTCAAGTGACCTTCCTGCCTCAGCTTCCTAAGTAGCTGGGATTACTAGTATGTGCCACTGTGCCCAGCTAGCTATCCATTTATTTTATTCCTTTAATTTTTCGGTACTAAGGATTGAATCCAGGGCCTTACACATGCTAGGCAAGGGCTTTTCCACTGAGCTACATCTCCAGCTGTTTCTATTTTATTTTGAGAAAGGTTCTTGCTAAATTGCCCAAGCTGGCCTTGAACTTGTAATCCTTATGCCTCAGATTCCTAAATAACTGGGATTACAGTTGTAAGCCACTGCTCCTGACTTCACATGAGATATTTTGATAGACATTAGTATAGCACCCTTCAGTTTGTAAAGTATTCTTAGATGCATGATCTTATTTGATCCAGTTGTATACAAGCCTTATCAAAATGTGCAATTATCATGAGCTATCAGGAAATAGTGGAAGTACTGAAGCTCTTCAGAATCTATCAGGGAAAGCCAACAATGTGGTCTTATGAAGAAATATCAATTTATTTGATAACAGGAAAAAAAAGCAAATTGCAGGATAGTTTGTACAATGTGAATCCATTTGTGCAAAAGAAATATGTGTGCAGCTATATATGTATGTAGATGGCTTTGTTTGGTTTTTGTAGTGTTAGAGATTAAACCCAGGGCCTCATGCACACTAGGCAAGCTCTCAACCACTAAACTACATCCCCAGCTCCTTGGTAACTATAATCTATCTAAATTTAGCATCATTTCTATACAAATACATAGATGTGTAAGTACAGACTTTCAAATGTTTATATACACACACAACACATACACACATATATAATTTTAGAATGAACATTATTTTTTCTTTTTAGATGCTGGGAATTGAATCCAGGGCCTCACATATATAAGCATATATTCTACCACTGAACTACAACACTGGACCCAAACATTATTTTTTGCTGTTTATTTTATATATATGTGTAATAATATATAATATTTTATAATTAAAAACATTATTTTAAGGTAAAAGTAAGAACACTCATCAGTGTTAGCAGTTCTTTTTCCCACTCCACTTAAAGGAAGACAGGTGGTTAGTGTGTTGCTCAAAGGTTCCATACAATCCCTGTGATGCCGAGGCTAGCATGACAGTTGTGTTATTGAAGAAGGGCATCTTTTACAATTGAGGACAACTCAAACTCATCTGTAGGTGGTCTAGTCCATGTTTAAGTCAGAGGACCAAAATAATTAAGGATTGAATATAACTTACATCCACCCAATTGACCATCTAGCCAAGGACTTGCAAGAGTCAGGGATAGAAATCATGGCAAGTAGAAATCATGGCAAGTCCTCTTCCAACTACTGTGGAGGTGACGAGGTATGAGGAAACAAAAGGGAATGTGAATAAGGCATTTTGAGTTCTGAATTTCAGCACTGCTTACTTTGTGTCAATAGGCATAATGTAAAGGTCTCTGGGCTTCAATGTCCCTCTCTGTTAAATGCAACCAAAAATACTTATAGCACAGGATTATTTCATACACACATCTCAAGTGTCAGTCTAGAGAAATGATGTTAAATTGTTAGAGCTAGATAGCACACCCAGTGACCAATTAGACTTTGCTGGTAACCCACATTCATTTCATCAGATCGAACTTCTGCCCTTGGTGTACATTGTAGACTCACTCCTAGGCATTCACAAACATTAATAAATTGGGTATGTTTTATTTGCCAGGAAATAATACTGATTGTCAATTCTTCTACAAACAAACCGATACACTAGAGGTTGTGGCTCTGCAAATAAAACCCACATCCCTCTAAAATGTAGGGTGCTTTGAGAGACCATCAAGTAGAGGAAAGAGACTCCCACAATCTCCTTCCTTCCTTTTTCTAAATTTACTCTTAATTAGAAATCCCCCAATCACTCCCCTCCCCTCCCCTTAGACTTCCCCAAAGACCAAGTGTACCACACCTAAAGAACTGAACCCTGAAAAACTTTCCAGGTCTCCTTAACCTTCTAGGAATTCCCTTGTGGGGGTGGGGAGAGGTTTTGGTGCAGAGATTCAACTTGCCAGAAGTTGTGTAGTCTCAGTTTTCTAAGCTGTAAAAGAAAGAACTACGGATTATTAAAATTTCTTCTAGTCCTACCTTATTATATCTAAAATTCTCTTTCTCAGATCTTCCCATTTTACCACCCTAGTTCATACAATCACCACCTCTTACCTGGATCATTGCAACTGCTTCTAGTCTTGATCCTCCAAAACCATGCTGAGAGTTTGCAAAATGATCTTCCTAAAATGCAGATCTGTCTTGAGTGTGTTCGTGACATTCATTACCTCCAAAATAAATCTCAACTTCTCAACCCAGCCCTCAAATGATGTCTACCTTTCCAGCATCATCTCCTGTCACGTCCCTCATATGCAACTCTCTGAGCAAACAGAATTCCTTACAATTCCTCTCATACTTCCCTACTTTGCATATGCTATTCCCTTTAACTGGACTGTCTCTCCCTGAGAACATTCCTGCATTTGCCTAGCAGCTCTCCCTTCAAAGTTTAGTTCAAGTAGCACCTTCTCCACAAGGCAATCACCTGCCTCACTTCTGAGCCCCAGTAGGACCCTGTGAAATAAATCTCTCATAGTATTTATCATACAGGATCATAATAGTTGTTTTCTAAAAAGAGGCTGCCTTTTTACTCTGGCAAAGGATTCAGAACTAATGGCATCACTAGGGCAGGTGAGACTTGAGAAAGGGGCAGATATGCAGGTCCCTTGTTCTGCTGGATCCTGCAAAAAGGGGAGTCATTTGGAGTGCAGCAGGATGCACCTGAGGAGGAACTCCATGTGGCTCTTTCATTTTAGAGGTAAGTTGAAAGGAACTTTTCTAGGGGACTAGATATTTGGGGGTTCACACACTAGCAGCATGAACTTAAGAGGGCTGCTTCTTAGGGAAATGCTGTGAAATGCTTGGAGGCCTGCAGGTGTCCTGATCCCATATGCAGCTGAGGTTAGAAGAGGAAATCCTGGGGAATGATACTGGCCAAATTATATTGCTATATTGTGTGCATGTATGAATATGTAACAACAAATCCCACCATGATGTACAACTATGATGCACCAATAAAAAATATATGGCATAAAGAGAAAGGAAGTTAAGGTTGGGTACTGCCAGCCCCTCTTCTGGGGAAGGGGGAAACTAGCCTATTGCCAGGTAAAAAGAACTCTTGGGACCATTCATTAGACAATCCTATATGTCACATCACACTTTCTTCACATATCCCACAAACCTAGCTAAGTAACCAGTACACCCAAAAGATGCTCAAATAATAATGATATTCTGGGCATGGTGGCACGCATCCATAATCCCAGTAGTTCAGGAGGCTGGGGGAGGAGGATTGTGAGTTCAAAGCCAACCTCAGCAATTTAGCAAGGCTCTAAGCAACTTAGACTCTATCTCAAAATAAAACATAAAGAGGGCTGGGGATGTGGCTCAGGTTAAGTATCCCTGGGTTCAATCCTTGGTACCAATGATGATGATGATAACTGGTACCACTTTTTGCTTTTTTTTTTTTTGCCTCAAACTCCTGGACTCAAGTATTCTCCTGCCTTAGCCTCCCAAGTAGCTGGTACCACAGACACATGCCCCTACATCCAAACTTGGTACCACTTTGCATGCAAATAAGTTGACATTTTATCACTAGTTCTCACAATGACTAGGCAAGATAGGCATTATTTTCATATTATAAATGAGGAACCTTAAGCTAGAGAAAGATAAAGGATGTGGCCAGATCATGCAACTGGTTAATAGTGCAGTTGGAATCCTTCCCCAAGCTACATAGCCTGTTAGTATGAAGGTCAGTCTCTTTCTCTGTGTGTATATGTGTCTCTCTGTATGTTGTCCCTCTTTTCATCCACAGGTAGGTACTCATTACTTTTCCTAAATTCCATGTCTTCAGTACTCTCCTACTGAAATGTGCTCCACCAGTGAGATCTTTTGATTTTTTTACATTGTCACAGGCTGGCCTGGATTTTTTCCCTTCTACCCAGTCTAGTCTGCTTTCTAACTTACAAATGCAATGCGTACTTGATAAGTAGTGGTCAACCGCTTTTATTAAAAGCTCCAAGTAAGGAAATTGAAAAGTAAATTAGGAGCAGAAGAAACAACAAGGAGGCAGAGACAGGAACTAAACTTGGTTCTTTGGTAGGGCGCTTGTGGGGGACAGAGTGACCCATGGTCAGTCACACTTGGGTGCTGAAACAGGAAAAATCCCTGGCCTTTTCACTCAGCAAGATGCCCAAGGAACAAACCAGAAGATGATGACTCTGGCAGAGGAAGCTTAGTATTCCCCAGAGATGTCTAAGACCTGCCAATCACCATCCTCCTCCCCCACTTCCCCATCAAAAGCATTTATTAAACAGCCTAATTATTAAACAAGGCAGGTGGAAGAGAAAGTGGGAAATTGGAGGGTTGAGTGAAGCTTTTAAGAAAGCCAGAAAAATGATTCAGTGTGTGTAACACCTCATTTGGAGAACAAAGTGAATGTTCCCGATCCAGCCAGGTGCATTCTTAAACCTGTAGGGGAGAGATAGGGAAACAGACCATTTTTTTCCTCTCGGTCACAAATACTGTGAGCTCAGAGCTGAACTGCCAAGCTTTTAGAATAAATCCAGAGGATTTATTCTCCCAACAAGGCCAGAGAACTGACAGAATCACAAGCAAGAATAATGTCTGTTCAAGTCAATGCTTAGAATATTCTAAGCATGAAGATATTTTATTAGCAAATTGACTAGACTATCAGCACCTCTGGTTTAAAAAAAAAAAAAGTAGTCTTATTTTTGAATCCTAGGATGGAGTGTGGCATAGAGTGGATACTCAATAAATGCTCAGTAGAATAAAACTGAAGGCAGGAGCTGAGTTGTACACAACCTCATAATCCAGCAATGAGACGGGAACTAAACTTGGTCCCTTGGTAGGGCCCTTGGGGACAGAGTGACCCATGGTCAATCAAGCCTGGGTGCTGAAACAGGAAAATTACTGTAGGCATTAATGAATGAGAAATGCAGTTGTAGGTATGCCCTGGAAAGAAAGCATATACCTTTGTAAGCAGTGATATTATCTTCCTAGTTATTCAATACGTCCCTATTCTCTTCTTAATTTTGTTTTGATTCTGTCCCCTTAGAAGTCAGAGCTTTTTCTAAACTAACTAGCTGCTACAGGGAGCCGATTCTGCTGGCTTTCCTCCATCCTGGTGAAGAGTCAAACAATCCAGAACTTCTAGAGCCCTCCAGACACTAGTCAGGCTCCTGGGGTGGTTGCAAGAACTGGTCCAATTTGTCTCCTGCTTTCCTACCCTCCCCCACTGCACCTCCCTTCCCTCTGCTCTGTCCTCTCTATGTTCTTTGTGTTGGTTGAGTTTGGACTCCCTTTGCTCAGCAGCTCCCTGCTTCTGCCACGTTAGCAAATCTCATCTCTCTCAATTTAGCACATTTACATAGAAAGTACATCTGGAGGGCTGGGGATGTATCTCAGTGGTAGAGAATTTGCCTATCACATGCAGGGGCCTAGGTTCAATCCCCAGCAACACACATACACACAGACATCTGGAATTTATGGGTAGCCAAGAAAGTGTGTACATAGAACATGTGTATGTGGCTATAGGGGGTAGGGAAGACTGAGGTAGAAGCAGGGAGGAGCAGGCTTTACCTCACAAGAGTCCAAAGCAGAGGGACGGATGGCAGGGCCAGCTGGGCTTTCTTTCTCACTCACAAATAGAGATAGGTATAAGTCACTGAAAGGGTTTCATTTGGGAGCAAGGTGCACTCCAATATATCAATTCCCTTCACAAACACATGAAAGCCGCCTATTTCACAGCTGAGAAACTGAAACTCAGAGAGGTTAGGCGAATTCCTAATCACCCCGCAGGCCAAGTTGGGTACCTTTCCTCAAGGTTTCTCTGCTCTCATGGGAATGCTGTCTTAGCCTTTATCAAATGGTGAGGTAGTACTTATATCTTTTTCTACTCAATTTTCTGTACGTTCACTGAGGACAGGAATTGTGTCTTACATTTTTGTAATTCTCAAGGATAAAACCTTCTATACAAGTCTGTTGAATGACTGACTTGCCCAAGGTCACCCAGCTAATACACAGTAGAGCTTGGACCAGAACCAAGACCCCTGTCATCTCTGCTGTTCTCCCAGGACTTTCTGGAAGAGAGCTGGCTGTAGACTATAATAATGCTAATCAAGCACTTGGTAGTTTTATTAACTGTATGAAGAATTTTTTTTTAAACTTTTTTTGCCAGGTGCAATTGTGCACACCTGTAATCCTAGCAACTTGGGAGGCTGAGGCAGGAAGATCACCAAGTTTGAGGCAGCCTGGACAACCTAGTGAGCCCTCAGCAACTTAACAAGACCCTGTCTCAAAATAAAAAATAAAAATGACCAGGGATGTGGCTCAATGGTAAAACACCCCTGGGTTCAATTCCCAGCACCACAACAAACTAATAAAAAGAAAACCTTCTCCTCTCTTGATATTGTCAGAAATTCTAGGCAGTTACTCAGAGCTGAGCTGGCGTCACATCTATAATCTCTATGATCCTGAAATGGTAGAATTGATCACATCTTCAGAGGAAGACTTTGCTGATGAATTTGAACACTTTGAAGTAACTGGGGAAATTCTCAGGTAGGCGAAAAGTTACCACCCTTTCTATATGCCAGTGAATACTTCACCTCTGTTCAGGATGCATATGAAAACAATCACAACTTATAATGTATACTGTGCTTTTACTGTTTTGTTTTTGTTTTTGCTTTCTGTGGTGCTGGGGATGGAACAAAGGGCCTCAGACATGGTAGGCAAGTACTCTACCACTAAGCTACATACCCACCCCTTTTGATTTTGTGACAGGGTCTCACTAAGTTGCCCAGGCTGGCCTCCAACTTGTGATCCTTCTGCCTCAGCCTCCCAAGTCTCTGGGATTACAGATGTGTGCCATCATACCCAGCTGTACTTTTAACTCTTTGAAACATTTTCACATGTATTCTGAAGCTCTGAACCTTATCCCTTTTAAATGGATCAACTTCTGAAAACCTCCAAAAAGAATAAACATTTAGCTTCAAAAGCTTTGGGACCAGCATGGATGTTTCAAGGAAAACAAACTTTTCACCAGTGCCAAGAATTTGTGAAAGTGACTCAGATCAGTTAGATTAGTACATATAAGTTAGCAAAGTATTTCCTGGCCACTTTTGCAGGTTTCTAAATAGAGCCTGCTATATAGAAGGTGCTTGATAAAAAAAAATTTGCTGAATATCTGAGTTAACAGACGTATTTTCAGTTTCCTTACCTTTGTCTTGTTTTCTCTTTCTTCCTCTTCTTCTTCCTCTTCCTCTTCTTCTTTTTTTATTGTTCTAGGAATTGAACCCAGAGCACACACTCTACCACTGACCTATACCCTCAGCCCAGCTTTTAATTTTAAAAATATACCTTAGGCTTGTTGTAAAAACAAAACAAAACTCAGAAATATATAAAATATATACCTCCATCCTGATCTCTTCAGAGGTAACCACTATGGACAATTTGATATCTAGTTTTATTACAAAAGTGGAGACATTTGATAAATATTCATTTTTTCCTTGTTTCACTTTGTATGAAAAAAAATGATGCCTCATTCTTTTTAATGGTCTCTTCATATTTGTTAGCATGTGTAGCAGACACTGCCAGTGTTCTGCTTAGATAACCTTGGAAACCATTGTTTCCACATGTGGTAGCCTGACTTCTGATGGCCAGTATCTCCATCTTGTTAAACAACTCCCTACAGCCACTAAGGCCAATTTGCCTATGGATTAATGTGCTTCTGGGAGACAGCCTTGATCCAATAACTCCAAGATGTGTGATTATAAATACTTGGCTCTCTGGCCCTTGGTTAGGATGATTCTGACGCCTGTTTTGCAGTTTTCAGAGTTTCCCTAAAAAGTTAAACTTCAGTCGCTCTAGTTTTTATGGCTTAATAACACACCCTTTAGTGGCTGTCTACTATTCCTTGTGTCACTTCCCCATTTACCTACTTACACTTCCCAGATATGCACTTGAATCCTAGTCACCAGCTGCTTATAGGAGAATACAAAGTAAGACACCACAGACTTGCTGTCGTTTGTTTTATTATTTTCTTATCAATAGCCATTTAGGTAGTTTATGGATTTTGTGAGGGAGGTGTCGGGCACTGGCATTTGAACCCAGGGCATCATGTACACTAAGCAGGTGTTCTACCATTGAGCTATGCCCCCAGCCCTGCAATTTCTAACAGAAATAAGACTGCAATAATACAATAATACAATATCCATGTAGCTGAAATATCTGCACATATTCCTGAATCATAAATGTTAGGTCAAAGGGAACTCATATTTGGTATTTAGGAGATCCTGCCAAACTGGCCCCCCCAAATGGCTTCATTAATAATAATCCTTACCAATAGTTTATTATAATGTACTTTAACCCTTCTCTTGCCAACATTAGCTATATAGGTATTTTATTTTTTCCGATTAGTTAGACAAAACTGTATGTACTCTACAGGCTTGTTGTATCACATTTTAATTTGGACTTCTTAGATAAATTAGGAAAAACATTGCAGCATTTGGGGTGGCTATCTATTGATGGGAAGAGTACACAAGGAAATAATAGACACACTCAATATAGACAATATCAACGTCTGGATTTAATTAACTGGCAATATAAAATCTTATCAGCAGTGGGTGGCTAAACAGAGCAAAGGTAGATGTCTCCATACAGCTTTCCCTGGTCTTCAGGCCTAGTTGTGGAGCACACCATGTACACAAGGGGTCAAGCCTGATGCAGAGAAGTTCAAGCTTTGCTATGTCTTAACCAGCCTCACTATACTCAGGGGTTTTGTTGCTCTTTAATAAGGTCTTTATACATTGAAGTCATATTTCTGTTTGAGGGATGTCACCAACCTAGGGCTCTCCCTGTTCTTCAAACAAACTTAACAAGGCCAGGTGTCACTGAACAAATAAACTCTGCTTGTACCTTTCCAACTTTCTGGAAAGCATTTCCCTGGATACTATTCCTTGCCTATGGATTAATCTTCTTTGTCTGGATGGTTCTAAAGCTGAGTGTGGTCTGAAAACCACAATTAAAATCTATTTTTAACCCAGTGTGATGTTGCAGGCCTGTAATCCCAGAGATTCTGGAGGTGGAGGCCAGAGGATTGCAAGTTTGAGGTCAGCCCGGACAACTCCGTGAGACTCTGTCTCAAAATAAAAACTAAAAAGGGTGGGGGGTGTAGTTCAGTGGTAGAGTATACTCGGGTTCAATCCCCAGTACTGAGAAAAGTCTATTTTTATCTGGGCGTGGTGGTACATGTCTGTAATTTCAGTGACCTAGGAGGCTGAGGCAGGAGGATTACTAATTTGAGGCAAGCCCAAGCAGTTTAGTGAAATCCTTAGCAACTTAATAGACCTTGTCCCAGATTTAAAAAGGGCTGGAGATGTAGTTCAGTGGTAGAGAGCACCTACAGGAAAAAAAAAATACACACACACACACACACACACATATGCACACATATATATTTTTATAGTCTATAATCCCAGAAACTCTGGAGGCTGAGGCAGGAGGATCACAAGTTCCAAGCAGCCTGAGCAAATTAGTGAAATCCTATCTCAAAATAAAAAATAACAGGGCTGGATGTAGCTCAGTGGTTAAGCATCCCTAGTTTAATCCCCAGTACAGGAGGTGAGGAGATTTATTTTTAGCTGGATGTGGTGGCACATGCCTGTAGTCCCAGCATTTAAAAGCTAAAGCAGAAAGATCACTTGATCCCAGGAGTTAGAGGCTAGCCTAGGCAACATGGAGAGATTCCAGTCTAAAACAAAAATCTATTTTTCTAAAATTATTTGTTCATATGCTCAGTGAAAATTGTATTTCTTATGTGAGTGACCAGTTCATATCCTTTGTCCATTTTTCTATTGACTTATCTTTGTTCTTTGTATTTACTTACTGATATTTTTATATATTGTGAATATTAACACTTTCCTTGTTATATATGTTGTTGATGTTCTCTTAATCTATTGCTTCTTACTTGCCTTTGTTTATAGTAGTTTTTAATTTTTATTCAGCAATATCTGCATCTTTTCATTCATGATTTGGAGTTTTGTGTCTTTCTTAGGAAAGTCATTCATTCCTACTCATAAATCATCTAAGTAATAACTTATTTTGTCTTCGAGTCCTTCATTTCTTTTTAAATATTTTAGATCTTTAATCAATCCACAATTTATTTTTGTGCATGATGTGGAAAAGAAATATACCCAGGGAATTTTATCATTTTTGCTGCTCCTACAAGACAGACAATGTCCCCATTCCATTTTCTGTGTGGTTATTGCTAATATGTGGAGTACATGCTTAGTTTGAAGTTCCAATTTCATTATCTCTCACTGTCTCATCTCAGCAGGAACCACATCTTTATGTTGAAGGAAAATCCTTTCGGAATAGTCAGCATCCCTGTGGTGTGGCCATTAAACACTTCTCTCTCTTGGCCTCTGTTTCCTCATCTGTTAAATGGAGAAGTTGGACCCAACATTCTGGTCTCTTCCTGAATTAATAAATGCTAAGATTTTAAACAACTGTATCCTTTCTGGCCAAGAGGCAGTTCAATTTCAAAAGGGAAAAAATTGAATCCTGTATCTCTAGTTGTTAAAGGGCATTGAACTTATTTACACTTGAAAATGAAACCAAGGGTTGTGAAGATTGGCATCCCCTGCTCTTGGATTCAATACGTTGGCTATATTTAGCTAGAACTAGCACCTTGGGGAATAGGATACTTGCAATACAGAGCTAAGAGCAGGGTAAGGTAGCCATTCAGAACTTACCTGCTGACCTTGAAAGGATGGGCTTCTTTCCAGGTAAAGGACAAGGGATGTAGCAGTGGTCTCCTGCTTCAGGAAACTCCTTTTTCAAATGATCTGGTATTGCTGGGTGCAATGGTATATGCCTATAATCCCGGCAACTTGAGAGGCAGGAAGTCACAAGTTTGATGCCAGCATCAGCAACTTGGATTCTGTCTCAAAACAAAAATACATAGATCTGCAGATGTAGCACAATGGTAAAGCATCCCTGGGTTCAATCTCCAGTAACTGTTCCCTGCACCCCTGCGAAAGACCCAATGACCTGGCATTGGAGAGTTTGCCAGGCCTGGTCTGACAGTCCAAACTTGACCAAGGGTTTTAGTGATATGTGAACCCATATAGCTGGTGCTGTCCCCCAAGTGGTTTTAACTATAAATCCAGAGAGAAGTTTGATATTTAACTATCCAAAAGAAGTACAAGGATTCACTGAGTGCCAGGTAACCTACAATTCTTACCAAACTTCTAGGTCAGCGTTGATTTGTGTTATATTCAACCATTTACTTTAAATTTTTCCAGCATAGGTAGTATGATATATATGTCATCTATACCCTAGGAGTTGTTAATTAACACCCAGAGTCCCCTAAACAATATGAACTCCTCAGAAGTGAAAAGAACCTCAAAGACCATAAGTAGAACTCTAGGCAAAAAAGATTGAACCAGAAAGTGATATCCCCATAATTTCAACTATCTTCATTTCATATTAATCCCAGAGGGTTTGCTAATCAGCATAGTAAAAGTTAGATATTTCCACTTGCAAACTGACTTGTGTTCAAGATAGGTGAATTGGCTAGAAATACTGCATAAATACTCTTACCTATGCCCAAACAGCAGCTCACACCCTTCAGGATGGTCTACGGCACAGATTGTCAGGTCCAGTATAAGCCACTTTCAAATATTTCTATCACCTGACTCTAACGAGAAGTTTGGTTCAATCCTGTCAAGTTCTAGTAGCAAGTCTAATAGGTACTATAATTTGGAAGCAGTGATCTGTGTGAAAAATATTTCAAAATAATATGAAATCTCTGATTTCTATTGGTAACAAAATAATATGAAATTTCTGATTTCTATTGGCAACAAAATCCCAAGTTCTACTAATATTGCCTATATAGTTATAGAAGGAACTGCTAAATTTAATTTAGAAATTAGTAATACTATAGGTTTTTTTTTAATCCAAGTATACAGTCTAATTTTATTTACTGACCTTTTGGGGGTCCATAGATTCAGAATAAGAACACCTGAGCCTAGTTTAGTGAATATTTAATACTAAAGAAGCCATTCAAGCTGGGCTTAGTGGCACACACCTGTAATTCCAGCAGCTCTTGAGGCTGAGGCAGGAGGATTGCAAGTTCAAAGCTAGCCTCAGCCAAAGTGAGGTGCTAAGCAACTCAAATAAAATACAAATACTGTCTCTAAATAAAATACAAAATACAAAATAGGGCTGAGGATGTAGCTCAGTGGTCGAGTGCCCCTGAGTTCAATCCCTGGTACAAAAAAAAAAGCCATTCAAAAGGGGCCTCACTACTAATAGAGCTCATCCCAGGGATATCAATGTCCTGGTCAAGAGAGCCTTTCCTAGGATCCCAGAATCGTCCATAGCGCTGGGCTCTACACAGAATCTCATCAGCTCTGCATTGCTTGTGCCCAGGGTCCCCACAAAGCCTTTGCAAAAGCAAGTCTTTCGCCTACAATGAGCTGTATGAGAATACAGGCAGTTTGACCAGGTATCAGCCTGACATAGGCCAAATCCTTTCTCAACAAACCCTGTTTTTCCTTAGGAAACATAGCAGAAATCCATATTAGACTCCAATTCACTTTACCACCTGAACACTTTTCTTTCCCAGCTATTATATTCCTACATTTGCCTAATTAATTAAGCCATTTTATTGATAGTCCCAGAACTAAGCAACCAATAGTCTGTCCTGAAGCTGTATCCAAGTCTTGCCTTTTGCAAAACCCAAAACTCACTTCTGGACTCTTTTAAAAACCTGTTTACTGTTTTGGTCTGTTTGTTTTTCCCAAATGTGTTTTCCGTTCACTTCAGAAAGATTGCAAACGTCTTCAGGTGAAAACTCAGTCCCAGCCTAAGAATCATGTGTAGCCCACTCCCAAGCACTTTTTAAAGCAATATCCGCCATGATTGAGAGATCCTCCCCTCTGAGCCATTAGTAGCCGCCTCCCCTCACTGCTGCAGGCCCTGAGGCTGGTTTCACAAGAGTCACACACCAGGAAACTGCCACTTGTGGGGCTCAACCTAGCTGGGGAGCTGCTGGAGGATGGGACCTGAAAACTAGAAAACCAGAGGCAGGGCGCCCACATTTCTAGCTCTTTGTTGTCTTTTATTGCCAGGATGGAGTGTTTAGTACTCTGAGGACAGCATGTGGACAACTTGTAAGGAGAGAAAGTACAGAATCCATCAGGTGTGTAGTTAGCCCTGCAGGCACCTGCAGGAAGCTGTGGAAGATTCCAGGAGCTGAGAAGGAGGAAGTGGTGCAGAGGCAGTTACTGGAGGATAGGGGGAGGAGCTGGGCAGGGTCCCTTCCTTCCCAGGCCCCTGCAGGGGCACTCAGTTGATGGATAGTGATGTTGGAGTGGGATGGGGGTTGAGTGCAGCAAAACAAGCCTGCCTCTTCCTGGGCGCCTATACACTTGACCAGTAAGTACTCCATGGTCTCTGGCACATGTCACCTGCTATTCAGTTCATTCCTACTGGAGCTGGCGAATGAGATTTATTATCAATTGTTTTGTTTGTTTGTTTGTTTTTGTACTAGAGATTGAACCCAGGAGCACTTTGCCACTGAACTACATTCCCCCTGCCCCTTTTTTTAAAAATATTTTTTAGTTGGCAATGGACCTTTATTTTATTTATTTGTCTGTGGTGCTGAGAATCGAACCCAGTGCCTCACACATGCTGGGCAAGTGCTCTATCACTGAGCCACAACCCCAGCCCCCCAGCCCTTTTTATTTTTTATTTTGAGACAGGTCTCACTAAGTTGCTGAAGTTGGCTTCAAACTTACAATTCTCCTGCCTCGGCCTCTCGAATCAGTTAGTCTTACCATCTGAATGCAACCTGGAAAGAGAATAAGAAAGGGGAACTCCTTACAGGATAATATCGTTCCTCTCCTAGATCCACACAGGCTCCTTACCCTTCCCAGTGTTTCACTTGATCACTTGATTCATCATTAATTCATCTAGATTCACAGCCTTTCTAATAAGTGATCTCCTCCTGGTCCCAACATGTGGAGGGTACTGGGAATTGAACTCAGGGGCACTCAACCACAGAACCACATCCCCAGCCCTATTTTGTATTTTATTTAGAGACAAGGTCTCACTGAGTTTCTTAGTACCTCACTTTTGCTGAGGCTGGCTTTGAACTCGTGATCCTCCTGCCTCAGCCTCCCAAGCCACTGGGATTACAGGCATACACCACTGCGCCTAGCCCAACATGGGCGTTCTTTCAGGGGCTTCTACTCACTGCCTTGAGTGAAGCATTAAGGTAGTAGCTGCCCAACCTGGGTTCTAAACAGAGGAAAGCCAAAATTAACTATATTCAAACAAAGGATTCCATCTATAGAAACTCATTTGTTTTCCTCCTCTGCAGCTGGCTAGGTTGATGACTGGGAGTGGGAGCCTTCTCTGTCACTTTTTTTCTTAAACCTTTCCTGTACATCCAGGAAACAACCAGCTCATTAGCTCATTGTAGTTCAAGTATATATGAGGGACTGTCCCAGCAACCAGCTAACTCTTTGTATTTCCTGCTCCCACCCCAGCCCCTGCAGTACTGGGATTAAACCCAGGGTCTCTCTTTAGGCACTCTAGCACTAAGCTACATGCTTAGCCCTTTTTATTTAATTTTGAGACAAGGTCTTGCTAAATTGCCGAACTTGCAATCCTCCTGCCTCAGCCTCCAGAGTAGCTGGTATTACAGGCCTGCACTGCCATGCTTGGCTTATTTCCTTCTTTTTGTTCCATTAAAACACCAGATTTTTTTTTTTTTTTTTCATTTAGGCACTCCCTTTCTGGGGCTTGAGAATTAATTACTCAGAGGCTATTTCTAGCCAAAAGCTTCCATATGAGCCTTGCAAGTTCTCAAACTCATCTTCCTCCATAGTCTCAGGAAGCTTAGGGCAAACATCTCCAGCTCTGGTGAGAGTCAAATATTCTATTATTTCTACCATCATCCTGAGCCCTCCAGTTAAGTAGCCACTGTAGATTTTGTCAGAAGAGCTCTACCTGTATACCTTCCTTACCTATAATGGGTAAGTTTGTTACTCTCTGAGCCTCAGAAAGAGATAATAATAATACCAATTTAGAAGATATATAGAGATTAAACCAAGTATGTTATGGAGTTAGTGCTTAATAGATGTTAAAGGCCTATTTAAATGTTGGATGGCATAACTTCCCACACTGTTAGGCTTGAGAGGAGCTTTTCAGAATTTTCCTTGAGAGCCCAGTATGAAAGTATCCACACTGACAATGATAATAGCCCTGGAAAAGAAATCCTAATGAGATAAAGGTGGGCCTCTTGTCATGTGTCCTCCAGAGTCAAATACTTCAGAGACATTTTCAATCCATCAAGGAACCTCAGTGCTAGACACACAGCAGGTTGTCAGGAAACATTTGTCCATTTACTGATATACAACAAGTGAATCCTTGCTGAGAGGCTTTTGAGTTGAATTGACACAGTTGCCCACAGTCCCCAAATTGTGGTTGCCCAGGAATAACAGTATAGAAAACCACTGTGGTTTCAGTATGAATGAATTCCACGCCTGGGTCCCTCCTACCTCAGGCCCTTGCCAGTCTCTCACTCTCTGGCACTGCTAGAGATTGAACCTAGAGCCTTGCACATGCTAGGCAAGCACTCTACCACTGAGCTACATCCCTAATCCTTTTTATCTATTTACTTGTTTACTTTGAGACAAGGTCTTGCTAAATTGCTCAGGCTGTTATTGAACTTGTGACCCCCTGCCTTGGTCTTCCAAGTAGCTGGGATTACTGGGGTGCCCC
This sequence comes from Xerus rutilus, assembly GCA_028644305.1. NCBI lineage: Eukaryota > Metazoa > Chordata > Mammalia > Rodentia > Sciuridae > Xerus > Xerus rutilus. The sequence goes on from CM053401.1 coordinate 32,703,294, forward strand.
TTCTTTTAGCCAGATCCCTCTGAAGTCACATCTGACCACTAAAGGCTAAACTTCAGGCTGTCACCCATGTGATTGCTTAACTGGAGCCCAGACTCCTATTTACTGGCACATATTTCTTTGCTTTGACAATTGTGTCTGTGTGTTTTAATGCCTGACTGGCCCTGTTGGAATTTGGCCATGTTTTGAAAAGTGACTTCAGTGCTTGTGCTGGTGATGGGCAAAGTACCATGGGTTGGCAACACAACAGCATGATGGACTGGAGCAATTCGAACTCAGCAGTTGATTCATTTTTTATGTTTTTCTGCTTCTCGTATTGCAGCTAACATGTAGGCACCAAATGGCCTAGTACACACCAAGCCCTGGGCCCTCTGTGTGGTAGGTATGCATGGTGTGTATATGAGGGATTTGGTTGTCTTTCTAGAAATAGCCAAGTCTTTCCCAAGGGCTCATGGTGGAAAAAGCTCTAATGCAGAGTTGGTCAGTGAAATTCCTTTGGAGTTATCCCCCACAGGTTAACTTGAAATGAGCTTGCTAAGAGGGGGGACATAAATGAAGACCACACAAATAAGAACAAGTGGAGAGGATTCATGCAGAGCTTGCTATAGCAGCTGCTTATGGCAAAGACTCAAAGAGGGGCAGAGAAATGGGAAAGCTTTATAGTGAGAAGAAAGGAGAAAGCATCAAGTGCATTCTGAGTGGAGGTCATTGCCATGGAGATGCTGGAGGCTGGCTAACTAGAAGCAGAGTTCCCTGTATGATTGGTTGGGAGAGCACATTTGGCTTTCTCTGGTGGTCCTGAGTTGGAAGGTGGGGAAATTTTAGAGAAGTTGATGACTATTAACCAAGTCCTGACAGTTTGGGAACTAACTACTTATAGAGGTTGTGAGTCAGAGTTCAGTTTTCACATATGGTCTGGCCACTCTTTGTACATTCAGTCCCTCCCTTGGGAGAGACAACATTTGTGAATCCTTGTCAGTCTGGATTAACTGCTTTTATGTTAGGATGGATAACTGCTGCTCAGTAAAAATTTATTGCATAGATGTTTATCACAGTGGCAGTTATAATGGAGAAAAATTACAAAACAAACAAAAACAAGGGTGGAAACACCAGAATGCTCAATTTTATAAAATTAAGAAAATTAAGGTGTTCCCACATTGCACAAGAATTTTTAATGGAACAAAGAGATCCTAATGACATTGGAAAAGTTTGTGCATGCGATGCAAAATGACAGACTTGATTCAAAAATTATACATACCATTATACATGTTGCAGGTATAAGTTGAGGTCAGTCGAAGGTCTTTCTGGTACTTAATTTCTAGGTAAAATGTGCTCAAACACTCATCACATGATACAGGCAGCACAATATCCTCTTAGGGAAGTCTGAAAACTTTCTGGAAAAGCATACAATTGCTCTGGTTGTGAGATCCTGCTTCTGCAGAATTATTCAAATTCTGGAATATTGACTCATCATCTCCCTCAAGCTGCCTCTGACTTGTGCCACATCAACTCAGTTGTAAAACTCAGCCCTTAATTTTGACAAAAACTCATCCAAGCCTTTGCATGAAGCACAGACAGATTTGCATACAATCAAGAATACTTAAAATTGAACATTATCTCTCTCAGTCTTTCTGTCCCTTGGCATTTTTCCCCAGTTCTGGCTCTGGTCTGCTACCATGCTCTCAGACTCCTCATCTTTCTTCCCGTTCTTCTCCTTCTCTGCCTCCATGTCTAGAGGAAAGACAGATTTCTTCTACAAATTAATAGTTGCAGAAGATAACGCAAGCATAGACTAGAGTAGTGCTGGCCAGTGGTAGAGCGCTGGCTTAGCAGGAGCAAGGACCTGGGTTCAATCCAGTACCACCACCAAAAAAAAAAAAAAAGATAATGCACTCAGTTAATCTCTCTCCAGTCCTTACTGAAAACATTGTGCTGAACAGATTGAAGGACTTTGCCAAAGCTTTAAAATTACCCATTATAAGGCTAGGGGGTGGCTCAGTGGTAGATGGCTTACATGAGGCATCTGGTTGGATCCCTAGCCCTGCAACTACAAAAAATGACCCACTGGATTTTGTAAGAGCCCTGTGGGCTATACTTGCTCTGAGAGATAAGCTCTTTTCCTCCCAGGCTGTCTGGTGAGTGGGGGAGGGAGTAGGTGTAGGCAAGCAGTTTTTTCCAGTAATAAGGGGTTATTTGAAGATTAGAGACAGGGTACATAAACTCCTAGCACATGCCCAGTTCTGTGATTGTGCTTGTCATTTTATCAAACCGTCTCAAAAGGGGCCTCCTCTAGGTCCTCTGAGTTTCCAAGCTTTATCAGTATTTGCATATCAGATGTCTGCTCAGCAGATAGCTCCAGTACCGGCTTCTGTGCAACTTTTCTTCCATCTGTTCTTTCCACCTCTGCTTTTAACCATATCATCTCAATCAGCTTTGTTTTTCTAAAGTTTATCGAAAACCTTAATTTTGTATTCTCAGTACTTATTGATTCTGCTCTGAAAGTCCCAAGAAAGTTAATGTTTTTTAATTTTTATGGTCTACTCGTCCTTTATTGTTATTTATTTACTCATTCATTTATTTTTTGCAGCACTGGGGCTTGAGCCAAGGCCTCCTGCATGCTATACAAGTGCTCCATCACTGAGCTATATCCTCATCCCTTTTTATTTTTTCTTTTGAGACAGGGTCTTGCTAAGTTGTCCAGGCTGGCTTCAAACTTTTGATCCTCCTGCCTCAGCCCCTTGAATAGCTGATTTTTGCCTTTTAAGAGTGATGAGGGTCTGAGCTGGAGGCAAGCCATCTGTTGCTTGGTTTTAGCCATGCCTGGTGTGTGTAGAGGGCTGGTGGGGAGGTCTGTCAAGAACCATTCATATGAGGAACCTGAAATTGGCAGACACAAGTTGCAACTTGACTTCTGGGGAAAGCAGTGGTTTTAAGTACTAACTAGTGAATGCCTTTCTCATTATTTGTCGCCCAAAACCATGTGAGTATGAGTAAATCCTAATCACATGGGACAGGAAGGGGGCTTGAGTGGTGGAAAGCTCCAGTAGACACAGCCACATGAAATTTCTGTGAAATATTGGGGATATGCAAACAGTACTCTGGAGAAAAGTGTAAGTGAATGTTCCTCAATACACAGAGTCACATGGGACATGTGTCAAAGGACGCTTTCTGCTTCAGCAACTGACAGATGTGTTCTGCTTCAGCAGGTGGATTTTCCTCAGAGGAGGCTCAGTGAGGTGGCTGAGCAGAGAGACCCTGGGCCACTTTGATGGGCAGTGGTGAGTGTCTCTAACTAGTATCTAAAGCTCAGGAAGTGGTAGCTGCACTGGCCTTAGTGTTTTGCACTCAGCATTGACATCACTGGCTTCAGGCAGGAAGCAGCGCCGTTAGCTCAAGACATTAGCACCTTATATGGTGAGCACTGCAAAACGGCAGGAGAGGGCTCAGCATCAGACAGGACCAGAAGAAATGAGAGCAGAGGAGGAGGAGGATGGTGAAAAAATCCAAGATTTTGTAGCTAAGAAAACTTGCCAGTGAATGTACCTGAGACAGCCCTGAAGACTTGTAGAAGTGTCTGAAGGGAACTCTAAGGAATGACTCAGTCTCCAGGGATTTTTCTAATAGAGGCAAAAGCCATAGCAATGAACTGAGTGATTGACATCAAACATAACAATCCAAGAGGTAGATCATAATAGCCTCCTTTTACCAATGAGGAAAGAAGAGATTTGAGAAGGCAAATAACTTACAAGGGGTCAAAATGGCTTGTAAGGTTCCCAAAACCATTTGATTCTAAAGTCAGTGCTCTACCATGACACTGTAGTACTGTAGTCTCCAAAGAGGACCAGAACTTAGTCAACAAATTCACTCAACAAACATTTATGGCATGTCTACTGTATCCCAGACACCATTTTAATACTTAGCTATACAACTGTGAACAAAATCCCTGCTCAGATTAGGTTTCAAGGCTGGATATTATTGAAGTAATAGCCTTTATGTTGTTCTAAGCTAAGCTGACCTTGGACACATGGGTTACATAAAGAAACTTGAATAATTCTGAAGCTTGACATAACTTGGATTCCTGGTACATCCATTACTCAGCCAAGCTCAGGGCCAACTGCCAACATCTCCCCCACCACATTTCTGTACATAATCTTCTCCATTACATTGATTTAAGAGAAAAAAATGCAGTTCATTTAAGTTCTGTTCCAAAGAATGAGAAGAACTTGTACTGGAGAGCAGTGAAAGACAAGGGAATCAGAATGCCTCACCCAAGGACAGAAATAGAGGGCACAATGCTTCTGACGACTGCTAATGCCAATGCAAGATGGGTTGCATTTAGAAATAGCATCTACCCATATAAGCGTACACACAATCAAGCTCTCCACCAAGTCCCTTTGAACAGATGGGAATCCAAGATAGGCAGGTCAAGAGCATTGTGGATATATTTATACAACTGACGCTATGGGAATGAATATTGGCAAGGTGGACTGGTAAGAGCCAAACTTAACACCATTGCTGGAAGCTTTCTGTATCTCAGTGAAGGAGGCGTAGGATGCATGGGATCGAGACGTGACTCCCATTCTAAGTCTGGGATGTGGAAGTATAGCATAGTGGTTTAGAGTAGGAATTCCAGAGACAAGCGTCCCGAGTTTTAATCCCTGTCAGACCTCTTACCAGCTGTGGGACCTTGAATAAGTGATTAAATGATTTAATTTTCCTTTGCTTCATCTACAACATCTATAACATGGTAATACCTCACAGGATTGTTATAAGGATTAGCAAAATATGGTAGCTATTTTGATTACAGCAAGATTATTTGGATCACAGGTCATGATTGACATGTTATATGTTTACCAAATTCTATTTCATTTTCCTTCTTTTAAGGTCGGAAGGAAAGTGATATATCCCATAGTTCTGTTCACTTATCACTAGGTTTTAGTCAGTTGATTCTTGGTGGCAATGAGGTAAATCACCCATAATCTTGGCTCTTAAAAGCATCTTACAGTTTTCTTTCCCCTGCTATAGCAACCCTGGAAGCTACATGATGAGATGGTAACAATCCAAGATGGTGGAGCCTCCATCCGCCTGGATCCCTAAGACTATATGAAACAGAGCATATGACCATACTACCCTTATCTACATTGGACATGTAGCTTGAGCAAGAAATAAATGTTTATTGTATCAAGCCACTGAGATTCAGAGGTTGCTACCACAGCATGAGCTTCCTCTCTTAATGGATTCATAGAGTCATATCAATTAGTTGCATGTTCCTCTCCCCCAGAACAGTGGGTCTTCATATTCCAGAAAGACTCAGATCTTAAATACCTTAAGAGCCAGTTTTCTGATCAACCTGGGGTGTGGAGGTTTCTCCATTTAAACCCCTAAACTCGCTAGATGGTACATGCTTCTGATCCCAGTGTTTAGGAGGCTGAAGCAGGAGGATTGCAAATTCAAAGCCAGCCTCAGCAACTTAGTGAGGCCCTCAGCAACTCAGTGAGACCCTGTCTCCAAATAAAACAAAAAGGGCTAGGGATGTGGCTCAGTGGTTAAGTGCCCAAGTTCAATCCCCTGTACCAAAATAAATAAACAAACCTCTAAAGTTTTTAAGAACCACGGATTCTCTTAAAACGACTAAAAACAACCCATTTTTTTTCATTTTAAAACACTTATTGGTTCTTTTTAGTTATATATGAAGGCAGAATCCATTTTGATACAATTATACAAGCATGGAATGTATCTTATTCTAGTTAGAGTCCCATTCTTATGGATGTACATGGTGGTAAGATTCACTGTATAGTTTCCATATATGTACATGGGAGTAATCCGTATCTTTTAAGAAAAGATGACATATTTTCCCTACCTTCTTTTTTTTTTAGATTTTTTTAGTTGTTGACAGATCTTTATTTTATTCATTTATTATTTATATGTGGTGCTGAGGATTGAACCCAGTGCCTCGCACATGCTAGGCAAGCACTCTACCACTGAGTTATAGCCCCAGCCCTTTCCCTACCTTCTCAAGCAGGATCTCAGCAGAAAGTCTCACTGTTCTTTTCCCAAATGCTATCCTCATTCATTCTACCACACCCGGAATCATCACATTTCCTTCCTTCTTGTCAGTTGATCTGGCTTCAGCCTCCCTGAAGTATAAAGTCTGCTTAAAGTACTAATGTCTCCCCTTCCTAGAATCTCATTGCACTTATAATTAACGTTAGCACTTAGCAATACACAACCTTGTTTGGAGGGAGGTGAACCACACTTTTATCACTTTTGTGAGATTAACAGCAAGGACCTTCTTTTGGATTCTCACAGGGCCTACGGCAGAGTTAGGCCTTAAATAGGTGGTCTATGCATATTTACTGAATCAGATTTCTAGGCAACATATAAAAGTCCAGATTTGCCACATTCTTGACCCCTTCCTACCAGCACAGGTCTATGGGTAAAGTACTGTGGCTGGTAGTGCTCCCTCTCACCTTTCAGCCTGGAGAAATTATGACATTTTTCTTCATGCTCATTAGGAAGGCAGACATGTACGTTGTGGATTAGGGAACCGGAAAGAAGTCTGAGAAGTAGGAGTAGACTCAGTGTTTGTTTCTCCTTCCTTGTGTATTGCTTAGTAAATATAGTAAAATTCTTTTCATAAACTTGGTGTGTGTCTTACCTCTACAGGGAAGCCATAAAGTTAGTTCTCTGAGGACAGTAACCATGTTTTCTATATATCTAATATTGAGACTCTCTTTATATGAAACAAGACCCAGTGATAAGAATTTATGTTCATGTTATTATTATTGTTGTTGTCATTGTTTTTATGATTATTAGGGTTATTATTATTATTGGTACCCAGGGATTAAACCCAGGAGTACTTAGCCACCAAGCCACATCCCCAGCCCTTTTTTATATATTTTTTAGAGACAGGATCTCACGGAGTTGCTAAATGCCCCGCTAATCTGTTGAGGCTGGCTTTGAACTCACGATCCTCCTGCCTCAGCCTCCAGAGTTGCTGGGATTACAGGTGTGTGCCACCTGCATCTTGTAAATACTTTGAAGTTTAAAAAATTCAAATCTAAGCCAAAGCTATCCTGAGCAAGAAGAGTGAAGCGGGAGGCATCACAATACCAGACCTTAAACTCTACTACAAAGCAATAGTAACAAAAACGGCATGGTACTGGCACCAAAACAGACATGTAGACCAATGGTACAGAATAGAAGACACAGAGAGTAAAGCATACAAATACAACTATCTCATACTAGACAAAGGTGCCAAAAACATTCATTGGAGAAAAGATAGCCTCTTCAACAAATGGTGCTGGGAAAACTGGAAATCCATTTGCAGCAAAATGAAGCTTAACCTCTATCTCTCACCATGCACAAAACTCAACTCAAAGTGGGTCAAGGACTTAGGA
>CM053401.1:32711190-32735177 GCA_028644305.1 Xerus rutilus
CTGGTTCAGGACTCACTCCGCTGCCAAACTAAAAAGAGACTTGCAAATGCCCACTTGAACATTTTCTTTTGTTTTTTCTACACACCCAGCAACAATTTCTCTCACTTGAAATTTAGTCGTGAGCACAACTCAGTGTCCACTGGTAAGAGCTGGCAACTTGCAAGTGCTGCTAATCTTGGCCAGTGTTATTTACAAGGAGAGAGACAGCTTCCTGTTTCCTTAGCCACGGTGGCTGCAGAGTTGTTTGTACTCTTAAGCTCCACCTTAGGACAAGCAGGAAATGATCACTGACTGAGAACCCTTTATCCAGGGCACCACTTAAGCCCCTAGACTCCAGAATTTAAGGATTTGTACTTTTTCTAGTTGGTCTGGGCTGGGGCCCAAGTCCTGGAACCAAACCAGCCATCTGGCTTAACAGGAAGCTATTGAGTGCCGCTGAGAGGTGTGGGCAAGGGGCTAAGAGGTGAGTCAGACTTTCCAGGCAGAACCAAACTGGTCTTAGGACAAGAGAAGGAGGGACACCTGTCCTTACTAGAGCTGTCCCTTTCCACTTTCTGTTGGAGGCTGCTTTCCCTCTGCCTTCTCCAACCAGTCCTCTCCCTCTCCTACCTTCATCATGATGTTGGCCAACATTCTCAGCATTCCTGGTACCTAGGGAATTCTCAAGATGCTGGACTTTTCATTTGAAAACCAGAAAATGCCCACTTGGACAAACAGGGACAATTTGGTCACCTTAGGCCTCTAGGGCTCTGTCCCCAGCTCCTCCCAGCTCCGCAATCTCCCCAGGAGTTTCACCAGTTCCACAGTTTCCACCAGACTTTGCTGCTTAATTCCCTCCTGAATCCTCACCTCTAGCTCCTCCAGTACCAGATCCTGCTATTTCCACATCTAACCTTAAAATTCCATGGGCTCTAAAGAGAGTCACCATCCTGCCCCTCCATAACTCCCAGCCCTGACACCACTCATCTCTGCTCTTATCAACGTATCCTCATTGTCCCAGTTGTTTATTTATTCATATTCATCGAGTACCTACTTTGTGGCAGGTTCTGCCCTAGATGCTGGGGACTCAGCAGTGAACAAAAGTCACTGCCTTCCTGGAGTCTGCCTTCTAGTCAGGAGAGACAGAAATCGATACCTAGTTAGTCAGGTGTTAAGTACTAAAGAGAAAAAAATCAATCAGGTATAAGAAGTGCTGAGGGTCAGAGACGCACTAATAGGTGAGGAGCCCTCAGGGAGCGTCTGGAGTATGAGTGTCCCAAACAGGGGGCATAGCAAACGCAAAGACCCGTGTAGCTGGGCACGGGAAAAGATGACAAAAGAGATGTCAAAAGTGACAAATCATGGACAAAATAGGGGGGTAAGCCCCCACAGGGGCGTGTAGATGAAAGCATTTTATTTTGACTCCTTTACTCCCTAATCTTTAACCAAACCATGATCATCTCACCCCTGCAGTATCTCCCCTCTCCATCTCGGCAGGCTTTACCTATTATTTCTCACTTGACCTCCTGAGTAGTCTTCTTGCCTCTTGACTCCCCCTACTCTAATCCTACTCATGGCCATTATAATCTTGGAGCTCAGTTCTGATCATTATCTTCATCAGATCCTTAGCACACATTCATGTAGTTCTGAATAAAAGTGTCCTTAGAAAGGAAGAGGACCAACACAGGAGATGGGTTCCCACAGCCTCCCAGCATGCTGTTGACAGAAATAGATAGAACCAACAAAAGGGTGTTGTCAAACGTGTCAGGATTCTGTTTTTATGCCACAATGTAAAAAGGGCAAATTTTTCATCAAAGTAAAAAATATAGAGAGGCTTTAGTCACAACCCCTTTGATTGCCATTAACAGAAACCCAAATCAAACTGTCTTTAAAAAGGTAACATGCTAGCTCCTGTAAGTGAAAATTCTACCTCTTTAGAAATGATTGGTTCCAGGTGCTCAGCCAGGGCAACCCAAAATCTGTGTCTCTCCAGCTCTCGCTTTTTCTCTGTTGTTTTTATTTTCAGACAGACTGTCACGAGGTGGCAAAGATGGCTAGCACTGGCTTTGACGTTTATTCTCTTAGCTTTGCAAGTCCAATGGAAAAGGAGTGCCTATGTCAGCAAAAGATCCAAGGCTGACTCTCACTGATCCACTCTGGACAAAGGGCTTGTTCCCTCAACCAATCACCAGCACTTTTGGTAGCCTGGCCTGGTTATATACCCTTACCTGGAGCTGGGGGATAAAGCCAACCTTACCTTAACTACATGGCAAGAGAGAGAAGATGGGTGGTTCCCCGTATTAGTCCATTTTGCTGGTTATAATGAAATACCTGAGGATGGGAACCTTTATAGGGAAACGATATTTATTTTGTTTGGCTGACAGCTCTGGAGGTTGAAGGGCTCCCAACTGGTGATGGCTTCTTACTAGCAGAGTCCCATGTGTGCAGGGCATCACATCGCAAGAGACAGGGAGCATGTGCACGTGTGTGTATCCTTTGGTCTCTCTTACAAAGCCACCAGGATTCAATCATGAGGGGTTCACTCTAATGGCTTCAGCTAATTCTAATCACCTCCCAAAGTTCCCACCTCTAAACACCATAGTCAGATTAAATCTCTACCCTCTTTATACCTTACAATGGGGATTAAATTTCAACACATGAATCTCTGGAGGACCCACTCAAGCCATATCCACACTGTAGCATTCCCAAGGAACCATTCAGCATTAAAGATGAGGAAGATTGGTAAGCAAAAACAAGTGTCCACAATCGAAGGCTAGGAGCACATCTGGTGAACCCAAACACTTCCAAGCATGTCACAGGCTTCCGCCCTCAAAACCCGTTAGTGATTTTGTGCCTATATTTGACTATTTGTTTGTTTTTTTTTCTTTTCTTTTTTTTAAAATATTTTTTAGTTGTAGGCGGACAGAATATCTTTGTTATTTTTATGTGGTGCTGAGGATCGAACCCAGTGCCTCACGCATGCCAGGCAAGCACGCTACCACTGCGCCATAACCCCAACCCCTATATTTGACTATTTGAATGATGCTCTTGCTCCAACATCTGGAATGGCTCTCCACTACTGCCTCCTTGCCAGTCAGTTCTCTTCCTTGATGAGGAAAAGGGTCTTTGTCTCTGAGAGCGAGATTTCAATAAGTTTCAGTTATTACAAACATGCTATGGTCATGAGCACAAACAGTACCATTTACCCCTAAAATGTTACCAAGATTTAATATTTATACAGCAACTTCATAAAGTAGGTGTGATTATTCCCATTTTACATATGGGGAAAGTGAGGCACGGACAGACATGCCCACTAATTTGCCCACTGTTTCCTTCCACGAGTAATACATGGAGGATCTGGGATTTGAACCCAGAGCTCTTTGTCTCCTCAGCCCTGTTATAAACTTGCACAGTTTCCAGTTTCTGTGAAGGGCAGGGAGAAAGCTCCTCACATAAGTCCATCCAGGGCTCTCAAACAAATCACTTGAAACTCAGTGGCCATGGCTGTCGCCTGCGCAAACAGGTCGCTCATTCTACTTGAAGAGACAGAAAACTAGAGCAGCACCAGGATTGGTGACTGCGTGTTGGAACACTCAGAAGGGGAGCGGAAGTGGTGATGCGCAGCCTGCTGCCCTATCCTCACTTCAGAGATCCTTCCACCCAGGCCACTACCGCCCAACTTCGGAAACAGGTCATTGTGGTTGGAAAGGTGTCGGCGTAAAAATAACCAGGCAGATCTTACTCAGGCCTGCTCCCTGCCCTGTGCGGAGAATGCCTGCAGCCCGGGCCCACCCACGCGGGGCTTCCTGCCCGGCCAGCAGTGCTGGGAAGCCTCGGCCAGGCCCTCCACCGCTCCAGGCCAAGCAGAGAACCTCAGACCCAGGGTTTGGTTCTGAGCAACGCCCACCTGCCCCCATCCCCAACCTCGACCCCGCCCCTAGAGGGGCTGGTCCCATTTCCCCTCAGCAGACAGCTTTCCACTCCTTTCTGCAGCCAGCCCTGCTCTGAGAAGACTTGAAGTAGCCTGACGGGGCCGAGTGAAGGCACATCTAATCCTAGGATTAGGATTGGGCCATGTGAATTTACAGGTGCAGAATAAGGATACAGGTGTGTGTTTTTAAAGGAAATGGGCTGGCCTGGGCCTCTGGCTTGAAGCTTCTGTAAACAGTGAACGGGAAGCTAATGGGCTGCGCTCTCTGAGGGAACCACAGGCCCTAATGAATCTGGCTCCAAGCACAGCTCCGCTGAGTTGGACCTCGGGGACTGGAGGAGGAGGAATCTCTGGGGAAAGAAGTAGGGAGGCAGGAGTTGGGGTTACCAAGTAACGCAAGTTGGTCCAGCAGGAGCTCCTACCTAGCCTGGGATGCCCCAGAGCCAAGTTAGTGACCTGGGAGGGAGGGCTTGCCTGACCAGACTGAAAACTTAGAACCTTGGGTTTTATGGTCATGTAGGTCACATAAATGATGTGAGATAAAATCTTGGACTGAGGAAGATCATTATTTATTATATTTTATCCAGGATGTCAGGTTTTATAGTGGGAGAATATTTCAGAATATTGAGTCCACCATATTGATGGAAAGCTAAGTCCAAAGAGGCTCCTTGACGTTTTTAAATGCATTTTAAACTTTTCAATATGGAACATTTTCCCATCCCCATTACTGGGATTATTGTACAGTAAAATCCAAATATCAAATCATTTCACCCATAAATATTCCAGTAAATATCCCTAAATTTTAGAGGAATTGTACTTAGCTCAGGGCAAGTTTGCCCTCCAGAGGGCATTTGGCAACCTCTGCAGACATTTTTGTTGTTGTTGTTACAACATTGGGGGTGGGCAGGGAGGAGGCTATGGTGCCTGGTGGGTAAAAGCCAGTCCTGCTCAATATCCTGTAATGCATAGGAGAGCTCCTCACAACAAAGTTATTTGTGCCAAAGTAATAGTGCCAAAGCTTAAAAAACATACTTTAGAGTACTAAAAACACTTTAAATACATAATATTGTTAGCATACATAAAATGAACAATAATTCCTTAATATTATCAAATATACAATTACTATTAAAATTACCCAATTGTTTCATAAACTTAAGATTTTTTTTTGTGGTACATTGGGATTCATTCATTGCAGTTGGTTGGTGTATCATGGGTTCTCATCCTCTTTTTTCCTCATGTAATTTATGTATTATAAAATAAATTTATTTTTAATTACAAAACAATACACAAATACAGTTTGGTGATCAAAATAGAAACATTACAGATAAAGCTCAAATCTCCCTCCACTGATACTTCAATCCCAGTCCTCTTCCCAGAGATTTATCAAAACCATGTGTGTATTAGTTAAAATTACGCTCAGCTACACGTTTCAAGAAATAATAGCGGGGCTGGGGTGTGGCTCAGTGGTAGAGCGCTTGCCTAGCATGCGTGAGGCACTGGGTTCGATTCTCAGCACCACATATAAATAAATAAAAAAATAAAAAGGTCCATTGACAACTAAAAAAAAAAATATTAAAAAAAAAAAAGAAATATTAGCAACAAAAAAAACCTTCAAGTTTATTTTTCAGAAAAATAAGCACAGGAATAGACCGTCCATAAGGTCAAATATGGCTAATGGAGAATCAGCTCTCTTACCTGCATTTGAGGCAGCTGGATGAAAAAGTGGTGAAAAAGGGTATATCTGTCTGCATTCTTTTGCCAGGGCTGATATAACAAAGAACCACAAAACTAAGTGGCTTACACAACAGAAATTTATTTTCTCACAGTTCTCACAGTGTGTAAGAACGGTTGGTTCTCATGAAGGAAAGGTCTACTCCATGCCTCTACCATTGTGGGGGAGGGTAGGAGTTCAGTGGATTAGATAAAGGGGAATGAAGAGAAGGGAGGGGGGATGGGAATAGGAAAAACAGAAGAATGAATCAAAAACACTTTCCTATGTTCATATATGAATACACACCACCAGTGACATTCCACATCATGTACAATCTCAAGAATGGGATCCTAATTAGAATAAGTTATACTCCATGTATACTCGACTGTCATATGCATCTAAAAAGAATTTAAAAAAATTTTTTAAAAGACCCTATTTCCAAAAAGGCCACATTCTGAGGTACTGGAAATTAGGACTTAATACATGAACTTTGGGGAGACTTGATTTAATCCATCACACTCTCTGGTAAGGAGACTTTGTAGAATTCTTTTACTCATCAGGAGTGGTAGCACACGCCTGTAAGCCCAGCAGCTCAGGAGGCTGAGGCAGGAATGTTACAAGTTCAAAGCCAGCCTCAGCAACTTAGCAAGGCCCTCAGCAACTTAGCAAGACTTTGCCCAAAAGTGGTTAGGTGCCCAAGAATTCTCTTACCCTTCTTCATTTCTACTTCTTTAACCAAAACTTCGTCTTAATGGCTACACCTAGCTGCAAGAGATGGCGGAGAAGACAAACCATGGCCACCCCCTACATGTCAGTTTTCTGTTACCTTAAAGGAAAGGGAAACAGATATCAGGGCAACAACCAGCTATCTCCCAGGAGACATTTTCTACCCAACATTTTTCTGTGTTGTGTACAAATCTACAGACATTTCAGTGGTCACTTAAGTGTTAGGCTTTCACTTTATCTCAGGACCCAGGCACTGCCCAGGGCTCTGTGTTTTTATCTAGAATCTCAGTGCACCTGATGAACAGAGGTGAGCTTGGTTTAAGCCTCGAGGCCCCTCACTTGCACAAGGCCTTTCCAAAACCCCTTCCCTAATTTTGAATTTAAAACTTACATTCTTATGCCTTAAAAAAAAAAAAAAAAAAATTCCCCAGATTATGCAATCTTAAAATGCTGGATCTGCCCTTGCCTACAAGGTAAACAAGATTAGCCTGATTTTATAAATGAGGACCTTGAAGGACAGAGTGCGGATAATTTGTCTGATGTCACAGAACCAGTAGTGGAGTTGAGTTTTAAACTCATCTCTGTCTAGTTCCAAAATTCAGCCTATTTTTCTTGTGCTTTGTCTGCTGATGGATATTGAAAACATCCCAGGGTGCTTTCTCTAGGGCAGATCCTCAGCCATGGTCCCATCTGGATGTTTGGAGTTCCTGAGAGTTGCAGATTGGGCTGCCTGAGGCTGTTGCTTGGGCAAATCCTGCCATAGAAAGAGAAAACATCTCCTGTGGAAAATGAACCTCACTTGGGTCCATCCTCTGGTGCATATTATAGTGATTTCCTAGAGCTCCCTAACAAATTACCATAGACTCAGTGGCTGCCTTAGTCATCATGTGTTGCTATACCAAGATACCTGAGGCTGGGTACTTTATAAAGAAAAGAGATTTCTTTCCCTCAGAGTTCTGGAGGTCCAAGAGTATAGTTCTATACCAGCATAGATTTCTAGATGTATCACATGGCAGCAGGGCATGAGAGAAATAGAGATCGCTTGGTGAGAGAAGAAGCAAGACAAAAAAACCAAATTCACTTTTCAACAACCCACTATTAGGGTAACCAACCTATTCTTTCTGAAAGTGGTGTCCCCATGACCTAATTACCTCTCTTAAAGGCCCCACCATCTCAACACCAGTACATTGAGGACCAAGCCTCTAGCACATGAACCTTTGGGGGATAAACTATATCTAAACCACAACAGTGGCCTAAAATAATAGAAATTTATTCTCTCACAGTTCCAAAACTTAGCCCAGATGTTCTTTGGCTTGTGGCTACAGCACTCTAAACTCCATCTCCATCCTCACATGGATTTTTTTTCCTCTCTGTCTTCTCTCCTGTCTCATGTGGACACTTTTCATTGGATTCAGGGCCCACCCAGAATGATCTTCTGTCAAGATATTTGATTTAATTACATCTGTAATAACCCATTTTCCAAGTAAGGTTATACTTAATTACATCTGTAATAACCCATTTTCCAAGTAAGGTTATACTCATGGGGTTGAGGTGTGATCTTATCTTTTCTTGGTGGGGGCAAGGTGGTGGTGCGGAATACCATTCAATCCACCACACCCTCCATCCCAAAGCAACAGATATCGTTTTCAGGACCAGCATAAGGGGTAGGAAAACATGGTTATATACACTGACCTCATCCATAGCAATGGCAACAAAGGAGACCACAGGTAACTGCAAAGACAGTGCCACATGCTTTGGGAAACATAAGTGGACCGGTGGTCTAGGGCCTGCTTAAAGTTAGAGAAACTCTGAAGTTTCTGCCAAGCTTGTGTGTGTAGATGCCAAGCTTTTTTTTTTTTTTTTTTTTTTTAGGATGGTCAGCTACGCTCACATGTTTTTCTGTGTTTACTATGCACTTTAGGGATGTCTCCTGTGAAATCAATTTTAAATTCAGAGGACAAGACAGGAGGGGCACAGGAAGATAGAAAGGATAAGAGACACATTTCCAGCTTTTCAAGCTATGAATTCCTCGGCCTCACTTCTTAAAGAGCAAGATGTTGCCAGGGGTAGTGGTGACAAGTTCCCGATGCCAGATTTCAGAGATGGGAGACAAAACAGTTTGTCTTAAACCTAATCTCATGTTTTCAACTGTTTTGAATTCAGTTTCAGTGTTTACTGAGAGCATATTGGGTACCAGGCAGGACTTATTTTCCTTCACCTTTACAATGAACTAGATATTATTATTTTTTGCCACTTTTCAGATGAGATGCTAATTCAGAGAGGTTAAGGTGCTTGCCCCAGATCACACAACCATAAGTGACTGAAGTGGGAGTTTTGAACATGTCTTTTAATTCCTGAGTGCTTTATCTATCAGAGCATAAGAGATGCAAATTCCTTTTTATTTGCTGGCTCCCATTCCTGGTGAGGGGGTAGAGAGAGGAGCTGGCCCATTTCTTACCCACCAGGTCTTGCTTCTCCCCCCCCCACCCCACCCCCGTTTGAAAGCAAAGCAGGCTGCAGAAGGAGGCATGCAATCCGTGTTCCTGTCAGTCTCCAGTATGACTGGAAGAAACTGCCTAATTAAAGTCTGCAGCATGCCCAGAAGCCTCCACAGCCGCCAGAGTTGTTTCCCGTGCGTTCTCAGTGCCTGATGATACATATTCTTCATGTTTATGTGGCGCAGTACACTGTGCTCCATGAGCATGAAGTATTAGTGAGCCAATTTCACCATCCACGCAGCTCCAGAGCAACCGGAAGGCATCTCTGTTCTAATTTATGTGGGACCAGCATATGCAATCAATAGGTGCCCCACAGGTTATTAAAGAAGAGAAAGATGGCCCAGGCGGCCCTGTTTACTAACAGGGAAATGGTCTTCTGGCAGCTTCTGGCACGTGGTCTGCAAGAGATTTACATTTCCTTTTCAGTCCAGAAACAGTGGCCTTCCCTTTTCACCTAAGCCTGAGAAGGGAGGGTGGGGGGATGAGGGAGGCTCCTGCACAATCTGAAAGTGCCCTTCCCTGCACAGAAATTCCAGAAGTGGTCTGGGTGAGAGTCAGCTCAAGGCTTTATAGGTCCCTTTTTGAGGTCCAGAGAACAATAGCTTTCCAAGATGGGTGTTGAAACTTAGTGGGTGAGAATGGGTGACTGGGTGTGAGAACAATGATGGAAAAGGAAACTGGCCACTCCTCCCCGGCTGCCTGGAGGGGAAGTATCCCAGGCCAGCCTTGCAGACCTTGGAGAAGCTCCTTATTCACACGTCTGTGTTTTGGGGCCCTGTGATTTGGGGAAGCTACAGTCCTTTGGCAGTTTTACTTCTTAACAGTTTTGGAGGAAGGGCACAGGTTGGATTTACAAATAAAAAAACAGCATTGGGTTATCTGGTCAAGTAGCAGGATTTGTCTCCTCCCTCCAGTCTTCGTTCAGGAGGGCTGAGCCATTACTGTAGTGGTTCTCGAGTGTTTTAGTCTCAGGACCCCTTTACACTCTTGACATATATGGAAGTTATTTCTACCAGTAGAAATTTATTAATTGTAAAACAATAATAAAAATCTATTACATATTAACATAAATATTTCTATTTTTTAAAATCACATTTTACATTTTTATAATTTTTTCTTTTTTTAAAAACTTAGGTATACACGACAGCAGAATGCATTTTGATTCATTGTACATTTTTATAATTTTTTAAATTGTCTACATTAATAGAAGGCAACTGGATTCTCATATCTTCTGCACACAGTATATTGCAATATGTTGTTTTGGCTTAAGTACATGAAAAATGCTTGGCTTTACAGAAATATGTAGCTGGGAAAAGGAACAGTGAATAATAGCCTTTTTAGATAATTGTGATATTCTTTTTTCATAATGTATTAAACTTAATAAGTGTCTTAAATATTAGTTGCAATGTGGAATATGAAACCATGTAGATAAACTTTTTGTAATCTATCCATCTATTGCTCTATTTTGTACCTACAATAACTTTTTTTATTTTTTATTTTCCAGTGCTGATGATCCAACCCAAGACCTCATGCATGCTAGGAAAGCGCTTTGCCACTGAGCAGTACCACCAGCCACATTGTGCACCTAAACTGGATCTTCTACCAGTGCATGATTTGGTAACACAATGCATTTGTCAATGGAAAATATTGGTTTATTGAGTTATGTGAGTATTCCCAATGTTGATACATTTCATTATGCCAAGTTAGAAAAAATTGTATTCATTAATATCACCATCAATCTCATTAGAAAAGTCCTTAAGTATTGGGAAACTGCCAAGCACCATGGTGGTACATACAAGTTTCCAAAACTCTAATTTTCACTAAGAAGCTCAAATTTTATCATTGGCAACAGTACTAACAGTTGTTTTCCTTGAAGTGACAGGCTCCCTTTGTTCATTTTTGAGAAAATGTCTGCCAAATGCCCAGTCTGAAAAAAACATTCTTTGTCATTCTTTCAGGCGAAAAAAAAAAAAAAAGACATTCCATGATCAAAAGTGGTTCATTCAACTCACAACTCAAATAATAGCCTAAGTGTTTTTCCTTGCTTTTTCATAATAACTATCATACTTCAGAATGCAACAAAAGTACTTTATGCATATTTCCCATTTTATTATGTAGGTTATTTGGGGATGTGTCAATATTTAATATGATTAACAATTTTGACTACTTCCTCAAGGATATTCTTGAGTGAAACTGGCATTTGTTTCTCCTGCAAGTGTGTAGCAGTGATGACTAGCATAGTTGGGTGTTCCTATCTTGATGCATGCTAAGGTGCCAGGAGTTTTACCCACCATTGCCTTGCACCATCATTGCAAATGTCAGCACAGTGAAAAAGGCAAAAAAAAAAAAGTATTATTATGAGAACAGCTTTGACTTCAGGAACACTTTGAAGTATGGCAGGGGTCTTCAGGGCCTATGGACCATACTCAGAGAACAGCTGGTGTCATGGAGGCAGCAAGTGACTGAATACCAGAGACACTTCAGCTGTGTCTCAAGGCAGCTCTGTGTTCTACAGATCAGTTGATCCAGGTACAAATAAACTTCCTTATTTGTAACATAAACTGGTTGTATTAAATGATCTCTGTCATCTCAGCGTCACCTTAGGAACACCATGGGACATTGACTTCTGATCATTATTATTGCCTGTTGGTTTCTAAGGGTGCTTGCTCTTTTCCATGTGCTGTTGTAGGGATACATAGGCACATATTCTCTTCTTATTGCAAAAGGAAGGGCGATTAGCAACCCCACAGAGCGGGCACTTTATTATAGAGAATGAACTAACTCCACCTTCAACACCCAGGGAGAAACTTGGATGTCATGTGCTATTTGAACAGTGTCATTTGCCCTGAAGGAGTCTGGCAGGGGCATCTTCAGCTAATAGGGGTAGGGGAGGCCCTTTGTTTTGAAATGAAAGATGGAAAAATTGGGCCAAGTCATAATAAGAAAAATACACATTTTTTTTTCATGAAAAGTAAAGAAGATAAGACTGGATGGTTTTCTGAAGAAATGCACATTTTTTTGTGGTAGTGACTTCCATTTGCTTTCCAATGAAAAGAAGCCAATGTACTCTTTCCTCCTTTACTGCCATCCATGGACCAGAATTTATCTCTTGCTCCTGCAAAGCCCACAAAGCCTGGGCTAAAGGAAAATGCAGTGGCACCCAGCTGATGCCTGAGGATAGGATTTGTGAAACATACGAAGGGCTGGGATGGGGTTTTGTGTTTGTTTTGCAGTGCTGGGGATCTAACCCAGAGCCTCATGCCTACTAAGCAAGCACTCTGCCACTGAGCTACATCTCTAGTCCTTTTTAAGTTTTATTTGGAGACAGGTCTTGCTAAATTGACCAGGTTAGCCTTGAACTTGTTATCTTCCTGCCTCAGACTCCTGAGTAGCAGGGATTACAGGCATAAGCCACTGTGTCCATCAATTTTTGTCTATGTATGTGGTGCTATGGATAGAACCCAGGGCCTCACACATGCTAGGCAAGTGGTCTGCCTCTGAGCCACACCCTCAGCCCTATGGGGTTGTTTTATCCTAAGGTAGCAGTGTTATGTTTGAGGAAGGAGTTGGGGCACCTGACTAAGGAAGTAAATGAGAGAAGTATACTGAAAAAAGGGCTTTCTCATGATATCATACAAAAGGCAACACGGAGGCATATTTACCCCTTTATCAATTTTATAAAAAGCAAAATAAAATTTAGCTAAACAAAGATGCAACTCGTTTTTCTCCATGTTTGTAAAGCTTTAGTGTAAGTACTTGAGCCCTTCAATTAAAAAGTGGCACAGCCAGGAGGTACTGAAGGATGAAATGGACCAAATTATATTGTTATATAGTGTGCATGTACACATATGCAAAAGTGAACCTACTATTATGTATAACACACCAATTTTTAAAATCTCGTGGGGAAAAAAGTGGCACTACCAGATGTGGTGGTACATGCCTATAATCCTGGCTACTTGGGAAGCTGAGGAAGGAGGATCGAAAGTTCTAAGTCAGCCTGAGCATCTATTTAAGGAGACTTTGTCTCAAGATAAAAAAAGGGCTGGGGATATAGCTCAGAAGTAGGGCACCTGCCTAGCATATGGGAGATCCTGGGTTTAATCCTTAGTACCCAAAAAGGAAAAAAAAAAAAAGCCAAATAAAAGTAAAGAGTAGCACAAGCCATCATCCAACTCCATGATGCATTTGGTCTGGAGAAAATGGGCACATCAGTAAGGCAGAAGCTCTCGATACTAACCCCCATCTAACTAATCACGAGGCTACCAGATGTTTTTTGCCAGCTCTGTAAAACCCACTAATGCCCATGGCATGCTAGATACTTGACAAGTAGAGGTACTCTCAGGCACTTCTGTTCCACAAATCGAGCTGAGTGTTCACCAGAGGTCAGTGCTATTTGTTCCCAATCCGCATCTGCCCACTGGACTGGCAATTCTGATAATGCAATTGGTTAATTGTGAAAACCAATGAAATTTGAGTGAAAAAAAAAAAAAAAACAAGAGCCCTTGTTCCTATGAAAACTGGAGTCATGTGTTTTGGAAAGGCTTCATAAAGAAAATCAAGCACACACACACACACAAAGTGCTGCTGAATTGGTGTGGGAAAGACATGCAGAAAAACTAGGGGGGAAATCATAAACATTTTAGGGTAGTTCTGTACTCAGATTGCCTTGAGGCTTCTAGTTCCCATTCTACTTCAGGAAAAACTGCACTAAAAGCCAGGCACAACAGGGCACACCTATAATCTCAGCACCTTGGGAGAACAAAGCTGGAAGATCATGAGTTTTAAGGCCAGCCTGGGCAACACAGTGAGACCCATATTTTTTTAAATATTTTTTTTAGTTGTAGATGGACACAATATCTTTATTTATTTTTATGTGTTGCTGAGGATCGAACCCAGTGCCTCACGCATGCCAGGCAAGCGCTCTACCACTGAGCCACAGTCCCAGCCCGAGACCCATATTTTTAAAAATTCTTTTTAAATTTAAAAAAGGAAACCAAGCTGAAACTCATAGAAAGATGACAATAAAATGTAAACTCCATGAGTGCAGAGACTGTTATTCACTGCTATATTTCTAATACCTAGAATATGTCTGGCACATAGAAAGAACACAATATTTGTAAAATAAGTGAATTGTGGGTATGGGTAAGGCAAGAAAGATGAAGTAGAACTCCAATTAACAGATGCCTGCTCCTAGCTGGGCATGGTGGTGCACTTAGGGAGGCTGAGACAGGAGAATCACAAGTTCAAAGCCAGCCTCAGCAACTCAGTGAGACCCTGTCTCTACATAAAACACAAAATGGGGCTGAGGATGTGGCTCAGTGGTCGAGTGCCCCTGAGTTCAATCTCCAGTACCAAAAAAAAAAGGAGAGAGAGAGAGACATAGACTGGCAGATTGGATTTTTTAAAAAGGCCCAACAATATGCTGCCTTCAAGAGACTCATTTCAGAAAAAGACATCTACAGACTAAAGATGAAAGATGGGAAAAAACATACTACTCAGCAGGGCATGGTGGTGCACACCTGTAATCCCAGCTCTTTGGGAGGCTGAGACAGGAGAATCACAAGTTCAAAGCCAGCCTCAGCAATGGCGAGGCGCTAAGCAACTCAGTGAGACCTTGTCTCTACATAAAATACAAAATAGGACTGGGGATGTGGCTCAGTGGTCAAGTACCTCTAAGTTCAATTCCCAGTACCAAAAACAAAAAACAAAATAAAACAAAAAAAACCATACAGGGCTGGGATTGTAGCTCAGTGGTAGAGCACTTGCCTCGCATACGTGAGGCCCTGGGTTCGATCCTCAGCACCACATACAAAGCAATAAAATAAAGACATTGTGTCCATCTACAACTAAAAAACAAAATATTAAAAAAAAAAAACCATACTACTCAAAAAGCCTGCATAAACAAGCAGGGGTTTTCATCCTCATATCAGATAAAGTAGACTTCAAACCAAACATAGTCAGAAGGGATAAAGTAAGTCATTTCATACTGCTTACAGGAACCATACGTCAACAAGACATAACAATCAAATATCTATGCTCCGAACAATGGAGCATCCACATATATCAAACAAACCCTTCTCAATTTCAAGAATCAAATAGACCACAACACAATAATACTGGGTCATTTTAACACATCTCTCTCATCATTGGACAGACATTCCAAACAAAAACTAAACAAATAAACCACAGAACTCAATAATACAATCAATAATTGAGAATTAACAGACATATACAGAATATTTCATTCATCAACGAGTGAATACACTTTTTTCTCAGCAGCACATGGATCCTTCTCTAAAATGGACCATATGTTATGCCACAAAGCAAGTCTTAGCAAATACAAAAAAATAGAGATACTACCCTGCATTCTATCAGACCATAGTGGAATGGAATTAGAAATCAATAATAAAATAAAAAATAGAAGCTACTCCAACACCTGGAGACTAAATAATATGCTGTTGAATGATGCATGGATAACAGAAGACATCAGGGAGGAGATAAAAAATTCTTAGAGGTAAATGAGAACTCTGATACAACATATCAAAATCTCTGGGACACTATGAAGCCTGTGTTAAGAGGAAAGTTCATTGCATTGAGCTCATTCAGTAAAAGAAAACTCAACAAATAAACGACCTGACATTACATCTCAAAGCACTAGAAAAAGAAGAACAAATCAACACCCAAAGAAGTAGAAGATAGGAAATAATTAAAATCAGGGCTGAAATTGATGAAATTGAAACAAAGGAAACAATTCAAAAAACTGACAAAACAAAAAGCTGGTTCTTTGAAAAAATAAATAAAATTGATAAACCCTTAACCACCCTAACGAAAAGGAGGAGAGAGAAAACATAAATGGATAAGTAAATAAATATACTGTGTCTATCTGCAACTAAATATACACATATATATATATATTTTAAAAGTTTGCCCTTATTTCTGATAGGAGGTTTGTCTGTAGATGAGTGAGCATCTTAATACTGAACGCAATACTAGGCCAATTTACGCAGCCAGTCACAGGCAACTCTGAAGAACCATATTTATCTCCCACAGGGGAAAGCTTGTCCCTGGAAGTACAGAGCAGAAAACACAAAGAAAGAGAAGAGGGGGCTGGGGTAATGGCTCAGCGGTTGAGCGCTTGCCTCGCATACGTGAGGCCCTGGGTTCGATCCTCAGCACCACATAAAATAAATAAAGATATTGTGTTCATCTACAACTAAAACAAAATATTTAAAAAAAAAAAAAAAAAAAAAAGAAAGAGAAGAGAAGGGGATTGGTCTGTGCATGTCAAATTTCTTCTTCCATACTTGGCAATCAGATACAGCACTCATCTCCCATGGACAAGAACATGTGACAGAATGGAAGAAGGCAGGAGTGTTGCCCTGAGTCCTCCTGTGAAGAACGCACATCGGTGCACCCTGTTGAGATGTGAAAGGAGGCTGTGGTCTGTTTTGTCTGCAGTTTCCCGGCACACGTGGGTATGGAGGTATTGGACGCTGGCAGCATTGTTAGCAAAAGCCCCAGAGCCCACCACAGGCTTCCTGAGTACAGAGAAGCAGGAAATGGGGCTCTCATATTCACCCACACAGATCAAACAGGCACCGGCTGGCCCTGGAGATGTCTTCCTGACCCCTGGATGTAGGTAAGGTGGTGTAGTTCTGGAACCACTCTTGCTGCTGTGGCTTCCTGATTCCCCCAGCTTTTTGATGGTGACCCACATAGCAGCCAGCGCGGCAGACATTTCTGTGGTGTTCTACATACAGGTTCTGCTTAAGGCGTGGCCTAGGATCTGTTTCTCTCACCCATCCAAGAGCTTTTAAGCATCTGATTTCCTAAACTGAACCTTTTTTTTTTTTTTTTTTTGCTTAGAGTGCTCAAGTGGTGACTAGTATCTGAACCATCATAATGACAGAGAAGCTTTTCATCAGAATTAGCCTTTTCCAGCAGTCTTCCTCTTTTTCCCCACCCCCAGATTCCTGCACTGGTTCTTGTCGTTACTTATTGATCAGCAGTGAGTCAAATGCCTATACCTAAAACTACCACTGGCGGAGGGACCATGTTTGGATTATATTAACCACCAGATTACATGCAGATTACATGCATTTTTTTAAACTTATAAATTCCTCTCCAACAGTTTAGGCTCCACTTATTCTTTGTTTTATAGTCCTATGCCTAGATCTTACAAATAAATCAATATTCAAAGGCCATCCTTTTTCTAAGTTCTCTCTCCAGATTTCTGAGTCTTTCCTGCTTACAATCTAAGCTATCTGAGAACCCTCTTATCTTGAACAACACAATAAACATCTGTGGAATTGAGTTCATTTAACTTCTGAGCATGGCAGAGATGGCAGTCTGGGTCACCCTGGGTTACTGTTTGTAGAGAGCAGATCAGAGAGCAATTACATTGCAGCTATAAGCTATTCAAGTCCACACCTTGGAAGGGTCATAGGAATTTCCGGTGGAACTCACCACCAGCTCATTGTCTCCAGCTCATTACTTGAAGAGCACAGACCTCAAAGAAAGGAGAGTGCCACCTGCCCCCAGTCACTTGGACTGCTTTCCGGGATACTCAGGCCTCACCTCTTTCATAATCTAAGA
This sequence comes from Xerus rutilus, assembly GCA_028644305.1. Lineage (NCBI taxonomy): Eukaryota > Metazoa > Chordata > Mammalia > Rodentia > Sciuridae > Xerus > Xerus rutilus. Next base: position 32,728,631 of record CM053401.1, read on the forward strand.
GAGCAATGATATTTTTTTGTATTGTAGCAGCTTTGGTTAACCTTTTTTCTTGAGCTGGGTGCAGTGGTACATGCCTTTAATCCTGAATCAGAAGGCTGAGGATGGAAGATTGCAGGTTCAAGGTAAGCCTCAGCAATCTAGCAAGGCCCTAAGCGACTTAGAGAGATCTTTTCTCAAAAAAAAAAAAAAAAAAAAGGCCTGAGAAATCATTCCTGGATTCAATCTCCAGTACCAAAACAACAAGTAAACCAACCCTGTCTTTCCTCTTGAAGATTCAGATCACATCAGTGAATATATATTGAGTACCCACTTCCAGCAAAGAAAGACTGGGGCTAGAGATGACACTTTGGTTCTTAGCCTCAGATGGTTTACAATCTAATGGGGCAGGGGACAAGAAAGGCATACACAATGTGTTTTCTTATTTAATCTCCACTAACCAGGTCATTAAAGGAATACCTAAAATTCATATATCTGATTCATTTGCATGTATGTGTGGAGAGACAGGAAGGAGTTCGCAGCTCATAGAGTCTTATCTAGCAATCCTTTTAGTCTTTTCCTGGAGATTAAAGGAAACTACCACTCTAGGTCTCAAGAGAATTACTGGTCATGACCCCTGTAGGAGCCTCTCCATTTGTAGGACAGGAACTATGTTTCTATGAGTCACTTTCTTTCTTTCTTTTTTTTTTTTAAGTACCAGGGATTGAACTCAGGGGCACTCGACCACTGAGCCACATCCCCAGCCCTATTTTGTGTTTTATGTAGAGACAGGGTCTCACTGAGTTGCTTAGCGCCTCGCTGTTGCTGAGGCTGGCTTTGAACTTGCAATTCTCCTGTCTCAGCCTCCCTAAGTGCTGGGATTACAGGCTTGCGCCACTGCGCCCGGCTTCTATGAGTCACTTTCTTTAACGTTGGCACAGTTGAACTGTAAATTCATAAAGGCAGGGCGATAATATCCCTCCGCTGTGTCTCTGTAGTTGCCCAGCTTACTTTAGATGTCTGACAAAGACAAGCAGATTCAGGAAAGGGTGAAGGAATGGTGACACAGCACAGGGGAAGTACTCGATACATTTTTAGATGGGAAACACTTTGACCTTGACCAGCGATCTCTCCTTGTTACCTACTTTCAGCTCAGCCCTTGCACCTGTTTCCACGTCATTAGTAGCTTCTGCTAATATTGAAAATTGTTTGGGGACTTCTTACCAATTAAAATAAATTCCCGTAAAAACAAGACAAAGCTGGGCATGGTGGTGCACACTTGTGTATTTGGAAGGCTGAAGCAGGAGGAACAGAAGTTCGAGACCAGCCTCAGCAACTTAATGAGACCCTTTCTCAAAATAAAAAAATAAAAGGGAGTAGGGATAAGGCTCAGTGGTTAAATGCTCCCGGGTTCAAACCCTGGTACCAAAAAATAATAATAATAAAATAGTAAAAACAAGATAAAAAAGGCATTTTAAAGGAGAGATGGAAGTTTTAAAAGTTATTTAAGTCATCATGAGATTTTTTTTAAAGGCGCTTCACCCTGCTTTCTCTGATAAGATGTCAGCCCAAGGCATAGCAGTCAATTTGTGTAGATGACAAAACCTCTCAGTGTCAATGGGGGAGTTCCTTTCATAGCCAAGGAAGGATCCATGCAATTCGGGTTGTATTCATTTAGGATAGGAAAAACAGTTTGGTTGGTTTTTTTGTTAGTTTGTTTTTGTACCAGGTACTGAACCCAAGGGCACTTAACCACTGAGCCACATCCTCAGCCCTTTTTATTTTTTATTTTTATTTTGAGACAGGATCTCACTTGGTTGCTTACAGCCGCACTAAGTTGCTGAGGTTGGCTTTCAACCTGTGATCTTCCTGCCTCAGCTTCCCAAGCTGCTGGGATTATAGGCATGTACCACCACACCCAGCTGGAAAAACAGTTCTTAAACATTTTTTTATGAGCCAAATTTTGTCCCTTCAAATTTCATACGTTGAAGTACTAACCTCTAGCACTTCAGAATGTAGCTACATTTGGGAGTAAGATCTTTAAAGAAGTGATTAAGTTAAAATGAGGACTTTAGGGTGGGCCCTATCTAATATGATTGGTTTCCTTATCAAATGAGAAAATTTGGACACACAGAAACACCAAATGTGTGTGTGTGGATCCTGTGAGGACTAACTGAGAAGGCAGCAAGCTGCAAACCATGGAGAGAGGCCTCAGAAGAAACCAAACCTGCTGACACCTTGATCTTGGACTTCCAGGCTCCACACTGTAAGCTGGTGTTTAAGTCATCCAGTGTGTGGTGTTTTGTTAGGGTAGCCCTAACAAACTAATTCAACATTCATTACAGAATTCTTCATCATAGGTACTACAAAAATGTTTGAGCAATGCATTCATGTTCTCACTGAGTGCTGTATAATTGGGATTATATAACAAAGCAGAACTGACTAATAATACAAGAGATCAGGTTTTGCTACAGGGAAGCAATTGGCAAGAGTTTGTCTCAGGAAATTGTATACTCCTTGACACCTGGAGCTAAATTTTCTTACCGCTAAAAATAATTCTTTATAATGTTTCTATTTTTTCGCTCCCATATCCTCTTCTCTCTCCATTTTGCCATCCTTCTGCTATCCCCCGTGTGCCCTCATACTACCGCCAATACATCCTCTTGCCCTCTAGCAGGCTCTCACGTCCATTTCTAGCTCTACTTAAAAAAAAAAAAAAAAAAAAAAAAAGAGCTATTGTGTTTTGTTTATTTTTCTAAGGCTTTAAGCAGATTTATTAACCAAAAATTGGGAACAAGTTTAAAAACCTGTTTGTGAGGATCAGATTTCCAACTTGACCTCTAATCAGTCAGGGAAGATGGGTTCTGAAAACCCAGCAGTCTTAACATATCTGGAAGGGTTTCTGTTATGGGAGAAAACACTTGTCAGACTTGGTGGGAGTCTACACTGTACAGGGCAAAGAGGCACAGTGCATGTGGCTCTGGAGAGGCTCACAGATCCCTTAGGAGCAAAGAGAGCCTCTGGCGCTCAGACCCAGAGCAGCCCCTGCAGGAGTCTGTCCCGACTGTGGGGTGCCATGGTACTGGCTCCCTTAAGTGAGGCAGTGGACTAGGCTCTGCAGACCTAGAGGAAGTCACTTCACTATGGATCTGAATATTAAAAGTTGCTTTTCCTAAACAGTAAAATAGAAGGATCAGATCAGATCAGTCACTTCAATTTTTTTAACTATACAAAGATTTCACTCAAACTCTTACATGTAAGTTTATATTAAAAACATACAAACAGCTGATGTGGTGGCGTATGCCTGTTATCCCAGCTACTCAGGAGGCTGAGGCAGAAGTATCCCAAGTTCAAGACTAGCCTTAGCAACTTAGAGAGACCTTGTCTCAAAAACAATGGTGGAGGAGCTGGGGATATAGCTCAGTGAGCTGGGTTCAATCCCAGTACCACCACCCCCCCCCCACACACACACACACCAACTCACATCAGGCTTGCCTAGCTTAGCAGTTGGGACTATGGGCAGGGCCTGTTTTCGCTCCTCTTACTTCTCCAGGCAGCAACCAAGGACTCACAGTGGAAACCCTCTGCTGAAACACAGGGTGAAAAACACACCAGATTTGATTATTTCTAGTGATGTTCTGGGAAATGTTTAACAATGGGCTTTTGGGGAAAGAGCTAATTTGTAATGTTTGCTGATATCAGTTGTGTAAATATTACCACCATGGCTAAATTCAAACTACCAAAGTCATGTCACTAAATGCAGAATTGGGCTTGCAGTAGCCCGTCACATAGGAAACTGGTTTGAAGTAGTGAGGGTTTTGTTGTCGTTATTGTTTGTTTGTTTTTCAGTACTGGGGATTAAACCAGGGCCTCAGACATGCTAGGCAAACATGCTACCACTGAGTTACATCCCTAGTCCATTTTATTTTTATTTTTTTCCAATTTAATTTTGAGACAGAGTCCCACTAAGTTGCCCAAGCTGCTCTTGAACTTGTGATCCTCCTGGTTCTCCCTCCTGAGTAGATGGGATTTATAGGTGTGTCCTACCATGCCCAGCACAAAAATGAATTTTGAATGTTTATTACCTTTGTTTTTAATATACTTTATTTGGCTGTATGTTTATATGATTCAACTTTTGGATTATGGCTATGTTTAATAATCGGCTTGTACAATTCCTGAAAATTTGCAAGTTGGTATTCAGTATGCCACTAACTAGGACCTTGATAGCACCAGTGTTTTAAATGTTTATACTAAAGCATAAGCTATTTGAAGCCAGAAAGGGCCAACTGGAAAAATTGCCAGGGATTTTAAAAGTGCACTCAGGAGGACAGAAAGAACAAGCATGTTTTTGGTGTAATATTCAGCACAGAGAAGAGAACTTGGCAAAAAAAAAACAGGTGGTCGGTCTATGAATAATGTGATAACCCAGTGGGGCAGTGACCCAGCCTGCATCAGTATGCCCTTTGCTTTTCAGTCAATACTGCACTGGGCTTACACCCAGCCAGCCATATTGTCATTTAGCCTTCCACTGGGCAAGGAACACTAACTGGGCTGATACCTGTGGCAAAGCAGGTAGAGCTACACACTCAGTCCGTTAAATAACTGATGACTGATTTCTGATACCCCAAGCTGGTCTCAAGTGATAACTCAGATATGTGAAGAAGCCCATACAGGCTCTACTTGGATCTCCAGACAGCCATGATCTCATTGCCTTGGGCAGCTGTGGTCTTACTGTGTCTCATCACTCCTCCTAGCTACTCTCTCCTTTTGGGTAAGATCAGTGTTTACTTTATAGTTTTGCCCTTCTGTTCTTCCCAGAGTCTTTGAACACAGCATGAGTGTCAAATAGTCAAGTAGTTAAGAACACAGACTCCAAACCAGACTTCTTGGGACCAAAACATAGCTCTGTCACAGTGGCACACACCTGAAGTCCCAGCTACTTGAGAGGCCGAAGCAGGAGGATCGCAAGTTCAATCCAGCCTGGGCAACTTAGTGAGGCCCTGTCTCAAAATAAAAAATAAAAAAGAGCTGGAGATATAGGTCAGTGGTAGAGTGCCCCTGGGTTCAATAATCAGTTCCTTAAAAAAAATTTTTTTAAGAAAAGCTGTATGGCCTTGAACAAGCTACTTAACTTCTCATATCTCAATTTCACTTCTATAAAATAAGGATGGTAATAGTGCAGACTTCACAGAAATATTGGGAGGATTACATGAGTTTCATACATATTAAGTACTTAAAACAACTCTTGGCACATAGAATTTGCTATTTAAATGTTAGCTACTATTTTCACATATAATGCGTATATACTATAACTATGTGATGGATGAATGAATGCACATATCCAAATATATGGGAATATTGCAATGAAATTCTTTTTTGGGGAAAAAAGGCCAAGTATGAGTTTATAATAATTATTATGATACAATAATAGAAGTTTCTTTGGCTAGTATTTAGTGACTTTTAAAATGTACTTTGCAAGCATTATTTAACACCTCATAAAAATCCTAGTAGGGGGGCTGGGACTGTAGCTCAGCGGTAGAGCGCTTGCCTCACATGCGTGAGGCCCTAGGTTCGATCCTCAGCACCACATACAAAGCAATAAAATAAAGACATTAAAAAAAAAAATCCTAGTAGGAAGGAACTACCATTAGCTATATTACACAAATAAGAAAATCCAGGCTCATGGGGGAGTGGTTAAGTAACAGCTGTATTCTGAATGTTTTTGTCTTCCCAGAATTCATACACAGAAACCCTAACCCCCAAGGTAAGTTTAGGGTGGGACTTTTCAGAGGTGACTAGGTCATGAGCACAGAGCCCATAGCACTATAAAAGAGATCCCAGATAGCCGGGCGCGGTGGCGCAAGCCTGTAATCCCAGCACTTAGGGAGGCTGAGACAGGAGAACCACGAGTTCAAAGCCAGCCTCAGCAAGGGCGAGGTGCTAAGCAACTCAGTGAGACCCTGTCTCTACATAAAAAACACAAAATAGGGCTGGGGATGTGGCTCAGTGGTCGAGTGCCCCTGAGTTCAATCCCTGGTACCAAAAAAAAAAAAAAAGAGAGAGATCCCAGAGAATTCCCTTGCCCTCTCCAATATGTGAGAATACAGCAACAAGGATCCATCTATGACCCAGGAAGCTGTCCCTCACCAGACATCTGAGGCTGCCAGTGCATTGATTGTGGACTTCCCAACCTCCAGAACTATAAAGCATAAAGTTCTGTTGTTTAGAAGCTGCTTGGTCTACCTTCCCAAGATCACATAGTTAGTTAATGATGCAGATGCAGATCCCATCCACTCCAGCACTTGAGCTTGTAACCACTAGCCCATATTGCTCTACCCCACAGCCCCATCAGCCAGCGCCTAAACCACAGCCCACCTGCCATCCCTGCTCTGCACAGCACCCATCCTCTGCCTGTTTTCCCATCTCTCCACCCAACCCTCCAGGTTTACTGAAGATGTCTTTCCTTTCTGCAGACTTCTCAGACTGTTCCACTTCATCTGAAGCTCCCAGCCTGTCCAGGTACTGTGTGTTCCTCATTCTCCCCTGACTGTGAGCATGTTACCTTAGACTT
>CM053401.1:32735677-32759580 GCA_028644305.1 Xerus rutilus
AGGTCATTTTAGCCAAGTGTCTTGGCTTCTCTGAGCCTCAGGAATCTTACCTATAAGATTAGGGATTAGGAAGTTGGCCCTAATAACCTCAAAGGTCTTTTCACTTTGGGTGGGAGGACACTATTGAAATCCAAGCTACATGGATATTTATGCTCTGGTTTACCTCTGAGGCAAGCCCTGAAGTCCCAGAGACTCAGGGCCACCTAGAGGGCCATGGCAGATATAGGCTGCAGGTGAGTCCTGGAGCTGTAATGGGAGGTGGGGGGTGTGCTCCACAGAGGAGGAGGCCGGGGAGGATGAGGGTCTGCCCCAGCTCTGTGTGGGCTGGCAGCGCCTTCCTTCTGCTGAAGAATTCAGACCTTCGCAGATGTCACCTCATTTGATCCTTCTCTCACTCTCGTGAGGGTAGTAATATATATAGTAGTCCCCTCCCCTGCTGTGTGAGCACAAGGGAGAGAACCTAGAGAATCCTGTGGGATTGGACATGTACCTTTAAGGACACCTAGAACAGGAGATAGGAAAGAGGCAGCCTTGTCCCAAGGCTCTTGGGCAGTAGGGCCGGTCTCCCAAGTTATCAAGACAGTTCCTCAGCAGTGACCTGCCTTCTCCTTTCCTTACCTTCTCTTTGGTTGGCTGGCTGCTGCTCAGCATGGAGCCAGCCCTCTCCTGGGGCCCGAGTTCTCCCTGTCACCTCTGAGATACCTGGGACAAGACGATTAAGATAGTAATTTGTTTGCTGTATTTTTCCATCACCTTCTCTTTCTAAACAGGAACTTCTAGTAGGGCTTTTTTTTTTGCCTTGCCTTAGAAATTCTTCCAGGACAGGAAGCAGATGCTGGCTGCCTTTGGTCAAAGCCCTGGCTTGTTGAGGAGATGGTGCAGATCTCAGAGGGAGAAAGGGGAAGGAGGCAGAGAAGGCCTGAAGGACAAAGAGAGGAGAGTGTTTAGAAATTGGAATAGTAGAGATAGAGAACAGTTGTGGTTGTGAGAACTCAGTAACAGCCAGATCTCAGAAGACCCAGATATTTGGCATTGAGTCTCCAGCCACACCAAAGTTCCTAGGCTCAGAAACAGTAAAATCACCAAACTGAAGAGGATGTGGGGCAGCAGAGGAAATTTTAGTGTGGACTCTTGATTGATGACTAGATAGGATGCCACACTTTTACCCAGTTAGGCACAATCTTTTGGGAAAGAATTTGAATCTCCCAGGAGAGAGGTTAATAATCTGTCCACTGAACAAGATTGGAAGCTCAGAGTCAGATTTCCTTTGATTCTAAAAAGAAACAAACCACCAGTGAGGTGGCACATGTGGAAGGCTGAGGCAGGAGGATCACAAGTTCAAGGCCAGCCTCAGCAATTTATGAAGGCTCTATGCAACTTAAGAGAGATCCTGTTTCAAAAAGAGCTAGGAATGTAGCTCAGTGGTAAAGTGCCCCTGGGTTCAATCCCTAGTACCAGGGAAGAAAAAGAAAGAAAAACATGTATAGAAGAATGACCCATTGTCTTCTCTCCAGCCTTGAAGAAGCCAGTTACATTTTCTTAATAGTCAAATCTTATTAGCCCTAAGCTCCTACAGCTAATATAGGAAATCCAGTTTCAGATTCTGTTGATTAGGATGCTTTAGCCTCAAGTATTAGAAAATCCAGGTTCAAACATATAAGGAAATATATTATCTCATAAGTAGAAGTCCAGAAGCAGCAGGTTCCGGGTGTGGTGCCAGTGATTCAAGTTGCTCTCAAAGACCAGGTTTTATTGAAGTTCAGAACACTGTACTGCCAAGTTTGTAGGAAAAAGTTCTGTAGAATCAAGGTCTCTCTGACCTTCTCCTTCCCCATTCCTGGATTCTCTTTCTCTATAGCAGGTACAGGAAAGGGCTTTCTCCCAAATTTCCCTTCTCTGGCTTTGAAAAGAAACGCAATTTTCTTAAAACTCCCTCCCTAGGAATCTTGTTAAATAACCAGGAAAGATTAACCACTTAAGAAGGGAAGAAACTGTAAGTTGTTACCAAGACCCAGGCAGACATTTATTCTAGTCTTCTGAGAGCAGCTCTGACAGATTGGGGGGTTGGGGTGGGGAGAAACTTCATCTGCATAATAAGATAACCTTTGTTCCCAAAGCAGTGCCACCCTTCACCTCCCCTCCTTTTATCCAAAAACTATTATCTGTCTCCTAGATCTACCCGACTTCTAGAAACTCATTTACCAACCACCATCTGGTCTCTATTCCCATTCATTTCCCCATTTTCTCCTCTCCTATGAAGATGGCAGCAAAACATATGAACCTCATTGTGTCATGTCCTGTGAGGCCGCTATGTACATTAAATAAATGTGTATGCTTTTTCTATTCTTAATCTGCCCCTGAGCTCATCCCAGGGAACCTTCAGTAGGCGAGAGGGAAGCTTCCTCCCATCTTCCTCTCATTTCTCTGCTTTGCTATCAGTATGTTGTCTTTGTCCTCAGGCTGCTTTCTTTGTTACAAGATGTCTGCAACACATCCAATAACATCCAGAAGTAAAAGATTCTCTTCCAGCTTCTGCTTCTAGAAGCATGGAAGCTCCCTCTCCCCAAGTCCCCTATAGAATCTCCTTCACGTCTCATTGGCCAGAATTGGGTACAGGCCCATTCTTAAGCCACTCCCTGGCATGCAGAGTGGGGTCACCATAGTTGACTTGAAGGGAATCTAAAAAATCACCACAAAGAACACAAAGCATTTTCCATCTTCCAAATATAGCCACCTTCTTTCCCCAGAACTGAATGTTGTTCCTTCTTCTGTTATGTTGAAATTTCTCTTGAGGACATTAGCATCCCCCTCTTGGACACAGAAAAGCTCTCAAACTTAGCAATTTATGTATGGTAAACGTGAATAAAGTTCAAGATCTTTTTCCCAGGTCCATCTCCCAGTGGGTCCAGTAGACCCCCAAACCCATCCTGTGGTCATTTCCCCAGTTCTAGAATGCAGAGTTGGAAGAGAGACACTCAGCAGCTGGCAGGATCTCCACATTGGTTCCCTGACCTGTGGAGTCAGGGATATTGTCTTAGTTCATTTCAACTATATAATTGAATGTCACAGACTGGGTAATTTATAAGGAAAAGAGGTTTATTCAGCTTATGGTTCCAAAAGCTAGGAAGTTCCGGATCATCATGGCACATGCCTATAGTCCTAAGGAAGCTGACACAGGAGGATCGCAAGTTCAAAGCCAACCTCAGCAACTTGGTGAAACTCTGTCATAAAATCTTAAAAATTTTTAAAAAGGGCTGGAGATGTGGCCCAGCAGTAAAATGCCCCTGAGTTCAACCCCCAATACCAAAAGCTAGGAAGATCAAGATTGGGCAGTCTCAACTGGCGAGGCCCTTCTTGCTGGTAGGGATTCTCTGTAGAATCTCAATGTGGTAGAGGATATCACCTGGTGGGAGGGACTCAGCACCCTAGCTCAGGACTCTCTCTCGTCTTTTTCCATCTTGGTTTTTGTTTGTTTGTTGCTTTTGTTTTTTGCAATGCTAGAGACCCGACCCAGTGCTCTGCTACTGAGCTACACTCCCGTCCCTCTCCTCCTCTGCTTATAAAGCCACCGTCCCACTGGATTGAGGCCTTACTCTTATGGCCTCCCATCTTCAAATACCATAGTCTGATTAATTTTCTACCCCCTTAAAACTTCAAATGGGGATGAAATTTCAACATGAGTTTTTTGAGGGGTACATTCAAATAATAGCAGGCAGTTGCTGCGGTCTGGGTGTTTTTTGTTCCCCAAATGTTGACATGTTGGAGTCTTGGCCCTCTGTGTCTGTGGTGGGTGGTGGAAGGAACTGGGAGGTTGTAGATCTTGCAGGGGGCACTGCCCTCAAAAGAGAGGTAGGTAGTTCTCTTAGGACCCTGAATTAGTTCTCACAAGACCACTGTTACAAAAGAATAAGCCTGCCCACAGTCCAACCTCTGGCTTCCTGTCCTGCCATTGTGGCACCAGCCTCCATAAGGTGTACACCACAGCCAAGCTGATGCTAGTGCCATGCCCTTGAGACTCCAGAACTGTGAGCTAAATAAGCCTGTTTTCTTTATAAAGTTCAGGTATTTCACAGTAGTAACAAAAACAGACAAATACAGCAGCAACTCTGCTGAGAAAGGCCAAGTAGAAGCCACTAGAACTGCTTCTCCCAAAGAAAATTATAAAGCAAAAGCAACACTGAATTCCTGGAGGAATTAAAGAATTAAGTGCCACCAACAAGAACTTAAATGAAGTGGACACAACCACTTACTTTTGGGGGTATGTGGGGAGCTGAGGGTAGGGTATAGCTCAGTGGTAGAGCATTATCTAGCAGGCATGAGACGCTGGGTTTGATCTCCAGTACCGCAGAAAGGAAGGAAGGAGGGAAGGACAGAAGAAAGGAAAACTAACTTAAAGAAAACAGATGGTACATGCCTGTAACCCCAGCAAGTCAGGAGGCTGAGGCAGAAGGATTGCAAGTTCAAAGCCAGCCTTAGCAACTTAGTGAGGCCCTAAGCAACTCAGCAAGACCCTGTCTCTAAATAATATATTAAAAAGGGCTGGAGATATGACTCAGTGGTTAAGCACCCCTGGGTTCAATTCCCATTACCCAAGGGGGAAATAAAAGAAAACAGGGCTGGGTGCAGGGGCACACGCCTGTAATTCCAGCAGCTTGGGAGGCTGAGGCAGGAGGATCACAAGTTCAAAGCCAGCCTCAGCAAAAGCGAGGTGCTAAGCAATTCAGTGAGACCCTGTCTCTAAACAAAATACAAAATAGGGCTGGGGATGTGGCTCAGTGGTCAAATGCCCCTGAGTTCAATCCCCAGTACCCAGGGAAAAAAAAAAGTAAACAAGGTGGTCGTTCCTACCACAGCCCCAGTCCATGTACCTGTTTGTCTTGTGTAGAAGACAGATGGATCTTGGAGAATGCCAGTAGATTATCATAGCTTAACTAGGTGATGATTCCAATTACAGCTGCTGTACCAGATGTAGTTTCATTACTGATGTACTTTATTACAGACGTGCAGACGCAGTTTCATTCAGTGAAATTTCTAGGGGTATGGTGGTATAAGGTATGTCAAGATATCTCCTCTAAGATGAAAGATAAGTTATTTCATCTGGCCCCTCCTGCAATCGAGAAAGAGACACAATGCCTAGTGGGTCTTTTGGGACTTTGGAGGCAACATGTTCCTCATGTGGGTGTGTAACTCTGCCCCATTTCCTGAATGACCTGAAAATTTGCTAGTTTTCAATGGAACCAGGAACAAGAGAAGGCTCTGCAATGGTCCAAGCAGCCCCTGGCATACAGCAAGCTGCTCTGCGGCTTGTGTTGTATGACCCAGCAGAACTATAAATGCTTGAAGTGCAGTGGCAGACAGGATGCTGTTTGGAGCCTTTGGCAGGCCCCATAGCTGAAACACAGTGTAAGCCTTCAGGATTTTGGAGCAAGGCTCTGCCATCATCTGCAGATGGCAGTAATTACTCTTAGCCTACTACTGGGCCTTGGTAGAAATTGAAGGCTTGACCATAGGCCATCAACTTACCATGGATCCTCATCATTAATGAGGAGTTATCTGACCCATGGAGCCATAGTAGGGCATGCATGACTTCATCATCACATGGAAGTGACACATGTGATTGGACCCAAAGGCATAAGTAAATCATATGAAGAAGTGGCCCAAATGACAATAGTCACTACCTCTCCTACATTCCCTTGTCTCTTTCAGCTTGCAACTATGGCCTCATCAGAGCTCCCTATGAACAGCTGACAGGAAGATTAAGACTTGGTTCACAAATGGCTCTATACAGTACGTAGGCACCACAGCTACAGCACTACTGCCCCTGTCTGGGTCATCCGTGGAAGGCCCTGGTAAAGGGCCAGTGGCAGAACTTCCAGCAGTGTACCTGGTTGTTCACTCTGCTTGCATCGATTTATGATCTATAGCCAATGGCTCGGCTAGATGGTCAGGAACTTGGAAGGAATGTGATTAGGAAATTGGTGACTAGGAAACTTGGGGACGAGGTGTGTGGATATATCTCTCTGAGTGGGCAAAAGAATTAAAGGTATGTCCCATGTGAATGCTCACTAAAAGATGACCTTAGCACAGGAGGATTTTTTAGAGTTAAGTGGTTAGGATGGCTGACTGGTTCTGTGGATACCAGTCAGCTGCTTTTCCCAGCCATCACTAACATCATGAACAAAGTGGCCATAGTAGCAGGGATGGAGATTATGCACAGGCTCAGCAGTATGTACTTCCACTTGCCAAGGCCAACCTGGCTATGGCCACTGCTGAGTTCTCAATCTGCCAGCAGCACAAACCAACACAGTCCCCTATCTGGCACCATTCCCGAGGGAGATCAGCCAAGCTACCTGGTAGTAAGTTGATTACATTGGACGGCTTCCATCATGGAACGGTTCTGCCTGGAATAAACACCTATTTGGGATATGGATTTAGCTTTCTTGCACACAGTGAGTTTTCCCCAAACACCACCCAGGGACTTGAGAGAATGCATCACTCACTGTCAGGGTACTGTACATGGCATTGCCTTTGATCAAGGACCTCATTTTACAGCAAAATAAATGTGACAAAGGGCCCATGCTCATGGAATTGACTGATCTGACCATATTTCCCATTGCCCTCTTTTGGATCTAGAATGCCCCCAAAGGCACATGCATTAAAAGCTTTATCCCCAGAATGGTGCTATTGAAAGGTGGTGGAAACTTTAAGGGGTGGGCCTAGTGGGATATTTTAGGTCTTTGGGGGTGTGCCCTGGAAGGGGAATGTGGGATCCTGTTTTCTTTTTCACATCTTGGCCATGAACAATTTGCTCGGCTATCCATTCCCCACCATGAGGTGGTGCCTTGCCACATGCCCAATGGAACAGGCCAACCAGTCATGGACTAAAACTTCCAAAAGTGTGACCCAAAATAAACTATAAGTTTCCTCAACTATTTTGTTGTAGTAATGGAAAGTTGACTTACATACCCACTATTCTGAAGCAGATGGTTTCATAGAACAGTGGAATGGCTTTTGTTGTTGTTGTACTAGGGATTGAACTTAGGGAGCTTTATCATTGAGCTACATCCCAGCCCTTTTAATTTTCTATTTGCTAAGTTTCCAAGGCTAGCCTCAACTTGTGATCCTCATGCTTCAGCCTCCCAAATCACTAGGATTACAGGTGTACCCTATTATACCCAACTGGAATGGCCTTTTGAAGAGTCAGTTGCTGGACCAGCCAGATGGCAATACCTTGTAGATCTGAAACACAGCTCTCCAGAAAGCTGCACATGCTCCAATTTACAGTGCTGCATCTTCCCTAGCTGGGATTTACAAGTCCCAAAATCAAGAAGTAGAAATGTGAGTGATACCACACACTAATACCCCTAGTGACCCATGAACAAATTTTTGTTTCCTATTCTCATACACATTTTTCCATAGTGGCCTAGAGGTCTCAGTTCCAGTGGGAGCCACTTCCATCAGAAGACATAATGCAGAGGGGAGTAAAGAGAGGGGAGGGGGCATAGGGGTAGGTAGGAGATTAGAATGAATTGCACATTATTACCCTATGAGCACATATGATTAATAATTCCATTGGACTGCAAATCAAGACTGGCCACCTGGCCACTTTGGCCTATTTATCCTCTGAATCAATAGACCAAAAGGGATATGGTGTCAGGAGACTAAGACAAGAGGATCTCAAGTTCAAGGCCAGCCTCAGCTAGAGTGAAATCCTAAGCAACTTAGCAAGATGCTGTCTCAGAATAAAAAGTAAATAAAAAGAACTGAGGATGTAGCTCAGTGGTAAAATGCCTCTGGGTTAAATACCCAGTACAAAAAAAAGAGGGGAGAGGGGCATGTGGTGCTAGCTGGGGTGATTGATCCTGACTACCAAGGGGAAACTGGATTACTACTCCACAGAGGAGGTAAGGAAGAGTAGAATGGAATGCAAAAGATTGCGGGTGATGCCCTGTGATTAAGGTCAATGGAAAACTACAGCAACCCAAGGCAGCCAGAACTAGGAATGACTCAGACTCTTCAGGAATGAAGGTTTGAGTCACTCACTGCACCAGGTAGAGAACTTGCTGAATGGGTAGTGGGAGAAGGTACAGCCATGTGACCAGTTACAGATACAAGGGCCATAATTGTCACAGGTCTTTCCTCCTTACTTTGTTATTGACCCATTAAGACCTAGGTTTTCAATTCTGCAAATATTTCAGTGACATTGACAAAAGTGCATTCAAATAGATTGAACATCATAATCTAGAGCTTATTCTATAACTTATTATCATTATACTATTCATGAGATCATTAATTAATAATATTAATACATATTATCGTCAATCACTCATATTCTCAAAAGACTAGAACTCTAAAAATGTAAGTATTTATTTCAAAGTTACCATAAATGATGTATTTCTTAGTCAATTTAAGATTTTTAGGTGTTCCATAAATCAGATAACAGTTAATGATAGGTTTATATGTTGTGTGTGTGTCTATGTGTATAGATACTGATCTATCTATATGCTAGCAGATATATTTGTTTTCTGCCATCTTGTTTCCTCATAACATATGTTGACTTTATATCATAGTACTTACACATTGTTAATTTTACATCATTGTATTTAAGATACAAGATATAAAGGAGAAAGTAAATATCCCTCAAGAACTGTAGTTCCTTTTCTGGGGAAGGTGTTAGTGTTTCTTTAGGGTGTACACAGGATATGAGAATCATCGTAGGCAGAATTATGACCTTGTTATTATCTTTATTTGGAGATTAAGAATGGTTTAGGGGAATGCCTGTGGGTGCTAAGTTGACCAAGTGTGGACTTGTGATGGACAATTTATGTGTCAATTTGGCTGGACCATGAGGTACCCAAATAGTTGGTTAAACATTGTTTTGGGTGTCTTTGAGTGTATTTCTGGATGAGATTTAACATTTGAATTGGCAGGTCCAGGACAGCAGAGGGCCCTCCCCAGTGTGGATGGACCTCAACCAATCCACTGAAGGCCTGAACAAAGGGCTGAGTCAGGGAAAATTTGCTCCCTCAGCCTAACTTTTACATGGTGCATCAGTTTTCTCCCATCTTGAGATCCAGACTAGAACTATATCCTCAGCTCTCCTGGGTCTCCAGTTTGCCAACAGTAGATCTTGGGGCTTCCCAGTTTCCTTAATCATGTGAACCAATTCTCTTTCTCTTTCTTTCTTTTTTTTTTTTTTTTTTTTGTAGTTATAGATGGACAGAATGCCTTGATTTTATCTGTTTATTTTTATGTGGTGCTAAGGATCGAACCCAGTACCTCATGCATGCTAAGCAAGTGCTCTGCCACTGAGCTCCAGCTCCAGCCGTGAACCAATTCTCTATAATAAATCTCATGTCTGTATGTCTATCATCTACCTGCCTATCTACCTATAGATATAGGTCTTATTGGTTCTGTTTGTCTGGAGAACCCTGAGTAACACAGACAATCAACTAGTTAAGTGGCAAAGTCAGAAGAATTCTTGTACAAGTCCTTCTGTGGACATGTTTTTCTTTCTCTTGTGTAAATTTCTAGACATTCAATTGCTGGGTGACAGAACATATGCACGCCCAACTATAAGAAACTGCCAGACTGGTTTCCAAAAGGGTGTGTGAGCGTTTCAGTTGCTCCACATCTTCATCAACGTTTGTTGTCATTAGTTGTTGAATTTTAGCTATTCTAGTGAGTATGTAATTGCTTTAATTCACATTTTCCTGCTGATTAGTGAGGCTGAGCACTTTTCATGTTTATCAGGCTCTGGTATATCTTTACCTTTTTTTGTGAAATTTCTGCCTTTTTTTTTTTTTTTTGGTACTGGGGATTGAACTCAGGTGCACTCGACCACTGAGCCACATCCCCAGTCCTATGTTGTGTTTTTATTTAGAGACAGACACACTAAGTTGCTTAGGGCCTCGCCATTGCTAAGGCTGGCTTTGAAATCACAATTCTCCAGTCTCAGCCTCCCAAAGTGCTGGGATTACAGGTGTGCACCACTGCACCCGGCTCTACTCATTTTTTTAATGTTACTTTTTCCATTATTTAGTTGTATGATTGCTTTCTATTTTATTTATAGCATGTTTGCTTTGCAAATATTTTCTCCTAGACTGTGGATTGCCTGTTCATTTTCTTAAGGGTGCAGAAGTTTTTCATTTTGATCAAATCTAATTGATTTTTTTTATTTTATGGCTATTGTTTTGTGCAAGCTAGGGAAAAAATTTTTGCCTACTCCAGGATTATGAAAATATTCTGTTTTCTTCTGGAATTTTTATAGTATAGAAGTAAGAGTCAATGTTTTTTTTTTTTTTTTTTTTTTTTTGGTACCAGGGATTGAACTCAGGGGCACTCCAACACTGAGTCACATCCCCAGCCCTATTTTGTGTTTTATGTAGAGACAGGGTCTCACTGAGTTGCTTAGCGCCTCACCATTGCTGAGGCTGGCTTTGAACTCGCGATTCTCCTGTCTCAGCCTCCCTAAGTGCTGGGATTACAGGCTTGTGCCACTGCGCCCGGCAATGTTCATTTTTTTAAATATGGAAATTCCATTGTTTCAGTACCACTTGTTGAAAAGCCTGTCCTTATCTTATTGAACTTCATTGGTAGCATTGTCCAAAATTAGTTGACTCCATAAATGTGAATCTATTTCTGGAGTTTATATATTCAATTTTTATCATGAAACTATTCTTGTTTTACTGTATCATTTTACCTATGCTAGATCCTTTACTTTCCTATACATTTTAAAATCCATTTGTCAATTTCTACTTCCTCTACTCTTCCCCCACCAAGAAGAAAAAACCTCTTTCTAGGATTTCTCACTGAGGCCGGTAGGATTTTCACTGAGAAGGTAAGGTGCTCCAATTTGAGGGGAAAACATCAGCTCGGATGAAAAGTTCCAGGGGAGAAGTAGGGCCTGAGGCTTAGAGAGTCAGGTGAGGCCAGGTGGTGGGGCCTCGAACCCCAAGTTAAGACTTGGGACTTCTTTCCATAGACAACAGAGAGATGCTACAGGGTCTGTCGAGGGAGTGACCAAGAAACAGCCAGGGAGAGAAGGTAAGCATGTGGGAGCTTCTCTGTGAGGGTGACTTAACTCCTCCCAGCTGTGCACTCTAGGATTTGAACTACATGTTTTCTGAAGTCCCTTCCAGATCTAATTTTTTATGATTCTTCTTTCCCAAAAGGGAACATTGAGGCAGGAACAGCAATAGTCTGTCACCCTGTTAGGGCCAGGGCAGAGACCGCCAAATCCTTAGTCCTTGGCTTTGATTCAACCAGTAGGTCACATTGCCAGGGGTGACATGGCCATCAAATTCCTAGTAGCCTGTGAAGTGAAAGTTTTGGGAAAAGGGAAAACATGTGCCTCTTGCCTTCCCATGGATAATCTACATAGAAAAACACAGTCCCCCCCGAATTCTGAGTCTGTACCTCCTCCTTAGCCTATTTCTCAGCTGGTACCAGTCCCCTCCAAATCCTTTCCTGTCACAAAAGTGAAGGGTCTTGCCACATTTTTAGGAATACCTTCACATAACTTTGAATTTCATCTCCGGCTTCTCTGTTCCTTTATTCTCCACGTGGCTTTCTGGTGGCTCCTGCCGTGTCTTGAACCCTGGCTGCACTTTTTTTTTTTTTTGTATTTTTAATCTTGAATTAAGTTCAAATCATTCTTTAGCAGCCATTCCACCGTGCTTTCTCCTTCCAGAATTCTCTCCAGTTATATATAACTGCTGCCTTCACTTCCCACACATCTTCTCATTTCATACATCTTTGCAGTACAAAGATGTCTATCCTCCATCACTTTCAAGAAACTTCAGATGCTATGGATAACCCACAACTTACCAGACCCTGTGCCTCCTTTGCCCTTCTGTTCTCTTCTCTGTGGCTCTGGCCCAGGTGACTCCCCTGTCTCCTGACAGGCCCATCCCTTGCTGAACTTCCTTCTGGTGATAATGTCCTTGCTTTTGTAGCCTTTCCCCACCATTGCTGGTGACCTCACACAAGCACTAAAGGCTACCAGACAGAAACACCCTCCACTTCCCTCCTGCAACCTGAAAATACACTGTTATCTGCATTTTATTTTTCTGATTGAAAATGAGCACTTGTTTCATTCCTGAACTGAACCAGTTCCTCCATCCAAGAGGGAATCCTGTCCCTTTCCACCTTCTCAGGGGCCTCTCTCTAACATTTACCCTCCCTTGCCCTTAAATCTTTTACCCCTGCTGCGGCTCTTCCTCAAAATCGTGAAAATATTATTGTCTCCATCTCTTTTTTAAAGAGTCTTATTTCCACACAGTTTTATGTGTACTTCATAGTCAAACTTCCTGCTTATGTGCCCCCCCCCCCCAGTGCTGGGGCTTGAACCCAAGGCCTTGGGTATTACAGGCAAATCTCTACCACTAAGCTACATCCCAGGCCCACAAACTTCCTGAAAGGGTTAGGTGCCTGTTCTTTCCCCTGGTCATTCCTTAGTGCTCTGAATTCTAACTTTTCCCCCACCTTGCCAGTAAACAACCTCACCAAGGTTACCAAAGACTTCCTTATTGCCAAAATCCCTTGAACCCTCTTGTCACCTCTGACTTATTCTAGATAGAATTGACATTATTCATCATATCCTGCCTCGCCACACCTGGCTTTTCCCTCTCCGTTCCCAGGACAAGTCAGAGCCCCCTCCCTCTCCCTCCCTCTCTGCTTCTCTCCTGTGCAGCGGCGGCACCCCCTCTGCTTTCTCTCCTGGTCCTCCTCTTCTCCCTTGCCCCAGCTGATCTCATCGCCTCCTTCATGCCACACGTATTTATTGAGCACCCAGCCATCATGAGTCAAGCAATGTGCTACACCCTAAGGGTACCATAACAAGGAGGAGAGTCAAAGTCCTGGCTATTGTGGACTTGACATTTGCCAACAGTGTCCATTCTCTCTTGATGCCAATGACATCAATCTCTGTATCTGGCCCACGTCTCCCCCTCTCTTGTCTTCTTGACATCTCAACCTGATATCCCACAAACTTGACTTGCCCCAAAGAAAATTTTCATCCCTGTCCGTTGAGTCCCTCTTCCTGTTACCCAAACCAGAAGCCGTTCTTCATCCCTGATCATCATCTTTGGATTCTTCACTTTTATTCTCCCCTTACATCTAATCTGTAACCACGTTCTGTTAATCATACCTTCCGATCCTCCAGAATACCTCTGCCATCTATCCACTGTCTCTGTAATCTCCATCACTTCAATGTGGGCCAAATTCCTTCTCCTTCATTCTTAACGGGTATCCCTTTATTCTCGTCCACATCCGCATCTCACCTTCAGTACAGCGTCCACACTGCACTCGGAGTCATTTTCTAATGTGATTCTGATCACATGACCCCACTGCTTACAAGTCTTTAAAATAAAGGCCAAACCCATTAACACAGTCCAAAGGGTCCCTTCTTATTTCCCAATCTCAACTCTCCCCACCACCCTCCCAACTCTCCTGTCACGTAAACTTTTTTTCTTTCAATGGCCTTAATGTGCCTCATTCCCTCCTGGCTCTGAACCTTCAAAAGCGCTGTTCCTCAGCCGGCAATACCTCCTCACTCCCAAAAGGTCTTCTCATCTGCCAACTCCTAACTCAAGTCCTGGCCTCAGTGTTACTTCTAGAACACTTTCTGTAAAGTCTGGAGTTTTGGTAGCTCCCTTTTGTACTTCAACAGCACCTGCGTGAAGCACCCTATTATGGTTGTCGGTTTTTTCTTATTTTCTGCAACCCTGATCCATTAGCCTGCGAGCCACAGGAAGGCAAGGACGCATCCACAGCACTCACGTTGCGTTACTGTTTCTGACTTTTAAGAAAATATCAATTCAATAAATATTTGTTGAATGAATGAATCATTTCTTAACCCCTCCTGCCCTCTATGTGCAAACGCTGCTTATGATCCATGGCTCTAAATTTTGCTCAATTTCCTTTTTTTGTTTCATTGAGTCCTATGACTTTAATAATTGGTGTGTGTGTGAAGTTGCCAATCTACCTTGGGCTATATACCTCTCAGATCTATGTCTACAGTTCCAACACCAGGGTAGATATTTATGTTTGTATGGTTGTTTTTTCTTTTCATTGTTTCAGAAAAAGGACAAAAACCAGGAAAAATATGCAGGAAATATGTCTAAGGATAAGCAGTGCAACACTGGTTACAATATTGAAAGCTGGAAATAAGCCAAATGCTCATCAGAAGAGAACTGACTAAATAATGATAGGACTGAGCCATCTTAGAAAAACGAGGAAGAAAGCCAGGCATGATGGTACATGCCTGCAATCCTCGTGACTGAGGAGGCTGAGGCAGGGGGATTGCAAGCTCAAGCCCAGCTTGGGTGATTTGATGAGACCCTATCTCTAAATAAAATGTAAAAAAATAGCTGCAGATGTGGTTCAGTGGTTAAGTGCCCATGGGTTCAATCTCTGGTACAGAAACAAAAACGAAGAAAAAACTAAAAAGGGTGAGGCATATAGCTGAGTGGTGGAGTATTGCTGGGTTCAATTCCAAGCACTGAAAAAAAAAAAAAAGAGAGAGAGAGAGAGAGAGAGAAACTAGAAGATGCATAAACTGATGTGAACAGATATACATGACATACTTTGAGTAAAAAACAGGTTTCATCTGGGCACATACAATCCTCTTATGAATAACTTTGCCTTTCTTTGATTCCAATATCAATTATATTCAATCACAAGCTGAACAATGGACTTTATAATGTGTATTTCAGTGAATACCTAAAAACTCAAAAAAGTACTATTATCTATTAATAAACTCTTGTAGTTTCTACTCACCAAAAGACCATTTTCAGAACTATAAATTGAGTTTTCTTTAATATAATTCAATCATTTGACACGCTTTATTGGGCACCTATTATGTACCAGCTTCTATTCCACATACAGGGAATAGAACATGTACAAAAGAAAAAGGCAGGTGGGTGCGGTGGTGCACACCTGTAATCCTAGGGGCTCGGGAGGCTGAGACAGGAGGATCTCAAGTTCAAAGCCAGCCTCAGCAAAAGTGAGGTGCTAAGCAATTCAGTGAGACCCTATCTCTAAATAAAATACAAAATAGGGCTGAGGATGTGGCTCAGTGGTCGAGTGCCCCTGAGTTCAATCCCCGGTACCAAAAAAAGAAAAAAGAAAAAAATCCTTTAAAATTTTGATAAATATAACTGGGCATGGTGGCACACAGCTGTAATCCCAGTGGCTGGAGAGGCTGAAGCAAGAGGATCAGGAGTTCAAAGCCAGCCTCAGCAACGTAGCAAAGCGCTAAGCAACTCAGTGAGACCCTAGCTCTAAATAAAATACAAAAAAGGGCTGGGGATGTGGCTCAGTGGTTAAGCACCCCTGGTTAAATCCCTGACAACAAAAGAGATTTTTTTTTAAAAAATAAATATATTAAAAATGTGTGCTTAAGCAAGATTGGGACTGTTTTATTTGTAGTGAGAAAAATTTTGGAAATAACCTAGACGTTTAACAATTGAGAATTTATTGACTAAATGATGGGAAAACTATCCAATGAAATGATATGAAGCAATCGAGGCTGTAGAATATCACCCCAGGCCGAAAGCTACTTCAATTCCCAGCTCTATGAAACCGGTCCTGTCTACCTTGCCTAGAGTGACCTCTTCCTCCTTGAAAATTATTTGTGCCTATTGTCTATGCCACTCCTCTGGCCCTCACCACACATTATTCCATTATGAACAACAATTATAGTTCACACTTGGCTCGCCAGGAGCTGTGCTAATGGAAGGAAAGAGCAGAACAATCCCGAACAATAGATAAGTCATTCCTTTGTAAATGCATCAAAGGATTTATTTTGCAGTGGATTCACCTTCCTAATTAACTTCGCTTATGTTAATATTAAAATTAATGAGCGTTTCCAAGCACACAGGTAGCACACGGGAGAAGACTAGAGTGAAGGGTTCCCGGGCATCCCACAGAGAACATAACAGGAGGGGACCCCTCTGCGCACAGCCACCCGCTTCCTCTTCCCTGATAGGCTAGAACCCCCTCCTTGGGGCTGCGGGCCCGTTGCGCCAGGCTCTCCAGGCCGCGCCTCCCAGGCCCGCTCCAGAGGCCCAGCGTGACGCAGCCTCTCCTGGCGCCGTCTCCGCTGTCTCCGGAGAGTCAATAGCTGTCTGTGAATGGCTCAGCGCTGCCTTCCTCCTAGTCAGCCAGCGGCTGACTCTGCAGCTCTGACAGGCACCAGGGCGCATGCTTTCATTCACATCGCAGCAGCCTGTCTGCAAAGGGCAGGATACCCTGGGGGAAAGCAGCACAGCGATCCCAAACCTCCATTCCTCGCTGCCACACCCTCTCCTAACTTAAGGGCGCCCAGCCGCCTTGCAGACCCAGCCCAGTAAAGTCCCTTTTCCTAACCAAGTCCTCTGTAGGCTAAGAAATAAGACAAATGGCTTAACAAATGGAGACCGTACTACTGATTAATACTGATATTGATGAATGTTTCAAATACCCAGTGGGTGTTCCGGCACTGGGGAAGGCAAGCCTCCCTCTAGGGGCAGATGGGGCCACCTCACTGCATAGCAAGGTAAAAAGGCCAGCCCCCAGGAAGAGAGTAAGGAGAAGGGGCTGGAACAGTCACACCAAATTTCTCCTAAACTCACCAATCCAATTGAGGATCCTGGCAGGAATAGATGACATACTCCAACTGCATACTTTGAACAAAGTTTCACAGTGACTTTTTACCAAAATGTAGACAGGACATGGGGACTCCACAAAGGAAAGTGCTATATCTGGGAAATGAAATGGAGGCAGAGGGAGCAGAACCTGGACTTAAGAGGGAGAGGCTGGTGGAGGAAGCCAAGGTTGGGATTGCCTGTCTAGGCAAGGGCTGAAGGGTTAACATCCTGCCACCCATACCTGGCCCACTCTGAAGGGGAAGATAAGGAACCCATTACTTAGACGGGGTATTTTATAAACAATAGAAATTTATTGTTCAAAGTTTTAAGGGCTGGGAAGTCCAAGATCAAGGCACAACAGATTTGGTACCCAGTGACAACCCATTCCTCTTAGATATTCCTTTCTGTGTCCTTCTAGGGCTGAGAGAACCAACAAATTCCCTCAGGCCTTTTAATGTAAGGACACTAATCCTATTTTTGAGGAGGCATCCAAAGGCTGCATCTCTTTTTTTTTTTTTTTTTTTTTTAATTTTTTTAGTTGTGGATGGACACAATGTCTTTATTTTATTGCTTTGTATGTGGTGCTGAGGATCAAACCCAGGGCCTCACGCATGAGAGGCAAGCGCTCTACCACTGAGCTACAATCCCAGCCCCAAGGCTGCATCTCTTAATGCTCACATTGGGGATTAAGTTTCAGTATGTCTATTTTTCTTTTAGGGGTAGACACAATTGTTCCAACCACAGCAGAGATATTTAAGTAGTAGCGTTGTTGTTATTTTGGTTTTTCACCTTTGAAAATCCCCAGGGGAAAAAACTAGTCTTTTTTTTTTTTGGTAACAGAGATTGAACCCAGGGGCATTTAACCACTGAGCCACATCTGGAGCCCTTTTTATTTTTTGAGATAGAGTCTCAGTAAATTATTGAGCCTGCCTTTGAACTTGTGATCCTCCTGCCTCAGCCTCCCAAGTTGCTGGGATTACAGACATATGCCACTAAGCCTGGCCAAAAAACCTAGTCTTAAAATCAATGTTTCCTCTGTTCTTCTCCCTCATTCTCTCCCTCACTCTTTCTTTCCCCCTCTCATCCCCACTTCTCTTTCCCCATGTTACAGTTCACCGCAGAAATCTTTTCTCCGTCCTGGATATGATCTTACTACAGGCAAGTGCCAGAGAGGTTCTGAGGGGTGAGGTGCTACAATGCCCTGCAAGTGCCTGAGGCCTCAGCCAGACCCAGGAAACTGGCACTCAGGTGTCCTGTCACCCAGCTTCATGCCAGTCCATGGCCCCAGCTGCTCCTGATTAGAAAGAACTCTAAGCTGGGCGTGGTGGCACAAGCCTGTAATCCCAGCACTTAGGGAGGCTGAGACAGGAGAATCACGAGTTCAAAGCCAGCCTCAGCAAGGGCGAGGCACTAAGCAACTCAGTGAGACCCTGTCTCTACATAAAACACAAAATAGGGCTGGGGGTGTGGCTCAGTGGTCAAGTGCCCCTGAGTTCAATCCCCAGTACCAAAAAAAAAAAGAAAGAAAGAAAGAACTCTAATTAGCCCCACTCACTGGCCAAAGTCATGATAGGTTCTTAACCCTACACTTAGGCTAGATGGTAGGATCTGGAAAGCCAGTGCTTAAAACAAAACAAAAAAACTTCTAGAGTCCTTTTGTTTAGCTAAACGAAGTTTTCGTTTTTTATGTTTGGGTTTGGTTTTTTTTCTGGTACTGGGGACTGAACACAGAGCCTCATGCATGCGAGGCAAGAGCTCTGCCACTGAGCTACGTCCCCACCCCTGAACAAAGTTTTAGGTGCCAAGTTCTGTGCTTGAGGTAGGAGCCTAAGTGTGAGGAAGTCCTTGTCCCTGCTCCTGGGGAGTTCACAGTCTGGCTTCTCCTAGCTGATCTTTTCTGGAATATATCTGGTCATTGGCCAGCAGAATGAAGCCACCTCTTTGGAGATGGTCCCCTTCCTATGTTGGTCTCCAAGAAAAATGCCAACTCTGCTTCCTCTCAAAGCCATAAAATGCTCTGCATGGGAGAAATCCTTACCCATTCCTCTATCAGGGATGGAATCTGAGGCCCAGAAAGAATTTTCTGGAGCTCAGGTCACATGCTTGCTGATGGCCACTGTTAGGTCTGGGCCTGTTTTCTATTCTCTCACGTTATCATGTCTCCTTGATGTACCGCTGAGCTCATGAGCCAGGCAGAATTGATGACAACCAGCAGGCCCTGGATTTGTCCCAGTGTTCCTTCCTCTTGGGAGTTGTCCAGATAAAATACACAGCATGCCAAGAGGTTCAGCTCATAACTTGGAAAGACAGGAGTTCTCTGTGAAGGTCAGAGTCAAAGAAGCTCAGACAGTGAGCACTGGTACCTTCAAGCTCTCTGTCCAAGTTATTAATACAACTGTGCCCTGTCCCTGTGGCCACAGTCTTCCAAGAGTCCAAGGGTCTGGTCCATATAAACATGGACGAGGACCTGAGTACTTGAGAACACAGATTCCTGCCCTTGAAAATCATCCAGTCCAGTGTTTTCAAGCAGCTGGAACATTCCATTAAGTAGATGATAAAATTTGTTGTTGTTTTTTTAATGGGAAGAAAAGAGAAGAAATTATCAGAGTATATAATATGTATGGAAAGTAGAATGCAAAAATAAACTCCAATGACCTTAGGTAACCCCCTTCCCTTGAGTGTGGGCAGTACCTGTGAATACGATGGAATATCATTCTCATAACTATGTGGATTATGTGGGAATGAAGGAATTTTTAGAAAAAATTAAAGTTCATGATCAGTTGACTTTGATCACCCTGGGTAGGCCTGACCTAATCAGGCAAACCCTGCAACAGATACTCCTCAAGGCCTTGAAGAAAAAACAAACTGCTGCAGGGCATGGTGGTGCACGCCTGTAATCCCAGCACTTAGGGAGGCTGAGACAGGAGAATCACAAGTTCAAAGCCACCCTCAGCAATGGCAAGGCGCTAAGCAACTCAGTGAGACCCTGTCTCTACATAAAACACAAAATAGGGCTGGGAATGTGGCTCAGTGGTCGAGTGCCCCTAAGTTCAATCTCTAGTACCAAAAAAAAAAAAAAAAAGAGTGGAGAGGCAATGGTTTATCCTGGTCAAATCATTTCCTCTTATGGGTCAGGGCTATGGTTTGTATATGGTTTGTCCCCTCCAGAACACATGTTGAAATCTGGTCCTTAAATGTAACAGGGTTGAGAGGGGAAATTTAAGAGATGATTAGTTTGTCAAGAGGGATTCATGTAGTTACCTCGAGCACTAGTTGTCATAATGTGAGCCCAGCCCCTCATGCTTGTCTCTTCCACACATGATCCATTTGCTCTTCTGCTTTTCTGAAGTTAGGATGTAGCCAGCCAATCTTGGACTTCCTACCTCTGGAACCATGAGCTAAACAAACCTCTATTCTTTATAAATTCCCCAATCTCATGGATTATGTTATAGCAACAGAAACAGCTATCCCACTCCTCAGTCTTTTCCCAAAGGACTTAAAATCAGCATACTATAGTGATGCAGCCACATCAATGTTTATAGCAGCTCAATTCACAATGTCTAAACTATGGAACCAACCTAGATGTCCTTCAGTAGATGAATGGATAAAGAATCTGTGGTATGTATACACAATGGAATTACTCAGCATTTTAATGAGAATAAAATTATGGCATTTGCCGGTAAATGGATGGAATTGGAGAATATCATGCTAAGTGAAGTAAGTCAATCCAAAAAAACCAAAAGCTGAATGCTCTCTCTGATAAGTGGATGCTGATCCATAATGGGGGAGGGGGAGTCATGGGAAGAATAGAAGAACTTTGGTAAAGGGAAGGAGGAGAGTGGAGGCAGGAAAGATGGTGGAATAAGATGGACATCATTACCCTAAGTACATGTATGACTGCACATATGGTGCAAGTCTACATCATGTACAACCAGAGAAGTGAAAAGTTGTGCTCCATTTGTATACAATGAATTGAAATGTATTTTGCTCTCATATATACCTAATTAGAATGAATGAATAAATGAATGAATGAATGAATAAATATCATAAAAAGAATATAGGGTTTCTTTTGGGGGTGTATTGAAAATATTCTAAAATTAGATTGTGGTGATGATTACCCATCTGAGTGTACTAAAAAACACTAACCTACAAACTTCACATGGGTGAACACTATGGCATGTTAAATTTATCTTAGTAAACTGAGAAAGGAGATGGAAAAAGGGAGGGAGGGAGAAAGAAAGGAGCAGTCCAGCTACCTACTGGAAAGACTATATGGAGAGGCCGCATGGAAAGGAGAGGCCCTGGAATCAGATGGGGAAGGAGGAGAGGCCCTGCCATCCCTGCATCCAAAGCCTCTGAAAAACTCAAGCTCTAGCCACCAAACAAGATCAACAGAATTTCCCATAACCAAAGAAGGAGAGAAATGTTCTAATTATGACTCAAAATGAAAATACAACAAAATAAGATAAAATATTGATGCAGTTAATTACCTAAAAATTTTTTAAAATTTATATGTATTTTTATTTTTTTAAAACAGCAGAATGTGTTTCAAGACACAGTACACATATAGAGCACAATTTTCATTTCTCTGGTTGTAAACAAGGTAGTGTCACACCATTTGTGAATTACCTAAAGTTTTTTAAACTTTCGTGGGGCAAAACCTCCATGAACAAATCAAAAGACAAATGACAGAGTAAGAGAAAATTATTTACAATCTATATCACAGAAAATAGATCAAAATCTCAAATGCATAAATAACTTTTAAAACTTGAGGAAAAGCACTAAAAGTCTCTTAGAAAAATGAGCAAAGGTGTGGATAAAATATTAACAACAAGGCCAATACACAGAGGAGGAGACCAACACCGTGCTGTGGCCCCTCATCTACAAACCGGTGGCTATTTCTGCCTACATCCTTCTAGTGTCAACAGCTGGGACAAGGAAGATCATCCCCAAGGTCCCCGCAGGCCCGGTTATACCAGAGGTGATGTATTGGTAACTTGCAGGGACACTACACGATCATAGGGTAGAAACTGTAATACCTCAGATAAGCACTGCTAGAGAGGAGGACACATGAACAACATGAAAAAACAAGGGAAGAAAATGCCCCAAACAAACCAAGATGCTACAACAATAGAATCCATTGACAACACAGTAAATGAAATGTCAGAGGAGTTCAGAACATACATAATTAAAATGATCTGTGAAGCACAGAATAATATAAGAGAGCAAATACAGGCAACAATCGATCACTCCAAAAAAGAGATAAGAAAGCAAATACAGAGAGCAAAAGATTACTTCAAGAAAGAGATAGAGACTTTGAAAAAGAACCAAGCAGAAATCCTTGAAATGAAGGAAACAATAAGCCAAATAAAAAATTCTACAGAAAGCATCACCAACAGAATAGACAACTTGGAAGACAGAAGCTCAGACAATGAGGACAAAATATATAATCTTGAAAATAAAGTTGATCACACAATGAAGATGGTAAGAAACCATGAACAGAACATCCAGGAATTATGAGAAAACATGAAAAGACCAAATCTAAGAATTATTGGGATAGAGGAAGGCACAGAGGTACAAACCAAAAGAATGCGCAATCTTTTCAATGAAATAATAACAGAAAATTTTCCAAACCTGAAGAATGAATTAGAAAATCAAATACAAGAGGCTTACAGGACACCAAATGAACAAACTACAACAGATTCACACAAAGGCACATTACAATGAAAATGCCTAACAGACAGACACAATAAGGATAGAATATTAAAAGCTGCAAGAGAGGAGCAGATTACATACAGGAGGAAACCAATTCAGATTTCAGCAGATTTCCCAACCCAGACCCAAAGCCAGGAGATCCTGGAACATCATATACCAAGCTCTGAAAGAAAATGGGTGCCCACCAAGAATCTTATATCTAGCAAAATTAAGCTTCAAATTTGATGATGAAATAAAAATCTTCCATGATAAACAAAAGTTAAAAGAA
Organism: Xerus rutilus; assembly: GCA_028644305.1. Taxonomy (NCBI): domain Eukaryota; kingdom Metazoa; phylum Chordata; class Mammalia; order Rodentia; family Sciuridae; genus Xerus; species Xerus rutilus. Next base: position 32,758,292 of record CM053401.1, read on the forward strand.
TTTACAGCAAGAAAGACTGCATTAGAGAGCATTCTTGGCAAAATATTCCAAGAGGAGGAAATGAAAAACAACAATAAAAATCAGCAAAGGGAGGGACCACACTAAAAGAAAAGCCAATCAAAGGACAAACAAAGTCAAGTTAAAAACCAAAAATAAACTAAAATGAACAGGAATACAAGCCATATTTCAATAATAATTCTGAACGTTAATGGCCTAAGCTCATCAATTAAAAGACATAGAATGGCAGGCAGATTGAATTTAAAAATGACTTAAATTGTGGAATTCACGCAGATGTTGGCTCAGGGCTATGCCTACAATGGAGAAAAGAACTGTGTTAGGAACATCAGATGAAGATAAAAATTGGCTATTGTGCTATCCAATGAACTTCTTATCCTTATCTTCCTATAGCTATATAAGTAAGGCAATTATTTTTCTTCTTTCAAATTTTTTCTTCGTATTTAGTTTTCTGTAATTTTGTTATGACTAGATATTACTTTATTTATTCACCTATTTATATTTAATACTTATCCTACTTTGTATTCTCTCAAAATCTGTGCTTTTTATCTCATCTTAGTTTTTAAAAATTTTTCAGCCGGGCTCAGTAGCGCAAGCCTGTAATCCCAGCACTTAGGGAGGCTGAGACAGGAGAATCGTGAGTTCAAAGCCAGCCTCAGCAAGGGCGAGGCGCTAAGCAACTCAGTGAGACTCTGTCTCTACATAAACACAAAATAGGGCTGGGGATGTGGCTCAGTGGTCGAGTGCCCCTGAGTTCAATCTCCAGTACCAAAAAAAAATATTTTTTAGATAGTTTTACTTCAAATACTTTTTCTGCTCTGTTTTCCTTTTCTTTTTTTGTATTCTAATTATGCATGCTTTATTCTTTGTTATTGTCCCACAGTTCTTGGGTTGCTTTTATTTCCTTTGTATTTTTGTTTTGGAAAGTTTTAATTAATCATTGAGATTATGGTTTCTTTCCTTGGTCATAATTTAACTGATGGCATCAGAAGGCATTCTTAACATTCTTCCTTTCCATTTCAGCATGATTGATTTCTAGAATTTTGTTTTGATTCTTAAAGTTTTCATTTTCTCTGACATAGTTTATAAGTTTTTGCATGCTGTATACTTTTTTCCCATTAGAGTATTTAACATATTAATCATAATTACTTTAGCTTTTTTTTTAACTTGGCAATTCAAACATGTATAATATGTTTCAGTCTGATTTTTATCTTTAGACTACATTTTAGCATGCCTTCTGGCCTGTCTTGTAATTTTTTGTTGAAAGCCAGACA
>CM053401.1:32760080-32847830 GCA_028644305.1 Xerus rutilus
TACTGTAAGGATAAGATTGATGACTTTTGATTACTTAACATATCAGAGATGAAACACGAAGTCAGTTTCTTAATTTTAAAACAATGTTTAAAAACTTGTTTAAATTTATTCATTCTTTTCATTTCTATACTCTTTTTTCCTTCTCTGATTTTCTTTCCATTTTATCATCCATTTTATTTGGGAAATGCTTTTGCTGAATACAGAAACCAATGTGATTAATTCAATTTAATGTTTTTAATCTTATTCCTACATCTTCTGTAGACTGTTTCCAATTTCTTTATATAGAATAATTTGTATAATTTTTATATATTGGGTAGTTTTATATATTGAATAGTTTATAGTTTATCAGATCTATATTGTATTGTTTCTACTCAGTCTTTCTTAAACAATATTCATAGATTCTATTGGATAATTAAAAATTAATAAATACATTTTAAAAATACATGAACAACAAATGTAAAAGTCACACTTAAACATACCAATAGATGTTCAACCTCACTCATAATAAGAAAAGTGTACATTAAAACTATATGGAGGGGCTGGGATTGTGGCTCAGTGGTAGAGTGCTTGCCTCGCATGCATGAGGCACTGGGTTCGATCCTCAGCACCACATAAAAATAAATAAAGATATTGTGTGTCCATCTACAACTAAAAAAAAAAATTAAAAAAAAAACTATATGGAGCATTTTTCACACATCAGATTGGCAAAACCTCAGAATGTTGAAAATACAGTGTGATGGGGAGACTATGGAGAACAGGCATTCATATATTACTGCTAGGCATGAGAAATGATAGTATTCCCTTGGAGAGGAACTTGGCAATATCTAACAAGCTACAGAGGCATTCACCCTTTGGCCTAGTAGTCCCACTTCTAGGAATTTACCATGCTGCACCTCCAGCAATTTTGAAATATTCATGCACTAAGTTGTATGTAACATTATTTGCAATTGCAAAAAATAATATCATAGATATCCAAACATTAAAGATGGACTAAATTGATAGTGTTTGCTTGTAGTAGTATAAAAAAAGATGGCAGAAGATCTCTATGAACTGATTTCTGGAGTACATTAAATGAAAAATTCAAAATGAACAAAGTGATTTATAATATATGGGTCTACGATATAAAGTTTGTATTTGGAATGTCCCCTAAATATATGTTAAAGGCTTAGTCCCCAGCTTTGCAGTATTGGGATGTGGTGAAACTTTAAAGAGGTGGGGTTTTAGGTCACTGGAGATGGGCCCTTGGAAGAGATGGTGGGTGGGATACTGGTCTGTTTGCTTCCTGGTAGCCATGCAGTGAATGCAGCTCTGCCTCACTCTCCCTGCCAAGATGTGCTGCCTTTTCACAGGTCCAAAAGCAACAGGGCCAACCAACCATGGACTGAACCCCTCAACACTATTAGTTTTCACTTTGGGGGGGTTCAAATCCAGGGCCTTGCACATGCTAGGTAATTAGTCACTGAGCTACATCTCTAGCCCTGAACCCTCTAAAACTGTAAGCCAAAATAAACCTTGCCTCTTTTTTTTTTTTTTTGGTACTGGGAATTGAACTCAGGGGCACTCGACCACTGAGCCACATCCCCAGCCCTATTTTGTGTTTTATGTAGAGACAGGGTCTCACTGAGTTGCTTAGTCCCTCGCCATTGCTGAGGCTGGCTTTGAACTCGCAATTCTCCTGTCTCAGCCTCCCAAAGTGCAGGGATTACAGGCATGCGCCACCACGCCCGGCTTAAATCTTGCCTCTATAAGTTTTTTATCTTAGTAACAGTAACAGAAAGCAGACGAACACAATATATTTTGTATATAAGTTAAAAGGGAATAAGATAACATATGTATCTGCTTAATTTTAGAAAAATATACAGGAAAGATAAATGGAAACCAATGGAAAGTATTACCTGTAAAGGGTGGGATATGAGTTGAAGGGATAAGGAATGAGATTTCTCTGGCTATGCCTTTTTTGTGTAGTTTTGGTTTTTGCAAGGCATGTTAAAATATTTCACACATCCAAAAAATAAAATTTAGTAAGAAGCATGGGGAGGGTTCTTTATATAAATGCAAACAAGAGCAATAAACTCAAAACAGCCTGTTATTGAGTCTCAGTTCCAAGGCCACCCTTTTATGCTCTGCTTTGGGATGCTGGAGCCAACACTCTAGATCACATTTCTGCTTCGCTGGCTCTGCAACAGTGAAGGTGTGAGAAAGAAACTGCAAGGCTGGAGGCGGGAGAGAGGACCTGCTCCTTCCTGTTTGCCTCTCTGGTTGCAGTTCCTGTGAGTCTCGCCCCAGCCCTGTTTCTGCACCCTGGCAGCAACAGTTCCTTCCCCCAGCAACAGCTAAGCTTATCTTACAGTTTCTCCCACACTTGTGAAACCAGTCTCATCACATCATGGCAGGCACCCCGGCTCCGGCCAGCCAGCACCCCCTTCTCAAAGCTCCCACCCAGCATTTCTAGCTCTGAGGGACCTATCCTCTGAACTCACACAAACCAGCCTCTGCCAGGTAGGATCTTCTCCTCACAGGTCTGAATTTCAACTCCAGAGTCCTTTCCTCTAAGTTCCTGAGTTTTAATCATTTGAACCTCCTCCTTTTATTCTCTCGACCCTTGGGGTGGTAGCTATTGCCTACAGTTGCTACCATAAGAACTTAGAACAGCAGTTTTTAAAAGTATGTTTCTTGGATCCCTGGGAAAGATCAATGAGGCTTTTCAGGGGATCCATGAGGTCAAAAATATTTTCTTAATAATAATAATAAGACAGCTACTCAGGAGGCTGAGGCAGGAGGATCCCAAGTTCAAGGCCAGCCTCAACAACTTTGAGACCCTGTCTCAAATAAAGGAAAAAGGGCTAGGGATGTAGCTCAATAGTAAAGCACTCCTGGGTTCAATTCCCAGTGCCAAAAAAAGACATTATTTTTCTTTTTCACTGTGTTGACTTTGCAAAATGATGATGCAAAAGCAATAATGAGTAAAACTGCTGGCACATTAGCATAAATAAAGGTGGTACTGAAAGAGTAGTTGTTGGGTTGTTTCATTTATGTTGTTCAGGATAAAATACAGGGCCTCAGACATGCTAGACTAGTGTTCTACCACTGAGCTGCACCCCCAGCCCAGTTGTTTTTATTACCACACACATTCAGGAAAAATAATCCACTTACACTTAAGAAAATCCTTGATGAAGCAAGAAAAATTAGTAACTGTATTAAATCATGCTCATTATGTACATATCATTCAATATTCTTATGATTAAGTGAGAAGTATTTCTGCTATATTGCAAAATATTATGCTTGTCTCAAGGAAAAACATTTTTGAAATTGAATTGTTACTAAATGAATCACTTTTTTCATTGAATGCATTTTTTGGGGTGGGGGGGGTATGGAGGATTGAACCCAGTGGCACTTTACCCCTGAGCTAGCTCTTTTTAGTTTTTATTTTGAGACAGTGTATTACAAAGTTGCTGAGAACCTCACTAAATTGCTGAGGCCGGCCTCGAACTTGCCACCCATCTCTCTCAGCCTCTCTGGAGTCCTTGGAATTATAGGCACATGCCATGGCACTCAGTCATTGAATGCCTCTTTGATGAAAGAAAAAAATGACAACGTATGGTTATTCAGACTTGGGAACTGAGCAGACATTTTCTCAAAAATGAACAAAGCAAGCCTGTCATTCCAAAGAAAAAGAAAAAAACTGATATAGTTTGTTGCCAATGATAAAATGTGAGATTTCAAGCTAAAATTAGAAATTTGGAAAATGTGCATCTGCCACTCTGAGCTTGACAGCTCCCAATACTGGTAAAATTGATGGTGATATTAACAAATGTGATTTTTTATTGATAGTGTATAATAAATGTGTCAACATTCAGAATATCCGTATTACTAAGTCATTAATATATTCTAGTGATGCATGCATGGGATCATAAAATCATACATAGATAAAAGATCCATTCAAAGTGCAAGATAGATCAAGGGACTTAAAAAGTTTTTTAGACATGGTTTCAGATTTCACATTACAAACATTTATTAAGAAACTACTACTTGTTCAATTTTTTTTTAAATATTTATTTTTTAGTTGTAGGAGGACAGAATATCTTTATTTTATTTTTATGTGGTGCTGAGGATCGAACCCAGTGCCTCACACATGCTAGGTGAGCACGCTACCACTGAGCCATAACCCCAGCCCTACTTGTTCAATTTTTTTTAAAAATTTTTTTAGCTGTAGATGGACACTATATCTTTATTTTATTAATTTACTTTTATGTGGTGGTGAGGATTGAACCCAGTGCCTCACACATGCGAGGCAAGTACTCTACCACTGAGCTACAATCTCAGCCCCCTACTTGTTCAATTTTGATATCAAAAATAATAGCTACAGCACTTAGGGAGGCTGAGACAGGAGAATCGCGAGTTCAAAGCCAGCCTCAGCAATGGCGAGGCACTAAGCAACTCAGTGAGACCCTGTCTCTACATAAAACACAAAATAGGGCTGGGGATGTGGCTCAGTGGTTGAGTGCCCCTGAGTTCAATCCCCAGTACCACAAAAAAAACAAAAAAAAAATAGCTACAATTATCTGAAAAAGTCTACTAAAAATGTTCCTCCCTTTTCTAATTAAAGATCTGCATAAAGTTAGATTTTCTTCAACTAAAACAACTTATCACAATATACTGAATGCAGAAACAGATATGAGTATCCAACTGTCTTCCATTAAGCCAGACATCAAAGAAATTCGCAAAAATGTTCAAATAATGCCTCTCTTCTCACTGATTTTTTTTTCTCCCCCACGTACTGAGGATTGAACCCAGGGTCACTCTACTACATCTCCAGTCCTTTATATTTTATTTTTTTGAGACAGGGTCTCACTAAGTTGCTAAGGGTCTTGCTAAGTTGCTAGGGTTGGCCTTGAACTTATGATCCTCCTGCCTCAGTCTCCAAGTTGCTGGGATTATAAGTATATGCTACTGCACCTGGGTTTTTATTAAATTTTTTGTATTTTTTTTCCTAATAAAAAGTTGTTATTGCCAGGCACAGTGGTGCACACCTGAAATCACAGCACTTAGGGAGGCTGAGACAGGAGAATCACGAATTCAAAGCCAGCTTCAGTAACAGGGAGGCGCTAAGCAACTCCATGAGACCCTGTTTCTAAATAAAACACAAAATAGGGCTGGGGATGTGGCCCAGTGGTCTAGTACCCCTGAGTTCAATCCCTGGTACCAAAAAAGAAAAGTTGTTATTTAGGCAATAGGGGTATGGCTCAGCAGTAGAGCACTTGCCTAGCATGCTTGAGGCCCTGGGTTTGATCTCTAGCACCACACACACACACACAAATAATTATACATTTTACATTAATATGCCATGGGTTTGATGTTATTTTTTAATGAATTTTTAAAATAAAGATTGCAAAAATTTTTAATTTCTAATATTGATGATAATAGCAATAGATTTAACCTTCATAGAAGTTCTTAAGTGTCCTCAATTAGTTTATAGAAGTAGAAAAGACTCCTAAAATCAACAAGGATAGAACTACTGCCCAAGAGTTCTTTTTTAACCTGTTTAGTTACCTACTTAACAACTTAGTGCCTAGTTAACAAATATTTATATTAAATTTTCTCTGTTAAAAATAACTTTTGTCCCCTTACTGGGCACTGACAGATATTCAAATACATTTTAAATAACCACGTGGAAAGGGTAGGGAATAAATAACCCAAGTAATTTTTAAACACAATATTTTAAATATATACAGTCTAGAGGGGGAAAACTACAAAAAAAAAAAAAGAACTTTTTTAGTACATCTATTTTTTATAATAGTATAAATGCATAAATTCTGAAACTATTGGGTAGATGGGTGAATATACTCATGACTAGGAGCCTGTTTCTTAAACTGTGAAGTGAGGAGATACAATAATTATAGATATCTTGGATTAAAATTGGATGAGTTAGGGGCTGGGATTATGGCGCAGTGGTAGCGTGCTCGCCTAGCACGCATAAGGCACTGGGTTCGATCCTCAGCACCACATAAAAATAAAAAAATAAAAGATATTCTGTCACCAACAACTAAAAAATAAACATTTAAAAAAAAAAAAATTGGATGAGTTAGCAGGGCGCGGTGGCACACACCTGTAATCCCAGCACTTTGGGAGGCTGAGGCAGGAGAATCGCAAGTTCAATGCCAGCCTCAGCAATGACGAGGCGCTAAGCAACTCAGTGAGACCCTGTCTCTAAATAAAACACAAAACAGGGTTGTGGATGTTGCTCAGTGGTCAAGTACCCCTGAGTTCAATCCCCAGTACCAAAACAAAAGCAAAAACAAAAAAACTGGATGAGTTAGTATAAACTAATAGTTTCTAAAATCACAATTACACCATTGCTGTCAAGATATAGGACACTTTCATCACCCCAAAAATTCCTTTTGTGTCCTTTTGTAGTTAATCCTTCTTCCCTAGGCAACCTCCAATGTGCTTTATTTTTTTCTCTATTTTAATTACTTTCTCTGTGTCTTTGGTTTTCAGTGATCTGACTGCCCTGATTTTTCTTTGCAATTATCCTGATTGGAGATCGTTACATTTCTTGAATCTTGAATTGAAAAGGTTTTCTGCCTTTATTTCTTCAAATATTTTTCTGTCTCTCACTTGATTTTAGTACTTTTGATACAAGTTTGTCAGACTTTTTTTTTTTTTAAATATTTTTTTAGTTGTAGATGGACACAATGTTTTTATTTTATTGCTTTGTACGTGGTGCTGAGGATCGAACCCAGGGCCTCACGCATGCGAGGCAAGCGCTCTACCGCTGAGCTACAATCCCAGCCCCTGTCAGACTTTTTGATGTTCCATGCATCATTGAAAATTTGTTCACTTTTGTTTATTGTTTTTTTCTTTGTGGGCTTCATTGAATAATTTCTATTGCCCTTTCTTTGCAGTGTGTAATTTGTCATTTCAGAGTATTTTCGGTTCTAAAAGTTCTATTTCTTCATTATGTTTATGTTTTCCTTTAAGTCCTTGAGCATATTATCATAGCTGTTGGTACTTGCTTGCTAATGGTGTTCTCTCTCTCATTTCTTAACTTTTCTCCTCATTTTATGCTTATCAAGAAACTTTGCCACATAGCTACACCCCTAGTCCTTTCAAATTTTTTCTATTTTGAGGCAAGTTATGGCTAAGTTACTAAGTCTAGCCTCAAACTTGTAATCCTCCTGCCTCAGCCTCCCAAATTGCTGATATTATAGGTGTGCACTGCTGTGTCTGGTTCTATCAAGAAACTTTTTAGATGAATGCTGGTCATTATAAGTATTATACTGTTGAGGGTCTAATCTCTTTTGTCTTCCTTCAGAGTATTGAATTTTTTGTTTTGTTTTGTGGTACCAGGAATTGAACCTAGGGTGCTTAACCACTGAGCCATATCCCCAGCCTTTTTTGTATTTTATTTAGAGACAGGGTCTTGCTGAGTTGCTTAGGGCCTCACCAAGTTGCTGAGGCTGGCTTTGAACTCACCATCCTCCTGCCTCAGCCTCCAGAGCCACTGGGATTACAGGCATCCACCACCATACCCAGCTGAATTTTGTTTTTGTCATCAGTTTAAGCTTCTTATGATGTATCATGATCCTTTTGAAGCAAGCTTTGTTAGGGCAGGTCGAAAGTGACCTTCATTCTAGGGCTAGGTCAACATCACTTGTAAGGCCCAACTTTTCTGGAGACTTTACTGAATATTCCAGATGTTTAGTGAGGTATCTTTATAGTAGCTGATTAAAAAAAAAAAAATCCTTCCAAGTATGTATAAACTTTTGGCAGTGTCCAGTTTGTAGCTCCCCAGTATTTGTTCTTTCTCCCATAACTGTTTTCACATTTTCATGGAAACTTACCCTGGGATCCTGTACTTGTGTGGCCTCATATTTAGCCAGATTCTCCTGGTTCCTAGAGGTCTTTGTGTGTATAAATCCTTCCTCCCTTATACTCTGCCTGGCAAATTCCAACCACCTCAGGCCTCCTACTCCTGGCCTCTGTCTCTTCAATTCAGCAAGTCTGCTGTGTTCTGCTTGATTTTCCATCTCTGGGCTGTGTTCTGGAATGTGCTTCTAGGCAGAAAACTAGGGCAATCTAGGGATCACCTCATTTGTTTCCTTTCTCTCATTGAACATCTAAAATGTGCAAAAATAGTTGTTTCATATACTTGGTCTGGTTTTCTAGATATTTACCATGGGAGGGCCAGCCTATAATCTGCCTGCTTGCTTTTTTTTTTTTTTTTTTTTTGGTACTGGGGATTGAACTCAGGGGTAATCGACCACTGAGCCACATCCCCAGCCCGGTTTTGTGTTTTATGTAGAGACAGAGACTCACTGAGTTGCCTAGTGCCTTGCCGTTGCTGAGGCTGGCTTTGAACTCGCGGTTCTCCTGTCTCAGTCTCCCAAAGTGCTGGGATTACAGGCGTGCGCCACCGCGCCAGGCTTGCCTGCTTGCTTTTTGATCACTAGCATTACATGCATCTGTCTATTCCTGTGTAGCTCCACCCACGCCTTTTTCTCCATGTGTACATAAATGAAAATAAATGCTTAAAACCAAAGATCCTGAATTTCAACCACCATTAGATCCTGCTGAGTTTGGCCCTGCTCCCTCTTAGCCTCATTAACCTCACCCTCTGAGGATTTCAGAGAGCTACTCTCCAATTCCAATGCTAAAGGGCATATTACTGTCCCTCCGCCATGCACATCCAAAAAATTCAAGGGCACTGTTGCATTTTTTAATCAAAAGCCTCATTTTTCATAAATGGGCTAGGTAGAAATTGGAGTAATTTTCTTTCTTTCTGCTTTTCTGGAGTTTCTAAATTTCAGAGTAATGTGTATGGGATACTCTCTATAAAAAAGAATACCCTATGATTGTGTACCCCTTCTGCTGGATGGCATTTCATCCTATCTTAGTACAAATATACAGGCCAGGGGTGTAACTGATGGAGCTCTTCTGGGTGGTGGCCAAACTCTGCTCCTGCTCTGCAGAAGAATAGGCCCTATTGAATTCTGACACACTCCCTTCCCCAAACAAAAGATTATTTGAAGAGTTTCCTTGTTCTTCAAGCAAAGGAGAGCAGCTCAGAAAAACATGTCTTTCTCAGAAGCTTTTCCAGAAGATTCTGAAAACTCAAGCCTCCCAGAGGAATGTGAGTCAAAGAGCCAGGAGGACAGACTGCAAGTTGCAGCATGGGCCCGGTGGCAGTGGCTTTCCTCCAGCACAGGCGAGGGGACAGCCTTTCTGCTAATGGAAGCTCAGGGCTGCGGGGCCCCTCCACTCCTGCTTCCCTTTTAAAAACAAACGGCAAAACAAAACAGAACAAAAAAAAAAAAATGCTCCTTAGAATCCAGGCCAGGAACACCGGAGACATTAGCATATTCTGGCACACAGCCTGATGGATAATAGATAACAGGTTATCCAGGAAATAATTAGAAACCCGCGCCCACACGGATCAGTTGCAAACACTGACCCCTGTCATTCAGGATGTGGCCCTGAAAGTAAAAAACTCTTTCTTCTTTCACTTTCAGGGGTTGGGAAAATGTCAGGCCTCTCTCCTTTCTTTTATACCGTGACAAGTTAACAAGTGCTGAGTTTCCAAAGCACAGTTAAGCCCTCTAAGCACCGCAGTTCTCACGAAGTCCCCGAGACCACAGCGGTTCTCTTCCGTGAGCCCCTGGGGCAGGGTGGGGCCGGGAAGGAGCCGGCAGGCACCCTGCTGGGTGGGAGGCCAAGACAACTTTCTTTTTCACCATTTTCTGCTTCTTCTCCTCCCTCCCCCACGCCCCTTCTCTGCCCTGCCCCTTTCAAATTCCACGCCTGGCTGGAGAGTGACCTAAGTAGCCTAGCTGTCTCTTTTAGAGTCAGGAAAAGAAGCTTTTGTTTATATTTAGAGAATCTAATGTGCATTCACGGCTACAGATGATATCTTTGGTATTACATCATTGTTGATGATAGCTTCCAAAACGATTTTCTCTTCCAGCCCTCTTTATCCCTCTGGTAAGATAGGTGGAATTTGGACGTAAAGAGGAATGCAGTGACAGATTGAGGTCTTCTTGCTTCCTCTTGAGTAGATAAAGAAGAATCTTCTTAGCCCGGCACTGTGGCTCAAGCCTGTAATCTCAGCACTTTGGGAGGCTGAGACAAGAGAATCGCGAGTTCAAAGCCAACCTCTGCAACAGCGAGGTGCTAAGCAACTCACTGGGACCCTGTCTCTACATAAAACACAAAATAGGGCTGGGGATGTGGCTCAATGGTCGAGTACCCCTGAGTTCAATCTACAGTACCAAAAAAAAAAAGAAGAAGAAGAAGAATCTTCTTAAATCAGTCAAATCCACTTTTCCCTTCTTCTGTCTTTGGATGGGGCTCCTATTTTTCTCTCATAAAATCAATAGTAATAATTGACCTCCTGTAGTTTGAGTACTAACACTACTGTGCTGTGCTAAACATTTTATGTGCATTGTCTTAACTTTTTCCATAGTCCTTATTGTCCCCATTTAAGGTGCCAAAACTGAGACCTGGAGAGATTAATAATGTGCTAAATTCTTTTGTGTGTGTGCTGGGGATTGACCTCAGTGGCTCTTTACCACTGAGCTACATCCCCAGCTCTTCTTATTTTTCATTTTGACACAAGGTCTCACTAATTTGCTGAGGCTGGCCTTGAACTTGTGATCCTCCTGCCTCAGCCTCCAAAGTCATTGGGATGATGGGCATGTGCCATGGCACCCAGCTTTATTTTGTTTTTTCCAAAGGTAGAAATAGCAGAGCTGGAATCTAAATCCCTATTAGATACCAAAGTTCCATCATTGTACTACACCTACATCATATCAATGCTTTCTAGGAAGCAGTAGATGAGGGCCTTTGCCCTGGGAGATAAGTGAAAGGGAGGAAATTGGGAGCCTGCAGTGGATGTCATTGCATCCAAAATCATCCATCATGTTTCAAGGATGCCAAGGACTCCACAAACTTCACCTCATTTGAACCTCATCAAAACCCTCACATTATTTTCCACCACTACCCTGTGTTACACAGAAGATTTAAACTGTGGGTCAGAAAAGAAGTGATTTGTCCGAGGTCATTTGGTTGGTAAGCAGTGGTGGTATGTAGTTTTGATTTTACGTTTATAATTCTCAGATTTACATACTTCTATCCCCACATGTCTCTCAACAATCCCTGACGTAGGCCTCCCCAAAATAATGCAAAGAACTGTGCCGGCTCCCTGGCTTGTTTGATAGTCAAGAGTTTGAAAGTATCATGAGTCATTGGGAGTGTGGGTTCTAGAGCTAAATTTCTCTGGCCAAATCCCAGCTGCAGCACTTGCAAGTTATGTGACCTTGGGCAACACTCAGTACCTCAGTTTCTCATTTATAAAATAAGGGATCACCATGTCTAAGATCTCTATGAATGAGGTATTGGGGAAAGGGCTTAGGATGATACCTGGGATGAAAGAAGCTGTCAATAACTATGAGTTTATTGTGAGATACAATTTCTACTATCATATGGTAGTTAGATTACAGAGAAGTGTCCATTTCAGTTAGTATAATTTATATCTTTCTGCCAAAGACAGGCTCTCCTGACTCCTCTGATTTCCCCCTTTGTGTGGGGCAAAGATTTGGGGTCAAGTAGTTGGCTTGGTCAGGGATCCCAGAAAGCTCTCTGGGGGAATGGGGAAGTCAGGCAGGCAAGGAATGAGTCAGATGCACATTACAGAAGGCCATTGTTTTGGACAAAAAGCCCTGTGCAAAGCCCCCAGCGGACCAGACTAAAACTCAGAATGGAGTCACTCATACTCAATTTCCACATCACCAAACCAAACTTCAGTTGTTACCTGGCATTCCTGGAAGTCAGGAGAGAGAACAGCTAATTTCCCAAAAAGTCCAGTTTTTTGGTTTTTGTTGGTACCAGGGATTGAACCCAGGGGGCTTAACCACTGAGCCACATCTCCAGCCCTTTTTTATATTTTATGTAGAGACAGGGTCTCATTGAGTAGCTTAGGGCCTCACTAAGTTGCTGAAGCTGGCTTTGAACTGGAGATCCTCCTGCCTCAGCCTCCCCAGCCACTGGGATTGTGGGGTGGCTAAGATGGCTACAGGCCAGTTTTAATTGGCATGATAATGAAGTTCCCTCTGCTTTATTCCTTTCCAAAAGAAGTAACCTGAAGCCAGGAATGGTGGTGCTCACTGCCTGTAATTCCAGCAACTCAGGAGGCTAAAGCAAGAGGATGGCAAGTTCAAGGCCAGCCTGGGCACCTTAGTGAGACCTTCAGAAACTTCAGACCCTGTCTCAAAATTTAAAGTTTTTTAAAAAGGAACTTGGGATGTAGCTTAGAGGTAAAGTAACCTTTAATACAAAAAAAAAGTTATCTGAACCTACCTGTTAGTCAATCAGTTAGTTTTCTATTGTTCCCTCTCCCTGTCTACCGCCTTGCTTTGTTCTTTGTTCCTGTTTTCTTCAGTCCTTTTCTGACTATAAAATTAATTAGGCTCTTCTACTCTGCTCATTGGCACACGTATTTTATTTTATAGGATGAGGTGTTGGCTGACTCTGGAATTACAAATAAAGTCAATTAAGATCTCTCAACTAAATTTGTTGTAATTTTGTCTTTTGAAAGAAGCAAGCCACTAAAGGTGTCAGTGAATAGGTTAGCATCAGGGGAAGGGGCTCAATCCCTCTGAGACCCTCTGAAAAATTATTTGGAATACACCTCAGAAAGGTCCCTGGGAACTCTTGCACCCATCCCTCATTGGTGAGTGTTGACCCTGGGACATTCACTACCTTCCCTCCTCAAGGGCAGGCATTCCAAAGACTCCAATGAGCTCACCCTCATGCAAAGAAGAAGTAAGAAGCACAGGGTGTGATGGCATATGCCTGTAATCCCAAAAGCTAGGGAGGCTGAGGTTAAGAGCTTTGCAAGTTCAAAGCCAGCCTCAGCCACTTAGTGAGGCCCTGTTTCAAAATAAGGAATAAAAATAAAAAGTGCTGGGGATATGGCTCAGTGGTTAAGTACTCCTGTGTTACATTCTTGGTACCAAAGAAGGAGGAGGAGGAGGAGGAGGAAGGAGGAAGTCGGGAGTCATTGGTGTAATGGCAACAGCATGCAGGTGACCTTGGGGTAGGCTGTCTATGTAGAGTAGTACCTTGACTATCAGCTATATCAGTCAACCCAATGTAGTTAATGTACACTCTTCTCAAAAACATTTGCCACCAAAGAGCTCTGTTGTTTGCTCTGGATCTATTTTGTTGTGATTTGTTGTTTTGTACTGGGAATTAAACCTAAGGGCTCTTTGCCACTAAGCTATATCCGCATCCCTTTTTACTTTTTGTTTTGATACAGGGTCTTGCTAAATTGCTGAAACTGGCCTTGAACTTGCTGTTCTCCTACCTCAGCCTCCTTCCGCAGTTGCTGGGATTACAAATATGTGTCACCATGCTCAGCTGGATCTAGTTTTACAGAACAAAATTTTCTCTTTGAACTGTAAATACTTGCTTAGTGCTGTCTTTAGAAATCCTAGATAACAAGGTTGGGGACATAGCTCAGTGGAGGGTATATGCTTACTATGTGCAAGGACCCAGTACCCCCCCCCAAAATCTAGAACATCATCGCCCCTTTAAAGTATTGATAGTCATGATAGATCTGTCCCTGTCTGTGCATTGTGCCTTCTATTTTACACAATTACAAAATTCGTTTGTGTATATTATCTTGTTTTATCCTCATGGTAAACCATTGAGGTGGATCCAAGTCCTCTGAAGCAATCCCAGAGCTTTCAATCCTTCTAGAAAGGATTAGAAACAGTTTGGTGATTTTAGTTGAGAGTGGGGAAAGCTTTGTACCATCTCTCCTCTATCTGAACAGTCGGTACAGGGCCTAAAAAGTCTCATTCTGGCTACGGTACTCATGTTTGGAAGCTTTCCAAGTATAGTTACTTTCAGAATAATGAAGTAGTGCAGTTACTTTACACATTTTTTTTCTCAATGTACACACATAACATGGTGTTAAAATAGAAATTCTTCTAAGGCCTTAATACAACAAATATCACATTCCAAAATGAGGTACCAAACCATCAAGCAGGATTGAGAAGGAAGGACAGGACAAGCGGGCGCAGTGGCACACACCTGTAATCTCAGCTCCTCGGGGGGATGATGCAGGGGAATCACAAGTTTCAGACCAGTCAGGACAATTTAGCAAGATGCTGTCTCAAAGCAAACTATATTTTTAAAAAGGGCTGGAGGTGTAACTTAATGCTAGACTGCTTTCCTAGCGTGCCCAAGGCCCTGGGTTCCACCCCAGTACTGAGGGGAGGGAGGTAGGTGGAGGGATTTAGGGCTGGAGATAAGGATTAACGGTAGAGCAGTTGGCTAGCATGGGGCCTGGTTTCAATTCCTAGCACACAAAAAAAGTTTATTTAGCTCATGATTTGGGAAACTACAAGTCCAAACAGCATAGCACCGATTCTAGTGAGGGGTCCCTTAGCTACATCACATTCTGGTGGACAGCATCATGGTGGGAACATGCATGCAAGAAGGAAAGATTAGTGGGAAATGGGAAGTTAAAGTGTGGGAGCCTGGCACAAGCCTGTAATCCCAGCACTTTGGGAGGCTGAGACAGGAGAATCGCAAGTTCAAAGCCAGCCTCAGCAATGGCGAGGCGCTAAGCAACTCAGTGAGACCCTGTCTCTACATAAAACACAAAATAGGGCTGGGGATGTGGCTCAGTGGTCAAGTTCCCCTGAGTTCAATCCCCAGTACCAAAAAAAAAAAAAATTGTGGGAAGGGGCCAGTCTTGCAACAACCTACCACCTCCATCCACCTCTTAAAGTTCCCCCACCTCTCAACATTGCCACTCTAAGGACAAAGCTCCCACACATGAACCTCTGGGGGACACATTCAAACCATATTCAAACCATAACAAAGACTAACTATTTTGTTACTTAATTCATTTTACCAAGTGATTTAAAGTGACTGGAAGATTATTGGTATTACTAGGTGTTACGGTTTGGATATGAGTTGTTCCCCCAAAAGCTCCTGTTAATGCAGGAATATTCAGAAGTAAAATGATTAGATTGTGAGAGCTGTAACGTAAGGGGTGTGGCTGGAGGAGGTGGGTCACTGGGGTCTGTTCTGGCAGAGTACATTTTTCCTGTGCCCCATGCCACCCCCTGCTTCCATGATACCATGAGGGCAGCAGCTTCCCCTGCTGGGCCCTTTCTCCATGATGTGCTGCCTCATCTTGGGCCCAAAGAAATGGAGTCAGCCATCTATGGACCGAGACCTCAGAAACTGTGAGCCCCAAATAAACTTTTTTCCTCCTCTAAGTTGTTCTTGTTGGGTATTGGTGGTCATAGCAATGAAAAGCTAAAACACTGTGACCAGGAAGTCATGGAACTTGCTCTATACTTTATCTGGGGCAAAGGAAGAACTCATTTCCTTGAACAGATAAGAAAAGGATAGGAAACCAAAATATATTTTACTTTTTTTTTTGCAGTTCCAGGGATCCAATACAGCATCTCATGCATGCTAGGCAAGTACTCTACCACTGAGCCATACCCTCAACCTCCAAATTTTTTTTTTCTTCCCCACAATGCTGGGGCAGATTTTGCTTTTTGATCATACCCTGTGAGTCACATTTATTCAGCATGATAAACATCCACATTTTCAATACCGAGATTGACTAATGCTCAAGAAAAGAGTGGTTTGAATCAAAATCTCAAAAGATTTCACTAGAGAGGTAAGACCAACTAAATAGATGGGGCATGGTCAAGAGGTCTTCATTGCTCCCCACCAGATTAGAAGACCATCTTGATCTGAAATTGAAAATGATAGCTAATGCATGCCTATAATTCCAGCAATTTGGGAGACTGAGGCAGGATTTCATATCTGAGGCCAGCCTTGGCAACTTAGTGAGAACCTATCTCAATATAAAATTTTTAGAAAGGGCTGAGGGTGAGGCTCAGTGGTAGAGGGCCCCTGGGTTTAATCTCAGTATCACCAAAAAAAAAAAGATTAGATTAGATTCACTGCTGCTCTCATTGCTATAAGACCATGAAAGCAGATGGATGCTACTGCCTTACCTCTGGGAATTCCAAACTTGGCTAGAAATCCACTAGATACAACCCCAGAGACTGCCCTATGATAAATCTATCAAAAGCATGGATCCCTTTGCATGTAGAGATTGGATAATGGGTGTGAATTTTGCAGTAAACAACATGTTTTGGGAGACCTTCTTAACTTATCGTCTCCTCGCTCCAAACCTACCCTTCTGTACTTGGCTTTATGATGCTAGAGCTGGGGCTCTGCCAGCCACACTTCCGCTTTGCCAGCTGGCTCCATGCTAAGTTCTTCCCGTGGAAGTCACTAGATGGCACATCATGGGTGGAGGAGAAACAAAGGACTTGTCCCATCCTGTCTGCTTCACATGGAGTTTCTGTTTCTCTCAGTGTCACCCTAGTCTCATTTCTTCACTTTGGCAGTGGCAATTCCTTCTGTGGCAACAGTTGAATGTCATTTGCAGTTTCCCCAACGCTTTCAGAACCAGCCTCATCATGCCCCATTTCCAGGAGACAGCAGGTCCTCACAGGTCCCTCTCCTTCTCAGAGACACCTGCCCTGCCAAGCCAAGCCTCCTTCTTGGAGTTTTAGATTCAAGTTTTTAAGTTTTAGTAATTCCCACCCCTCTCCTAACCAGCTCTGGGGTGGTAACTGCTTCCTGAAGTTGCTGCTACTATGATACCTTAGTGTCCCTTTGTGCTTTTTCAGATATCTAGTTAACAACATCATTCTTAGTTAATACTTCTATTACCCTGTGTGTTCAAATAATACTGATCATGTTTTCTACCTCCCTGGTCTCTGATCAAAACACTTCTTAATGCAAAATAGAGAACTAGAATATCTCAGGGCACTGTTTAGGGGTTTAGAATCAGCAAGGCCTCTGGTGAAAATGCTGGAATAGTTTTTATTTTTTCTTTTTCCCTTTAATTTTTTCCCCCAATGCTGGAGATTGAACCCAGGGCCTTGGCCATACTAGGCAAGTGCTCTACCACTGAGCTATACCCCTAGCCCATAAGGTAGTTTCTTAATCATTTTTGAAACACAGAGCCTTCTGAGAAACAGAGGAAACTACAGGCTTTCTCTCTCAGAATTGTGACCATCCATCAGCACATCACTCAACCCTTGCACACAATGTTACACAGTTATAAGAGTGAGTGGACCCCAAAGCCCAAATAATAATTCTCATGGCAGAATGCTGGCTAGGTTGAGTCTCCATCTTGGAAAAAATCTACTTGGCTCTCAGAGGCTATTGCCTAAGCTCAGGGAAAGTTGAACAAAAAGTCTGTCAGTAATGGATTGCCAAGGAACTGTCTTAGATTTTCAGACTCCCTAAATCTGAGATAAATATCCTGACTGTGGACTTGCCAACCACCCTGGACTTGTGGTTGCTCTTGCATCTGAAGTCTCAAAAATGTGTGTTTTTCAGCAAGCATTTTTTACCAGTGGGGACCCAGCCAACAAGACCCAGGCATTCTGAGACAGAATCCTGTTTTCTGGGCTCTCCTCCCTAGAGGGCCCAGGGCCCAACCTTCTCTCTGTCCTTACATGCTGCCTAGAGTGTAGTCTTCCTGGAGAGAGAAGTGAGTCGCCATCTCCTGGCCAGTATTATTATTGCATGGCCATTTTCCAGAAAGCAATTCCTGGTGTTCCAGTTCTAAATAAGCATAAGAACTTTTCCTTTCCTGTGAGTTAGTAATCTGATGTGTTGTGTGAAAGATGGTGCCCTAGCCATTAGATGGATGGACACCAGGTTTGGGAAAAGCTTACTTTGGGGCCTCAGTATTTGCATCTCTAAGGCAAAGCTGTTATCTAAATCCTGGGGGAGTCTATGGTAGGTTTTCCTTTCTCCAACTACCCTGTTGAGCTTTCCACATTACAGGTGGGCAGTGCACCCACCTGTAATCCAAGTGAGTAGGGAGGCTGAGGCAGGAAGATTGCAAGTTTGAGGCTAGCCTCAGAAACTTAGCAAGGCCCTTAGCAACTTAGCGAGATTCTGTCTCAAAATAAAATATAAAAAGGACTGGGAGACGGGCACGGTGGTGCAAGCCTGTAATCCCAGCACTTTGGGAGGCTGAGACAGGAAAATCGCGAGTTCAAAGCCAGCCTCGGCAAAGGCGAGGCACTAAGCAACTCAGTGAGACCCTGTCTCTACATAAAACACAAAATAGGGCTGGGGATGTGGCTCAGTGGTCGAGTACCCCTGAGTTCAATCTCCAACCAAAAAAAAAAAAAAAACGGACTGAGGATGTGCCCCTGGGTTCAATCCCCAGTGCCTCTTCCACCCCTCAAAAAAAAAAAAGGCTGTGCTAAAGAATGAAAGAGAATTCTTTCCCCACATACTTATACAGTTAAATAACCATCACGCATTCCTAGAAAGCTGTCTTGTGTATATTTGTTTCTTGGTTGACTATTGATCTTGTAAGTTATTTAGACATTGCTCAAAATTTCTGTTAGTGGCAGCAGGGCCAGGGAGCCTGCCTAGATCCTGGCTGACTGGATTTGGTTGTCTACCACATAAGAAATAAACCAGCAAGCCAGGCGGGAGGCGCACGCCTGTAATCCCAGTACTTTGGGAGGCTGAGACAGGAGAATCGCGAGTTCAAAGCCAGCCTCAGCAACAGTGAGGCGCTAAGCAACTCAGTGAGACCCTGTCTCTACATAACACACAAAATAGGGCTTGGGGATGTGGCTCAGTGGTCGAGTGCCCCTGAAGTCAATCCCGGGTACCAAAAAAAAAAAAAAGAAGAAGAAAAGAAAGAAACAAGCAGTGTTAAAAGGAAAAATGAATTTAACAGCAGTTGGGCCAGAACTGGGGAGCAGCAGCTAATCTGTCCCCCCCCCCCAGTCCTATAGAAGTGGTTACAATTATAGGAACAAAAGGAAAGATACATATGTAGATTTAGCTAGGCTATGCTAATCAGAGATACTGTCCTAATTTCAGCTTCCTTGTGCTTGCTCAGGCCAGGGGGTAGCTTCTCAGGATGAGGAAACTCTGGATGCAGAAAGGCAGTTACTAGGAAGCTGGGAAGCAAAAGCACTTTGGAGCCAGCACAGTGGTGCATGCCTGTGATCCCAGCACTTTGGGAGGCTAAGACAAGAGAATTACAAGTTCAAAGCCAGCCTCAGTAACTGCAGGTTCAATACCCCTGGGTTCAATCCCCACTACAAAAAAAAACAAAAACAAAACTTTGGGACTTTTTTTTTTTAAATATTATTTTTTAGTTGTAGATGGACACAATATCTTTATTTATTTTTATGTGGTGCTGAGGATCGAACTCAGTGCCTCACGCACGCGAGGCAAGCACTCTACCACTGAGCTACAACCCCAGCCCCACTTTGGGACTTTTTAATTTCAAAGGGGTCTCTGTTACATATAGACTGATAGTTTTTTCCTGTTACTACAAAAAAGCTTTGCTATTTTATTCATTCATTTCTAGAAAGTGACTCAGTTCATTCAACGCATTTTTCTTGAGTGCTTACTATGGGCCAGGCACTTTTGAGACACTATGGATATGATGATAAACAAAGCAGACCCAAATCTTTGCCTCATGGAGTTGTGTATCTAGTGGAAGAGACAGACAATAAGTATTGACTGAGTAAAGAGGGGGAGATGATGATGTAGGAGAGAGGAGAGGGAACTGGTGGGATGGTGCCCTTGAGCAGGTGAGAGGGCATAGCTTTTAGTTAGTACTCAGGTAGAGAGGATGACTTGAGCCCCTCCAGGTATAAGACTATGGACTAGGTGCTGGGGAAATAGCGGTGAAGAAAATGGACAATATACCTGCCTTCCTGCCCACTTCTTTGGGCAGTGGACAATCAAAATGCAAACTAATAAAGTATAGATAGCAATTGCGGCTCGGGATATGTGCTATGACAGGAACACAGTGGCCATGGAAGTCATCTTTAAGATATGCCCTTTAAGCTGAGTTTTTGTTTTTGTTTTTGTTTTTGGCACCAGGGATTGAACTCAGGGGCACTCAACCACTGAGCCACATCCCCAGCCCTATTTTGTGTTTTATGTAAAAACAGGGTCTTACTGAGTGCTTGGCTCCTTGCCGTTGCTGAGGCTGGCTTTGAACTCGTGGTTCTCCTGTCTCAGCCTCCCTAAGTGCTGGGATTACAGGCTTGCGCCACCGCGCCCAGTTTAAGCTGAGTTTTAAAGTGTAACACAGAGATGTCCATGTGAAGAGCTTGATGGAACAGAATTCTAAGCCAAAAGGAGTTTAAGTTTAAGACTCTGAGGGGGAAGAGCTTGACCCTTTATGCACCCAAGAGGAAGTGAGGCTGCTGGAGGGTAGTAATCAAGGAAGATGAAGCGTGAGATGAGGTTGCAGAAGTTGGTCATTGATGGCTTTTTTTCCAACAGCCAATAAATTTTATGAGCAAATTTGTAGATAACGCAAGGCTAGAAAGCACAGATAATACTGTTCAGAGGCAAAGGCAGAATTGAAAAACATTCTCATCGATAGCATGTAACCAATCCCAATGTCATATTTTACATTTTAAGCTCAAAGAATCAACTGCAAGAGAAAGGTAACAGTAAGATCAAGTACACCACTAGTTTTTATGAAGAGATTTTTTTTTTTTTTGAGTTTTGCAGAGAGCAGAGCCTAAGATAGTGAAAAGGCAAACTAATAAATTAGGCATGGTAATCATGCCTAATCATGCCAACGGCTTGCATGCTGTGCAAGCCCTTTGCTGGGAAATATGATCATAAGAGCAGAAGCGAGGGAGTTGGGGAGATTAGAAGAAGGAAAAATAAAAAACCAAGACAGAACTGTTGAGTTACCATGTCCACAGCTTACTGCATGTCCCATCTTATGGCATGAATTGCCTCAGTACCCACCAGAGGGCAAAAAATGGAGCAGTATTTGTCCATTGTACCATAGGGCCCTGGTCAATCCCCATGATGTCTGTGTCCCCCACATATGAGTGCCAAATGGGCTACCATTATGGTCCCACCCACAGTGTCACCCAGCCCAAAGGCAGAAAGCAAGGAGCAGGAACTTGAGGCAGGTTGTGCTCAACTGCATCTGTGGGAACTGGTTGGTACTTCAAAGAAATGGGTCCAGCTGGAATAAGAAACAGGCAAAGCCGGGCGCGGTGGTGCAAGCATGTAATCCCAGCACTTAGGAGGCTGAGACAGGAGAATTGTGAGTTCAAAGCCAGCCTCAGTAACAACAAGGCGCTAAGCAACTCAGTGAGACCCTGTCTCTACATAAAACACAAAATAGGGCTGGGAAGGTGGCTCAGTGGTCAAGTGCCCCTGAGTTCAATCCCCAGGACCAAAAAAAAAAAGACACAGGCAAGCCCCATACCTCTGAAGTGATTCACAAGAGGTATCTGGTACAGGTATGATGAGGAAAAGCAATTTCTCTTCCTTTAAACATTTTACCTCAAAGTCTTATTTAGACTTTTCTTACAATGAAAAAATATAAATGATTCTCATTGGTAATGTTTTTATAAAATTTGGGCCCAAGAAGTAAAAAGGATCCCCAAATACTGATTCCAAAGCCATAATAACCTCTTGTTTAAAAATTCCTGGCCAGGCACAGTGGCACACACCTGTAATACCAGCAGCCTGGCAAGCTGAGACAGGAAGATCACGAGTTTAAAGCCAGCCTCAGCAACGGTGAGGTGCTAAGCAACTCATTGAGACCCTGTCTCTAAATAAAATGCAAAATAGGGCTGGGAATGTGGCTCAGTGGTTGAGTGCCCATGAGTTCAATCCCTGGTACCCACCCCCCAAAATTCTCTAATTCCACAAAGAAATCTTGATAACATATTATTCAGGACTTCTGAATCTTCCTCAAACATTGCATTTATATAAACTATTTACTCCTGCTAAACTCAGGGCTATCACGATAGGAAGGAAGTGGAGGATTGGAGAAGCCATTTATCCCATTTTATCCCAGGCCAACCAAGGTCCTCAAATTTAAAATTTCAAGTCATCTCCAAATGAGGTTATGCATATAAGTTTCAGAGTCACACTAACAACAACACTGAAAGATGATAAAGTTCTTCATGTAAGTAGCGCTTGTGTCCCCATCACCAGATCAGACTGCCTGTGATGTTATGAATAAATATTTTTCAAAAGCTTTCTCATTATCTTGTAATTAGCTCAGTGCCTTTGGTGACGTGTACCAATTTATGAAATATAAAGTTTCAAACAATATTATAACTAACTACTATTATTCTGTGTTGACATTTCTCTCCCTTTCTCATTCTCCCCCTCTGTCCATCCCTCCCTCCCTCTCTCCTTCTCTTCCTCTCTCTCTAATATACCAGAAGTCTTTAAAAATAAAATGACAGTGGCTCATGCATTCCTTGACCTCTCTGATACCCTGGCTAATCCCTGCCCACTTGCAGAAAGTACCCTTCTGGAAGTTCCATTTCACCCCATTCTGAGAGCTTATGAGCCCCGCAGCTCTTGTTTGCACAGGGAATGCAAAGGAGAACTAGCTAGTGAGTGGGAAAAGTTTGCTCCTTGTCCCAGCTCTGAAGATGTTCGTAAATATCATCCAAGGCACTCTGGTATTGCATTGGAACTTGGTTTATTTTTCATCTCACAAGGAGTTCAGAATCCCTGTGTGAGATTGTTGCTGTGTGGGATTCACTGCTTCTAGATCTGCCTCTGCTGAATCCCTGAAGGCTTGCCTTCTCTCAGAGTTTCTTCAATCTATTTATTCTCTAGGCAGCAGAGCCTTCAAGTTCAGGGCTCATAGCTGCATTCTGCTCTATTATATTCCTGCCAGCTCTCCACTGGTGCCTTTGGGGAGCCCCATTGTAAGTAGAGGCCCCGTAAAAGTCAGGAGTACTTTATCTCTTCTCTGCAGGCGCTACACCAGCTACACCAGCTAGCTAGCACGGTGGCACACCATAGCTCACCTCCTTGGAGGGCTCCGGGGCTTCCTCTCCCTGCCCTTCAGATTCTAGGTAAAGGCCACCATACAATGCAAAGAGGTAGCATGAATTAAGGAAATAACCAGAACAAATGGCCCATTCAGAGAGCAATCTCCATGACACGTGGGCCAAAATGTCTTCTGTTGAAGAAGCAGAAACCTAGGACCAGATTTCAGTTTTATTATTCCCAACATGATGGGTTGTCCTTGGTCTGTCCCTGCATGATGTTTCAGATTATTTATTCTGGATGGAGGTGTTCTCATTCTGTGGCTATCTCCTGTGATGGTCCAGGAGCGTCTCTCTAATCACCCTGCAATCTATCTCCATTATAATCTCCCTTCTTAAGTATGGGATGGAGAACAAAACAGGGACAGTAGGAGGAACAGAAATGGTTCCAGTAATCTGCTTGCCAGACAGGTGACTGTTGAATGCCAAGAATACAAAATGTGATTTAGGGAGACCTCCCAGCCCTGAAGGAAAGCCACAAGAAAAACAAGAAGGCGATTCACTGCTCCTCCTCCCAACACAGATCTCAATCTGTCTTGGCTATCAGGTTTGACAGGGACTCGTGATCTCTCCAATGGAAACTTTCTGAGACACATTTGGCACTAGGGTGGAAACTTTCTGAGACACATTTGGCA
Source organism: Xerus rutilus (assembly GCA_028644305.1). Classification (NCBI taxonomy): domain Eukaryota; kingdom Metazoa; phylum Chordata; class Mammalia; order Rodentia; family Sciuridae; genus Xerus; species Xerus rutilus. The sequence goes on from CM053401.1 coordinate 32,783,650, forward strand.
CTAGGGTGGCCGCTTCTCTGGGAATGGTCACAAGAGGCCAGAAGCTGATGCAAGCCTGGACCCAGAGGAGGCCCCAGGGGGTTTCCCCTCCATTGTCACAGAAACTCAGCCTGCCTAGTGGCACTCCTCCCACACAGGGAGGCTCCTTACCAGTGGGGCATGGGCCTCCTGGGAAGATCAAAGAGCTAGGAGCCCATAGGGCATGTGGCTCCAGGAACTGAACAATAGGCACAGGCTTGATGGGAAAAGAGTAGGGTAGGATGGGAGCAAAGACCCTCAAACCTCAGCAGCCCTGAATCTGCAGATTCAGCAAAACTGGATTCATCTGATGGCTGTAGAGCACATTTCTGTGCTCACCTCCCACTTGGGAGAAATGCATACGCAGTGGCTAGGCAGAGCCAGGCCCTGATAGAGGCTCCACAGCCCAGGAACCGGTCCTCTGGCCTGGAGCCCAAGGTGATGCAAGGGTGACAGGTTCAGGAAAGGAGAGAGCCCAGTGGTGGGATGTGGAGGGCAGGCTGGGCCTTGCCAAGCTGCTGCATGTCCTAGGGGACAGCAGTTTTCACGCCGTGCCCAGCCCCAAGCTACTCCTTATCGAGTACAAGTGCTAAGGTAGAATGACTTGGTAAGTTGTCTGGGAAAACAGATAACCACCAGGTGCTGGACATACAGAATTTATCCAAAAGAACAACTCCCAGCAGCACAGCTCAGTCATCAAGCAAACACTGATAAATAAATGAATCACTGTAATAAAGAATGACCCCCTGTGAACTTACCAAACTAAATCAGAGCACATGGATGCACAGGCGTGTCAAACCCCTAACAGGGAAACCAGGCCTGTGAGCTTATCCAACATACCAGACCACAGAATGATGGAACCCTCACCTGAAACACATAAAGGGAGAGGCACCTAACTTGGCAGTAGGGCATCACGTGGTAGGCAGCTCATACCTACACGTCCTCTTATCAGACCATCCTGTGAATGCACCAGGAGGTCACTTCAGGTCAGTAGGCACCAGACTGCAGACTGTCCATGGGACTTCAGCTGAGCTCGTTTTCCTCCTTGGCCCACTTCAAAACTGCCTGCCAGGAGGATCCTCAGCTAGGACAAGTTCTGTTCCCAACAGCTCTGTGCCTTGAACAAGTTTCTCTGACTGGTTGGATTCATCATCTAATCTGACCATCTGCAGTGACTCTTTTGCATTTGTATCTGCTCTCTGCCAGTGCTAAGCTTCTTAAAACCCTGTGACCACCACTAACCCTTTCTTAGCCTTTCTGTAACATATAATGGTAAATTATGGTATGCGACCTGTATTGATATTAGTCATTAAGATTGGAATGAAATAAAAGAATCTGTGATTGCCTCAGTCCTGACACTAAGTGAACCATGAGTGTTTGGATGAATTAAAGCTGATGAAAGTGATGTAGCTTGTGTATTTATTGAAGTCAATAAATTGTGACATTGTGGAAAGATACAAACGTGTCCCGTCTACATTAATGGCATAGTTTGCTTATGACACAAGAGCTGTACAGGCAACCTTCACGAGGAGGGGAGCATGATGGGCTCCTGAGGGAGGAGGAGGGGCAGGGGCTGCACTCTGGGACTGAGAAGGCAAAGCAAGATCATGGACCTCCACGAAGCACATTCAAATTTTGGAAATAGCCAGGCGCGGTGGCGCACGTCTGTAATCCCAGCACTTTGGGAGGCTGAGACAGGAGAATCGCGAGTTCAAAGCCAGCCTCAGCAAGGGCGAGGCCCTAAGCAACTCAGTGAGACCCTGTCTCTACATAAAACACAAAATAGGGCTGGGAATGTGGCTCAGTGGTCAAGTACCCCTGAGTTCAATCCCTGATACCCCCCAAAAAATTTTTTTTGGAAATAATTCCCTACATGATCTCCATCAAGACAGAGAATTCCTTCTTGCCCTTTATTCATTCCCCCAAGCAAAGCGAATGAGGAATCAGAGCATCTCCAAACCTGGTCATAATCTGAAAACTCTTCCTACCACCACTTATAGTGATAATAATAATGATGGTGGTAGTGATCACTTCTTCAGTGTTTTCTGTGTGCCAAGTACTGTGCAAAGGGCTTTCTAAATATTAGTTTCATTTAGTCTTCACAGCTACTTTTTCATATAGGTACTATTATTATGTACTACTACTATTAACACTTATTAGTAGCATTACTATTAATATTACTATGGGATTAATAATACTACTATTACTAAGAACTATTTTCAGGTACTATCATTATCTCTGTTTTATAGATGAAGAAATTAAGACTTGCAGATGTTATGTTACTTGCCCATATAGATAATAATTGGAAGGGCTTAGACTTAAACCCAATCACTGATTCCAGATCACCCTCACATTTCACCCGTCTGTATATGACCTGACTGTTCTTGAGTGTTTGTTTCCAATTACACAGCAGATGCTACATTTCTAGGCAATGGATTTATTCATCCAACACCTCTTTGTTCTTTCTTGAATTAGAGAAGCCTAGTTCAAGTTTCAGCTTTTCTCTGAGACCCTCCTCATCCCCTCCAGCTCTTATAGGGCACTTTTTTTTTTTTCATACCGGAGATTGAACTCAGGGGTACTCGACCACTGAGTCACATCTCCAGCCCTATTTTGTGTTTTATTTAGAGACAAGGTCTCACTGAGTTGCTTCGCCATTGCTGAGGCTGGCTTTGAACTCGTGATTCTTCTGTCTCAGCCTCCCAAAGTGCTGGGATTACAGGTGTGTGCCACCACACCCAGCATAGGGCACCCTTTATAAGGAATTCTACAGTACTTTATAATGTATGCCTCTGACTTGGCTGGTTTTTCTGGGGGGTGGGGGTGGGGTCTGGGGGTTGAACCCAGAGCCTTGTGCATGCTAAGCAAATGCTTTACCACTGAGCTACATCCCTAGCCCTGGGTTGGCATTTCATCATCCAAGGACTGAGGTCATTATCTTGTTCAAATGGGAACATCTTGTCTCTTCAGCCAGTCTGCAGCAACCCTGGGTAAGGACAGGCCTTCTAGAGGCAAGAGAGAGGCTTGGTGAATGGGGATGAATGACCCTCCTCCAGGCCCTTTCTGTTGGCACAAAGGCAGGCTGCCGGGTGTCCTCTGGAAGGTCCTGCTCCAGACTTCAAGGCCAGCGTGCTGGCTGCTGTTATCTTGGCTGCCTGCCCCTCAGCATCCACTCCTCCTTCTTCACCCTGTGTTGATATTCTCTTCTCTTTGACTTTTCTTAACCTGGCAAAGACAAATCTGGCAGCTCCCCCACAACTTTCCTGGGAACAGTCTGGCTCTCTGTTGTGGAGAGAGGACACTGTAGCCTATTCCCAGAGAGCTCCTGGCCCTCTCCCAGATCCCTCACCTGGGCAGGGAAGCGGCTTCCCTAGTGCACTGCCCTTGAATGTCATTGTGCAATGGAAAGGGACAGACTAGCCCCAGCATGGGATAGCATCTACTGTCCTGACCCCCTCAGTGCTTTCCCCGTAAACTGTCATCTCTGCGGAGGAATCAATCCACTCAGTAATCATTCTCCTGGGGGGTCTGGAGACTGATTGATGGGTCTGGTTGTTTTATTATTAGTCAGTGTAAGTTAAGTAAGTCAAATCAATAAACTTTATAGGTCTTCCCAGATTGCTCCAGAGGCGAAACCCAGTGGCTTTCACCTCCATAGATTTAGACCCCTGCCTAAATAAAAAGCAACAGTCACCTGGAGAAACAGTTTGATTTCTTTTTGAGAGACTCTCTTAGTGCCCTTGAGCCTGTCATGACTTAAATCAATAACTTTAACAGCTTCCAAGAAGAAATCAGTTGCCTTTGGAGTGTGTCCATGCCACCACCTGGTCCCCCAGGCATATGACAATCTTAAATGCCCTGAATGAACCAAGCATAGTGGTAAGGATCAAAACCTCTGCCTAGCCCATCCCTGGGCATCTGGTACTGCACCCAGCCCTGGCAGTCCAGACCTTTTCCATACTCCTAGTGTCTCTTTCTTTCTTTCTTTCTTTCTTTCTTTCTTTTTCTTTCTTTCTTTCTCTTTCTCTTTCTCTCTTTCCTTCTCTCTCTCTCTTTTTCTTTTTTTTTCTTCTTGTGCTGGGGATTGAACCCAGAGCCTCATGCATGCTAGGCAAGCTCTGTAGTTGGTCCTCCATCACTGAGCCACATCCCGAGCACCTCAGTGCCCTTTTTATCCTGCCCATCTACTCCAGATTTCTCCCTACCCATGATTCCCCATTACCCCACTCCTGCTCTGCATCCCTGACTTCCAGGGATGGCCACAGCAGGGCCCAGCCTCACCCTGTCTGGCTGATTTAGGTGTCATTCTCAAACTTTAGCTCAGCCCCTTCCTCAGACTAGCCTATCTCTACCTCCCTATTCTGTGAGTGGTAGACACAATGGAGCCTGCAGTAAAATGATCTGGCTCAGGGCCAGGAGCCAATAGAAGAACAAGTCATCTCCATCCCTCTGCCCAATGTGAAGCCGTTGTGCCAGTGAAAACCTTCAAGTCACTCATTTGGGAAGGATACCAGAAAGATCCCCACAATATTTTTATTCTCAATTGGGAATAAGACTCACCACTCCTTGGACATGGAATCTAACTTGTGAATATAGGGGTTTCAGTAGTTGGTCCAAAGCTCACTCTGTGCTACCATGATGGACCCTCAAAGCAGGCAATCAGTGGTTAGGGTCAGGTTGTCTCAAAACTGTTCCTATAAGAACTGGGCAGGGTAGCTCATGCCTGAAATCCAAAGGCATGAGGCAGGAGGATTAGAAGTTCGAGACCAGTATCAGCAATTTAGTGAGGCTCTAAGGAACTTAGTGAGATCCTGTCTCAAAATAAAAAATAAACAGGGCTGGGATGTGGCTCGATGGTTAAGCACCTCTGGGCTCAATCTCCAGTACCAGTAGTAAAAAATAAAAAACAAACAACAACAACAACAACAAAAACCCCCTGTTCCTATGATGAATAAAGTTCTAAATAAAATGTTGCAGGGAAACCCATTACACACAACATGTGCCTACACTAGAGAGCATCAAGGGTGCCTCCCCTTAGCTCTCACCAGCCCGAGGCTGTCTGGCCTGAGAGGTAAAGGCAGGCCCCAGAGGAGGGCACACCGGGGCCACGGGGAACACAGATGGTTCTCAACACCCCCTCCTCTATGGGACAACTTGCAGCAATGAAACAAGTAATAACCATGATCAGGAAAGGAAGCAAAGAACTATGTCAGTAAAAATAACATTAAAATACAAAAAAAGAAAACAGGAATAGATTGATGCTTTAATTATATCAGTATTTTCAAAACCTGGAACAAATATGCATATATATTGATCTATCACACCAATGAATAATATTAGTTTTAATTTTTGAGGGTTAATGAATACAAATGTGTGAATGTCTGTCAAAATTGATCTTCACATGTTCATGTTCAGTAGACAGTCTGTGGATCTGTCTTTAGTCACAGTTAATTATTAACTTTAACTTAGAAAATTTTCTTTCAGATGAATCTACAGATGTACAAATAGATAGGAAATTTTAAACATAAGGATAGGTTTGTTGGAGAATCATAAAAACCCCACCTTGTGGGCTGGGGCTGTAGCTCGTTGGTAGAGCGCTTGCCTAGCATGCGTGAGGCACTGGGTTCGATCCTCAGCACCACATATAAATAATAAATGAATAAAATAAAATTCCATCGACAACTAAAAAAATAAAATATTCAAACAAACAAGCAAAAAACCCACCTTCTAATTAACTTTAGAAGCTGCAAGACTGTCCGAGTATGTATCTCTTTAGGATTGATTGTAACTGCTTTCAAATATCTCCACAAAATTTTCACACTAAAACACCTTCACCGGCAAATTCACCATAAATTTGTACTGTAGTGGTGAACTTCTGAAGTTTTACTTCTGTCAAAATCAGAGGAAATGACTGAGTGGCAGGAAATATTGGCATTATTGGATCTGTTGATTTAGAACAAGCATCCTATTCTTGAGGAAAACAATCAAAGCATTGAAACACAGCCCTTCTGTGTTCTGGCGGTGATCATAGGGAACAAGAGAACTGAAAGGAACTCAGATTCTGTTTCTTTGCATTACAATCATGTGCAAGCATTGTTTATTTGGAATCTATTGTCTAACCATGGGAATATGAGTTTCCACAGGGTTTGGAACTAAGGGCTTCCAAATCTTTAGATACCAACTCTGGAAACAAATGCTTGTGGGTGAAACCTCCATGTAGAAAACCAGGTTAGTCAACAGGTAAGTTTTTTAAACGTGTCCATGAAGCTTACAGGTACGTATATTGTTAAGATTGACAACAGTCATAACAATGATGTAGAACTTGGACCAGCAAAAGATTTTTCTCAAGGAGGAATATTTTGATCAAAATTGTGAGCACATGGTTGTAATAAAAAGCAGGCTGAATTTTGCTTTGTCTTATTATTGTTTTAAAATTTGCTACAAACTAGAGGGGAGTAAGCAGGGGGTGCACTTGTGGGGATGGGAAGGTCAATAGAATGAGACAGACATTATTACCCTATATACATGTATAATTACACTACTGGAATGAGCCTGCACCAAGTACAGCCAGAGGAATGAGAAGTTGTGCTCCATTATTATAATAATATGTCAAAATGCATTCTACTATAAAATAAATAATTTTTTTTAAAAATTGCTACATTCAAAGCCAGCCTCAGCAGTGGCGAGGCGCTAAGCAACTCAGCGAGACCCTGTCTCTACATAAAACACAAAATAGGGCTGGGGATGTGGCTCAGTGTTGGAGTGCCCCTGAGTTCAATCCCTGGTACCAAAAAAAAAATTGCTACAAACAATGTACCCCTTATTGCCTGTACCTGGGATGGATGAATCCCAGTATTGCACCCACCACCGGGCCCCCAGTGCTTCAGATGAGGAGCAGAGGCAATTGCTGTTTGTGGCTATGGGTGGGCTAACCTAGGAGTCTGGACTTCAAGACCTTTTGAGGAGATTCAGAACAATTCACTAAAAAAAGAAAAAGAAAAAGAAAAGAAAGAAAAAAGCCAAGCACGGTGGTGCATGCCTTCAATCCCAGCGGCTCAGGAGGCTGAAGCCGAAGGATCACAAGTTCAAAGCCAGCTTCAGCAACTTAGCAAGGCCCTAAGCAATTTAGCAAGACATTGTCTCTAAATAAAATATAAGAACAGCTGGGATGTGGCTCAGTAGTTATGTGTCCCTGGTACCAAAAACAAACAAACAAAAAAACTTAAAAGCCTTCATTGTCTTCCAGCACAATGCCTGCTTGGCGCAGCCTCTGCCGCTGCCTTCTCTGTCATACCTTGTCTAATATCCCCCTGGATCATGTAGGCATCTGAGTGTGGCTCCTGCTTCATGACTTTGTTTCCAGAGCTATCCTTACGGTAGCCTAAGTGTTTTTCTGTTATTTCACTTCTGAGGGCTTTCTCTCTTCTCCGCCTTTATGGGCCCCAGCACACTCGCTTCTTCCTGGCCCTCGGTCAGCCTGCTTCAGCAGCCCTCTTCTCTCGTGGTTAACCTGGCAGTTTTTCTCCCCTTACATCTTATTACTTCACCACTGCCACTAAGTGCCCCTTCTCAAGTGTGAGTCAGACAATTGTGTACATTTGAGTGGGCACTTTGATCTTCAGCTTTCTCTGTGGCACAAAGCAGGGCCAACAAGGGTGGATATCATGCACTCCCCTCCCCAGGGCCCACTGAGGGGGCTCTTTCCCCTGGTTGGCAGATAAGGAGTCAGAGAGGAGGAATCCATTTCCAAGCCCTGAACCCACATGCTAAGTCATGTCCACAGTGGACTTAATGTAACACTATGCAAATTATGTTCCTGGCCAAAATGTCCCACATCATCTTGGACAGTTAATTTCAGCAGGTCATATGCTGGGGCAATCGCTGAACACTCAGGAATTTTACCAGCAGATTGGCATCTTGAAATCAGCCAAGGTAGACATATTTACACCAAGGAAACTGCCTGATGTCATAAACCAGGGCATTTTGTGGGGAGAAGAGCCAGTTTATCAGCATACTACTGCCATGGGCTAACCTAAAATTTCCTTCTGACCACAGCAATGACTAGAAACTCTCAGCTTTGCTTGATCTATTTCCCTCTTGTATGCTGTAAAAGAAACTCCGTGGCACAGTTAAAAAGGGGGGTACATCTAAAGCCACAAATCCTGGGTTCAAGTCTACATTCTACCCACAGGACCTCACACATATTGTTAATCTCTCTGTGTGTCATTGCTCCTTTTTCTAAGGCAGAAAAAGCCATAGACTTTTCAGAGGATTTTCATGGGGTTAAATGAGTTAAAACATGGTAAGTTACCCAGAGCAGCACCTGTGCATAAGAAGTGATCCACAGCTGCTTGCCTAACATACACGAGGCCCTGGGTTCCATCCCTAGTATAGCAATTCACAAAAAAAAAAAAAAAAAAAAAGTGCTCCACAAACTATTACTATCCTAAGACTGAAATATCATTGAATTCTCTTATTCCATCTGTGTGGTTAGAAGATGCAAACATCAGTTGTGTGGTAGCACTCACCTATAGTCCCAGCTACTCCATAGGCCTCAGCAACTTAGTGAGCCCCTATCTCAAACATAAAAAAAAGTAGGGGTATGGCTCAGTGGTAGGGTGCTTGCCTAGCATATATGAGGCCCGGGGTTCAATCCCCAGAAACCCCTCCCCCAAAAACAAAGGCAAATATATACTAATCAATCAATTTAAACCCTGCAGTGCATGCAAGGTTTAGTGCTATAAATATTACTAGTCTTACACTTCTGGGTGAGTATGTATCAGGTCAATTGTCCTCTTTCTCCCCCCAAAATAGCAGCTATACATGGTGAAAGGACTAGTAATACTATTGTTTCAAGATGTGAGTCTTCATTTTGCATCTCATTCCCAGGATTAAAGACGGTTTCTTTGTATTTAGTTTTCATAAATTCTGCTTCTTTTAAAAAATATATTTCGGATTTTAAGAGACCTTGTATTTTTCACATTTTAATCGTCCAAGGATGGATGTATCAGTTGATGTATGTGTTCCGTGTGGCTGTATTTCTTTTTTCATCCCCCTTAAAAGCAGTTATTAAATTGATGGTGCATCTTATAATCAATGGTGACTTAAAATCCAGAAACGCAGTAATAATAGTCAACAGCAAAGTCAGGAATAGGACTCAAGGCACTAGCCTCCATGTCCAGTGTCCTGTTCCCAAGATCATCATGTTCTGGGGGAGGCAGTGTCACCCCTCTCTTCCTTTAGTTTCAGCTTTGGTGGGGGCTTGGCCCAGGGATGGACTTTTTTTTTTGTTTTTTGTGCTGCTGGGGATTGAACCCAGGATCTCTGTATGCTAGGCAAGCACTCCACTACTGAGCTAAAGCAACCCTCATTTTTAAATTTTATTTTGAGATAGTATCTCACTAAGACCTAGCCTCAAACTCAAAATCCTCCTACCTCAGCCTCCCAAGTTGCAGGAATTACAGACATATGCCTAAAAGCAAAGGTGAAAAGAGGAAATCAGTCTCCAAAATGAGGGGCAAACTCAACTGTACAGTTCAAAAAACCCACATGTGTGGACATACACTTGCACACAACTAGCTCTGACAGTCTGTTCTGAGTCATCTGTCCCCTTCCTGGTTCCACATGATTGGTCTGTGCTTGACACTTTCTCTACCTTCTCAGTTTCTCCCACCTAGTTTCCTGCCCAAGCAGTTTGTTGGAGATCAAGAAGAAAGCTATAAAGGTCTGGAAATATCTGTGCCAGGAAGGGCCCAGAAAAGCAGCTCTGGCCACTCCCCTGGTTGGCTTCTCCCCAGCTCCCTCCCAGCACAGAGGGGAGGAACCACTCCTCTTGGCTGTCACTCTGGATGTGTGGAACACTCCAACATGGGAGACCTTGCCCCTCAGGCACTACATGTGTGGGAACTCTCCTAGTGATGCTGAGGCAAAGCTGCATGGGGTCCCAAGAGAACAGCCACCCAAGCAGAAGCCAGAGCAGGGCCACCCCCACCCCCAGCAGAACCCCATCTGCCACCCACACCCCAGCCTCTCTTGTGCTTGCTTTGTTCTTACTCTGTATGCATTGCCCCAGATTACCAACAACACTGCACCACAGGTGCATGTACAGACCAGGGCCTGCCCACTCCTGGCATGGCTGTGTTTGGCAGCCATGGGTCAGAAGAGGAAGAAAGTCATCCCATGCAAAGGAGACAGGCAGCAGGGCATGGAAGTGCACACCTGTAATCCCAGTGACTCTGGAGGCTGAGGCAGGAGGATTACAAGTTCAAGGCCAGCCCAGGCAATTTAACAGGACCCTCAGCAATTTAGTGAGACCCTGTCTCAAAATAAAAGATAAAAGGGCTGGCGATGTGTCTCAGTGGTAAAGCACCCTTGGATTCAATCCCCAGGATCAAAAACCAAACAAAGGAGCAAGGCAGTACATTGCAGCAGAAAGGCTAACAGGCCAGGTGGACCTGCACCCCAGCCGCATTGCCCTTCCCAGCTCTGATAGCACAACAGCCATGACATTGTGCCACTCAGCTCTTCTGCTCCTGAGCAGGCTTGACTGGAAGCCCCTACTGCTACTGCTCTGGACCCTCCCTCAGTGTTCACATTGAAGCCATTCCCCTGCCTTCTCCCAGCCCAGGCCATGTGTGGGAGGTACTGTACTTTGATTAGGGTGTGTAGCCCCACCCCTTACTCATGCTGAATTATAAGGTATTATCAATGTGGAGAATGTGGTGTTTAAAGATGGGGCATCTGGGAGCTAATTAGGATTAAAGTCATTAGAGTCAAGTCCCCGTGATTGAATCCTGGTGGCCTTACAAGAAAAGGGAGACAGGCCAGAAGAGACTCACATTTATATACAGGTGTGCTCTCTGTCTTTTGCTATGTGATGCCCTGTGCTCCTGCCTCAGGACTCTGCCAGTGGGAAGGCCATCCCTGGGATTACAGGCATGTGCCACTGTACCCGGTTCATTTTCATTTGAATAATGAAATACTGCTGGGCACAGTGGTGCACGCCTATAATCCCAGCACTTTGGGAGGCTGAGACTGGAGAATCGCGAGTTCAAAGCCAGCCTCAGCAACGACGAGGCTAAGCAACTCACTGAGACCCTGTCTCTATATAAAACACAAAATAGGGCTGGGGATGTGGCTCAGTGGTCAAGTGCCCCTGAGTTCAATCCCCAGTACCAAAAAGAAAATGAACTAACACAGAAGGTGAGCAATACTAATGTGGACCACTCCTGCAAGACCCAGGACTCCTCTAAAGGGTCATTTGGGCTAAAGAGCTCCGGACCCACCTGACTGAACCTTTTTCAGAGCCATGCTGCAGTCTGTGCTGTTCCTACCTATGCAGGAAAGAATCTAACCTTGCCATGGAGAGGTCTGGCCTTTACCCCTGGTTCCTGGAAAGCAATCTTTGTTTGCCTGGGGGCCTTGGACTGGCCAGATATTAACAAAGTGACTGGAGGTGGGTTTTGGTCACACAAGAAAAACCAACATTATTATTTAGGGTAGAGCATCAGGTCACAAGGTACCAACAAGGTAAGCTTCCCTGTTTGGCAATAATCCATGAATACTGTCACACGTCAGTGCCAGGAAAGCAGCACATCTGACTCCATGGGGAAGGGACAATGGAAGCTCCTGTTTGGATACTTCCCTGGACCCTACCTTATGTGCCCCTTCCCCTGGATGATTTTTGTTGCTATTTATGTTACAACACACCTTATTCCAATGGACAAAAAAAAATTAGTATCATTTACAGCACCTTAGTATAAACGGTCTTTGAATAGGAGCTTCCTTTCTAGTATGCAAGGTCTATCAGACATCCAGACAATTGGCTACTGTGAAAAATGAAGACTGAAATTGAACAGGGAGGAGAGGAAGGACCTGTGGTTTTTCTTTTTGATTAATTGCCCTCAACACTGTCCTTCGGGGGCTGAGGGAGTTTCGTATTGTCTCTAGATATCATTAAGCACCAACACACTGGTGGAACAGCTTTGATGCTGTAGGAATTGTCACTGATGTGGCTTTCAAGTTTACCACTCCATTAGAACCATGAACTCCATTCATATTAATTCTTGTTGCAAATATTACAAAGGAGGTGCTTCTGGCATTTAGATACACATTCTACTTTAAGACCATATATTCAGTTTTTAAAAAAAAAATTTTTTTTTTTAGTTGTAGATGGTCACAATACCTTTATTTATTTATTTATATGTGGTACTGAGAATCGAACCCAGTGCCTCACACATGCTAGGCAAGTGCTGTACCACTGAGCCACAACGCCAGCCCCCATATATTCAGTTTTTGTAAATTATTAATCATCCCTGTCCATCCTGTGCATGTTTTCATCTTCTGGTCCCCAGCTAACTGGGCCATCTCCTACTTCTTTCTGCCCTTCTTAGAAGTCTTCTGACAGCTGAAAACTGAGAGGAACTTTTGCCCCCAAGCCCCTGGTGGCTACCATCTCCTTGCTGGTTTTAATCAGTAACTTTTGCCTGAAATAAACTATAACCATGAGTAGAAAAACTTTCAGTGAGTTCAACGAGTCCCTTCTAGCCAATCATTGAAAATTGCAGGTGGTCTTGGGGACTTCTGAAGATGCAAGTGTGTCAGAACCAGTCTGGTGGGGCTCCTCCCTCAAAATTTGCTGGGTGCCCTGACTCAGCCGTTGCCCATGCCTCTCCTTCTGGGTGGTCCAACCTGCATTGCCAGCTGCACCTACCCCACTTTCCTGGGCTCCCACCCTTTTCCCACCACAGGCATTTCCTCAATAAATCTCTTTTCCGTCCAATCCCAACTTGGCATCTGTTCCTTGGTGGGCCTTGAATGAGGGGGAGTCTGTGAACCTCCAGCGCTGGCAGTGCAGAGTTCTGGCTCCAGCTCAGACCTGATAAGTGACACTCGGGGCAGGGCCTCCAGGCTTTGTCCTCAGTGTTCAAGAAGAAAATAGGGAAATTGGAGTACCCTTTTTGCACCTGCTGGGTTTTGTTTTTAAGTGCCTTTAGTTCAAAGTTGCCTGTTTTGGGGTGGCATTTCCTGCCACCTTGCAGTCACATTCTCTTCACACACACATTGTTTATTAACCTCCACAACCAGGGTCCTGGAATCAAAAGACAGTAGCAGTTGATTGGCCCAGAGTAAATGGATCAAAATGGACCAATGAGAAGGGAGAATCCCCCTACTTAGCGACCTATAATAACATGGCTTGTCATCTACAAGTGAGAATGCAGCACAGATAGGTCCAACAAGAGACCAGAGGGCTCCAGAAAGAGGCTTTCAGGGCCGGGCGCTGTGGCTCAAGCCTGTAATCCCAGCACTTAGGGAGGCTGAGACAAGAGAATCGTGAGTTCAAAGCCAGCCTCAACAACGGCGAGGCGCTAAGCAACTCAGTGAGTCCCTGTCTCTACATAAAACACAAAATAGGGCTGGAGATGTGGCTCTGTGGTTGAGTGCCCCTGAGTTCAATTTCCAGTACCAAAAAAAGAAAAAGAAAGAGGCTTTCAGTTCCTGCCAATTTGGTGGCCCACTAGCGTGGCTGGCTCCCTTTCCCAAACCACATTGGAGAAATTATACAGGGAAACAGAGATTCCAGGAACCAACAATAGCAAGAAGGCTGTGAAACCCCTGGGAAGGTGGCTCACACCAGGACCCAGCCCTGAGAACTTTCATGTACACAATAGGAAAAGAGCAGTCAGAGCCCCAGAAAACTTGGGCTCCTGATGGGGGGCACTATCACTTCCCCAGAAGAAAAACAGCAAACCACATAAGCCACACTTATGCTGGAAGCAGAAGGATTGAACAGACCAAGAATGTAAAATAAGCCTCATAAGTAAAATTAAGAAACTGAGGCAGAATCAATATGAAACAAGAAATTGAACAGAACTGAAAATATTAGGCATGACCTGAAGGAAAAAAAAGAAGCAAAGAGGTCAAGAGGAATTTTTTTGCTCGTGATAGCTGAGTCTATGACATTGATAGTGATGATGGTTGAGGATTTCACGGGAATATGAGATTCTCCAAACACACCAAGTTGTATACGTGAGAAATATGCTCACATGTCCAAACCCAAAGAATGGACAGAGACAAAAGGTACAGAGAAAGTAGACTTTTTAATGATAGTCTTGCAAGATCCAGTGTAGGTGGAAGAAGGCACACCCCAGAGCAGTTGCAGCAGCATTTTGTCCCCCAGAGCACAGGGTTCCTCCAGCAGTTCCTCCTTGGCTGAGTACTATGGGGTGCACCATTTTCCTGAAAGTCACCTAGGTTTACTGTCTCCTATTGGGTTATTTAAAGAAATGTGCCTTTAGCTGTTCCCACCTCCCTTTGTTCTCTTGTGGCAGGAAGGCCTTTTTGGCATTGAGTACATTTTAGCACATATGAAATTTATCTTTGTTGGTCAGGAAGGCCACCTCCCCCTCACCTCCTGTTTGTCAAGGGGCTGTGAATCTGTCACACTCGGGTGTTAACTGCTGGTAACCATTCTTTAAGCTGATTTTCTTACATCCTCAGTAATTTTACCTTTAAGGATAAATACTGTATTCTGAAAAAATGGGCCACCAGACTTTTTATTTTCTCACAGTATACATAAATACATCTTAATATGTGTCAATCATATCTCACTAAAGTGACTTAAAAAAATAAACAAAGGTAGCCAGATGCCCTGGTGTGGATGGTTACTCCCAGATACTTGGGTAGCTGAGGTGGGAGGATCACGTGAGCCCAGGAGTTCAAGCCCATCCCAGGCGACCCAGCAAGACTGCCAATAAATAAATAAATAAAAAGAATAAAAAGATTAAGATGTTCTTATTTGCCTTTGGGAGCCGGTCGTGGTGGCCCAAGCCTGTAATCCCAGCACTTAGGGAGGCTGAGACAGGAGAATCGTGAGTTCAAAGCCAGCCTGAGCAACAGTGAGGCGCTAAGCAGCTCAGTGAGACTCTGTCTCTACATACAACACAAAATAGGGCTGGGGATGTGGCTCAGTGGTCGAGTGTCCCTGAGTTCAATCTCTAGTACCAAAAAAAAAAAATTATTTGTCTTTGGGCTCTTGGCTAGAAGCACAGGTCCCTGATTAAGTTGGTATAATATAACATTTGAAACAAATGATTTTAAAAAACAAAATTATAACAAATTAAGTTTAAAGATTTTTTTCATTGTTGTTTTGCTGGGGATCAAACCCAGGGCCATGTATATACTAGGCCAGTCCTCATCCTCGGCACCCTTAGTTTAGAGACCTTAATTGGCTTTTACCTGTAATTTTTAAGCCAGGCAACACCTCATTCTTTAAAATAGAATCTGTGTTCCAGATGAGCTGAGCAGAGAAGCCTGATTTTATGGGCAGGAAAAGGCTGAGGAAAGTAGAACCTGAGGACAAAAAGCAGATTTGTTTGTTCAGGTTACTTTCCTTACGGGATTAAAACAAATGAGACTTCCTTATCATGCTGGCTCAGGTAGAGTGTGCCTCTTTCAATGGTTCCAGCTAATCTCTTGTTTTGTTTTTTGTCTGTTTGTCAAACTGGCCCCTTTTAGATTCCATTCTGGTTTGGTCTCATCTGCTGGGAACTAGTGCAGGGGGCTAGTCTAGAACAATAACCTCCTATACATTTTATTTAACAGTGGAACAAATTCTTCTCTAACTTCCTTTCACCCTGGGCTTAATTTTCAAGAATTCAGAAACAGCATTCATTCCCATTCATTTCTATACTGGTCTTTGAATATACAAAAATACCTAATAGCATGTTTATCTACAGCCCTATGTGCATTTGCTGTCACAATGAAGTATATTTTGTCTCACACACACACAAAACCCAGTACTGGGGACTGAACTCATGGGCGCTTACTGCTGAGCTACATCAAATCCTTTTTTTAATTTTTGAGATAGTGTAACAGTGGTCCCTTCAAATTCTGAACATAGTCCTCATTGCTCTAAGGTTTCTTTTTTTTAAAAAATGTTTTTTCTCTCTTCTCCCCTCTCCCCATCCCTAACAAGATTAGGGAGACCTGTTATCTTTTCTTTCCCCCAGTTAATTGCCCTTGAACACACCCACTACAGGAAGGAGATGCCTGCTGAGGATCTGGGAAGTGAATATCTCCCAAATTAACAAGTGAATCCTAACACACCATCTGGGTGCCCTGGGACCTCCTACCAGAGCACACCTGGAATGTAATCCTTGAAGTCCCTTTAAAACCCTCCTCTCCCTTCTGATTGAGAGTCACAATCTTTGGAACCTGAGTCCCCTGTGTTTCTCCTTTGCTAGCAAAGCAATAAACTTTCTTTTTCCTTTTTCTCAAAACCATGTCCTCATTATTAAATTGGCATTGATTGGCATTGGGGACAGGGACTGAATTTTCGGTTACAACAGGGTCTTGCTAAATTGATGAGGGCTCACCAAGTTGCTGAGCTGACCTCAAACTTTCGATCCTCTGTTCTCAGCAGCTGAGAACAAAATTCTTTAAGTGAAAATAAAGGATATAGGTCCAGGCTGGGACTGAGAGAGACCTAAAGACAAAGCAGCAGAGAAGATGAAATACAAATAGGGAGGCAGATCCTGAGGCCACACTGACCACCCCATCCTCTCCCCTCCCATGAGAGTCTGGAGTTTTACCTAGAGAGCATGGCCATAAAGGGGGTTAATGAAGAGACCGGGGTCCCTGTTTCTGGTGCCATTGCCCTCCAAGCTCACTGTCACTAGAGAATCCCCCTCCTTTCCTGCTGTCGAAGTTCAGAAAATGATACCTCAAAGCAAGAGGCTTTGACATGCTGAGGTGGAAAAACAGTGTCAGAATCAAGGTCTCTCTGACCTTCCTTTGTTTCCCCCAAAGCACAAGGAGGGGCTTTCTCTGAAGTTTCCTAATCTGACTGGGGAAACTTCTAAAAGAATGTGTTTGTTTCTAATACTCCTCCACCCCAGGAATCTTATCCAAAGCCAGGAAAGATTAACCACTGGGGAAAAGAGGAGACTGAACGTCGTCAGCACACCCAGACAGGCTTTTCAGCGGTTCTGAGGGCAGCTCAGAGAGATTACCTGGGAGACTTCACCTGCATAATACAGTGCTTTGTTTGCAGCAAATTTCTACCCCTCTTTTCTCTCCCCTGTGAAGAAGGGTGTCTAAGTGGCTGAACCTCACCCTATTATCAGGCAATCGCTCTCCTGTGATTTCCCATGTGTGTTAATAAACGTGTATCTTTTTTTCTTCTGTAGTCCATCTATTTATTGTTGGTTCATCTCACCAAATCTTTGAAGAAGGCTGAAGGAGGCGGGGAAGCTTTCCCAGTACCCCAACACCTCCCGGCCCTTTGACCCAAAGACTTCAGAGGAAGTCTCTATCTTTTGATGCTCTGCAGGTGGGACAGGCTATACAATTTGTAGGTTCCAGTGAAAAACAAAAAATAAGTCCTTTGTTCAAAAATGATTAAGAATTTCAAGATGGCGTAGCAGAGCATGAGACCAAGCCCAGGGCCCTGCATGACTTGCTCAGGTAAAAAGTTCAAGAAGCCTGTTCAGACCCCAAGTCCTGGGGACTCAGGCAAATAGTCCCAGAAGAGAAACCTGCTACTTGGTCAGCTTGGACAGTATACTGGGTGACTTACAAACAACAAAAATTTATTTCTTGCAATTCTGGGGACTTGGAAGCCCAAAGTTAAAGCACCAACATATTCAGTGTCTGGTGAGGGCCCACTTTCTGGTTCATACATGGCACCTTTTCTCTGTGTCCTCATAAGGTAGAAAAGGACATGGTGGCTCTGTGGCCTCTAGTATCAAGGCACTAATTCCTTACATGAATGTTTTGCCCTCATGACTATTAGGTCGGTTCAGGGTCCAGGGTGTCAAATTAGGGAGGCCAGTCAGGGCAGCTGCTGAACGGAGCGGCCAGCCAGACGCTGAGGCACCAGTAGAGGCTCCTGTCAATCGGCAGGTTTTTCCTGATTTATCCAGGAAGGACTCTGGCCTTCTCTTCCTGCCCCCCAAGCCCTCCCCTTCCTGACTGGGCCTTTTAAAATTGTCTGTACGCTGGAACACGTGTGCCATTCTCCCACACACAGTATGATGGACGGGAGAGTTCAGCCCGAGAGCGTGTATTTCCAATAAAGCCTTGCCCAGCAGTTTTAATTCACCTCCTTTTGGTCATCTGGTTTTACAAATGGTGCGCGAAACCCGGGAGGGTTTTTGAACCTCCCCCCCGTACCGGAGTCGAGGCAAGCCCTCCAGACTGGGAGAACTCCTGAGCCGCTTTCTCCATCTTCCTACATCCAGACCGACAGAAGTGAGTTACGTTCCCTCTCCATCTCCCCTGACTTTTTGGCTCCCTCTCGTTCCCTTCCGAAGGTCCATCTGTAAGTCACACGTGTGCCAGATCTCCCCATTTTAAGGCCGCGAGGGCTCGGGAGACATCCCAGTCCTTGTGAGCCACCGGACTCCGTTTGGGTCCCCGGAGGGGAGAGGGATGCCTGAACCCCCCACCTGGACCTCCGTTCCTCAGATGGGTGCGATTGGAATTGGGGACGCCTTTTTCTGTTCTCACCCACCCCTGTGGGTGCCAAAAGGGCATGGGAGATACCGAGTCCTCCCGAGCCAAATTAGGACTCACTCCAGACCCATGCCATATGTTAACCTGGCCCCAGTATGGCCGAGACTTTGGGTCAAAATGCCCCCCAGAAGGAACTTTTGATTTTGAAATCCTCACTGAATTGGCAGTCTCTGCCACTGGACGGGAGATGGACATAAATTCCTTTCATCAAGGCTTTGTTGGAAAGCACGCTCTCGGCCCTACCCTCTTTCCCACCTGTTCTGTCCCAAGCCTCCTTTCCCATTTGTTCTTCTGTATCTCCTTCCTCATTCTCTGATCTACACGTGCGGCCGCCATTATGTCCTGCTCCCTACCCAGACCCTGCCTCCCCTCGGCTCCGCTGGAGTGCAGCGCCATCTCCCCGGGAGGCAGTGCCGACCTCAGTCCCAGTGCTGGAGGGCAGAGACGAGGTGTTGGGTGGAGCCCGCTCGCCCCGGGGTCCCTGCATCTCTTGCTTGCAGCTCAGATGGGCTAGCACAGCTGCCACAGACTGAGAGACTTAAAGCCGAAAGGCCACAAGCTCTCTCTCGCTCGGTGTCTGTGAGCTACCAAGCCAACCACCCTGCATTTTTTTCTTTTTACTGGCCACGTCATTTTTTTCCTAAGACTCTTGCTTTTCTTAACTTCTATGTTTTTTGACCTCATGACCTTAATCCTTCACATCTAGGATAATGTTTTCTGATCAGTCCTATTTTTATTCAACCATGGAGTTTTTTTAAAAACATCTAACATTGCCTGCAGGCCTTTACTATTGTGTGTGTGTGTGTGTACCATGTATATGGTATCAAAAGTGGCACAGGTAATGAGTGCTCATGAATTAAAACCAAAAAAAAAATGGATCCAAATATTTTTGATTCACGTGATTTAAAAGGTTCAATTTAAATTGAGTAAACACAAAGGTTTATAAATTCCTATGTGAAGATTTAAAGGTTTCTACTATTGTGTAAGCCCAGAAATTTACAAGGATTGCTTTTGGGATATGAACAGAAGGAATTAAAGTTTCTAAATATGGTATTTATTGGAAGGAAAGAGAATATTTCTGGTCAAAAGATTCATGGATAAGTTGACTATAATTAGTTTTATTATTTAAAACTTAATGTACTACTATAAAACAAAATCTGAGACATTGTTCTGCTTTTATCAAAATAATCTTCTTACACTTGTCAGGTTTTATCACTTGGGAAATTAACTCTTAAACAAATTAAGGTTTATACAACTAATTAAACAAAAAGAATCTAAATTTTTCTTTGGGAACTAAACTTAATGTAATAACATCAATGTAATTCTGGTTCTACTAGTTCTATTTTTATATTAAATGTGTTCATTTCTTTCAGATGTACAAGCTTTAAAGTAGAAGGTTTTAAAGAGCATTATATCAAGCTGATGTTCTCCAAACTGAACTTGCATGGTATTGATTTATATCATTTAATGTTTTATAACTGAACCTATCATTAATAAGATAAGGCCATAGGGTTTTTTTACATCAGAGTAATCTTTTAAATAAATGAGGACCTAATCTATTTAATATTCTGCTAAGATTTTGCAAGGAGCCCTGTCTTACCTGAGATAGTTCTGTCTCCCAGCTTACTACAATGGCTTCAATGTAGGCCAGACTCCAGTTCATTTAAAGATATGTTCAAAGGATTGATTTTGTTGTAAAGATCATTAGGATCTCAAACAGGGATATAATGTATAACTCAGCTGAAATTTGAGAAAGCTGTTACACAAACTAAATATGTTTTTGCTGTTGTTGATTTTATTTTGTATTTTCCTTAAACTCTATGACTATTGCCTGTTAACGTTTTACAGAGGTACTACTTCAAGAACAGACAACCCAATTTAATTTAAAATAAATAAGCCATCACCTACAGGACAGATAGACCTTAAAATTAAAGTCTAGTACCCTTACTTTGAGACTGGTGAGACTGGCTTGCTGAGTGTTTAAGATCAAGACTTTAAAACTAAAATTAAATTAAAGGGCCAAGAAAATCAGTATTTGGCTCTTGCCCTCTGAGTCAGCCTGAATCCAAGGAATGAGGAACATTCTCTAAAGTGCTCTACACCTCTAGGCTACAGGACCTCCTGATCAGGGAGATTACTGAGACCATTAGAGAATTAAAGAGCTGATCAAATGCCATATGATGGAGAGGAGGTCGTCCTGAGAGAGGGAACCATCTCTCATGCTTCCCAGGGAAGCCACATGGTCAGCGCCAGACCTCGACCTATCCTAACACAGATGGCACTAGCAGAGCTAATAAGCTGCTCTCAAGTTCCTCAAGGATGCCTCCCAGGAGACCCAAAAGGTGACTCTTAACAATAGGTAAGAACAAAAGTCAATTTGGGGGCTGGGATTATGGCTCAGTGGTAGAGCGCTTGCCTCGCATGCGTGGGGCACTGGGTTCGATCCTCAGAACCACATAAAAATAAATAAAGATATTTGTGTCCATCTACAACTAAAAAAAAAAAATTTCAAAAAAAAATTTTAAAAAAAAAAGTCAATTTGACTTGCTTCATCTTAAACACCTAGCAAAACAGCAAAACCAAGAACACAGCCATTCCTGGGCATTTAAAAATAGTTTAAAGATAGACATCTGTGACATTAAAAACCAAATACTATGTTTACATGCCTTGTCCTCTCCAGCCTTGTTATGGGGACAAATTCTCAACCCTTATACTTCCTACATTTCAGATTGTTTCCTCTGTGCAAGTTTGGATCGTAACTGTGATTCCCATTGACTCAATTAACTGTACACTGAGGCTGAATTACCATGACTTGTTACCACCTCCCTTTCTAGGGCAAAAAGGGGCCGTCTTCCTACTGATAATAGTTGGGCTCTCCTTGGCCTTTATTCACTGCCTCTGGGCTGGGGCAGGAGAACTCAATTATGCAATAACCGCTACTTGGAAACTTGAACAAATTTTATTACAGAACCGACCAGCACTGGACTCTCACCAAAATCAAAATTTCTCAGTAATTAGTAATTAGATTTTACTGCTAATCAGTAATCTCTCCCAAACCTCTGTTCCTACCCACAGGTGATGCTTCTACATTCAAGCAACATGACTGACAACCAGTGGCTCCCACACCCCTGCATCTGCCTCCCTGCCTGACCAACACCCAAGCCATCTCCCCCTCTCCGGCACCCCCAATCCCGCAAAAAGTAGCCAGACCAAATCTGCTGTCCTATATCATCAAAAAGGCCAGGATGTTAGGTTGGTTCAGGGTCCTGGGTGTCCAATTAGGGGGGCAGGTCAGGGCAGCTGCTGAACGGAGCGGCCAGCCAGACGCTGAGGCACCAGTAGAGGCTCCTGTCAATCAGTGGGGTTTTCCTGACTTTTCCAGGAAGGACTCTGGCCTTCTCTTCCTGCCCCAAACCCTCCCCTTCCTGACCGGGCCTTTTAAAATTGTCTGTACGCTGGAACACGTGTGCCATTCTCCTGTACACACTCTGATGGACGGGAGAGTTCAGCCCAGGAGCGTGTATTTCTAATAAAGCCTTGCCCAGCGGTTTTAATTTGCCTCCTTTTGGTCATCTGGTTTTACAATGACCTAATCACCTCCCAACAGCCCCACCTCCAAATAGCATTGCATTGGTGATTAGTTTTCAACATGTGAATTTTTTACTTAACTCAATTAAAATGTCTAGCTCTGTACAGTGGGATGCTGAGAAAGATGTTCAGGATGCTTGGCTAGGAATTGTCCCAGGGGCTGGCCTTTTACAGCTTCTGAAATCTTTCCAGATAGGTATGGACTGCTGGGAGGAAGCACAGGGTTATAACCATGGTTGAGAGTGTGACCTCTGGAGTAAGTATGCTTTTTTTGTTCCCCTAGTACTGGGAATGAATCCAAGAATGCTTAACCACTGAGCCACATCTCCAGCCCTTTTTTGTGTTTTTTTAGAGACAGGGTCTCACTGAGTTACTTAGGGCCTCGCTAAATTTCTGAGGCTGGCTTTGAATTCAAGATCCTTCTGCCTCACCCTTCTGAGCCACTGGGATTACAGGTGTGCACCACTGCCCCCAGCTGCTTGGGTTTAAATGCCAACATATCTGTAATAGAAAGCTCAGTCCTTGTCCCCAGTGCCAATCAATGCCAATTTAATAATGAGGACACAGTTTTAAGAAACAGGAAAATGAAGTTTTGTTGCTTTGCTAGCAAAGGAGAAACACAGAGGACTCCTGTCCCTAACGCTATGATTCTGCTCATCAGGGAAAACAAAGCTTTTGAAGAAGCTATTCAAAGACCACATTCCAGGTGTGCCCCAACAGGGGGTCTCAGGTTCCCCCTGAAGGTGTGTTGAAATTTACTTCTTAGATCCTCTGGCACACAGATCCTTCCTGTGGTGCATGTGTTCAAGAACAATGATCTAGGGGAAAAAAGATAACATCGTCTCCCTAATCTTGTTAGGGAGGGGGAGAGGGAAGAAGAGAGAAAAGCACATGTCCCTTTAAAAATAAGCCTCAGGGGCTGGGATTGTAGCTCAGCGGTAGAGCGCTTGCCTCGCATGCGTGAGGCCCTGGGTTTGATCCTCAGCACCACATACAAAGCAATAAAATAAAGACATTGTGTCCATCTACAACTAAAAAATTATTTTAAAAAAATTATAAAAAATAAGCCTCAGAGCAAGGAGGACTATATTCAAAATGTAAAGTGGACCACTGTTACATACTGACTGACTAGCTGTGTGATGTAGACCAAGAACTAACCCTCTCTAATCTCTGGTTTCCTAACCTAAAGTAAAGAAAATCATGTTGTTACCCTGGTCGATATCAATACAGCCTGGCTTACCTCTCACCCTACCCTAATAGTGTGTATCTTTAAAAACAGGAGCCTTAGGGGCTGGGGCTGTAGCTTAGTGGTAGAGCACTTGCCTCACAAGTGTGAGGCGCTGGGTTCACCACATAAAAACACATAAATAAAGCTATTGTGTCCATCTACAACTAAAAATATTAAAAAACAAAACAAAAAAAAACCAGGAGCCTTAGAGGTTAGAAGCTCCTTTTCATGATAAACTGAAGAGATCCAAAGTGGCCACCTAAATGACCTCGACTAGGCCACAATCCCTATTTTATTCCTATTTGCATGAAGTGATATACCACCCTAGCGCCATGACAGTTGACAGTTGCCATGATGACAGCTGAAAAGAATCATAAAAGGAGCATAAAGAAGTGGCACAGGAATTCCCGAGAAATCTCCTGTCCTCTCCCCTCTCCACAGCCCTGAGGAGGGGAGAAGTTGATTTGTGAGCGAGAGCCTTGCTTCTTCTCCATTCTCTGACCACTGAATAAACTTGTGCTGTTGGCATTCAGCCTCAGTTTCACTTTGGCTTCTTGACATCAGACAGAAAACAAGATTCATTTGAGGATCTCTTTTTCTCTCTTAAGAGAAGGGCCAAAATTTGTTAGTAACAATGTCAACTTCACAGGACTAGAGAAGTGATTACATAAAATATTACATGCAAAATACTCAACACAGTGCCAGGTACATACATGATTCACACTCAAAGATATCTATTTTCTCATATTCTCTCTCTCTCTTTTTCTTGGTATTAGGGATTGAGAACCCAAGGGCACTTCAACCACTGAGTTACATCCCCATCCCTTTTTATTTTGAGATAGAACCTCACTAAATTGCTGAGGTTGACCTTAAGCTTACAATCCTCTTGCCTCAGCTCCCCAGTTGCTGGGATTACAGGTATGCACCAACATATTCAGCTTAAAATAAGGTTCTTTTTTTTTTTTTTTTTTTTGTACTGGGGATTGAACTCAGGGGTACTTGACCACTGAGCCACATCCTCAGCCCTATTTTGTGTTTTATGTAGAGACAGGGTCTCACTGAGTTGCTTAGCGCCTCACCGTTGCTGAGACTGGCTTTGAACTCGCAGTTCTCCTGTCTCAGCCACCCTAAGAGTTAGGATTACAAGCTTGTGCCACCATGCCAGTTTATCAAAGTCATAACTATTCAATGTGTAAGGTTTAGAAATTATAGAAGTGTATAAGGAAGAAAATGAATTTGACCTGTAATCTTAGATCCAAATACAACCAATCTATTTTTATGACTTTGTTTACAGATGAATATACATTTATTTTCTTTCATATGTATTTGTATTTATAATGGAATAATTTCATATACCAAACACTTTTATACTGATTTATTACTGCCATGACCTTTTCTCTATGTCACTGGTCTTCTAAAATATGACTTTTAACTAAAACTGTATAGTACTTTAGTAACATATATCTGTAAAATCATGTACTATATAAAATAACATTCTAGGGTAGAACTATTACCTTTTCCCATTCTTACCTATGAAATACTTTACTCAAACTCTTCCCAAGTCTCTTTCATATGAGGGTCTGTTTTCCTCAGGTGTCTGTTTTGTGTCATCTCACAGTTTTGTAGAGTACATTATATTCTCTTCTCTTTAAATTATGTCAATTACAGCATTTCTGCAGAATCAATTTGCTGTTACGGGGGATTTTATTCTAAATCACAAGTACAACAATAAGTTCTTTTTTTTTTTTTTTTTTTGGTACCGGGGATTGAACTCAGGGGCACTTGACCACTGAGCCACATCCCCAGCCCTATTTTGTGTTTTATGTAGAGACAGGGTCTCACTGAGTTGCTCAGCGCCTCGCCATTGCTGAGGCTGGCTTTGAACTTGCGATTCTCCTGTCTGAGCCTCCCAAAGTTCTGGGATTACAGGCCCGGCACAAGCACTATTTTTGACAGTTCTTAGCAACATCTCTGTGCACTTCCTCATGGCTACCAAGTTCTCTCTCTGATTTAATAATAGTCTCCTCTTATGAACTGATGCTGCTCTTTGACTCTTGCTTAAGCCTTAGAGCCAGGGAATGGCTTGAGGTGGGGGTGGGGTGCAGAGAGGCAATTTTAAATAAGCCCCTGCTTTCCCACTGGCTGAGCTCCAGATGCCCAGGAGCTGCCAGTAGCAGGGACACAACCCAACAGGCACACTTTCAAACAGGCAAGGAGTGTGGCCAGCAGATGTATGCACAAAGCCTATACTTTCCTAAGTCAGGACTGAAAAAAGAAAAGGATTAGACCCAGGAAAACCAAGGATTTCAGAATTTGAATAACCCAACAGACAAATGTGTCTTTGCCCAGGACAATGAGGAACACCAACACTTGCTACTTGAAGACCTAAAGGGTATAAGAAAAGCAACAGAACACTTCTCTCCTCAAAATTCTACCCAACTGCTTAATACCTCAAGTATCTATCCAGTTAGTTTTTCTGAAGTCATCTGAACTTAATGGAGGATTGAACTTTTCTTTTCTTTTTCTTTTTTTACTGTGCTGGGGATTGAACCAGGTAAGTACTCTTCTACTCCAAGTCAGGGATGAACTTTTCATGACCATTCATTAATAATTCAGAAACTTTTGAATAAAGTTAGAGTCAAAAAGCTGTTGAGGAAATTTCTGCCCAGAGGTGTGCTGGTGATAGTTAACAACAGGCTCTTAAGTATGTTGGGCCAGAGGACTGATGGGTAGCACTGGCCAATTTCCGTGGTGTAAATACACCCACCAGGTCCAACTTCGGGCTATCAGTATGATGTCACTGAATGCAGTATTGTGAAGGTATGTGCAGTAGCAGACCATGGTATAGTATTCCCACCATGCAGATTCAGTAGATATAAATAACTGCAAGAGATTAGGGGATAGGAAAGTGTAGTTAAATAATTAGGATGTGATGAATTTTAAGTACTTATTATCTTTGTTTTGAATTTTATTTATTTATTTATTTGGTACTGGAGATTGAACTTAGGGGCACTCGACCACTGAGCCACATCCCCAGCCCTATTTTGTGTTTTATGTAGAGAAAGGATCTCACTGAGTTGCTTAGCACCTTGCCGTTGTTGAGGCTGGCTTTGAACTCGCGATTCTCCTGTCTCAGCCTCCCTAAGTACTGAGATTACAGGTTTGTGCCACCGCACCTGGCTTGAATATAATTTATTTAATTGTAAGTTTATATACTTTAGTTTTTCACCATGAGTGTTTACACTAGCTTACAGAATTCCTAGCAATGTAACATTCAGCTTCCATGAGCCACTACAGCAGTCTGTCTTTCACCCACCTGTCACCCACATGTCTTGGTCTCCACTTCACTGTAGAGCCAGTAGAGCAATCTTAAGGAGGGTAAAAAGAATAGTGTGGAATTTAAGTGACATGTGGACTGTTCCATCATTTCCTCATATTTCTGATGAGCCAACTCTAGACCTTGCTTTAAAATTTATTTTAAGTATGAAATATGGTAGATGTGCAAGTAAAAACAGGTACAGACAATGATATATTAAATAAAACTACAAATTAACTTGAAGTATTCTGGTTATCCTCCAACTCCCATCTCCTTCCCTTCTCCTCAGAGGTGACCCTTGTCCTGAATTTGAAGTTTACCCTTCCCATACTTATATATTCTTTTACTACATATTACATATATAACATGGAATATATCTACATATGTCAGAGGGGCACATTGATACAGTTGACCCTCTGTATCCATGGATTCTAAACTCAGGAATTAAAAAACCACAGATACAATGTTCCCCTATTGCCTACCAATACTGGAGATTGAATCATCAATCACTTGACCACTAAGTCACATCCCCAGCCTTATCTATCTATCTATCTATCTATCTATCTATCTATCTATCTATCTATTTTTGGAAACAGGGTCTCACTAAGTTTCTAAGGCTGGCCTTAAACTTAAACTTGCTATCCTCCTTGTCTCAGCCTCCTGAGTCACTGGGACTACAGAAGTGGACCATCATACCTGGCTTGAAAATATTTTTTTAAATTATATCTATACTGAATATATATGGATTTTTTCTTGTAATTATTCCTTAAACAATATAGAGTAACAATTATTTATGTAACATTTACATTGTAGCAAGTATTATAAATAATCGAGATACTTTAAAGTATACAGGAGGATAGGTGTATGTTAGATACAAATACTATATAGCACTTTACATGAAGGACTTGAGCATCCTTAAATTTTGGGATTTGGATATCCTCAGGGGATCCTGGAACCAATCCCCTATGAATATTGAGCTATGATTGTATATGTATATATAGTGTTGTTTCTAGTCTCTTTCAATAGGAAAACAAAGAACTCAGAGTTCAACTTGCTTGGAGATATATAATTTTTTTTTAAATGTTCTAATTCTAAAGAAAGCAACTTATCCAAAGCAGGTTTGGGGGTGAAATTGGTCCCTTTATTTATATTTAGGCTAAGAATAGTTTAATGAGGATGAGTGTCTGATTGCTTGTTTTTGGACTGAAATAATTGCTAATAAGCAAATTGGAGGGTTTTTTAAAAAAGACTTCCATGGCCTGCCTTCTGTTTCCTTGTAAATGCCACTGGTAGCCAACCATGTTTGCTAAAGATTCCAGCTTTTGGCTTTTCATGGTCATTTTTTATAAATGCCACTAAGAAGACATCTTATTCACTAAAATCTTTACCAACAATAATTTCTGTCCAAGAGGTAAAAGTTTATGTAGTATTTCTATTTTACCTCTTTTAAAAATGACAAATATTGACAAACATCAAGGCTGGAAGATATTATTTATAAAGGTTGTTGTAAGCTAAAAATCACAAGATGGAGATTTGTGATTCTTTATTGAACTTGATTATAAAAGTTTTTATTGAGCACTGTCAAACTCATGAGCTGGAGAGAGACTGCAGATTTATAACTTGGTCCTAAATGGGCAACAGCAGATATAAAATCTTAGAATTTAATATCAGCTTTGAAAATGTTAAATTGAGAGTTCGAGCCATTTTCACTTTATGAACTGGCACATTGCAGAATGAAAGGGCTATATTGATTTCTGACAGAAGAGACTATCTCTAAAATGGATTTGAGCCTCTTCATATCCCATTTTATTCTAAAGGCACATTTTAAGTGAGGTCTTCTTCATTTCCATTTAGTGTGTGTGGCTTAATTGGAGAAGAAAGCAAACAGCTTCACAGAGAAGGGCCTCTCCCCAGGAGCCTGTTGGGGTCACTGCAGGGGTGGTGAGCAGAACTAAAGAAGCCTGCCAGATGACAAGAAGTTCAATGGTGAGTTCCACTGCCCCCGAAAGTGTTCCAGTTCAAAGCCCACTCAAAGCCCTTTCCTTGGGATATTTTTGCAATGGATTTGCTAGCAGGAGGGTATCCTTGGTACCACCCCTTAATTTTCTCACCAACTGTCCCTATCTGGAGAGGACTCTTCACTTGCCTTTCTGGGACCACAGGGCTCTCAGCTCAGAGGTGTTAGGGTGTGAAAGCCTCAGCCACCCCTGGCCTGGTGAGCAGCAAAGGACCCAGCCTTGCAGAAAACCTCTTAGGTGTTTATTCCACATGTCATGGAATAGATGACCAGGGATGCTTTTGTGCTCAGGACTCAAGTCCTCTGGTGTCTGTGTAGACCCCAAATTGACTGATAAAAAGCCATCCCCACCGGGCGCATTGGTGCATGCCTGTAATCCCAGCAACTTAGGATCATAAATTCAAAGCTAGCCTCAGCAACTTAGGCCCTAAGCAACTTAGCAAGACCCTATCTAAAAATAAAAAATAGAAAGGACTTGGGCTGGGGTTGTGGTTCAGTAGTAGAGTGCTTGCCTAGCATGTGTGAGGCACTGGGTTTGATTCTCAGCACGAGAATCAAAGAGGCCAAGAGTCAAGGGGCAGGGGAACACACCGTTGAACTTCTAAAGGGGCCAGAGGCCTTTAGAAGATAGAAAAGACAAGGACACATCAGGTGGAATGCTGCTTTTAGTTTCATAAGACCTGTTTTGGGCCTCTGACCTCCAGAACTGTAGGAGAATAAATGTGTGTTGTTTTCAGCCACTAAATTTGTAGTGACTAGAGACAGTAACCCTAAGAAACTAACATGGAAGATATTTGGGAGATAGAAGCTCCTTTTCCAACATCTTTTTTTTTTTTTTTTTTACAGGTTTTTAAAATAGCTTTTATTTTTCAAAAGTTAATTGTGCATTACAGGAAAATAATTTTTTTTTTTTTAAATTTTGAGACAGTCTCCCTGAGTTGCTCAGAGCCTCACTAAGTTGCTGAGGCTGGCTTTGAACTCACAATTCTCTTGCCTCAGCCTCCTGAGCTGCTGGATTACAGGTATGCACCATTGTGCCAGGCTCCAACATCTTTTGATCAGAGAAGATAGAGGCTATATAAGACCTTGTGGGGATGGCTTTTTTGGGGGGAAGGGTACTGAGGATTGAACCCAGGGGTATTTTACATCTCCAGTCTTTTTCATTTTTTATTTTGAGACAGGGTCTCGCGATGCTGCTGAGTCTGGCCTCAAACTTGCAATCTTCCTGCCTCTGCCTCCCAAGTGGCTGGGATTACAGGTGTGCACCACCCTGCCTGGCCCAACTGTCATCACATCTCCTCTCTCTCCATCTGGCTCTCCTGCCTCATTCTACCTTTTTACAAAACTTTTTTTAGTGCTGAGGTTGGAATCCAGGGCATCACACATGCTAAGCCAGTGCTCTACTACTGAGCTACACCCCTATCCCCACCTTACAAATAAGAATCCTAGTGATTACTTTGGGCCTAACCAGACAATCCAGGACAACTTCCATAGCTCAGGATCTTTAATAATCACATCTGTAAAGTCCCTTTTCCCACAATAGGCAATATAGTCACAGGTTCTGGGGATTAGGATGTGGACAAATTGGGGAGCATTATTTAGTCTCCCATACCTCCCCACTATTAAACTGAAATCTTGCCTTTGAGTCTTACATTTCCCAAATTTAAGAGTTCTTTTTAAGGAACACTATATACTGTTGGTGGGATTATAAATTAGTACAACCATCATGGAAAGCAGTGTGGAGGTTCCTCAAAGGACTAGGTGGAGCCACCGTATGATTCAACTATCCCATTCCTCGGTATTTATTCTCAAGAATTAAAGTCAGCATACTGTATAACAATATCTGCGTATGTGTGTTTATAGCAACATAATTCACAATAGCCAAGTTATGTAACCAGACTAAGTGTCCCTCAACAGATGAATGGATAAAGAAAATGTGGTACATGGACAATGGAATTTTATTCATCCATAAATGAGAACAAAATTTGGTCATTTGTAGGAAAATGGATGGAACATGAGAGTACCATGTTAATCGAAATAAGCCAAACTCAGAAAGTCAAGGGTCATATGTTTTCTCTTATATGTAGAAGCTAGAAATTAAAAATTTAAAAAGTGAGGAAGAATGGAGGGAATTCCATGAAATTAGATGGGAGACCAGCAGCATAGAGGAAGGGGACCTGGGTGGGAGAAAGGAGGAAGATAGAGAAAGGAAAGTACTAGGGAATGAATTTGATCAAATTATGTTATATGCATGTACAGATATGTCACAATAAATCCCACTATTACGTACAAGTATAAAGCATCAATTAAAAATTTTTAAAGAGTTCTTCAAATACAAGGAGCTGGGGGTGGTATAGGTATAGCACAGTGGTAGATCCCTTCCTTAGCATGACCAAGGCCCTGGATTCAACCCTCAGCACTGTCAACAGCAAAAAAAATCACTCTGAGTAAAATTGGCAGCATGAGAGTATGTGAGAGTGCCCTGGCCTGATCATGACTTCATCTCTGCCACCAACTCTCCTTTCAGTAAGGAGACTAAATTAGGTTAGTTAGCAGAGACCCCTGTGCAGAGCCCGACAAACCATGACCCTACAAACCATGAGAAAGTGGGGGAAATATGATTGATAAAACGTCATTAGCAGATTCAACACCCCTAGAAAGAGAAGGTGAAATTCTTGCAATCCCGTGTGCCAAATATCCGTTTGCCCCTCCAGACTTCCTCTCCACCTTCTCCACTCTGGTCCGTGATAGGAGAGGCCACCTCTACTGACTGCACCAAATGGGCCCTCTAGCCTCCAGCAGGCATGAGCAGGGTTAGAGGACAGTAGCAGAGAGAAACCAGGGTACTTCTTCCTTGGGTTCCCACCCTGATAGACTGTTGTAGCAGTGCCATGTCCCTTTACCAGAGGCCACAGATCCTGTGGAAGTGCCCTTCCTTACAGCATGGCTATGGCTGTCCCCAAGTTCTGGTAACTGCTTCCTCCTTTTGCCCTCTACATGGTAATAGCTCCCTCAGTTGCTAGATGAAGAGTGTGTTTTAGTCCATTTTCATCATTGTGACCAAAACATCCAACAAGAACAACTTAGAAGAGGAAAAGTTTATTTGAGACTCAAGGTTTCAGAGGTGTCATTCCGTAGATGGTTGACTCCATTGCTCTAAGCCCAAGAAGAGGCAGCACATCATGGAGGAAGGGCCCAGCGTAGGGGAGCTGCTCAGCTCAGGGGATGATCAGAGAGCAGAGAAAGAGGGGGAAGAGGCTGCAGGGAAGATGCTCCCCGCCAGGGCATGCTCCTAGTGACCTGCCTCCTCCAGCTCTGCCCACCTGCCTACAGTCACCACCCAGTCCATTCAAACTGAGATGGACTGATCAGGTCACAGCTCTCATAGTCCAATCATTTCACCTCCAAATATTCCTGCATCCATGGGAGCTTTAGGGACACACTTCATATCTAAACCCTAACAGTGCTTCAGCATCCCTGGTTGATTTTTTTTTTTAAATATTTTTTTAGCTGTAGATGGACATAATGTCTTTATTTTATTGCTTTGTATGTGGTGCTGAGGATCGAACCCAGGGCCTCACGCATGCAAGACAAGCGCTCTACCACTGATCCACAATCCCAGCCCATCCCTGGTTGATTTTTGAATATGTTTGAAAAGAATTACTTCCTTAAACTCTCTGCAATTACTACCCTCTTGTGAGTGTGCCATTTATTTCCTACCTGGATCTGGACTGATACCTACCATGTCCCAGCTCAACTCAGAAGAGGGCATGCCCAGTTCAACAAGGACATGTAGCCAATCATTGTGACAAGCAGTCCTTCACTGTGGAGGTGACAGCCCCAGAACACAGAGTTCAATACCATTCAAATTTTTTTTTCTTGCAGTACTAGGGATTGAACCCAGGGGTGATCTACCACTGAGCTACATCCTCAGCCCTTTTTACTTTTTCTTTGGAGACAGGTTCTCACTATAGTGCCCAGGCTGGCCTTGAACTTGTGATCTTCCTGCCTCAACCTCCCTAGTCACCAGGATGACAGGTGTGCACACAATGCCCAGAAAACTCTGGTCTTCTGTATCTAACTCCTTCTGCACTGATTCCAGGAGTCCTGAAAAAAAATACTTCGACTCCCAGTATACCTTCTCATCCCTCAAGAGGAAGGCTACGGTTGGCTAAAGTTAGCTTGAAGGCTAAAGTTAGCTGAAGTCCATGTCCTACTGTGCAGTAGTAAATTGACATTTTTGTTTGCATTTCTCTCTGAGTCATCATCCCCGCATCCAGTCACACTGGGGCATGAGAAGCCAGGGTGTCTGGACTAGCAAGGCTGGGCACAGACTGGGAATAAGACAGTGGATCATAGTGAATGTCCCAAGGTAAATGCCACCACACACAGCTGCCTGGTGGCCAAGCCCTCTGTCCTCTCTTGCAATATCTGCCTCAGCATACATTTGTTTTCAGACTTCTCTGGCCTTTAATACCCTCCACTGGGCTAACATTTTATGATCCTCCCATAGGCTGTTATCAGCTAACACCTTGCAGGGATCATGACAGCTGGCTCAGAACAGGAACACTTAGAAATGGGACTCAGCTCAATGCCTAGAGAGGGAAGGAGAAGGAGGGAGAAGTGACTGAATTTTTTTTTTTTTTTTTGGTACTGGGGATGGAACTCAGGGGTACTCGACCACTGAGCCACATCCCCAGCCCTATTTTGTGTTTTATGTAGAGACAGGGTCTCACTGAGTTGCTTAGTGCCTCACTGTTGCTGAGGCTGGCTTTGAACTTGCAATTCTCCTGTCTCAGCCTCATGGTATTTATTTTTAAATACCATGTATTTAAAAATAATATATCAGTGGCATTTAGAAGAGATGTAGAGATTTGGTTTGAAATAACTTCTAAGACTTCAGGTTTAGAACATAAGAGGTTAAATGACCTCACTCAGAATCCAGCTCCACTACTTACTGTGCAACCCTGGGCAAGTTATTTAACCCCTCTGAGCCTCAGTTTCCTTGCTTGTAAAACAAGAATAATGCCACCTACCTTACATAGTTGTGAGGATTATGTGAGACAATGTATATTTGAAAGAGGGCCAGGCACTGACCTAATCAACCCCACTTTGTCCCTTTCTGACTCCACTTGGCCACTTTAACTTTCTTTTCTGAGCCACTTTCTTCTGAAGTTACCTAGATTCCAGAACAACAGGTCTGATAGATACATCTATGTGACAAGGGACCAAAAGTACCCCTAAACAACAGGGAGCCTCCCAGAACACAACACCTATGATGAGCTGGCCTTCATAAGCACAAGTGATTGCCCCACAGCAGAACCAAGGCTTCTCAGATAAGCAGGAGCCATCATCTCCAGATGGGAACTGAACTGCCTCCTCGAGTGATGATGACCTTTGCAGAGCTTCACAGACCAGTCCTGAGATAACAATCAACCTGACCAGGGCCTGACCACAATGATCTACCTCCATCAGCTATGGAAGCCTCCCAGCCATGTAAGCCCTCAACCTGTGCCTTTGTTCCCCTTTCTATAAAATCTCAACACTTCCATCAGCCCCTACAGACAGATCTTTGATGACCATACCCCTGTATCTGTTCTTCCCAGCATGGCCATGCTGAATAGAGGTCCTTTGGTCCTGTCTCTTTGATTGGCATATTGACACAGGTGACCAGGCCTGGTTGATTGGGACATCCAAAGCCAGAGCTTTCACCCTAGGATTCCAATAACATGTATACCCTAGACATAAACCAGTATCCCACATCACCCAGTCCCCGCTAGTAGTTACTGTAAAGCCAGATGACTAAAAGGAGGCGAATTAAAACCACTGGGCAAGGCTTTATTGGAAATACACACTCTCGGGCTGAACGCTCCTGTCCATCAGAGTGTGTCCGGGAGAATGGCGCAGGTGTTCCAGCGTAAAGACAATTTTAAAAGGCCCAATCAGGAAGGGGAGGGCTTAGGGCAGGAAGAGAAGGCCAGAGTCCTTCCTGGATGAGCTGGGAAACATGGCGGCGCCCATACTGGATGTTCTGTGTCCCTCTGCATGTGGTTCGCAGCGGCCATGTTGGTGTGTTCTGCGCATGTGTGCTGCTTACCGCTTCAGCCTGCCTCCGCAGAGGCGGCCATGTTTGTGCAATCTGCATCTGCCTCGCAAACCTAACAGCTACATTTGAAGAAGACAGCTCTAAAACCAGATAGAACCTAAAGTTTTCTAATCATACTAGCATCACTCAAGAAACAAAAGGGGAATCCAATTTATTTACTTATTTTTAAATATTTTTTTAGTTGTGATGATGCAATCCCTTTATTTTATTTATTTTACTTTTATGTGGTGTTGAGGATCAAACCCAGTGCCTCACACATGCAAGACAAGGGCTCTATCATGGAGCCACAACTCCAAGCCTGGGAATCCAATTTATAATGCACAACATTTATTAAGATATGTTTTCTTCATCTCACTAATTGCCCGATCCCCACCCAACTGCTCCACAAAACAACCTCAACTCTAAAAACTCCACAAAACTCCCTACTCCACCAGAGTAATCAAAACCAAAACAAAATAAAACAACAAAAAGATGACCAGTTAAATTTGAATTTCAGATACATAATGAATCACATTCTTTTTTTTTTTTTTTTTGGTACTGGAGATTGAACTCAGGGGTACTCGACCACTGATCCACATCCCCAGCCCCATTTTGTGTTTTATGTAGAGACAGGGTCTCACTGAGTTGCTTAGTGCCTCGCTATTGCTGAGGCTGCCTTTGAACTCACGATTCTCCTGTCTCAGCCTCCCTAAGTGCTGAGATTACAGGTGTGCGCCACTATGCCTGGCTATGAATCACTTTCTTTAAGATAAGTATGCCCCATATAATGTTGGGGACATGCATATGCTTTAAAAATATATATTTATACTAAAATATTATTTGTGGTCCAAAAAATTATTTGTTGCTTATCTGAAATTCAAAAATAACTGGTGCCTTGAATTCAATCTGACAACCCTACTCAACACCCAACCCACACATCTTTTTCTACTTTCACTTTTCCCCATCCCATATTTTTTATGTAGGTCCACTCAGCTCACCAAGGAAATTGCCTGTTACCAACCAGCATTGTCCACAATAGAGAAGAGCCCTGGAGCTGCCCTAGGGAGAAAAAATCCTTCCCCTTCTCCCAGTCTCTCCAGTCCTTCCTCTATACATCTGTTCCTCAGAGTCTACATTTTTACATGTTTAAGAAGCATAGGGCCAAAAAGAAGAAATTAATTGAACAAAGACCACATGGATATAGTAAGTGCAGAATACTGGATTCTTTCTCCCATCCTATTATTCTTTTCTTTTTTTTTTGAGACAGGGTCTTGCTAGGTTGCTTAGGGCCTTGCTGAGGTTAGCTTTGAACTTGCACTTCTCCTGCCTCAGCCTCCCTAGTCGCTGGGATTACAGGCGTGTGCCACTCTGTCCAGCTATTAATATTGTTATTATTTATTCTTTATATAAAAAATATTTTCTACCCTCTCAACTCCAATCCAAAGACTAATTCTTTTTTTGGAACTGAGGATTGAACTCAGGGGTACTCAACCCCTGAGCCACATCCCCAGCCCTATTTTGTGTTTTATGAAGAGACAGGGTCTCACTGAGTTGCTTAACGCCTCACCATTGCTGAGGCTGGCTTTGAACTCGCGATCCTCCTGCCTCAGACTCCCAAAGTGCTGGGATTACAGGTGTGCGCCACTGAGCCCGCCCGACTCAACACTAATTCTTTTTGAAAAACTCCAGGGAGCTTAAAAGGGCCTGACTTATCGCTTTACTCCCATAAAAGGTACAATGTTGGTCCCAGGCCTTGGGGTCTAGATCCAGACAAGCCCATGGTCCCCTCCACTCCAAGAACTATCCTGGCTCCAGTGCTTAGAAGGCACAGGTAATCACAGCATGGTTCTCTTCCTATGGTCCTCCCTATCCAGGAAGCTCAAGATTTCCAAAGGCCCCCAGTGACATAAGGTCCCCTTTTGGGACAGTGGCCTCAAATCTCTTTAGAAGATGCTGCAACCCCACTGCTGCTGAATGCAGGTAGGCCCTGCATCCTGGGCCTACCTGAGGGAGTTCAATTCCCATTACAAAAACAAAGCCTGCTGAACTGAGAGTGATGTGGATCCTGAACACCAGCAAGCGCCTCCTCATTCCCAAAGGGGTGCTGGGTCCATTAGAGCTTTTCACAGCTGACTGCTTACCTGGTCTTCATTTTCCACTTCACTCAGTACACTAAACAGTGTTCTGGAGGGAAGGACCCAGCAGAACAATCAGATAAAATTGAACATTTCCCCCTTAGTCCTCTTTGAAGCAGACCCTCCAGGCGGCCTCAAAGGAGAGATGCAGCTTTGTGTATTTCCATGCTTTTTTTTTTTCTTTCTAAGAATGAGAATCCAATCTGGGGCATATCAGACCCAGGGCTTTAAAAAAAAAAAAAAAGCACCTCATTCATTTCCGTTTATAACTACCAAGGGGCTTCACTATTCTCTTTCTTATAATCATTGCTACTTTCCAAAAAACAGATAAGAAAAAGAAACGAGGCTTAAAAAAAAAAGTCTAAGTAGCATAGGCTGCTTCCTAATTTCCTAATTTCAGTTCAGTTCGTTTGAAGGAATATTGGCTGTGAGGGACAGCCCATCTCATCTCAGGGGATACAAAATAGGGGAAAGTTAGCTCTACCTCCGAGGCCACAGGATGTGTGATACTCAGACCTAAGCAGCACCTGGGGGTGAGCTGTGTGCCCCACAGGAACAGGACAGGGAGAAGAGTGGGATTTAAGACCTCAGAATCAGAGGCAGCATTGGGGTGCAAGGGATTTGGGTTGTCGTTGGGTTTTTATTGTTTTGGTGTGTGCATGTGCATGTATATGTATGTTTTTATTTTCTCTCCTTTCCCGTTCCCCCCTCCCCTGCCCTACTGGGTGACCAAACCTGACCTGCATAATCCTCTGAACCCCTCAGTAATCCTTCTCCTCTGACTTCTAGTACAACAGACCATTTTGTCCAGGTTTTTCTTTTGATCTTTCTGTCTGTAAGAGGCGTAGCATGCAATGCATGTTCTGTATGTTTATAAATACATACATGTGTGTGCTTTGTAGCTGGGCTCTAGAAAACAGCCAGAATCAAAACACTTAGACCTGCCCTTCATGGAGCTTACAAAAGCAGTGACTGAACATAGAGTTTAAAATGCATGTCCTTCAGAGTTGAACAGAGCTGGGTTGTCCTACCATCCATGACACCAAAGGCCAATTAAATTGCTTGTGACTCAGTTTCCTGATATATAAAATGGGGACACCAGGGGGTATAGCTCAATGACAGAGCACTTGCCTAGCATGTATGAGGCCTTGGGTTTGATGCTCAGCACTACAAAGTAAACAAATAAAATAAAATGAGGACACTAACCCTAACCTCCTAGGCTTATTATAAAGTAGAAATGAAATGTATGAATGTGTTTAATGTGCATCAACATCTTCTAGGGTGAGTGGTAGCGTTTTAGTACCAAACATTTTGGCACCTAATGGTAATGCTGATAGGTTGCTGTGCTTTGCTGTTTTCAAATTGTTTCACAGGTTATCTGTTTCATTTGGCTAACATCAACATAAAACTCTCGAGGACACAGGCTGTGGGTATATCACAAGGATTCAACAAATAGCTATTAGGTTTAGGTTGCAGGAGAAGGTGGAATTTTTCTGCAAAGCCACTGAGGTTTTCATTTTTGGCAAAAGCAAAGAGGGCTTGAGAATTTCCATGGCTAAAATGCCGAATGTACATGTTTGCTCAGTGACAAGGGCAGAGGGAAAGATTAAGTGAATTCCAATTGGGTTGTGACAGCCTCCTGTGACAGATAGCCTGCAGAGTAGAGGAGAACACAGCTGAATAAACTGGGGCATAGAGAGAAATGAAAGCAGCCAGGGGGACGCTCAGCAGGATGAAAGATAGTAGGTCAGTGTGAGGCTGGAAGGGAAACCTCATTAATGTCCAGACGGAAGTGGGGTAGCTTCTTCAGGTGGAGTGGTGCTCAGGGAATTCCAGAATGTGGTTGTTTGGGTACCAAAAGGAACAGCAACCAAATGACAACCACCAACACAGTGGGCAGGCAAGGTCGTAGGTGATTAATACATATGTAATTGAGCTGAAAGATTCTTCTTCTCCCTCCCCTTGGGGATGCCACTGTGGCCACTAGAGAGACACCTGTGTGAGGCTGGGACATTAGAAAATGTTATTTTAAGGGAGATCCCTACAGGTGCCTGGCAGGTAAAAGACAATCAATATTTGCCAATGATAACTGGAGTTCTGAGATATGAAACCCATAATGCAGTGTTATAAGGAGAGGTCCTAGACCTTGGTTTTACCAGTGAGGAAAACTAAAAAAAGAAAAAAGAGAAGTGACTTGACCAAGGTCATGCAGATGGTGATGAAGCAGGAAGTGACAGCTCAGCTCTCTCAAGCCTTGGTTCATCACTCAGTTTGCAAAGCTATCTGCAAAGGGTAGGACCTCTATTACCAGCGTCCAGAGCCCAACTGCCAAAAGACCATCCAGCTACCGGAAATGACTTGGACATGGTGCTTTCATTTTCCCAAGTTCTCTTCCAATCTGAGTACTGTGGTTGTCTCGGCCTTCTTTCCTCCTCTCTGATTCTAATCACACATTTTTCAAAGCTAGAGAAACTGTAGTGATGAGCCAACATACCTCCTTATGCAGAGCAGAAGCCATCATGGAGATAAACTCTCATTTTATTTATTTTGGTACCGGGGATTGAACTCAGGGGTAGTCAACCACTGAGCCACATCCCCAGACCTATTTTGTGTTCTGTGTAGAGACAAGGTCTCACTGAGTTGCTTAGCACCTCGCCATTGCTGAGGCTGGCTTTGAACTCGCGATTCTCCTGTCTCAGCCTCCCAAAGTGCTGGGATTACAAGTGTGAGCCACTGTGCCTGGCTTTACCATGGCCTTTTGAAAGCGACCAATAGCCAAGGACAGAAAGAAAATAAATGAATTGGTGCTGGCCTGGAGCTGAGTCATAAGACTTAGGGGAGTCTGAAGGAAGGTGACTGGGGCCTGGTTTCATGAGCAAACAGCTCACAGGGGCAGGAGGAAATCACGCCTGGCCTTCCTGCTGACAGAGCCCACAGCGCAGGTAGGTGATCTTCAGAGCCCCAGGGTGAGCCTCAAACTGGCATTTTATTGCTGATTTTTAAAACTGCCATCATTGCCAATCCTCTGTTTTATATCTTTTAATTGTTTTCAAATTGTGTGCTCTGTGCCCTAAGGTGACTTTAACACCAAGGGCAGCACTTTAAAAAATAAACAGATAACCAGCTGCATTGGCTTCCCCACAGCGTGCAGATGGAGCAAGCCAGGTGGAATGTGGGGAACCACAGGAAAGCTTTCTGAGCGGGGGTGCAGGCCCTCACTCCTGCCAGACCCTACTTCCCTGTTCCCCATAATATACCACTCTGGGCTTCCAAGCACCATCAAGAGCTAGAAAATTGGAAGCCAGGTGGTTGCATGAATCATTTGGAACCATTTGTAGATTTTGCTGCTTCCATGGCCAGCCAGCTACAGCCAGCTTGAAAAAATGGAGCACATGAAGGGATCATGTCCCTTGTGGAGTTTTAGAGAATATGTGTCCCTTAATCAGGAAGGGAGAGGTACAATTAAAATGACAAATCTAGAACATCTTTCCAGCCCCAACTGAAAGGCCAGAAGACCAATCAGGATTTGCTGACAAGTGCCAGTGTGTTCCTCAGTAAGTGGGCAGGTGACAAGCTTTTCCAAAAAAAATCCAAGAGGAGGGAATACCTTCAATGCCTTTTTATGAGGCCAGTGTTACCTTGATACCAAAGTCAGACAAAGTATCCACAAGAAAAGAAAAATTACAGGTCAATATCCTTTTTTGGTACCATGATTGAACTCAGGGGCACTCGACCACTGAGCCACATCCCCAGCCCTGTTCATATTTTATTCAGAGACAGAGTCTCCCTGAGTTGCTTATGGCCTCACTTTTGCTGAGGCTGGCTTTGAACTCGCAATCCTCGTCTCAGCCTCCCAAGGCACTGAGATTATAGGCATGAGCCACCAAGTCCGGCAACATTCTTGATGAACATAGATGCAAAATATATATCAAATCAAATTCAATAACACACTAAAAGGATCATTCACCATAATCAAGTGGGATTTATCTCTTGGATACAAGAGATAAATATACATAAATCATCAACATACATAAATCATTAAATGTGATACATTGTATTAACATAATGAAGAACAAAAACCACACAATCATCTCAACAGATGTAGAAAAAGAATTTGACAAAGTTTAACTTCCTTTCATGAGAAAAACTCTCAACAAATTAACTATGGAAGAAATGTACCTCAGCACAATGAAGGTCATGTACAATGACCCCACAGCTAATAATTTACTCAGCAGTGAAAAACTGAAAGCCTTTCCTTTAAGATCCAGAACAAGACAAGGATGCTCGTTCTTGCCACTTCT
This sequence comes from Xerus rutilus, assembly GCA_028644305.1. Classification (NCBI taxonomy): domain Eukaryota; kingdom Metazoa; phylum Chordata; class Mammalia; order Rodentia; family Sciuridae; genus Xerus; species Xerus rutilus. Next base: position 32,824,854 of record CM053401.1, read on the forward strand.
ATACAACCCAGCACTGGAAGTCCTAGTGAGAGCATTTAGGCAAATGAAAGAAACAACATTCAAAAGGAAAAGAAGCAAAATTGCTGCTGTTTGCTACTGATATGATCTTATATAGAAAAGACCCTAAAGACTCCACCAAAAAAAAAAAAAAAGGAAAAAGTTAGAATAAATGAATACAGAAAACTACAGGATACAGAATCAACATATAAAAATCAGTAGCATTTTGCTGGGCGCAGTGGCGCACGCCAGTAATCCCAGCAGCTTGGGAGGCTGAGATAGGAGGATTGCAAGTTCAAAGCCAGACTCAGCAAAAACAAGGCACTGAGATCCTGTCACTAAATAAAATACAAAATAGGGCTTGGGATGTGGCTCCGTAGCTAAGTGCCCCTGAGTTCAATTCCTGTTACTCAAAAAAAAAAAAAAATCAGTAGCATTTCTATATACTAACAACAAAGTAACCAGAAAAGAAAACAAGAGTACAATAACTGGCCTGGTGATTAAGAGGACAAAGAGGGCCGGGCGTGGTGGCAGAAGCCTGTAATCCCAGCACTTAGGGAGGCTGAGACAGGAGAATCGCGAGTCCAAAACCAGCCTCAGCAAGGGCGAGGTGCTAAGCAACTCAGTGAGACCCTGTCTCTACATAAAACACAAAATAGGGCTGGGGATGTGGCTCAGTGGTCGAGTGCCCCTGAGTTCAATCCTCAGTACCAAAAAAAAAAAAAAAAAAGAGGACAGAGAGGGTTCTTTGAGGTCAGATCTGGATTCCAGTCTCCACACTGTTACTTAGTCATTGTGTCATTTAGGGCAAGCAGCCTCACTTTTCTGAGTTTGAGTTACTCCATCTTACTTAGTTAAATGGTGGTGATAATAGTACTACCTGAATATTGGATAGAGTAATAGGAGATGTAATAAAGTACTTAGCCCAATGCTAGGCACCTGGAAAACAGTAAATACTAGTTTTTGTTATTGTTATTGAATATTTAGTGCTATATCTGGCAATCGCAAGGAGGCAAAAGAGTAGTACAGTCAGCCCTTGGTATCTGTCAGTTCTATGTCCATAGTTTCAACCAACTATGGAAAATATTTGACAAAAAATGTGTCTGTACTGAACATGCACAGACATTTTTCTGGTCATCATTCCTTAAACAATACAGTATGATAACTGGCTGCATACATTTGCATCATATTAGGTATAAGTAATCTAGAGATGATTTAAAGTATACAGGAGGATGTGCAGAGATTATGTGCAAATACTGCAGCATTTTGTATAAGGGACTTGAGCATCTAAGAATGTTGTTGTCCATAGTGGGTCCTAGAACTCATTGCCAGCAGATATACCAAAAGACAACTATAGTCACTGTCACTGAGGCAGATGTTCTCCAAATCCCCACTTTGCCTCCTTTCTGCCCACCCAAGCCTAACATACCACAAGAAGCTTCTCTGTGTAGCAGAAAGAGCCTGGATTTGTGCTCCAGCGCTGCTGTTCCCTAGCCCTGTGCTGCCTACATCACCAATTTCTCTGAGCCTCAATTTCCTCTTCTGTAAGATGGATATAATAATAGAGACTCTGCCTGCTTCATAAGGTTGTGGTGAGGCTCAAATATAACTGTTAGGGTTTGGATCTGAAATGTTTTTTGAAAGACTTGTGTGTTGAAGGGTTAGTTACCAATGCAGCGATGTTTAAAGGCAGGGCTTCGGGAAGGGATTGGATCACTAGAGCGTTGACCTCAGTAGTAGATTCATCCATTGATGAATTAATAATTTGATGGCATTATTGGAAAGTGATAGAAAGTTTAGGAGGTTGAGAAAGGTCATTGGGAGTATGTCTTTGAAAGGTATATCTTTTTTCTCTCTCTCTGCTTCCTTGGTCCCATGAACTGAGCAGCTTTCTTCCACCATACCCTTCTACCATGATGTTCTGCCTCACCTCAGGCCCAAAGCAATGGAACTGGTTGACCTCTTAAACCAAGAGCCAAAATAATTTTTCTTTCCTCTAAGTTGTTTGTTCCAGTTATGGAAAACTGACTAACACAATGACTATGTGTGAATTTGTTTTGAAAGCCATAAAGTGAGGGCTGGAGATGTAGTTCAGTGGTAGAGCACTTGATCCCCAGCACCACAAGGGAAGAAATGTGTGTGTGTGTGTGTGTGTGTGTGTGTGTGTGTGTGTGTGTGTGTATTAAAAGAAAAAATCACTGTACTCAATCTCATAGGCTGCACTCAAGTTCCACCTTCTTCCATCTTTTTCTGTGAGAGAAATCCAATTCAAACTGTCTTAAAAAACAAGAAAAAGATTTTATTAACTTGTGCAACTGAGAAATCCGAGAGTAAATTCTGGAGTAGCTGGACCCACAACATTAAAACATCTGCTTCTGTCCTTCTCCTAACTCTGCTGCCCTCCATGTTGACTTTACTCTTAGACAGACTTGCCCTGTGAGGGGGCACAGATGGCCAAAAGCAGCTCTCAGCTTGCAACCTACCAGCTTAGCAACTCAAACAGAAATAGTCCACCCCAGGCTGGTTCTGTAGTTCCAGCCAAAGTCCCAGAAATGTGTGTCTTGACTTTGATCATGTGCTTCTTTGTGACCCTTTCCCTTAAGGCCAGGAGGATAAAATATGCCAACTGGCTAGGCCTGGGTCGTATGTCTAATATCTGGAGCTCCCAGCCATATAAACAGAATAGGGGGAGATGTTTCCCCAAAAGGAAAGCAGGGTGATGTTTCCCGTGGAAGAGAAAAGAAGATATTGAATGACAAACGTCCACCATATATAGATTCTACTATTGTATTTTCCAGTAGGATGCAGGAAAAAGAAATAAGAGCTAGACAAGAAGTCCCAGCGAGCTACCAGACATTCACTTGCTGCTCTGTGGTTACATCAACACTTCCACCCCTGGAATACTCTGCCAGGTAATACAGCCGAGGGCAATGAAGGTCCTGGACCATATTAGGAAGGGAGCCCGGCTTTTGCTGAGAAACACAACCGTAAATTATGAAGGGAATGGAACCCTTTTTCCTGGCTCATTAAAGTAAGAGAGTGTTTAACAAATACATTTGATGATGAAGTTCTGACAAGGCCACTACTCAATTAATAACCATCATCTTGGCTCTGATTTCTGTTTCACTTGAGAGTCTACATGAGTCCAGACTTCAGCTGCTATTGACAGAGGCCATGTTGGCAGGAGGCCTGAAGTAGTTCTGTGCACAGAAGAGCAAATACTGAGCAGAGGCCCCAAGAAACTCAGGTATTTTGATCTAAGTCACATTATTTCAGCCTAATTCTACTTCCCTGAGGGCTGTGACAGTCTCCCTCCATCCCATCACTACTTCCAGCTCCTAAATGACACTCCTTTCACTGTTTTATCATATGACAAAAGCTATGTACACAGTTATTACAGGAAACTCCAATTAGTACATACAGATTACCCTTATCCTACTCTATTACGTCTATGTACATTGTATAGAGATTTTTTTAAGGATCATCCTGTCTTATAATATACATTGGGAATCCCCCTCACTGCCCATAGAGACCCCTTTTTTTAAAAAAATATTTTTTTAGTTGTAGATGGACACAATATTTTTATTTTATTTATTTTTATGTGGTGCTGAGGATCAAACCGAGTGCCTTACGCATGCGAGGCAAGCACTCTACCACTGAGCTACAAGCCCAGCCCGAAACCCTTTTAAAGCATTGATTTTAATACATTTGAGGTTTTTTTTCTGAACAAATGTATCATGAATTATTTACACAGTCCCATCTTGTTGGACAGCTAAATTGTTTATAAATGTTAGTATTATGATTTTCATGGGGTCTTTTAAAACTAAAATGAAAAAATGTGATTATAGTAGGGACGCATAATGACTAAACAGGATAGGACAAGTGGGGTAATGTACAGAAAAAGAAATATGAGAAAAAAGAGCTGCTTTCAGAAAAACATTTCTGTCTGACATCATGTAAACCACACCTGGAGTTCAGGAGTTTTTCTGGGCTCTGCTCCCAGCTCTGTAGAGTTTCTGCTATTTGAAGGACATAAAGAAGCTTTATCCATCCGGGTCCTGCTGCTGCTATGTGGTGCTGGCGGCCCTTTAGCTTTTCACTGTATGTTTTGGTTATCTGTTCCTAGACAACAAATAACAGTAAATCTTGCTGGCTTAAGTCAGCCATCTTTTTTGCTTATAACTCAATGGGCCAACAATTTGGACAGGGCTCTCTCTTCCATGTACTGTCAGCTGGGACCATTTACTTGCCTTCATTCACTTGGTGGCTACCTAGGAAGGTGTCTGGCACCCCAACACTTTCCTACCCAGCTTCTCTCCCTCCATGTGGTTAGCTTGGGCTTCTTCTCAGAGCGGCCAGACATGGCAGCTACTTCCAAGGAGGACAATCTCTGAAGCTGCCAGTATCTTAAGGCCCAGTTTTAGGAGTTAGAGTGTTACTTCCAATGTATTCTGTTTGCCAAAACCAGTCTCAGTGTCAATCTGAATTTAAAGAGAAAATAGACCCCACCTTTTGCTAGGAGGAGAGGCAAAGAATTTGAAGCTATCTTTAACTTACTCTAGTATATATGATGAGGACAAAAAGATTATAAAGCTCCTCTGCAATCGAGATACATGGAACATTATGATAACATGAAATACTAAGTCCCAAGTGTGGACTCAGCCAATCCAAAAAAAGGTTGAAGCCCAGGCATATCTTTTTTTTTTTTTTTTTTTTTTTGGGTACTAGAGATTGAACTCAGGGATACTCGACCACTGAGCCACATCCCAGCCCTATTTTGTATTTTATGTAGAGACAGGGTCTCACTGAGTTGCTTAGCGCCTCGCTGTTGCTGAGGCTGGCTTTGAACTCACAATTCTCCTGTCTCAGCCTCCCTAAGTGTTGGGATTACAGGCTTGCGCCACCGCACCCGGCCCCAGGCATGATCACTTTGCCTCAGTTCTGAGTAACGCACCAAGAGTGACCCTTGCCCAGGTGCTAAGTGGAACTCACAGCCCAGGAAACAGTGGCGATACTCATTCTAACCCGCAGCCATCCCCCACAGTGCTGGAGAAGGCACTGGGACTTAGATATCCAGCCCAACTCTTCCCTCTGCCATGAAACTTCACCAGGCTCCAGGGAAGCACTGGTTTCTCCTTATGCAAATTTCCCACTCCTTTCTTTCCTAAGTGTATGAGATATAAGTTATGAGATCCTTTGTTAAAATAACAAACATCTGTTTTCTCAGACTGGCAAATGAAAAGAAAGCATAGGTTGTCCAAGAAAACAGTCCATTTTCCAGGTAAGAGTTCATATTATATTTCTATATAGGGACCTTGAAAAAAACAGAGCTCTCTTGCATCATTGGACCTAGAGGTCTGAGTGAACCAGGCCATGCTGATCAACCCCATACCTGACTGCGGTGGTGCAAGGAGATTCTTGCTCATCCCCAGTCCCTTCAGATAGCTGCAGGGATGTCTGGGCACTGACCAGAGCCTAAAGTTAATATCTAGTAATTCATTGCCTGAATCCCACTTGATCACTAAATAATGCTGCTATTTTGTGCACAGTATCTCTGAAGCAAACCATTTAGGAGGTAGTAGGTGGGCCAGTGAGCCATACGATGGGCAGGGATTTGAACTATCTATAATCTATACACAACTTAGGCCCAGCTGTGGGAACCCTTTTTTCTGCAGGGATATATAAACTGTGGCCTCTTTTAAAAGGGCTCAGACTTCATGTCTTTATTTTCACTAATCTAATCAGATAAAGGCGACCAGCTCTTAAATATTTAATTTTTTTTCACAGTTCAGCCTGAAGCCCTGTGCCTATTTGATTTATACAGCTCATATCTGGCTGGTGTTGGTGAATTGAGACAAATATCTTTTCAGAACTGAAAATGCCTCATTTTTTTTTTTCTCTCTCTCTCTCTAACCCTCCCTCCAAGAATAGGCCAGCATTCTAGAAGCTAGGACTGGACAGAGTCTCACTTCCAAGGAGAAGGGACTAAGGCTTGCCCATCTCTTAGTCTTGTTATTTTGCCAGGCCAAATGGGAAGGAATCAAGACATTATTTCATGGAATCGAGATCATTTATAAATAACAGAACCACTTTCTTCTTAACTGCCACTCACAATGTTGAGAGGAGTGAATTAGGGTTACCACTGTTAGATAAAGCAGTAGCGTGCGTGTAGCACATGGCAAACTTTTCTTTGGAATCTTTGCAAATCATGACGGTTGTTCAAGTATTGGGGTATGTGCTTTGGGACTTGTATTAGAAGTCCTTGGACCTGGATACGAGGTCCTGGACAGGCTGGACCAAATGTGGACAGAGGGAAACAGCTTCACATGCTCTCCCATACCACCACACCCTGCCACCTTCAGAACCTGGAGTTAGCAGGTTCCACATACTGAACTTCACACTGTGGCCTCAGAGAAAGTAAGTTCCCTCTGTTGTGGAGAGATTTCTGTCCTGAGGAGAAACGGCCCCTCTACCATGTACCTGGGTATTTCAAAATAAACAAAAAAATACAAAAAAACAGAAAAACTCGAAGAATTCCTGAACATTCCTCACCTCATTTGCTTGTCATTTTCTTTTTCTCTAAATGCTTCTTTTGTGAACCATCTGAGAGTAAGATACAAATAATATCCCTCTTCATCCCTAAGGATTTGTGCATGTATTTCCTTAAACACATGAACATTCTTTCAGAACCCCATACATTACCCACATCAAGAAATTAATACTAAGATAATACTATTATCTAAAACTACACATCTTTTTCTAATTTTACCAATTTTCCTAAGAATATTCTTTATAAGCCTGGCACAGTGGTGCACACCTGTACTCCCAGCACTTTGGGAGGCTGAGACAGGAGAATCGCGAGTTCAAAGCCAGCCTCAGCAACAGTGAGGTACTAAGCAACTCAGTGAGACCCTGTCTCTACATAAAACACAAAATAGGGCTGGGGATATGGCTCAGTGGTCACGTGCCCCTGAGTTCAATCCCTGGTACCAAAAAAAAAGAAAATAAAGAAAGAATATTCTTTATAGCCAAACAGAAGAAAAAATTGATCCCAACTCCAATCCAAGATTATATGTTGTCCTGTCTCTTCAGGATTCTTCAATTAAAAGAATTTTCAGGCTTTGTCTGTCTTTCATGAGACTGATATTTTTGAAGCATAAAAGCCATTTATTTAAGCCAGGGATAGTGATGCATGCCTGTAATCCCAGTGGCTCAGGAGGTGGAGGCATGAGGACCACAAGTTCAAAGCCAGCCTCAGGAATTTAGAGAGGCCCTAAGCAACTTGGCAAGACTCTGTCTCAAAATAAAAAATAAAAAGGGATGGGGATGTGGCTCAGTGGTTTAGTACCCCTGGGTTCAATCTCTGGTACCAAAAAACAAAAACAAAAACCATCATTATTTAATAGATTATCTTTCATTTGGGCTTGTGTGTCATTTCCTCAGTTAGATTTAGGCTATGCACCTGTGGCAGGAATAGCACAGGTGTGATACTATGTCCTTCCTTGGTGCACACATTAGAAGATATGTGATATGTTTGTCCCATTTGTCCCTTGTGATATGAACTTTGATCAGTGAATTCAGGTGAGGTCTGACAAACCTCTCTACTGTGGATTTACTATTTTTGTCTTTTAAATCACTATTTTGGGGCTGGGGTGGTGGCTCAGTGATAGAGCACTTGCCTAGAACGTGTGAGGCACTGGGTTCGAACCTTAGTGCCACATAACGATGAAACAAAGGCATGCTGTTCATCTACAACTATGGAAAAAAAATTTTTTTAAATCACTATTTTGTGGGAAATACTTTGAGATTGTGTAATTATATCATTCCTTATTAAATTCTGACTACTTTTAATATCCACTGATAATTCTTACCTGAATACATTATTAGTATAAAAGTTACCAATGGTGATTTTCTAATTCCATCATTTTTCCTATATTTAGTAGCTGGAACTTTACTGTAAGAGCTTCTTTTCCTCCATTTATTTCTTTGTTTATATCAGTATGGATTTATATTTTCTTATTTTATTCAATGGGTTATAGAACTACTACTATCATTATATTTTTTTAAAGTTCAGATGTCCCAGATTTCTCTAGTGGGAACTCCTTCCAGATGTCTCCTTTGTACTTTTGACAGATCTAGACAGGACTATTTTGGAAGGAGGAAGGATGCTCCAGAATTCTGGTCCAGAATATTTCCTCAAATAATGAGTTTTTTAAATAGCATTCAAAAATTTCTTTTGTTAACATTATGACAAATCATACATTATTTGCCAGTGAATTTTATAGAACAGCAAAATGTTTATCAGCATACATTTTTGTCATATTCTTATATAGCAGATTCATCTGGTATGTCAAAGCATGACCAGGATCTCTTGTCCTGGTCCTGCTGTGTGGCCAGTTCATTTCACAGTGGACCAACTGAGGAAGGACAGAGAAGAGTCAGGGATGTGAGAGAAGGTGAGGGAAATGTAGAGAGGAAAGGAAGGAAGGGGGAAGATAGAGGAAAAGAACTGCTCCCCTGTCTTCATTCATTCAGATGGGTCTGGAACCTACAGCCGCCTATGTCCCCATCCCTGCTGCCCCCTCCAGGAAGTCAGCACCCTGCTACAAAACACAGAATACTTTGTCAGAAGTTAGAAATGATCACCTTCATCTCAGTCATAAAAGGGGCTGGGATCTGTGTATGTGGAAGGAACTCAAGTTCCCTTGCCACAGAAACGCCACTGGAAGGGACAGAGGAGAGAAAACACAGCGCTTGTGACAGCCCCGTCACCTTCTACCACAACTCACCACAGGCTGGAGGTGCTTCAGGCAGAATTGAGTGCTGGGGAAAGCCTGTGATAAATCAGTGCTGCCTTTACTAGCCCAAGGTTGCTATGGCAATGGGAATACACTGTAGGTTTTAAGAGATGTAATTTTCTGTGATTCACTGTATATTTTTAGCCATTTTTCTTCCTGTATTATCTCCCTGTGGCAATCGCCTATTAATGCTGGCTTGCACTAGGATTGGACTAAATGGTCCATTCTCCAAAGTGATGAAAACCCTGGAAATCAGTAAGTACAGGAGGGGTATGGCCCATGGACCTATGGGTAAGCTGGTAGAACAACCAGATTGGTTCCAGACATGAGTTAATTAGCATGGGCCATGCCACACCTAGGGAAGAAAGAAAAGAGAATAAAAGGCCCCAGAAATGGATTGCTTACAAGGGGAAACTGAGTCATGCCACTCAATGCAATCAGTATGCTCAAATGTTGTTAAGTGCAGGCCACACAAATCAAAACCCAATGTCCCAGGCAAGAGAAACTAACAGCAGGTTTCTGAACAAGGAACTATACAAGCATACTAAGCTTTTTAAAAACTTGGCTCATCTTGCTATTATTTTTCTTTCTCTTTCTTCTTTTCTTCTCGCTCTAATTTTACTGTGTGTGTGTTGCTGGGGATTAAACACAGGCCCTTGCACAGGCTAAGCACAGGTCTACCCCTGAGCTATACTGCCAGCCCATAAATTTACTCATTTATTGCACCATAACATTTTAGGGAGGGACGAGAGGAGATGAAAACAGAATCAGTCCACTTGGCTACTTGGTAGTATGGTCATGTGTCAAATTGCTTAATGACAGGGATGCATTCTGAGGAATGCATCGTTAGGTATTTTCATCACTGTGCAACATCATAGAGTGTATTAAATGTAGATCGAGGTGACGTAGCCTACTACACAGCTAGGCTGTATCATCCAGCCTAGTGCTCCTGGATTACAAACCTGTACAGCATGTCACCATCCTGAACAGTTAGGCAACACTATTTGTATTTGCATATCTGAACATAGAAAAGATACAATAAAAATGATAGGATTTTTTAACTCCACTCTAATCTTGTGAGACCACCATTGTAGGTACAATTCATCATTGACCAAAACATCATTCTGCACTGAACGATTGGAGGTATTTCTGTTTCAGGCAACAGAAAACTCAAATTACTTAAGCAGAGAGAGAACTTGCCATCTCTAATAACCTAAAAGCCCAGGGGCAGGGGCCAGTCTCAGGCCTAGCTGAATTCAGAGCCAGAGGACATCATCAACATCTGGGCTCTCTGTCATACCATTAAATCCCACTGATATTTTGGCTTTGGGGCTGTAACAGCAGAAAACTCAGCTGATAGAAGCCTCAACAAAGTGTTGAGGGTTTACTTTTCTCACATATGAAGTACAGATATGGGTTTTCTTCTTATAGAACAAGTAGTCCAGAATAGGCATAGATGACATTTCTGTGTAGCAACTCAGTCATGTTATTGAGAATCCAGCCTCTTCTTTTCTGCCCTGCTGCACTGTCTTCAGGATCACTGAAGGATTCACCAGCTCCAGGTGTCCAAGGAAGAAAGGAGAGAATAGGTGCCTCTGACACATCTAGAAAACCAAATCCTTCCCCAAATCTCCTAGCTGACCTCTGTTTGCAACTGAATGAATATATCAGTGCCATATGGCTACTCTAGCCACTGCAGAGGCTAGAAAGTGTGTTTTTAGAGTTTTCTAGTGCCTAAAATAGAGGCAGTGTTTTTTTGTTTTGTTTTGTTTGGGCCTCATCTTATTCCTCATGACTCAAGGAATAAGTCATGTTCAAGACTGTGGGATGGTTCTGCCTTTTCATCACAAGGTCTGATCAGCTGCTGCACTGCTATTTCCCAACCAAGCAGGGAGAAAGAAGAAGAAAAGGGCAAGAAGCTTCCTTTTAAGAATGTGATACGGAGCTGGCACGGCGGCACAGGTCTGTAATCCCAGCACTTTGGGAGGCTCAGACAGGAGAATCGCAAGTTCAAAGCCAGCCTCAGCAATGGCGAGGCACTAAGCAACTCAGTGAGACCCTGTCTCCACATAAAACACAAAATAGGGATGGGGATGTGGCTCAGTGGTCGAGTGCCCCCGAGTTCAATCCCTGGTACCAAAAAAAAAAAAAAAAAAGAATGTGATACAGAAGGTATATTCACCATTTTTCCTGCTCATATTCCATTGGCCAGAACAAAGTCACATGATCACATATAGCTGCAAGAGAGGCTGGGAAATGTAGTACTTGGGTAGTCATGTGCCTAGCTAAAATTGGAGAAGCTCTGTTACTGAAAAAGGCAGAGGAGTATTTCTGAACAATTAGCTATCTCTTCCAAATTAGTTATAGGAGAAAGGGTTTGAATGAATGTTGGATTAGCCAGCCAACCATTTCTGCTTCTGCCTCCTTCCCAGAGAGTCTTACCTTTGCAAAAGTCAGACAGCTCCAGCATCATTAGCCTCACATTCTCCCTAGTCCAAGTGCATTAGTGAAAAAGCCCAACCTCTCTGCAGCTATCCTAGCCAGTCTCATTACATCTCCTTGGTTCTGACTGAGTCACCTGGCCATAATTAGCTAAGGGAAGCAATATAATTCTCCAGTCATTCCTAAGTTACCTGCTCCACCAATCACCAAGACCTTCCTGGGCTTCAGTCTGCTCCTGTGTAAGATAGACATAATAATTGAAACTACTTCACAGCATTGGTGGGAGAGTACTGCCAGTGGCCATTGTCCAAAGTGCATCCTCACTTGACTTTTAACAATAGCATTTTAGAAGACAAGACCTCAATAAATTAAAGTGAATGCTGTTGAATAGTGGTCCATATCTCATCTCATAACACATTCCCAATTTAAAATATTTATTTAGCATTTGCTAAGTACCTGGCATCAGACTAAGTATTTTATATACCTTCTATTATGACTCTTAGAATAATTCTGTGGGAAAGATACTTTCACTGTTTTAATAGATAAGGAAATTTTACCTCCTTGCCTAAGGTCCCAGCTAGGGCAGTGATGGAGCCATAAAGCCAAATCTAAGGTTGAACCCCAACTTTGCTCCATCTTGTGTACAAGTAAGTAAAACCCACATACATGGGATTGTGTCAATCTTCCTACTGACTGTGGCATGAGAACACTGCTGAGTTCCTTGGAGATGAAACCTGCTGCCAAGAATAGCAGGCTGATAGCTGCTCTGCCCGGCAGTGGCACCTTTTAGAGTGGCACCTTGGAGCCTTTGCACTGAGCTCTTAACTTCCCTGGGCACAGCAGGGGCCCCAGAGCCAGGCCTGTTGTTACCCAGTGGTGACTCATCTGCTCTGAGGCTTCCCATTAGCCTGGCCAAGATGTTTCTGGAGCTGTGCTGCAGTCCAAGTTTCTTCCAACCCAGTCCTCTTTCCTCCCTCTCTCCTTTGGCAAGTGTTAGGCTTGCACTGTTGCCGGAAGGCTCTCCCTACCTACTCCTGCTCCCTCGCCTTTATCCTTCAGAGGCATTCTTCACAGTATAGCTCTTGTATACCAATTCCATCTTGGCTTCTGTTTCTCCAAGGACCCAAAATGACATACTTCTTGTACCTGCCTTGACTCATTGCATGGACTACACCATTGGCTCATAAGTTTCCAAGATTCTTAAGTATTAAAGAAAAAGTGAGAATGCAAATGCTAATTTAAAGCAGGGCACAATGGTACACATCTGTAACTCCATCCACTCGAGAGACTAAGGCAAGAGGATCACAAGTTCAAGACCCACCTGGGCAACTTAGAGAGACCTTGTCTCAAAATAAAAAAATAAAAAGGGATGGGAATATAGCTTAGTAGTAGAACACCTCTGGGTTCAATCTCCAGTACAACCTCCCACCCCTGCAAATACATATATATATAAATACCTATATATAAGCCAGGCATGGTGGCACAAGCCTGTAATCCCAGCACTTAGGTAGGCTGAGACAGGAGAAACATGAGTTCAAAGCCAGCCTCAGCAATGGCAAGGCGCTAAGCAACTCAGTGAGACTCTGTCTCTACATAAAACACAAAATAGGGCTGGGGCTGGGGCTGGGGCTGGGGCTCAGTGATCGAGTGCCCCTGAGTTCAATCTCCAGTACAAAAAAAAAAAAACTTATATATAAATTCAAATCAGGGGATGGGGAAGACCTAATATAGGCCAATAAGGAGGTTCCTGGCCTGGCACTTAGAAACTAAAGACTCTGCTAAGCAAGTTTCTACAGAGAGGGGGAAATAGTCATTGCTGATCTTAAAAAGGTAGACACCCAGCCACACTGAGTGTGTTGGAAGGAAAGCATGGGAGGGATCTGCTACTTCTTGCCTGGAGTCACTCTCCAGGGTTGCAGATAGATTCCAGTCATTCTAATTCTCCATCCAGAAGCCTCCAAAGCTACTTAGAAAAGGAATCAATTACTTACAGAAAGAGCAAAGACTGCTACTTAACTCAGCCAAAGGGAGAAAATGATCAATTGAACAAAATCCACTGGTTTTGAGAAGGATCTACAGACTGAAGTGAGATCACTTTCATTGCCCCTAGGAGCATTATTTGCCCTGAACACCCTGTTTCCTCCTACCCCACCTTAAGGCTGTTAGGTCTGGTCAGGGTCCAGGATGTTCAATTAGGGGAACCGGTCAGTAGCTGCAGAATGGAGTGGCAAGCCAGATGCTGACAGTCACCAGTAGACACGCCTCCCATCAATCAGCGGGTTTTCCTGACCTATCAAGGAAGGACTCTGGCCTTCTCTTCCTACCTTCAAGCCCTCCCCTTCCTGACCGGGCTTTCTTGAAATTCTCTGTGCATGGAAGCTCCAGCACCATTTCTCCGGACGCTCTGATGGACGGGGGATTTGGCCCGAGCGCGTGTATTCCAATAAAGCCTTGCCGCGTGGCTTAATTCTTCTCCTCCCTGGTCGTCTAATCTTTACAAAGGCTTATACAGGGACTGCTAACAGTAGCCACAGAATGGAGGCGCCCTACCAATGTGTTATTTGGAACCAGTAGTCTTTACCATAAAACTTAAAATTAGTTAACAAGATTTATTGATTGGGATATTTCAAATAAAAATCTGGAGTACTTGCTTTTCTTAAAAGTCTGAAATGTTACACCTGCATGCCCACTTCTTGCTTTAGACAGAGTCAAACCTCCATTACTCCCATCCTAGGACACCCACTAGCCTTGAAGTCATTTGAGTTCACAACATCAGCCTGAAACTACGCAGGACAGTGAACCCACTTGATTTTGAACACTCAGATTCAGATCATGAGACCTGGATAGCATTTGGCTGAAGTTAACTGTGAGCTCTTTAAGAAAAATTAGTTACTAAGCAAATTAATAATATAAATAAGATTTCAAGATTTCCCCCCCCTTTTAAAGGAGTCTTCAAGCACTCCAGTAGGAATGAGGGTATTAGCACAGCTGGAAGCTTTGTCAGCACTTTGTCAGGACAGGTGGTAGCCAGAGGCATAGGCCCTGGGTTAGACGTGGTAGGGCTTCTGTCCTGACTTTGCCTTTACTAGTTACATGACCTTGAGCATTTCCTTCACCCCCAGCTTAGGTACCTGGTGCAGTAACAATAATAAGTAAGAGCTAATATCTGCTAGGTGCTATTCCACACAAAGCAGGGTGTAGTTGCTTTGTGTGTATTATCTTTTCATTTCACACCAAGCCCTGAGGTCAGGTACTAGCATTATCCCCAAAGCAGGAGATAGGTTTTGTAGGCTGTTCAAAGTCAGAGAATCAGTCAGGGATAGAGCCAGTATTTGGAGGACAGACCCTCTAACTGCAGAACCCACTCCTCTGTTTACTATCCTCTGATGCTTACGCCTGCATTGGGTTGTTGCAAGATTTAAACAAAGACAGGCAGGCCAAGTGCTTTCTGTAAATGGCACGTGGTAAAGCAATGTTTAGTGTTATCACTTGAGCATGGCAATTCTTTTTCAAAATCAATACCTTACCTAAAAATCACCAATTCAGTTTGACCCTTTTCTAATTCATTCAAATTAATGATTTTCCCCCCCTCTTTTAGGGATTATTAAGGAGCAGGAACTGGCACATCATTAGTCCTGTAGTGCCCTCTGCTGACAACAATTAGAAAAATTGTAAAGTCTCAATAGCAGGTGATATCAATCCCCCAACACCACCACCACCTTGAACAACTATTTCTGGAGCTACTACCTTGTGCTGGGCTTTGTACCAGCTGCTACCAAGTTGAGGGAGACGAAGAGGGTGCAAGAAATTCTGCTCAAGCCAACCCTGTTCTGCATGATTTAGGTACAGGAGAAGGAAAACAGAAAGCCAAAGACAGAGCGACCTATATTTCATCTCAGAATTAGCATTCCAAAGTAAAAATATTTATTCAGCACTTGCTGGGTGATTCCCATGATGACATTATGAATAGAAAGCCAAATCCAGACATCATGGCCATCTTCCTCCTCACAAGGCCACAGTGAGCCCAAAGTCACCAGGTAAATGCTACTCCTTGCCCAGGGGTCACAGGGGCAAGTCCTACATTGTAGTGTTTGCCAATGTCTGTGGTATAAATATTCTCCTAATGACCAATTGCAAGCTATCAACATGATGATTCTCAAGTTTCTTTGAAAATGAACAGTTGGCTTCTTGCAAGCTATAGGAACTGGCTCCAACATACTACTACTTTTAATTCTAGAAAGAAAAAAAAAAAACATACCTTTGCATCTTCCTTCCCACTGGTATAGACTCCAGAATTATCCCCACTGATACACATCTGATGAGTAGGGACAGATCAGCCTCATCCCAGCAAAGCTGACCCCAAGTGAGAAATGGGGAGTACCAGCTGGGGCATCCCTGAAGTGTCTTCAGAGGGCTCTGGCCAAAGGTTCATGTCTCCTTCCTCCCACGTCCTCTTCCCAGTCTTTTTCACATCTAATCAACTGAAGAAGGAGCCACTGTCAGAACATCATGATGTCTCTGAAAGGATCCCTCCTTCTGCTATCCACTTCCCTGTCCCATCTCCAGTCCCCTTCCCAAATCCTCACAGATTTGGTCCACAGTCCTACCTCAGTCTAGAAGCCCCATCCCAGCAGGATGGAAGAACCGTGGGATTTTCTGATGTGAGGCTGGCCAATCCCAGACCATGTGCCTCTCATTGCATCCAACTCACAAGGAAGAGGGCCCTACCTGGGCCCAGCAAGAAAGAAGGAAAGGGGAGGCAGGATGCATGGGAGGCAAGATGCATGGCCTGCAGGAACAGTTCCCAACTGTCTCCAACAATAGAGGTGAGCCAGGCTGAGCAAATCCAGCTACCAGAAGCCAGAGAGGACCAATCTCCTGAGCATGTGCTTTCTACTCAGCCCCCAGATCATTCCAGGATCACCAAATAAAACCAGAAGTATGATGATCCCTGTTAGTAGCAACTGCAAACCTCTGTCTCCCCTGAGGCCGGCAGCTCCGCTAGCTTGTTCTTCCCAGACCTGCCCTGCTTTCCTTCTGCAGCCTCAATCCACTCGTCCCAAAGTCCCACTGGCCCCAACTGAATCAGAAATCTGTAGCAAGAAGACCAAGAGTGACTCAGGTACTCAGAGTCCTATGTCCTCAGGAAGGGTTCTAAACCTCCTGAGGGTTCTCTTCTGAAACCCACATGGGAATAAACACCAGACTGCACTGTTGTGTGGAGTAAATTAGAATATAGTGGAAAGGACTTTATAAATCAGAGTATTACCTGAGACAAGTCTTTACGATGTCGTGTTTTATTTCCTCTCTTCTTATGAAAGGAATACATGTTCTTTGTGGAAATTCTGAAAAATACATTTGGGTATACAAAAATTAAAATCACCCAAAGCTAACCATCCATATTTGATGCGTTTCCCCCCAGATTTTTCCCCATGTTTACACAAATAATACCTGTTTTGGGGGGAGGGTACTGGGGATTGAACTCAGGGGCACTCAACCACTGAGCCACATCCCCAGCTCTATTTTGTATTTTATTTAGAGACAGGGTCTCACTGAGTTGCTTAGCACCTCGCTTTTTGCTGAGGCTGGCTTTGAACTCGCCATTCTCCTGCCTCAGCCTCCTAAGCCACTGGGATTACAGGCATGTGCCACTGAGCCTGGCATAAATAATACCTTTTTTAAAAGAGTATTTATGTATCAAGGGTAGTGGTGTTCTCCTTCAGCAGGAAATCACAGGCCCTCCAGACAAACTACAAAAAAAAAAAAAAAAAAAAGATGAAGTTCATCTCCATTCAAAAACAGTGGAAATCAAGCTCTATAGCAACTTCTAGACTCCCTAAAAAGGAGACCTTGGAAATAGATCTTATTTTTCCTGATAGAAGCCTCCATATTTTTGGTTCTGCAAGGCGTTTTAGAAAAGCAACCTACCCTTACGGATTACCTTGTCTGCCTATCCTAATTTGCAAAATATTTTTTAAAATTAAAATTGGAATACTCTTCATTTAGTTAAAGTCCATATCACTGCAGCGGTACTGTTAAAAGTCTCATTCTTAGGCTCTTTGCTATAGGAAATACTTCTGAAAACCTCACATTTTTCGGTGGCTGATCTACAAAGCACCAGAGGTGCCCATGTAGAACATAAATGCAAATTTGTTCCGCAGAGTTCTCCTGGTATCTGACAAAATGTCATCTTTCCATCAATATTACCAAGATCATGCCTTGCATCTGCCCTAAAACAGGTATTTTTTAACTGTCAGAAACTTCCTCAGCCTCTTCTTCTTTATAATGATAACAGCTGGCCCCTCCTATCTCAATCTCGACTTCCCCAATATCCCAGTCCAACCAGGGGGAAGGGTAAAATTCCAGAGCCCCAAGCAGATGCTCACGTGACTTGAAGTGTATTGTTAGGGAATGTGTCCTGTGAAATTCCAAATATCCCTCGAGTGGCTGCATGCCCTAGAAGAGCTTGTGGCTAAACATTACCAGCCCAGATGTTTCAGGCTGGATAGGGCAGGCGCTCTTCCCTTAAATGCCTACAACAAGCCCAGCAGCTTCTTGCACAGCTTCTCTCCAGACACACCCAAGAGCAAAGAGTACCCACTCCATCAGTACTCTGCTGCAAAAGAAGTTCTTGTGACTTCTGCCTCCAGACATAATGCTTAGCCATAACCAGAGGACATGTCCTTCAGAGTCTTTCTCTGGGCATGAGAGAAGGTCTGGTGTTCATGGTAAACACCTGGACTTTGGACTCAAGGGACCTGGGCTTGAATCCTGGCTCTGTCACTTCCTAGGAGGTTTGGCCTCAGGTAAGTGCCTCTCCCTTGCTGAACCTGAAGAAGTGGCAGTGAATATGCCAAGAGGTCATAGGTAAAAGTATTGCTGTGCAGGTGCCTGTGGCATGGTAAGCACTCAGGGAATCGCAGAGAGGCACCAGGATTCCTGACCAGGTTACTTGGTACTTTGTTCTTCAGCAGAGATGCAGCAGGATGATCCAGCTGGGCTCAGAAGGGCGTCCTGATTGCCTTCCCATTCCTGTCGCCAAGTGCCTTATACTTGTCCAGGTTTTTCCAGAGAACCAGAGCCAATAGCAGATACATAGAGATATGCAAGAGGAGATTTATTGTGGGAACTGACTCACACAATTGTGGAGGCCAAGCAGTCCCATGACCTGGTGTCTTCAAGCTAGAGAACCAGAAAAACCTGTGGTGTAATTCACTCCAAGTTCAAAGGCCTGAGAAGTGTGAGCTCCAATGTCTAAGTGCAAAAAACGACGGTTGTTGCCGGGCGTGGTGGCACACACCTGTAATCCCTGCACTTAGGGAGGCTGAGACAGGAGAATCACGAGTTCAAAGCCAGCCTCAGCAATGGCGAGGCGCTAAGCAACTCAGTGAGACTCTGTCTCTACATAAGACACAAAATAGGGCTGGGGATGTGGCTCAGTGGTCAAGTGCCCCTGAGTTCAATCCCCGGTACCAAAAAAAAACAAAAACCCACGGTGGTTGTACCTGTTCAAGAGAGAATTCTCCTTTCTTCTATCTTATTGTTCTGTTTCACCTCTCAGAAGATTGAATGATCTTAACTCAGCATACCGATGTCAATGCTACTCTCTTCTGGAAACACCCTGAGAGACACACCCAGAAATTGTTTTACCAGCTGTCTGAGTATCCTTTAGCCTAGTTAAGTTGACACATAAAATCAACCACCATGTGCCTCTTCCCTGTGAACTTTCACACTCTTGCTACAGCCCTTCCAAGGACAGAATCCAACAGCAGGCCAGGCGCGGTGGCGCACACCTGTAATCCCAGCGGCTTGGGAGGCTGAGGCAACAGGATCGTGAGTTCAAAGCCAGCCTCAGCAAAAGCAAGGCGCTAAGCAATTCAGTGAGAGCCTGTCTCTAAATAAAATACAAAAGAGGGCTGGAAATGTGGCTCAGTGATCAAGGACACCTGAGTTCAGTACCAAAAAAAAAAAAAAATGAATCCAACAGCAGAACTTGTCCTGTATCTCAGCTCTTGGTAGAGCATGCCACCTTCCTATGGTCTCCTCTCACCTCTCAGCACTCAGGAATCCAGACCAGGGCTCCAGAACCTATTTCAAAGCAGGAAAAGACTCACACACAGCCTCCCTTTCCAGGGACAGAAGTCAGTGTAGAGGCAGGAACTCCAAACCCTAAGACCATCAGAGAATTTAATTATATCCTTCAACTGTCATCACCAGAAACCCACGATGCCTGGCTCATCTCTCATCCTGATTCTCTTCTCCATGAGTCTCAGATATCATCTATCAGCGAGGCCTCCCCTGGTCTCACGTACCAGTGAATTACACGTACCCCACCATGCCCCATCTAGTTCTCTGCTTTTTCCCACCTCTATATTTTTTCCACCTCTATATTTCTCTCTTATTTATTTTGCTCATTTTCTGGCCTCTCTCATTAAAATATAAATTCCATAAAATTAGGAATCTTTGTTTTGCTCACTGCTGTTTCCAAGTCCTGGAACACAGGAGCACTGGGGAAAGCGGTGGAGAGATTAACATTCTAAGAAGGAAAGTTTTAGGAAAGCACTTCTGAATTCTCAAGAAGGGACCCAGTGTTGTCCTGCCAGCTTCTGAGGATCCTTCCAAACCCTTAGGAAACCAGACCTCCAGCCCCTCCGCACCCTCCATCCCTGAGGGCACTGTGGAACCAGTAGAGTCGCTGTGGGACCCTTGTGGGTTCCCCTCTCTCTGGGGCCAGCACAGCCATTTCTGCAAAGTACTTTTTAAAGATGGTGGTCTGAGAGATGGGAGCCCCTTGGGCTGTGGCCTGCAAACAGGCTTGCCCAGTGGGAAACTTGCAGAATCCAGAGACGCAGCCTTCTGATTGGGAAAATGAAAGGAACCTAAAGCCAAAAAGCTCTGATTACTTACAGGGGCTGGTCTGAGAGGCCCCGGCCAATGCCTTCAGCTCCTGGAGGGGTGCAAGAAAGATGAGGAAAATGAAACCCAGCTCTCCTTCCCTCTGGCCCCCAGAGCATCTGCCTGGAAGACTTCTGAGACTGTCATCTTAGATGTGGCCACAGCTCCTGCCAGGCCTGCCTATGAGCTGGGAGTGGGCCTCAGGGGCCTCTTCTGCCCCAGTACCCAGAGCCTCTAGGCCAAGAGCTACAAACCCAGAAGGCAGCGGGGCAGCACTGTGAATGCTGCAGGAGCGAGAGGAGGCAGGGTCCACGCCCCACGAGGGTGAGGGCATGGAAACACCTGGAGGACGTGCTGCTATGGGTGTGGAGGACGTGCTGCTGTGGGTGAGGAGCAGGACCGGCGCCCTGTGGGCCCTACCTCAGCCAGCCTGTCAGAGGGAGGACTGACTTGTACAGGGCCTGCACAGGTTTGGGAAGAGGGTGTGGAGAATGGATCTAAGCAAGAGACCAGCAGGGAGGAGGGAAAAAAAGTGGAATATTTCCCAGCACAGCTGCACACCATGATCATAGGGTTATCGTTACACACTTTACAGGAGAAAAATCACCTTTGCAGGTGGCCTTATGGTTAAGAGGCAGGGATCTGCAGTTAGTCACACCTGGATTCAAACCCATGCTCTGTCACTTTCCCTCAGAGTCACCTTGGATAAATGTCTGAACCTCACTCACCCTCTGTTTCTTTACCTACAGAATGATGACAGTCGTTGGACTTCTTTGAGTGGTTTTAAGGATTAAGTAGTGTTTATAAAGCACTTAGCACAGAGCCTGGCACATGGTAAATGCTAAATTTTTCCCCAGATTGCATGTCTAGTCTATCCAGTGGTGACAGCATCAATATTCCCCATGGTCAGCTACTTTTTCTGTGATTTCATTTATGTCACATTTGAATCCTGCAAAGTTGTTTGCATGGTGGAATAAAACTCAATGCTCCATTTCAACCTCAAGCAGATTTCTGTGTCTGGTGCAACTGAAATGGAAAGACGTTGGAGTGACTCCATCTTGTTTTTAGATTCATCAGATGTTTTCAGTTTGATTTGTGCTATGGCTTCATGCAGCTTCAGATCCCATCCTAACTTTGCTGTTGCTGTTTTAAATCTTTATCTGATTTCACTTCTAATTTTATCACTTTTCATTTCTTTGCTATACTTTCATCATTGTTAGTCAACTTTTTTTTTTTTGGTGGTGCTGGGGATTGAACTCAGGAGCATTCTACCACTGAGCCACACCTCCAGCACACCCTTCCCACTCCATTTCTTTGATTAACCATATTTTGTAAAATGTCATAGGGGTTCATCACTGGAAGACAAAGAGGCAAAACAATCAAATGCTTTGCTGGTCTGTGCATGAACCCAACAATAGAGGTGAAGAAACTAAGCAACGATAGACTTTAAAATAAGTGACATGGTTGGTCACTGATTATGATGTGCACCTGTTATTTCGGTAGCAATTTGTTGACTAAATAACTAGCAGCAAAGTTTATGCTTTATGCAATTACTTGTAATTGATATACTGTGGTCACTGGAATCTGAATCCTGTCATTAAGGACTGGTGTTCTTTACTAAACCATGATAACTAAAGTTTGTGTGTACTGGAACTGTGCAAAACCAACACTACCTGTCGTGATTGTAGATGTTTGACTAGTGCTCTATGCCGGGCTTTGTTCTAAGCACTTAAACCCAGGTAATCCTGCCCATCCCATGAGGAAGGTAACATGATGAATCTCCATTCTACAGATGAGGAAACTGAGACACAAAAAGATAAAATACCCAAGGTTGCACAGTTGGCAAGTGGTGGTATGGAGCCTGTGCTTTTAATTACCATACTTTCTGTGACAGAGATGAGGATACGGAGGCTTAGGAAGTGGAGGTCATGGGTACATAAATGGCAGTACACTTGCTACTCTGTCTCAGCTGACTCTTCCTGCAACATACCTGGCAAGGGGTGGGGGGATTATTTCAACACAAGGGGCCAGCACCATTTCCCCAGTTCATGGAAAAGGGATGCAGCCTCAAACACCACCTTTGTTTCTTGATTTTATCTGTTTATTTCAGAATAGGTTATACATGCACATAAGCCAAAATTCAAAAGGTACAAAGATGGCACCATCTCCCTCCAGCTGGTCTACAAGCCTCGCACTCTCCTCCACCTAGGTAACCAGTGATACCAGTTTCTTTTCCCTCTGCTCCTAAGAATGCCCATGCCACCTGCTCTCTTCTCAGATATCTACTCAAAGTCAAATTTGATTAGCACCACGCCCACAATCCTGGGGGTTTTTTGGGGGGGTGTCTCACTATGTTGCCTAGGCTGGACAAGAACTTTTGAACTCCTGCCTCAGCCTCCTGAGTAACTGGGATCATAGGTTTTAGAATTTGTTTTTTAAAAGAAAAAACATCAAAGAGTCAAACTCCTTTAAAAGGTACCCTGGGGTTATTTGTTTTGTTTGTTTCCAGGAACTTGAGAGCCACTGAAGCACCAAAGGAAAAATGCTGTGGAATATGTGGGGGGAGGGGCAGAGAACGGCCATGACCTCCTGGCTGGCTGCCTGAGCTGATGTTTCTGGACAGGTGTTCAGGGAGGGCGTGGCCTCCCAGGACGGGCATGGGAGGTAGAGCAGGTGGTGTCCCAGGTAGGTCAGCCTGCACATCAACCCTCAGACTCGTACTCGATCTATTTAGAAAAGGACTTAAAACACCAAGAAAAGAAAATCTCCACCTACTATTCCAGCCTTGCCAGACAATATTTATTTCAACTATTCTCTCCTGCTGTCCCCTTAAGCTAGCGTTGCA
>CM053401.1:32848330-32929060 GCA_028644305.1 Xerus rutilus
AGAAATACATGGATGCACCTATTTTGGGGTCAAAATGACTTAACATTGATTTTCTGAGCAGTTCATCATTAAAATTATCCCCTAGCTAGGTGTGGTGATCCCAGTGACTCTTTAGGCTAAGGCAGGAGGATCACAAGTTGGAGGCCAGCCTGGGCAACTTAACAAAACCCAGTCTCAAAATAAAAAACAGAAAGGGTTGAGGGTGTAGCCCAGTGGTAAAATATCTCTGGGTTCAATCCTCAGTGCCAGCAAAAAAAAACCCAAAAACAACAACAAAAAAGATTATCCCGGGCTGGGATTATGGCGCAGTGGTAGCGTGCTCGCCTAGCACGCATGAGGCACTGGGTTCGATCCTCAGCACCACATAAAAAATAAAATAAAGATATTCTGTCACCTACAACTAAAAAAAATAAACATTTAAAAAAAAAAAAAAAAAAAAAGATTATCCCCTAAAGTAGCTAGAGGTACCCTTGGAGCTGAAAAAACCCAGTATAGAATCATGTTGCATGACATACATTTCAAGGTCCTAAAAGATGTTTATGTTTTGTCCGTTTAAACTCCTGAACGCTGGCTACGTGACAGGCAATGGTGGGAAGACGTGCTTGCTTTAATGTTCGTGTGTAGTGTTCTATCTATTCTAGAAACAGAAAACGAGTGGAATTTGTTTTTGATAAATTTCAAATATATGTGTGTTTGATAAATTTCATCAATTCCCAGAAGACAAGGAAGAAAGCCTTGTCTTCCAACTGAGGGACGTGCACAAATTCATTTTAAGAAATCAACATGAGCTGTGTGAGGTGGCGCTCTTCTATAATCCCAGAGGCTGGGGATGCTTAGGCAGGAGGATAGCAAGTTCAAAGCCAGCCTCAGCAATTTACTGAGGCTCTAAGTAACTTAGTGAGACCCTGTCTCTAAATAAAAAATAAAAAGGGCTGAAATGTGGCTCAGAGGTTAAGCACCTGTGGGTTCTTAAAAGAAAGAAAAAAAAGAAAAAGAAAAAAAAATCAACATGAAAACATGAATGAGAGGTGTCTCCCTAACCAGCTTGTGAAGGAAATAGGACAACTAGCCACGCTCAGTTAATAAACATTTTTTTTGGGGGGGGGAGGTATTGCTTGGGATTGAACCCAGGGGCACTTTATCAGTGAGCTTCACCCCCAGTCATTTTCATTTTATTTTTTGAGACAGGGTCTCGCTAAGTTGTTGAAGTTGGCCTTATATTTGCCATCCTCCTGCCTCAGTCTGGTATGCTCCACTACACTCAGCAGTTAATAAACTCTTAAAGGTAGGTTCATTGAGGGACTGAGAATCAGAAAGGTGACAGTGGGTGAGTGAGTGGTGACATTCATCTTTAGGCAACTCCAAACATGTGTTTGGGCCGATCTGCGGAAAGACAGATGAGGGTCCCCATCAAAGCAACACTCCAGGAGGGAAACGGCAGCTACTGCCTTGTCCACCAACTTTTTAAGACTCAGGCCTCTCTCTAAGGAAGGGGAAGTTAATTAGAGTACCTGACTTCCTGATGACTTTTGACATGGCTCTCTTAATTACACCTGCAACACAGCCAGGACAGGGGGATCTGGTGATGAATCAGAAGTAGACTGTCATCTTAGCCATGCTACTGACTGTCTGCATGAGCTTGAATTTCCTCCTTTAAGTTCTGCTTGTGGTGTCGTCATCACCAGATGTTTATCAACACACCAAGGCCTCGTAGTCCGGTGGTTGAGAACATGGGCTATGAAGTCAGATTATATTCAAATCCTATCTCCCTAACCTATCTCTTTCACCTACGAACTGGGAGAGCTTCTTGTTACTTAGCATCTATCTCTGTATTCAGTTTCACCATCTGTAAACACTTGACAAATATTATCATGAAGATTAAGAAATGCCCCAATCCTCACCCCCAGCCCAGCCCTAGCTGGAGGAGTGGAGAGGGAGCCAGGTCTAAACCAATGGAGTGAGGTTGTGGGGACTTAGAGATCATAGCAGAGAGCCTTGTCTGAAGCAGGGGCCATGGATGACAGGAGGAGGCAGGGCGAAACAGGTGGCAATAGCAGCTAGAGCTTTTGGGGGCTCTTGCTGTTCCAGGCACTGCCCTTTGCCTGTGGTATTGCATGCATAGAACAACTCTATGAGGGCTCTTATTCTTATTGATTCCATTTTGCAGATGATTGACTGTGTCTTTAAAAGATCAGGTAAACTGTTTGAGGCCCCAGAGAGAGCTAGGGGCAAAGCCAATGCTCCAACTCAGGTATTACACAAGCTGAGGATAGAAACACCAGGAGATAGAGAGTTAGTGTTTAATGGTCTGGAGTTTCTGTTTGGAGTGAAAAAAAAAAAGTTCCAGAAATAGTAGTGATAGTTACACATTGTGAGTGCACTTAATGCTGCTGAATCAGACACTTAAAAATTATTAAAATGGAACAAATTTGATCGAATTATGCTATGTGTATGTATGAATGTGGCATAACGAATCCAATTATTTTGTATAATTATAATGCACAAATAAAAATAAAATAAAATCAACCAGGTATAGTAGCACATGCCTGTAATCCCAGTGACTTGAGATCTGAGAAAGAAGAATTGCAAGTTGAAGGCCAGCCTCAGCAACTTAGTGAGGCCCTGCCCTGTTTCAAAAAAAAAAAAAAAGGACTGGGGATGTAGCTCAGTGGTAAAGTGCCCTGGGTTAAATCCTCAATACCAAAAAATAAAATAAAATCAGACAAATATAGTTAAAATGGTAAATTGTGTGTTATATTTATGTTATATGTATATTTTACACACACATATGTGCACATACACACGTGCACATGTGCAAATTACTAGGAGTGAGGATGAAAGTCTTATCAACTCCATGATGTTAAAAACAAATGTGAAAACCGGATGCAGTAGCACACACCTGTAATCCAGGGAATCAGGAGGCTGAGGCAGGAGGATCACAAATTCAAAGCCAGCCTCAGCAACTTAGCAAAGCCCTAAGCAACTTAGGGAGACCCTGTCTCAAGATAAAAAATAAAAAGAGATGGGAATGTGGCTCAGTAGTTAAGTGTCCCTGGGTTCAATCCCTGGTACCAAAAAATAAAAATAAAAATAATTTTTTTTAAAAAAAGCAGAGGTTAACTGGGGATGTAACTCAGTGGTAGAACACCCCTGGATTTAATTCCCAACACCACAAAAAATAAATAAGTACAGATTTGAATCAGGGACAAAACTAGGCTTAGTGATTGAAAAAAAAAAAAAAGCTAGACTTTTGTCTTTTCCTTGCAAAGACAGTTTGTAAAACTCAAAGCAACAATAAACTTGAGCTTATTTCTTGAAGAAAACATTTTGCAACCTTGAACACCCACAGGCTCAAACGTGATACTCTCATGAGCCATTCCTTGGGCTTCATAGAGAAAATTCATAAAGCTGAAGAACTACTACAGAAGAGAAATCTACCTTCTAAATTAAGAAAACCTTAACACAGTAAGGACTGTGTTTGTTGAGCGATATTTCTTTCTTGTATAATTAAGACTTAGAATACAAAATGTTTTCCCCAAATAATGGATGAAGCTAAATAAATGTGTGAAAGAGCCCAGCAAATAGAACAGGCGACACTTCTGTAAATCCCACACGAGAGATTTACAATAAGCAGGTTATTTCTAGTCATAAAATAGTCTATAAAACAAAGATGCAGAATGAATGCTGGTCCTCTTTGTCAAGGAGGCTGTGGGACATCTAGGGAAAATCGGAAAGCCTTATGCAAGGCGGCAGGGCCCTCTGGTTTTCTTGGCAGAATAGCAGGAGTACCCTAAACAAGTGTGTGAGGGGATGGCCAGGAGGAGGGCAGGGACATCTCAGGATGTCCTGATTGTGCTCCCCTGTCTAAGGAGCAAAGTCATCTGAAGATAAATAATTAGCCTGGCAGGCCCAGACATGATTAATAGGATTCCCCTGTCTCCATCCCATACAGGACATTTGGCTGGGAATGCCCACTTTGCCACTGGGGAGTGGCTCCCGTCCAATGCATGGGTCATTAGTAGTTGTTAGAAGCCTGGAAGCTGATAAGAAATCTGACCAGCTGATAAGAAGGTGGTTTGCTGAATTTCTCGTGGACATGTCCATGTGGCATTGACCTCTGAACTGCTACCTCCCTACTGGCTTCCTCCCTATGGAAGGAGGATCACAGATGAGGGCAAGAACTCAGAGAAGACCGAGTGTCTACAGAGGAGGAAGGTTATGGAAGGGGAACTCATTCCTAGCAGTACTCTCTTATACCTGGGCAAGAGGTACCCTTGCCCTAGACCCATGTATTAAAAGTCCCCTATCTGGACCAGGCACAGTGATACATGCCTATCATCCCAGCTGTTCAGGAAGCTAAGGCAGGAAGATCACAAGTTTGAGGCCATCCCTGGCAACTTAGCAAGATCCTTTCTCAAAATAAAGATAAAATGGTCTGGGCATATAGCTTAGTGGTACAGCCCTTGTCTAACAGGCACAAGGCCCCAGGTTCCATCTCCAGCATTGCAAATAAAAAGAGAGAGAAAGGAGAGAGAGAGAGAGAGAGAGAGAGAGAAAGAAGCAGCTGCAGCAGCAACAGGAGGAGGAGGAGAGGGGGGTGGAGGGGAGAAGAAGAAAACCTACCCTCATTCATTTTGATTTGCAAAACCCCAGGGATGAAGTCGGAAGCTAAACCATTAATCCCCAAGTTAACTGAAGGGTGCAAGTTCAATACTTCCTTCAGGAGTTCAAAGGTAATGAGAATCCCAGGTTTCCCTCGGGCTAGTCACTGTGGATCCTCCCCTACAAAGGAGGCCTGGCGTCTGTCTACAACTGGGATGCAGCCTGCCTTTTGTTTTCAGCTCTAGGGAAGACACATGTGCAGAACACCTGTTGACTGGAAGCTCAAAGCATTTTTCTTTTTCTCTCCCTGGGGAACCTGTCTTCTGCCCTGGAGGAAGTGGGAAGTAAATTGGCCAGAATAACAAGCCCAGTGAGGCTGTCTAAATGGGCACCAGTCCATGTTCCTCACGGAAGGGTAAGGGAATAAAATGCCCAGCAAACCTGAAGATGGAGACAGGTTTGACAGTGGTCTACTGCCTGAATGTGCAGGGAGGGTGCCAGGTGGGGTTCTTCTCACAGTCCAGACGTGTCTCAAAACACTTAAGGAAAGCACCTATGTCAGGTTATTGACATTTATGGTGGAGAGGGAGGAGGCAGAGAAAGCAGTGAGTCAGGCCCAGCTGTCAGGCCAGGTTTGGCCTGGGACCTCAGAACAGCAAGAAAGCGTAAGTCTGCAGGAGGCTGGCTCCTGACTGCTCCCCGTTCAGGGTTGGGGAGGAGGCCCCCTAGTGCAGAGCAGCTGATATTGGGAGAAAGGACCAGAGAAGACACGCATTGCATCTCTCTTCTAAATCAAAAGCATGTGATTTCTAAACAGAGTTGCTTTGACAGGAACTTTGTAGATACTGTTTTCTTTATAAAACTCTGAGTCTATCTTCTGGGAAGGGCATTCAGACCTTGGAGTCCCCTACTTCATCACAATACATAAGCACCTTCACTTGATGTTTAAAGAGCCTTGATGCCCTCTGTCTGGGTTCAAATCCTGACTCTACCACTTAGTAGCTGTGAAGCTTTAAGTACATCACTCAACCTATCTGTGCCCAGCTCTATGAGACTAATGACAGTTCCCACCTCAGACGGCTGTTAGAAGAGCATGAGTTCCTACTTGTACAAAACCAAGCACACAGAAAATACTTATAAAAGAGTCTGTAAAATAAATATATATACAAGTCTACGCTAGGGGTATAGCTCAGTGGTAGAGCATGTGCTCTGCATTCCCAGATCCCTGGGTTCAATTGCCAGCGTCAAAACAACAACAAAAACAAGTCTATTCATCTTATGTGCCCTGGTCCAGACCCTTATCTTAGAAAAGTCTACAAAAGAATCACCCTCAAATAAACCCAGTCCAATATGAATTATCCCTGAAAACTATATTAACAGTAATTGTTAGGTCAGAGGCAGACGAGAAAAACAATCTCCCGTCAGCCTCCCGCTCCCGCCTCGCTCCCGCAGCGCCCATCAGCCGTCTTGATCCCGCCGCCTGCAGCTGGGGCCGCTGGCAGCCCTGCTGGGGCGCCCAACCCCTGAGGGCACTTTCTGAAAGTTCCCCACTTCTTCTCCCTCCCCCGCTTGTCCGTCGCGCAGCTGGGGCCGAGCCCCCCGCCGTCGTGTGCGCCAAATGCAGTACGCAGGCGCTGAACATGCCAACATGGCAGCCCCCAGTAGCTGACACGAACCTCCGACATGAAAGCCGTCATGACTCCTGGCTCATATCGGAAGGACTCTGACCTCACCAGCCTCCCCCAACCAATCTCAGAGGACACTGGACTCCAGACCAACACCTCTTCCTGCCCCAGGCCCCTCCCTTCCTGCCTTCCTTTTCCCGACGGGGAGACCCTTTAAATTCTGTATGGCACGAGGTTTCAACGCCATCTCTGCCCGGTCAAGCCTGGTGACTGGGTGGGGGAGTGGCCCAGGAGTGTCCTTCCCAAAATAAAGCCTGTTCCGGTCCTGTTTTACTTCCATCTGGTCGTGTGGCTTTACAAATTGGTGCCAAAACCCGGGAGAGTTTTTGAACCTCCCCCCTGCACTGGGGTAGAGGCAAACTCTCCAAACCAGACCGGGAGCCACTCTCCGCCCTCCGTACTGACAAAAGTGTGGTACGCTTCCCTCAACCCATTTCCCCTGACTCCTCAGCTTCATTCCTGTCCACACCAGGGGGTCTACCTGGAAGTCACATGTGTACATAGGCCCCTGCCTGAGGCCACAGAATTTGGAGAGACATCTCCAGTCCCTGTGAGCCATCTGATACCATCTGGGCCCCGAGGATTTACAAGGACACTTGAGCCCCTCGCTTGGCCCCCCTGTTTTCCGGTGGACTTGAGCGGATTTTGGGATGCGTTTTTTCATTCTCTCCCACTTCCGTGAACGCTGAGGAGCCATGGGAAGTGCCAGCTCTTCTCCAGACCCCAAAACTCCTTTGGGCTGTCTGTATTACAATTTTGAGGAGCTAGGATTTGCTAAGGACCTACGCCATGAACGTCTGGTCCTCCTTTCCACTGAAGTCTGGCCTCAGTATGGCTTAGACAATGGATCAAAATGGCCTCCAGAGGGAACTTTTGATTTTCAAATCGTCACTGATTTGGCTAATTTTTGTCACCAGACAAGAAGATGGACAGAGGTTCCTTATGTTCAGGCTTTTTGGGAAGTACACTCTTGCCCCTCCTCCTGTAGCCACAGCTCCTGCCCCTCCTCCTGGGAGCCCGCCCCCTCCAATGGGTCCCTTACACTCTCCTCTGTCATATTCCCCCTTCAACCACCCACTTTACTGTCCTAGATCTTAAAGATGCCTTCTTTACAGTGCCCCTGCACCCTGACTCTTATTACCTCTTTAAGGTCCCAACAGCTGACATGGACAGTTTTACCCCAAGGCTTCAGAGACAGTCCTCACCTCTTTGGGCAAGCTTTAGCACAAGATTTAACTGCTTGTGACTTGAGGGATAGCACCCTTCTTCAGTATGTGGATGACCTTCTCCTATGCAGCCCATCCCCTGAGACTTCCCAGGCACACACTGCTCTGCTTCTCAATTTCCTGGGGTCATGGGGCTATCAAGTCTCTCCAACTAAGGCCCAACTCTCTGCTACCTCAGTCACCTACTTAGGTATACTCCTCACTCCAACCTCTAAAGGTCTGACGACTGACAGAATTCAAGCTCTCTGAGACCTACAGCCGCCTGAAACAGCTGATTACATCCATTCCTTCCTGGGTCTGGCCAGCTTTTTCAGGCATTGGGTCCCCAACTTTGCACTTTTGTCTAAGCCCTTATACCAGGCAACTAAAAAGACCCCTCATGGGCCTCTCACTTCTCCTACCTCAGTAGCCAATGCCTTTTATAAGCTCAGGGATGCCCTCATATCCTCTCCCACTCTCTCTCTCCCTAACCCTAATCATTCTTTCCACCTTTTTACAGATGAAAGCCAGGGTATTGCCACTGGCCTCACCCAACCTAGTGGACCTTCCTACAAGCCAGTGGCATACCTCTCTAAGCAGCTGGATGCTACATCTCGTGGATGGCTGCCATGCCTCCAGACACTGGCAGCAGCAGCAGAGCTTACTAAGGAAACCCTCAAGCTTACCTTGCTCCAACCAGTAACTGTATTTTCTACCCATAGGCTACAGGACCTCTTAAGTCACAAAGCTCTCCCACTTCTAAGCCCTTCGAGAATTCAAGAATTTCACCTTCTCTTTATAGAAAACCCCAACATTACCCTCTGTCATTCTTCCTCCCTCAATCCTGCCACACTCCTCCCACTATCCTCTCCCCCTTCAGATGCTACTCATTCCTGTCCATAGATGTTGGAGGCCCTGCGATTGCCTCACAAGGACCTCTTTGACTATCCATTCTCCACACCTGACTAACCCTTTTTGTGGATGGCAGTTCCACGATGTGTCATGATGGATGCCGCAGAGGCACATATGCAGTAGTCACCACTGCCTCAGTCTTAGAAGCCAGCTGCCTTCCTGAGGGAACCACCTCACAAAAGGCTGGACTTTTTGCACTCATCAGAGCTCTCACCCTATCCAAAGATAAGCAAGTTAACATTTACACAGACTCCAAATATGCTTTCCTAATTGCTCATTCTCATGCAGCTATTTGGAAGGAGCGTGGATTCTTGACCACAAAAGGGTCACCAGTGGTCAATGCCTCTGTAATTTCTAAACTCTTAGAGGCACTACAACTGCCCTCACAAGTGACTATCATACACTGCAGGGGACATCAGAATTCTTCTGACCCCATAGCTATGGACAACAACAAGGCAGACTCTATAGCACGAGGATTAACAGCCAAATCCTCGACAGCACCTATCCTATTTCTGTCCACCGCAACTAAACCCAATTATACCCCACAGGAACAACAGGACCTGATAACCCAAGGTGGTCATCTCGGGGAAGATGGCTGGATCTTCCTAGGGGATCGGATTGCCCTCCCCAAACAGCAAGCTTACGGTTTATTGACAGATATTGATAACTCTCTTCATATTGGTCCCAAACCCCTTTTTCAGTTTTTACAACCTCTCTTCTACTTCCCAGGAATGAGAACTACTCTCCAGCAGGTCCACTCTGCTTGATCCATCTGCTCTACTGTGTCCACACAAGGAAGCATCAAACCCAAACTCCCCACACACCAGATGAGAGGTCACCAACTGGGTGAAGACTGGCAGATTGACTTCACTCATATGCCTAGGTACAAAAAGCTTCACTACCTACTCACTATGGTTGATACTTTTTCAGGTTGGTTAGAAGCCTTCCCTACCTCCAGGGAAACTGCTGACACTGTTGCCTCCATCCTTGTTGAGCAGATTATTCCCATATTCGGACTTCCCATCTCCATCCAGTCAGACAACAGTCCGGCCTTCACTTCTCAGGTTGTTCAACTAGTCTCCAGAGACCTCAACATCACTTGGAAACTCCACATCCCCTACCAACCCCAATCCTCGGGTAAGGTCGAAAGGGCCCATGGCATCCTCAAGGATCACCTCACTAAACTGGCCATTGAACTCAGGCTCTCCTGGCCCAATCTCCTGCCATTGGCCCTCACTTGAATTAGGGGAGCCCCTAGAGCCCCCTCTGGCCTTAGCCCTTTTGAGTTGCTTTATGGACACCCTTTTCTAATCAACCAAAATTTCCCAACCAACTCCACTCCCCTTGTGTCCTACTTGCCATATCTCACCCTCTTACACAAGCTTTTAAGGGAACACGCAGACTGCTGCCTTCCTGCACCATCTACAGCCTCAAACCCAGCACATCTGCAGACCAACTCAGATCCTCTTCAACCAGGTGACACAGTCTTACTTCGAGAGCTGCATCCTCAATCGTTGGAGCTCCGCTGGACGGGACCCCATACAGTCATACTTACCACGCCAACAGCAGCCAAGCTTCTAGGCCACACCCCATGGTACCATGTCTCCCGCCTCAAAAAGGCACCTACCCCCAATGCCCAGCCTTGGACTTCCACCATGCTGGGGCCCACCAAACTCAAAGTTTCTCAACAACCCTCCTCTGCCAATCAGTAATCTCTCCCAAGCCTCTGTTCCTACCCCTAGGTGGCGCCTCTGCATTCCAGCGGCATGACTGACAACCAGATGCTTTCACCCCCACATCTGCCTCCCTGCCTGACCAACACCCGAGCCACCTCCCCCCTCTCGACGCCCCCAATCCCGCATGAAGCAGTCAGACCGAATCTACTGTTCTATATCATCAAAAAGGCCGGGATGTTAGGTCAGAGGCAGAGGAGAAAAACAATCTCCTGTCAGCCATCCCGCTCTCGCCCGGCCCATTAGCCACCCGGCTCTCGCACGCCCATCAGCTGTCTCACTCCTGCCTCGCCTGCAGCTGGGGCCCCACCCGCAGCCCTGCTGGGGCGCCCAACCCCTGAGGGCACTTTCCAAAAGTTCCCGGCTCTCTCTCTCCCCTTCCCCCGCCTTGTCCACCGCTGCCTGGGGCCGAGCCGCCCACCTGTCGCACGCGCCAAACGCAGTACGCACGCGCTGAACACGCCAACATGGCAGCCCCCAGTAGCTGATACGAACCTCTGACATGAAAGCTGTCAGGACTCCTGGCTCATATCACAAGGACTCTGACCTCACCAGCCTCCCCCAACCAATCTCAGAGGTCACTGGACTCCAGACCAACACCTCTTCCTGCCCTAGGCCCCTCTCTTCCTGCCTTCCTTTTCCAGATGGGGAGACCCTTTAAATTCCGTATAGTACAAGGTTCCAACGCCATCTCTGCCCAGTCAAGCCTGGTGACTGGGTGGGGGAGTGGCCCGGGTGCGTCCTTCCCAGAATAAAGCCTGTTCTGGTCCTGTTTTACTTCCATCTGGTCGTCTGGCTTTACAGTAATAATAATAATTATTAATTATTTATTATTATTAATTATTATTATTTTGTACCAGAGATTGAAACCAGGGATGTTCAACTACTGAGCCACATCTCCAGCCCTTTTTATTTTTTATTTTGAGAGAGGATCTCGTTAAGTTGCTTAAGGCCTTGCTAAATTGCTGAGGCTGGCCTTGAACTTGCAATCCTCCTATCTCAGCTGCCCATGCTGCTGGGGTTATAGGTGTGCACCATCTAATTATTTTAACCAAAGGAATTTAAGTTACTTATACTTTGAGGTGGATTTTACAAATATCCCCATGTTGAATTGGAGATGGATGACATCACAAAGTAATTTATTGAGGTGAAATTTGCACAATTATTTGTTAAGTCTCTTAAAGAGACTAGCTCCATAATAGAGTAGCTCTAGATAGAATAATAATAGAATGCCTCAAGCCCTCACTTGTGTGCAAAGTTACTCCTGAGTCTACCCAACCTATGCCCTCCAGGTAAGATTTTACCACGTCATTTGGTAAATAAGCATGACCTTCCTTATATTGTTAATGCACTAATTCGTACTGTGAGAATGGTATGTTTATTATGTGGTTATTATCTTGTGAAACAATAACAGGAAGATTTTTACAAGACCCTCATGTGCAGGAACTTCATTTGAGTGAATCATAACAGAAGGTTTCTGAAGTGGGTGAAGCCAAGATCCTAAGTGGGAAGGGCCTAAAGATGTCTGTATTGCCCAACAGCACAGCTGTGGACTAGGCATGGCCTTTACACTAACTGCACTAGGAGACAATGAGAGGCTTCCAGAGGTTCCAGAGGTTGAGTTTAATGAAGCTGGAGTTTGTCTTATGTGGAACAAGATGTATTTGCTGGATCAGCTTTCCTGGACTAGAAAACTGAATGGCACAGAGACTGCATGGCTAAGAGGCAGGATAAAAAGCCAGACCAGACACCTGCAAAGTGTTAGCATGAGATCATTTTAGGAGCAGGGAAACTGGGCTATCTACAGATCTTGAATATTTTCAGAGAATTTTTCTTTTCTTAACTTTTTTTCTTTTGCGGCATTAGAAATGGAACCCAGGGGCAGATAGGGTCTTGCTAAATTGACCAGGCTATCCTTAAACTTGTAATACTCCTGCCTCAGCCTCCTGAGTTGCTGGGATTAAAGGTGTGCATCACCAAGCCTGCCACATAATTTCCTAAAATAAAAAACTTAGGTAGAAGTGGCTTAGTTGCGTTTATGTTGTATTATCAGACATGATTTTCTTTATATATTCCCTTAGTTTTTTCATGAGATTTTTTTAATGTCAACTCTTTTGGTTCTATTAAGGGAGTTTTGCTTGTGTTTTCCTTGGAGTGAATAAGGATACATTTTACCCCTGAACAGCAAAGGAAGTAGAAATAAAAATAGAAGAAGTTTGGCTGGAAGTGTACCTTAGTGGTAGAAAGACTAAAACTACCATCCTGCCAGGTTGAGCATACCAGCCATCTTTCCACCTGACTAAAATCTCTAAACCAAGGGCCCACTCCCCCACACTCCCACTCTTGGAAAATAGCCTTCTCCCTGTCTCCCATGACCCTTCCTTTGTCAAAATTTATCTCATAGCCAAGACCTCCCAGCAGTGCCCCATTCTCAAGCTCTCCAGGTCTGTCAAGTATAAGTCTTTCTTCTCATTTCCTCCAATGTTATCTTTTTGTTTTTTTGGTACTAGAGATTGAACTCAAGGGCACTCGACCACTGAGCCACATCCCCAGCCCTATTTTTTTTTTAATATTTTTTTAAGTTGTCGAAAGGTCTTTATTCATTTTATTTATTTATACGTGGTGCTGAGAATCGAACTCAGTGCCTCATGCATGCTAGGCAAGCGCTCTACCACTGAGCCACAATACCAGCCCCCCAGTCCTATTTTGTGTTTTATGTAGAGACAGGGTCTCACTGAGTTGCTTAGCGCCTCGCCGTTGCTGAGGTTGGCTTTGAACTTGCGATTCTCCTGTCTCATCTTTTTATTTTTTATAGCTTCAGCTTACCTCTTTATTTACAGTTCTTCTGTGTTGTTTTTGTTAAGTATTCCATTTCACATATAAATAATCTTTACATTATCCTTGCAGTGATTTGGATGTCTCCTTCAAAACTCATTTTGAAATCTAACTGCAACTGTGAAATGTGAGACCTAAGAGGTGGCTAGGTCATAAGAGTTCCACCCCTATCAGTCCCTTTTCTGTTGCTATCACTGATTACTATAGACTGCATAATTGATCAAGGATGGAAATGTATTTCTGATAATTCTGAAAACTGGGAAATTCAAAAGTAGGGCACCAGTATCTGCCCAACCTCTGGTGAGGGCCCTTTCCTACCAGACATGGTGGAGGGCATCACATGGCAAGAGAGAATAAGGGCACTGGAGAGTTCATTTTTATAACAAAGCCACTCCCTCAATAGCCCATTGATTCATTAATTCATGAATCAATTGATCCACTCATGAGGCAGAATGCTCATGACTCAATCTCTTCCAAAGATCCCACCTCCAAATAATTTTTTTTTTTTTTTTGGTACTGAAGACTGAACTCAGCGGCACTCAACCACTGAGCCACATCCCAGCCCTATTTTGTGTTTTATGTAGAGACAGATTCTCACTGAGTTGCCTAGTGCCTCACTGTTGCTGAGGCTGGCTTTGAACTCACGATTCTCCTGTCTCAGCCTCCCTAAGTGCTGGGATTACAGGCTTGCGCCACCGCGCCCAGCTTCCAAATATTATTAACATATAACTTTGGGCCTGTCTTAATTCACTTAAATTGGGCATAATGGTGTATTCCTATAATCCCAGGGACTTGGAAGGCTAAGGCAGGAAGATCTCAAGTTGGAGATCCTCCTGGGCAATTTAGCAAGACCCTCAGCAACTTAGCAAGACCCTGTGTCTAAATAAAAAAGAAAAAGGGCTCAATGGTAAAGTACCCCTAAGTTCAATCCCCAGTACCAAAAGAAAGGAAGGAAAGGAAGGCAAGGAAGGAAGGCAAGGAAGTGGGGAAGGCAGGCGGGAAGGCAGGAAGGAAGGAAGGAAGGAAGGAAGGAAGGAAGGAAGGAAGGAAGGAAGGAAGGAAGGAAGGAAGGAAGGAAGGAAGGAAGTCCCTTAACCTTCCCATCTAAATATTTTACCTGTACTTTTGAAAACTAGAAAATGCTGCAGAGAGGAAAGATGGGGGACTATAATAGAAACAAGCATAGCTAATCTCCTTGGCAAGGGGTGGGAGGGAGCCTTCTGGAGAAGAATAATTTTCTGCCTTTTTAGGTTGGCTACCAAAATCAATTATTTTGCTCCCAGCCCCAGATCTTCAGTTACTCTTTACTTCCCAGTTCCCTAAGAGCACCTGGGCAACAAGAATGATGGAGAAGCACCTGTAGGAGACTCAGCTGTACAGGGAGAGCGGGAACCAGAGCTACCAGAAGGCAAATACCAAGCAGCCGCAGAGCTCTGCTTCAGCTGAGGGGCTGGTTCAAGTCTGGACCTCAGGGCCTGGAACAAGAAACCAAACTGCACACCACCCAGATACACTGCTACAACAGACCTGCCTGTCTCCTTCAGATGGAGCCAGGGAACTATGAATGAGTGAGAGAAAATAGTCAGAAAGTTCTGGAATGGCAGCCAGATTATGCCAAGGACTTGAATAAAGCCAGAGAAGCCTTTTTCCATCTGTGGAAATCAGGCAGACTAGAGATGCCAATGTCTGGGGGAAGCTCCAGCTGACACTGATAGCACCCAGCAGCTGCATAGGGAAGAGAAGCAGCCCTTACCTGGTTAATAAAGAAGAAAGGTACTCCTGAACTTGAATTTGAGTGGACCACTAAAGACCCAACAAAGGGAAACCTGAGCCTTAACAAAAGAAATTAACACTGGACTTTTTTTTTTTTGTACTGGAGATTGAACCCAGGGGCACTTAACCACTGAGCTACCTCCCCAGCCCCTTTTGTATTTTATTTACAGACAGGGTCTCACTGAGTTGCTTAGGGCCTTGCTAAGTTGCTGAGGCTGGCTTTGAACTCATGATCCTCCTGCCTCAGCCTCCTGAGCCGCTGGGATTACAGGCATGTGCCACTGCGCCTGGCTGGACTTTAAACCCAGGTTTATTTCTATGTTGTTTCCTATTTTGCACAAATTCTTTGCTACTTACACCACGTGTGTGTGTGTGTATGTGTGTGAGAGAGAGACACACACACACACACACTTGGGAATTAAGTTTCCAACACATGAATTCTGAGACAAACATTCAAACCATAGTAAGTCTCATGAATGGATTAATGTTATTATTGTGACAGTGACTTCATCATAGAAGTTCTCCCCCACTCAAACTGTTCTCTTGCTCCGAACCTCCTCTCTCCTCCCTCCCTCCCTTGCCAGATGATGCCCTCTGCCATGTTGTGATGTACCAAATAGGCCCTTACCAAAGGCAAACCTTTGATCTTGAACTTCTCAGCCTCCGGAACTGTGAGATCTAAATTTCTTTTCTTCACAAATTACCCAGTCTGTGGGGGGAGTACAAATATTTGTTGCAACAGAAAATGAACAAAGAATCAACACAGTTAGTGTTGAGATGTGATTTTTTGAATACATGAGATTTCAACAGGGCCCTAAACCTGTAAAAGAAAAGCATAACCAAAACCAAGGCAACAACAAAAGAAAATACACCTCACCTGAATCACATAGGATCAGCTAATGCTAAACTAACACTGCTTTTAAGTGGCAATTAAGCCAAAGTTGGTTTTGCCCTGCTTCACAGCAATTAGAACTCTTAATAGTAGTAAATGCTTACTTGCAATTGTCAGTTAAGAGGTATTTGAATCAATGTCTAGTTTTTTTTCCCCCTTTTCTCTCAACCTTTGTATTTTCAATAAAACAGACTTTGTATCAGTTTTGGGGGAGAGGAGGTACCAGGGATTGAACTCAGGGGCACTCAACCACTGAGCCACATCCCCAGCCCTATTTTGTATTTTATTTAGAGACAATCTCACTGAGTTACTTAGCATTTCATTTTTGCTGAGGCTGACTTTGAATTCTTGATCCTCCTGCCTCAGTCTCCAGAGCTGCTAGAATTACAGGCATGGGCCACAACACCTGGCTAGACTTTGTATCATTCTTAGTCGTGTATATGGCTCTCTCCATACTAAATATACTTCCAATGGGCAGGAAACATATCCCCCCCAGAATTTACATATCACAGAATGTAAGAGAGTACCTGCCAAATGTTAAGTCTTCAAGAAACATATACAAAATTTAATAAAATCTGAAATTTCTGCTTAGAAAACCTGGATTGTGCTAAACTGTATAGAGACTCAGGCTGTTAAGGGATAACTCATCACCCGGAACAAGGTCAGTGTGTGAATTTAGACTGTGATATCAAATTTATATGTAATTTATCCTTTATTATTCTTTAACACATGACAAGAAAGTCTTTTAATACTTTCATATTCATAGTGGGCTTCATGACCAAAGAATTTTACAGTTTTTAATCACATTTCAGAATAATTCAAGGACAAATCTAAGTGAAAAACATACAAAGTATGTAGAAATATTTTAAAGCAAAAGAAATTCAGATGAAATAGTTTTTTAGAAAAAATCCTTTAAAGCCAGGCATGGTAGTGCATGCCTGTAAATCCAGACTCAGAAGGCTGAGGCAGGGGGATCACAAGTTTGAGACAGGCCTCAGCAACTTAATAAGACCCTTTTTCAAAATAAAAAATGTTAAAGAAGGGCTGGGGATGTAGTTCAGTGGTAAAGCACCCCTGGGTTCAATCTCCAGCACAAAAGAAGTTAAAATAACAACTTTTTAACTAGTCAAAGATCCAAGGAATTATCTAACTCCAAGAACAGCATAACATTCCATAGTTAATACGTTACTAACTGTAAATTTTCAAGTGATATGCATTATGATTGCAAAAACTGAGGCAATATGAGGGAAAGGACAAACATTTTAGTCTATGTAAATTCATTCTGATATTTAAATTAAAATGAAAACACTTCATTTGAGACGGCTCACAATATGTATCTGACTACTAAAATAATGTGCTATCCTCAGAGAACTGAAATTTTCTTTTTTCTTTTCTTTTTTTTTTTTTTAGTACCAGGGATTGAACTCAGGGGTACTCGACCACTGAGCCACATCCCCAGCCCTATTTTGTGTTTTATGTAGAGACAGGGTCTCACTGAGTTGCTTAGCGCCTCGCCATTGCTGAGGCTGGCTTTGAACTCACAATTCTCCTGTCTCAGCCTCCCTAAGTGCTGGGATTACAAGAGTGAGCCATCCCACCCGGCTTGAAATTTTCATCTTCTTCAAAACAAACCTGCTTTTCTTTAATAACAAAGCCATTGTACATAATTTGGCAAAAGCCTGACTAGGATTTTAAATTAATA
The DNA here is from genome assembly GCA_028644305.1 of Xerus rutilus. Classification (NCBI taxonomy): domain Eukaryota; kingdom Metazoa; phylum Chordata; class Mammalia; order Rodentia; family Sciuridae; genus Xerus; species Xerus rutilus. The sequence continues at coordinate 32,865,670 of CM053401.1, forward strand.
AGAATAACTTTTAAATTAATAAGAATACAAATAGTTGAGTATTGAGGAAGTTACTAGGAGACAGAAGAATTTCAAGTATTTTATTTATTGTAAATGTTATATTTTCATATGTATATATACACAAACAAAAAATTTTTTAAAACTAATGAAATTCAGTTAATAAATCTATTATTAAACTTTATTATGAAAGTTATAAAAAAAGAAAATGAACAAAGATAGTCTTATTAAATTTGAAGTTTTTTGAAAGTAAATAGCTTCTGCCTCCTTAAGAAGCCTCTGCCACATCATGTGTTATTAAAAAGTTTCTTCAAAAGTAATATTGCCTTTGTTATTTTTAAAAAAGTGTAGCTGTAAAAAAAAAAATCCAAACAGGACAGAATTGAAGAAAAGTCATAAATCTCACCCCAAAGAGAGAAGAGATAACAATTTGAATATATCTTTCTCCACGCCTTGGTCTATACATGTACAAAAATTGACAAAAATGAGATCTTCAGGGCTGGGATTGTGGCTCAGCGGTAGAGCGCTTGCCTCGCATGTGTGAGGCCCTGGGTTCGATCCTCAGCACCACATACAAAGCAATAAAATAAAGACATTGTGTCCATCTACAGCTAAAAAAAATATTTAAAAAAAAAAAAAAAAAAAAAAAAAAAAAAAATGAGATCTTCAGCGGCTGGGGATATAGCTCAGTTGGTAGAGTGCTTGCCTCACATGCACAAGGCCCTGGGTTCAATGCCCAGCACCAAAGAAGAAAAAAAAATGAGATCCTCATATTTTATTTTATAACTTTTATTTTTATGTTGCTATGCAGGCCTACTTCATTCTTCTGAATGCCAATATAATATTCGAAGGCACAGATGTTTCCTAATATCATTGGTCTATTAATAGATATTGAGACTATTCCAAATGGGCTTTTAGGTTGTAAGAAGACTCAAGGATGACTTGTTTCAAGCTTTAGTTTCTGAGTAGATGGTGGTAATATCAATTTAGTTGAAAAATGTCAGAGAAGTAGCAAGAATTGGGTAGATAAATAATTGTTTCTTTTCCATGAGTACTTTCTTCTTACAATAATATAATTTAAAAAAAAGAAAGCAACATAGATACATTACTGTTGTCTAATCCTGACTCTCCACTCAGGTTTCACTAATTGTCCCAATAACATCCTTTTTAGCAAAAAGATTCAATCCAGGATCATGTATACCACTTAATTGTCATGGCTGTTCAATATACTTTAATCTGGAAAGTTCTTCAGTTCTTCCTGAACTTTCAATTTTTGAAGATTACAGACAAATTTTTTTCTAGGAAGTTCCTCATTTTTTGTTCGATGTTTCCTCCTGAATAGATATAGGTGTCAGAAATATTACAAAAGTAATGCTATGTGTTTTATATTAAGAGGTCTTCAATTGTTTTTTCTTTGGGGTAGGAGAGTACTGAGGATCAAACCTGAGACCTCCGACACAGTATGAAAGTACTCTACCACTAAGCTACAACCCCAGCCCTTGGGCGCTGATTTGTCCCATTGCTTATGATGTTAATCTTGGTTACTTGATTAAATGCTATCTTCCAGGTTTCTCTACTGTATTGGTACTTCTTTATTCCCTTTGTGATTATCAAATATTTGTTGCAAGGTACTTTGAAGTTACGTAAATGTCTGTTCCTCATTCAACTTTCACCCACTGTTTTTAGCATCCCTTGATGATTCTTGGATGAATTACTATTGTTGCAAAAGTGATTTTCTGAGTCCATTATCATTCTACATTAATTATTTGACATTCCATGGTCAGAAAAAGTTTTCCCCCATCCCATTTATTGTTCCTTTATTTCAGTATACACTCTATTCCCATTTTATTAAGTGGATCATAATTTCTAACTGTTATGTTAACCTTGATGTTCAAATTATCCCAGATTTGGCAAGCAGGAATCCCTTCATGCTGATGGCTATGTTCTTTTGACGTGCTTCTATCATTCTTCAAACACAAAAATACATTTATTTCAGTTTTATCCTGTACTTTCTTGGCCAAGTCTAAAAATCAGCCATTTCTCCAAAAAGCCTTGGTTTCTTTCAGCGAAGAATGGTATTTAGAAGCCAAAGCCTGGGTATAAGTTGTGCTCATTGCTATTGAGTTGTTATTCCTCCCTGCCTTATGGAAGATAGAGCTAGAAAATCTATATTTATTTCTATATCTATTTTTATATACAAAAGCCATAAGTTTATGCAGTTATCTTTAATTGTAATCCAGCACCACAATTAATTCTAGCTATCTTCCTCTTCATATGTAATTTCTCTCTTTGATAGGCAGATACCTGTCTTCATGCATTATAATTCCTATTTTACTCATTTATTTTAGTCAATGCACTTCCTTAATTTATTTATTTACTCAATGGGCCCTGTGTGTAACCAATCTCTCTTTCAGTTTGTTCCCACCATCACAGCTCTGCATAGACACCCTCCTCACTCACTCCCTTCCTTGGTGTAGATTCCCTCCTCACCCTACACAGACCCTGATAACCCTATTGGGCCACTGCCACTCATATTCCCAGATGCTCCCTCACCCCTCTTGGGCTGCAGTACCCTGTGACAAACCAATAGAACTTGTACTCCCACTGATTGATACTTGTTGGCCCAAGCTAATGGCTTTAGACTAAATTATTCAGAAAGAAGGGAACAAGGGGAAGAAGAAAAACTTTCCCTATTATCTTTTAATTTAAAATTAATGCAAATATAATGGTAAAGAACATCTGAGGAACTCTCTTAGAAGGAAAACAAGGAGACATAACAACTAAATGCAATGTAGAATCCTGGGCCAGAAAAAAGGACATTATTGGGAAAATTATGAAATTTAAGTAAAGTCTCTAGGTTTGTTATTAAGAACATTTCAACGTTAATTTCCTAGTTTCAGTCACTGCACTATGATTATGTAGAATGTTAATACTAGGGGAATCTGGGTGAAAGATATATAGGAACTCCCTGGATGATTTTTGCAACTTTTCTGTATAAAATTATTACTAGGAATTGAACCCAAGGGTACTCTACCACAAAACTACATCTCTAGTCTTTTTTTTTTTTTTTTTTTGAAACAGGGTCTTGTTAAGCTGCTGAGGCTGGCTTCAAACTTGGAATTCTCCTGAGTCAGCCTCCAGAGTCACCAGGATTCCAGGGGTGCCCACTATGCCCAGCTCTTCCAGATGTTCTTCTATGTACTCATTTATATTTGTGAAAATTTGTAAGTGTGATCCTATGGTAGGTGTTGTTTTATAGCCTGCTTCATTTGTGTCATTTTCATGATGAACATCATTCCTTCCTTCACCAGTAGGTAGAAATCTCCCTTGTCTTCCACCTCAGCACATCTCACTGTAAGGATGGAGTGGGCTTTCCCTAAATGTGGTGACCATTTCCACTTGCCATGAATCAACTGGCCAGAGGGTCAGCCTGACCTACAAGAACAGACATTCCAGCAGCTATCAGCATCCAAGGGACACTGTGTTCTTTGGACCTGTTACCAAACCAGCCAGGTCAGTTTCTCCTCCTATTTCAAGGCAAATTTCCTCTCATTCTCTTGAATTGTTGCAGCATTTGGCCCATAATTTCACCAAAGTGGTTGGCAGGGGAGCGAATTGTAGCCTAGAAGAAGGTATTTCTAAAAATACAGAGTCATTTTTCACACATTATAATTCCTATTTACTTACTTCTTTTAATCAATGCACTTAAACAGTTCTGATCCTTGAGAGACTTGTTCGAGGTAACATAAGCTGCTGGCAATAACGGGAGGGAAGAGGGTCAGATGGCCATGTTGTCTTCAGCCAGCAGACAGTCTGTACCAGGCACTGCCATCCCTGCCACACCCAGACTGGAATGCCAGGAGCACGAGGTTCAGCACTGGCAGTTGGAAGTGACAGCTGGACTTTGGAAAGTTATATGACAGCTTTGATGGCACTTGCCCAACTCACCCCTAGAAAGAGCACCTGAGTGCTCAAAACACCCAAGTGCCTACTTCACAGATGGTGCCCTTCCTTAGCCCTTGAATTCCTTTCAGGGCCAAGTGCATGGCAACTTCAGACTGTGCTAACCACATAAGGGTCTCGGTCCACATGAGGAATTTACAAGCCAGGGTTCTACAAAGTGGGCAAGGCACTTATGTAACTTGGAGCAAACAGCAGCTATGCTGTGGTTAATCAATAGGAGTGGTTTGGGGTCATGTGACTAAGTCATTTTGAAGGGTCCTTCACATTCTAAAGTCCTTCATTATGTCCCTAATCTAACCAGCAGCAGTGCTGTGGTGAAGAGCACATATTTTGGCATCAGAAAGACTTGGGCTCATCTTTTGCTTCTGTCACCTACTGGCTAAGTGATGTTGGGCAAGTTACTTGCCCTTACCTAACTTCAGTTTCTTCCTGTTCCCTGGGCTGTTGGGAGGTTTCTGTGGCACGATGCAGAGCCTAGCATAACACCTTGGGCCCAGCAAATACCCAGTGCTGTGGCTATTATTAGTGCTATTAAGAACTTTTTTGGAAGGTGATACAGGTTAGTGGTAGAGCACATGTCTAGCATATTAGGCCCTGGGTTCAATTCCCAGCATAGAGGAACAGAAGAAAATAAATTTAATCATTCTTAAATAGGTAAAATTATTATGCTAGAACAGTGATGGTTTTCAGGGGCTAGGGTGGCAGGAAGGGTTGATTAGCAAGGGGCACAGGAGAATTTTAGCAGATGATAGAATTGTTCTGTATTTTGAATGTGGTGCTCGGTTGCATGACTACATTTTTCAATATTATTACTGGATATAAATTATACCTCAATTAAAAGAAAACAAAGGGGACTGGGGATGTAGCTCAGTGCTAAAGTGCTTGCCCAGCAAGCATAAGGCCCTGGGTTGGATCCCCAGCACCGCAAAAAAAAGAAAGAAGAAAACCTAGTCCAGGAGCAGTAGTGCATGCTTGTAATCCCAGCAACTTGGGGTGCTCCAAGACGTTAGTCCCTGCAGTCACTTTTCTCTCCCATCTTTTCCTTCCCATGAATTGTCTTAAGTCATCGATTTAAATAACACCAAGAATTTTTTTTTTTTTTGGTACTGGGGATTGAACTCAGGGGCACTCGACCACTGAGCCACATCCCCAGCCCTATTTTGTGTTTCATGTAGAGATAGGGTCTCACTGAGTTGCTTAGTGCCTCGCAGTTGCTGAGGCTGGCTTTGAACTTGCGATTCTCCTGTCTCAGCCTCCCTAAGTGCTGGGATTACAGGCTTGCACCACCATGCCCGGCTAACACCAAGAAATTGATAAAATAGTTTGTTAACTAAAGATTTGGTGATAGATATTTGAATTCCACAAAACTTCAGAGGGCCTTCTTCTTTTCAGGATTTCTTTTCTTTGTCACAGATTGGAGACAGAATATTTCTTTGGAGAAAGCAAGTGGCCCAGAGCATGTTCCTCCAAAATAAGAATAATTGAGGGTGTAGGTTGGTGGTAGAGTGTGTGGCCTTGAGTTCAATCCCTAGCACCGAGAGAAAGAAACAAAAGAAAAGGAACTAGAGGTTTGTAGACAAAAAATATTCTTGCTACAGTAAGCAAGAAGCTGAGCAATTTATCACAATTCTTAGCAATGACTTTTAAATCATTTCCTTGAATACATTTTGCCTTTTGGAAAGTGTCAAAATAGACACCCTGATTAATTTATTATTTTAAATAAAAGTTACTGTCCATTCAATCTTAAATATTCTGTTAAAGATCTGTCTTTTTTGTTGGTGTTGTTTGTGTATTTGTTCTTTATATGATGGTACATATTATAATATGTGCAATTTTTTAAATTTAATTATTTTATTTAAATGCGTTTCAAGTCATAGTACATATACAGAGCTCAATTTTTCCATTTCTCTGGTTGCAAACCAGATAGTCACACCATTTGTGTCTTCATACATGCACCAAAAGTAGTGATGACTATCTCAATCAACCATCATTACTAATAATATGTGCAGTATTATTCCATTATAGTAAATGTCTTCTATACTGCATAACTTGTATTGTATACCACTAACAGTAGCCAAACCGATCAATGGAACAACTTCAAACCACAAACTTCGCATGCGTATCAGGAAACTGACCCTGGTGTTAATAAACAAAACATCCTCTACTGGTTCTTGCTTACCAAAGCTATGAACAAGTGCCTTTGGTTTTCTGACAAAGGAGTTAATTCAAGGACTTCAAGTAAGGTATAGGCTAAACAGATTGGCCCTTGACATTAATCACCTCCTCTTCACCATGACCCCTAGGTCCTCAGGATTGTTGGAACACATTTTGAAAATAATTCAGCTGGGCATGGTGGCACACACCTGTAATCCCAGCACTTTGGGAGGCTGAGACAGGAGAATCATGAGTTCAAAGCCAGCCTCAGCAACGGCGAGGCACTAAGCAACTCAGTGAGACCCTGTCTCTACATAAAACACAAAATAGGGATAGAGATGTGGCTCAGTGGTCGAGTACCCCTGAGTTCAATCCCTGGTACCGGGAAAAAAAAAAATCAAAGCTGGGCATTATAAGCAGGGACTGCACAGCCAAGCACTCTGTATGGAATAGAACCTAAACAAATAGCTTCATTTTCTCTCAACATCCAGATGTTAAGTCAGGTAGGAAAACTTCTCAGTCCCCTGACAAAGGTGGAACAATCTCCATGATTTATTCCCAGGAACTTCAAGGAGTGAAGTAACACTTATCCATGTAGTCTATAAAATAGGATAGAATTGAAATAAACAGTTGCAAGGTTCAGTCCCATAGTATTTACTGTCTTAGTACGTTCAGCCTACTAGAACAAAGATATCATAAATTGGGTGACTTGTAACAAGAGACGTTTATTTCTCAGAGATCTGAGCAAGTCCATGATCAAGAGTCTGGTGAGGGCCCAGTCCTCACAGATGCTGCTGCTGTTGCATCCTCACATGGCAGAAGGGGCCACAGAGCATCCTGGGCCCTGCTTCATAAAGACACTAATCCCTTCATGAGAGCAGAGCCTAATCACCTCCCAAAGGCCCACATGTATTCTCAAGGGACACAAACATTCAGACCATAGCACACTGTGCCAGCATATGCCCAAGTCTCAGGGATATGACTAGCAATAAAATAAACAAGGTCCCTGACTTCATAAAGCTCCTGGTCTAGGGAGGCCGTAGCCAATAAAAAACAAACACTGAATGCAGATGGATGGTGACAATACTGCCCACTAGATAATGACATCCAAAGGGCTCTCAGTGGAGTTTAAAGTGAGCAGGCCACTCCCAAAGTCAGGGGACAGGCATCCAGCCAGGGGAACTGCAGGCACAAAGACCCTGACTGGGACGAGGAGATGGGGGCTAGGGCAGCCTGGGAGTTGTAAGGAGAGCAGTCTGAGTGAGAGCTGAGTTCAGAGAGATGGGCAGGGGCCAGATCACACAAGAGCCTCACCAGTTTGGTAAGGAGGTGGGAATTGAGGTCACTGAAGGCTAAGCAGAGAGGACATGATCTAATTTACCTTTATAAACAATCGCTCTGGGTGTTTGAGTGGAGAATAGTTTAGAATGCAAACAAATATGTAAGTGGAAAATTATCTTTTCATTAGTTCAAAACCTTTTCGTTAAACACCATCCATGTTTCAGACTCTTGACTAAGGTGAGATGATAGAGAAGGGAGAGAGTTCATCATCGGAGTGACCTCTGTTCTGGAGGTGGAGCAGGACTTGCTGATGATGAGAAAGAGAAGGTCCCAGCTGAGAGGGAGAAGGAGACTTTAACATCCAGGTTTCTGGCTTTGGCAATTGGGTGAATGGTGGCACCATCTGAGGGGAGAAGGAATACTAGAGGAAGACAAGGGGATGGGGAAGCGGGAGAGTCGAGAGTGGTCGCCTCCTCCTTCTCCTCTTTCTTCTTTTATTTATTTATTTGTTTGTTTATGCTGAAGATTGAATCTAGGGCTTCATGCATGCTAGGAAAGTGCTCTCCCATTGAGCCACATCCCCAGGCCTTTTAAATTTTTATTTTGAAACAGAGTCTTGCTAATTTGCTCAGATCAGCCTCAAAGAGGAGACATTAAATATAATGGATCAATGAAAGTCTTCAAGGAGGATCTGAGCTAGAAGGTTTTTGACCTATAGATGACCATGAACATGAACAACTAGGGAGAGAATAAAACCCCAAGGGCCTTCAGCAAACAGTCAAGTGAAGGTGTCAGCAAATTAGGCAGTGATATGGAGGAAATCCACTCAGTGCCAAGCCTTGTGTACTTGATTAAAACCACACAAGACGCAAAGAGGCCTGTCCTCGAGGAGCTTACAATCAATCTAGTAGGGGAGAGAGACTTGCAAACAGAAGTCAGAAAACAGAACAGGTGCACAGAGAAGGAAAGTACCAAGTGCTATGAGAACAATCAATGGACACTTCTTGCATAATCCAGGAGGACTTCCTAGAGAAGGTGAAAGGTGCACTCCAAAGGATGAGTAGAAACTAGAGATGAGTGGGAATAGTTTGGGAGAGATAGCACTCAGGGAGAGAGAGCCTTGTGTGGGAATCTCTAGAAGCAAAAGAAAACATGGTCCTTGGGGAGAAAGGCAAGAAATTCTGCATAGCTGGTATGTAGAGAATGAGTAAGCAGGAGGTAAAGAGGCTGGCAGAGGAGCCAGATCACCGAGAGCCGCATGTGCCAAACTATGGAGGCGAGGTTTATCCTGAGAGAATCAGGATTGAAATGTTCAATCAAGAAAGTGAAGATAGCTGGCACAGTGGCTGGAGAGGCTGAAGCAGAAGGATAGCAAGTTAGAAGCCAGCCTCAGCAACTTAGCGAGGCCCTAAGCAACTTAGGGAGACCTTGTCTCAAAATTTAAAAATAAAGGGACAGGGATGTAGCTCAGTGGTAAAGTGCCCCTGGACTCAATCCCCAATGCCAAAAAACAAAGTGAAGATTTTTCATTCTTGAAAGATCACTCTGGCTACAGAATGGAGAAGAGCAGAAGGATAGGTTTAGAGGCAGGGAGACTCATTAGGAGGCCATTTCCCAGGTGAGAGATGATGCTGGCCTGAAGGAGGCAGGACCTGCAATAGGAGCTAAGGGCATGGAAGGCCTGAAACATAACCAGACCTGCTGGTGGAATCCATGAGAGAGATGGGTGGGAAGCGGGAAGGGAGGAACACTAGGGTTTAAGAAAGCTGATAAATAACATTCAGATCTCCTACACTGAATTTGGAATCCATTCAGAGAGAGGGGCTGGGAATGTAGCTCAGTGGTAGAGCACAGAGACACGAGTCAAACAGATGGAGACCAAAACAGTAGCTTCATTATCGATAAGACTACATTGGAGAATGTGGCTTGTTACCCTTACCCCCCAATCATAGCAAAGCTGGTAACCACAGGCTCCTCCCTAGGGACAGACAGAGGAGAACAGAAAAAGTCATCCTCTGCACTCAGGGAGATAGGACTGGATTTCTCCTCCAAACTCATCAAGCTGACCAAGGAATTCAGAAATCCAGCCCCAAAGTATGCCACCTTGGTGCGCTGGTAATTTCAAACTGAGGGCACTTGGGGAACGGCCAATGCAGGAAGGGGCTTCTCTGAACTCCCCAGATCTGCCCAAAGACAGATCCTCTAAAAGGAGCTCACTTGCCATCAATCCCTTCCCCCAATTGCATCAACCAAAAAGGATTAAACTCCTATCATAGGAGAACGGACTGTCTGGGTTGACACCACACCCAGACAGACTCTGTCACAGGCCGTCACCTGTTCTTCTGAGGGCCCATTCCTCTTTCCCAGGAATTGTTTACTCTCCCCTTAATTGTCCATGCCCCCCTCTTCCCTGTGAAGAAAGTACATAAGCTTCTCGATCTCACTGGGCACTGGGGTGCTTACTTTTCTTTCTTGTGATACCCGTGGGTGATGCTCTGTGTACCTTTTCTCCTCTTAGCCTGGCTACTGTCAATGTATTTTGTAGACATAGTTATCTAATCCTCAGAGGGTAGGGGAGAGTTTCCCTGTCTCTGTACTCCAAGGGGAAATAAAGGAGCGGGCCAAGATACCAGATTTATCCCCCCATATTTTTCCTTCCCTGCAGAGTGGACTGGACATCCCCTGCTTTCTCTGAAAAACATGAGAAGTGGAGAAACCGATCCCTTACTGTGCTTAGAGATCTGTCTTTGGGCTATCCAGATCCAAATGCTCTGGATCCCTAGCCTAAGCTCTTGTCCTAGGTCTCTCTCTGCACTGACCCTCCCATCTGGTTCTGGTTACCACTCCATGTCCTCTCCCCTATGGGGTTAGGCGTAGGAACAGAGTCCCAACAGAACTAGGCAATCCTTCGTAGTTTTTTTATACCTTGCCCATATTCTGGTAAACAATCTCTTCATTTTAAAAATTAATTTTAACTAACAAATTATTTTGAAGGATTTGGGATTGAACCCAGGCCTTATGTATGCTAGGCAAGTGCTCTACCCCTGAGCAACATCCTTAGTCCCCAGCCTCTTTATGAAAAACTCTTCCAATTATCTACTTTGCATGTGTCAGCTGGTTCCTATGGGGACCCTGGTGGTTGTACTACCTCCCCCAAGTGAGATAGCTGGTGCAGCTGACAAAGGAAGAGGATGCGCCTGTCTCCCTAAGGATTATGGCTTAAGAAGTTTGCTGCTTAGGGAAGATAACAGACTTATTGAGATAATGGTTGTCTTTTAATAGCTCTTTTTTGGCAAGAATGATGTTGTACACTTAAATAGAAAAGTCACTAGAAAGTCCACTTCCCAAAGAAATGCTGTGAACATTTTTTGCTGAATACCTTTCTACATATTTCTCCACACACATACACTCATACAGATAAGCTCAATTTTACATGAATGGCTCACATTCCACTGCTGTGTCAAAACCTGCTTTTCCTGCTGGGCACAGTGACACTGGCCTGTAATCCCAGCGACTTTGGGAGGCTGAGGCAGGAGGATCACAAGTTTGAGGCCAGCCTCAGCAATTTAGCAAGGCCCTAACCAACTTAATGAGATTCTGTCTCAAAATAATAAATAAAAAGGGCTGGGGATATAGCTCAGTTGTAAAGGCCCCCTGGGCTCAATCCCCAGTACCAAAAAAGAAAAAAAATCTAGCCGGGCGCAGTGGCTCAAGCCTGTAATCCCAGCATTTAGGGAGGCTGAGACAGGAGAATCGTGAGTTCAAAGCCAGCCTCAGCAACGGTGAGGTGCTAAGCAACTCAGTGAGACCCTGTCTCTACATAAAACACAAAATAGGGCTGGAGATGTGGCTCAGTGGTCGAGTACCCCTGAGTTCAATCCCTAGTACCAAAAAAAAGAAAAAAAATCTACTTTTCCTTATACATCCATAAGCCTTGAGCTTTGAGTTGACAGTGGAATAATCCAAGTAAGTGTGTCCAGAAATAAGTTGCATGAAACAATATAGAGTTAGAGATGTTCAGTCTTGGATCACCATTAGAGAGATGGTGGGCAAAGCCTCAGGAGGTAGAGGATCCTACCAGGCCAAGGGTTAGAGTTCGAAGAGCCAATCACAGACCCCAGGAACTAAACAGTAGTAAAGAGTCAATGGGAACCAGAAGAGGCACAGAGAAGAGGCAATCAAAGAAGTAGAAAGCTCGCTCAAGAGTTTGGGCTTTCAATATGGGTGGGGTGGCACACACCTAGTCATTTTTTGTCGTTGTTGTTATTATTCTACATCACCTGCATTAGATCCAAGCACATACTAAGATCACAGTCCTTTGAAACTTGTTGGGATTTGCTTTGTGGCTCAGAACATGGTCAGTTCTTAGAAATGTTCCTTGAGTGTTTGAAAATAACGTAATTGTAGGCAGTGGTTTTTTCTGTTCAGTCAGACTTATTAACCAGGCTGACAGGTTTTCATAAGATAGGGATTGGGAGAGCTGAAAAAGAGACTGAGTCTCCAAAGAGAAGTACCCAAGAGCCCACTGGAATGCAAGAAACACCCATGAAACTTTGATATGCATAACAAGCATTTGTGAGCAACTAAGCCTTGTCCTTAGCCCTCATCTTTGGCCTGTGCCCTTCTCTGCAAAAAGTAACAGGAGAGCACTTTAGGATTGGCTCAATAGTGACAACAGCCCTGGCTCCACCTCTAGTCCAGCTCCTAACTATTATCCCTCTATAAATATTAACACCCTGCACCCAAGAGTTGCTATCTCTCCTTTTGGAGATGGCTAGCATTCTACCTTGAATGTTTATTTCTTGTTTTACCTCCAGAGCTGCTGCTCCTTTTTTTTTTTAATATTATTTTTTAGTTGTAGTTGGACACAATATCCTTATTTATTTTTATGTGGTGCTGAGGATCGAACTCAGTGCCTCATGCATGAGGAGCAAGCACTCTACCACTGAGCTACAAACCCAGCCCCTGCCAGAGCTTCTTACTCTCAAGATGGCCAGCACTCTCCCATGAATGTGAATTCTTACTCTACCCTAAAGAGTCTTTCCCTTGAGACGGCCCACATTCTCTTCTGAATGTGTAAATATTTTCCTAAATAAATCTGTCTCTAACTGGCACATGTTGAAATTCTTGCCCCTCATGTACACCAAGGACTCCACTTGTCCTGAACCAAGGTCCCCCTCTTCAGGAGCTCCTGGTGACATTCATATTCTATCAATTACTAGAAAGAATGTTAACATCTCCAGTCTCTCCTCCCAGGAAGCCTTTCCTCCTCACTTCAGCCTACCAGACTTCCTTCCAACAATGGGAGGCTCACAGTGAGTAAAATCTGGCCTGGTCTTTGCAGACACAGCACTTGCCCTGGTAGAGCTGACAGCCTAAGATGTTCCTGAAGACTTCCTCTCCCCACCTCAGACCTGGCACTCTATCCCTGCCTGTGACGTGCTCTTAAAGCATTTGTTGCCTGTATAAACTATTTGACATTGTCTTCACTGCATTATGTTCATAATTTACTCCATTGTCAGGCTTTAGATTCTGCATGAGCAAAGATTATTTGTCTTGTATAAAAGCTTTACTGAAATATGATTATTGACATACCATAAAATTTACTCTTTTAAAGTATACAATTCAGTGAAAGACTATCTTATTTATCTTGGCATCCTCTATAGTAGTACTTCTCAGTCTTGGGTGCATATTGAAATCACCTGAAGTGGTTTATAAACTAATGCTGCTTGGTTCTCACCCCCAGAGCAACTGATTTAATTGATCTGGGTTGTGGCCTGGACATGGGAACCCCACCCCCACCCCCAGTCCCTAATAGTGATTGAACCCAGTGTCTCCCATATGCTAGGCAAATACTCTACTATTGAACTATGTTCCCAGTCCCTGTTTAAAAATCATTTAAAGTTTGAGGGCAGGCTGCCCTCATATTTGAGAGATCCTCCTGCCTCAGCATCCTGAATAATTGAGACTATAGGTGTATGCCACCATGCTGGGCAGTGTGGGAATTTCTTAAGCCTCAAGGCGAATTTAACTAGGGTTTTGTGCTTTGTACATAGCAGGTGCCCAACCAGTGTTTGTTGTAATCATCAGTTAGCCCTAACTTACCCAAAAGCTGTCATCCTTTATAGCCAACACCTCTTATTACACAATGGTCTGCTTATGACTATCTCCCCAACACTAGCAGACAAAAGCATTTAGAAAAGATAAATTCATTTGCAAAGACTGCAGACTTCAGTAAGGCTGGATCACTGAGCAACAAATTAAACATATTTAAAGGAAAAAATGGAAAGTTTACCACATTTACATTTGTCTTTTCTGCAAGAACTATCTACTGACATAGGAATATATGTCACAAAGGTTTATATGCTAAAGCCCCAAATTTCCAATTCAAAAGTGAAGGATAAAATGATTTTCATTCAGGGAACAGCAATTCATGGGAAAAACTAATTTCATTCATTTGGGAGACCAGATGGAAGAGTAGTTGGTTAGTTTATCTTTGTTTTGTTTGGCTTTTTTCTTCCTCCCATTACTGATGATTGAACCCAGAGGCTCTCCAACACAACTTCATCCCAAGCACCCTGCTTATCTATTTATTTATTTATTTATTTATTTATTTATTTATTTATTTATTTATTTATACAAAGTCTCACTAAGTTGCCAGGCTAGCCTTGAACCTTGTGATCCTCCCGCCTCAGGAGAGTCGCTGTGCTTGCAAGTATGTGCCACCATGCTGGGCAGTTTATCTGACTTTGGAAAGTATCTTTGTTATTGTTTTCCCTTCCTGTGGTACTTGATGCACACTCAAAAATGGCGGCAGGGCAGTCTCATTTTTGCTTCCACAACTGTGAACTTCATGGAAACAGGGACAGTTCTTGTCTTATATGTAATGTCATTCCCACGCTGCCCCATGTTAGTTGCTCAGTAAATACTGGTGGGATAGATGGGATTGCACCTCATGCCATAGTAAATAAATATGATTTTAGCTGGATAGGAAGCTGCACAAGTTTCTCGTTTTGATCCTTTTTGCAAGCCTTAATTACGTTTCTCTAAACTGGGGCACTCCCTAAACTGCACGAGCTACAGCAAACTCAGGGCTTTTATTTCCATGTACGTGAGGTCCTGGTAATCTATGAGCCTCATGTGAGTAACGGAGTAGCTAGGATGGTCACTCCCGGGCATATGAATACAAGACTTTGGAAGCAGACACACCGCGAGGTCGGTCCTCTACCATGTCCTGTAACGCCACCTAACACCTCCTATTGACTCCACAACCAGATGCCGATGGTCCGCGTGGGCATCCCGAGCCGCGCCCCCTAGTCAGCCGCAGTAATGTTCTCTCCCAGGCGGGTTACGCCCCAGGGCGCAAAGCGGAGCGACCCAAGTATCAAAAAGTCAAAGTAAAACCAGTTGCGCCAAGGAGAGGCAGCGTTATTTAGGGAGCCGGCCTCTCCCCAAGAGCCTCCACCCAGTCCCCTGGGCCCAGCGCCCAGAACTCAGTCGGCGGCCGGCTCCGGGAGCCCAGCTGCCTCCACGTGTCCTGTCTTCCCGGCAGCCTCTCTGCTGCCTCAGGAGGAAAACCTCCTGACAACTCGCTGTCTGCGGACTACGTCTCCCAGCAGGCACCGCGGTACTTCCCTCCGCCCCCTCCCGGACACGCAGGCGCCCTGGGCTCCATCAACAAGCCGGGCTGGCGGCGACTGGGTGCGGTCCCTTATGGGACTTGTAGTTTTTCTGGCGCTCACCGGGCCGCCAGTGAGAGGGACGAGGACTACAAGTCTCGGCTGCCCCGGCGCGGCGAGCTCGGTCACGTGGTGGGGGGCAGATCGGGCGTGCGTGCCGCCGTTGATCCGGTGCTGCAGTGAGGAGGTGGTTCTCGCCCGTGTTGTGTGTGTGTGTGTGTGAGTGTGTGTGTGTGTGAGTGAGGGAGCGAGTGAGTGAGTGAGTGTGTGTGTGTGGGGGCACTCAGCTTGTTGTTGTCGGTGACTTCCCCCTTCCCTCCGCCCCTCCCCCTCCCCGCCGCCGCTGCAGTGGCCGCTCCCTGGGCCGTAGGAAATGAGCGATAACGATGACATCGAGGTGGAGAGCGACGTGAGTCCCGGGGCTTCTTCCTTCCCGTGCGGGTTGTCAGGCGGGGACAGCGGCCGGGACTCTCAGCGGGGCGACTGCGGGAGGGGGCCGGTCTGCCGCCGCCTTCTTGCCCTTTCCCCGGGGCTGGGACCTCCTGCGTCGCGCTCCCGGCTCGCTCCCCTCCGGGCTCCTGGCCGGAGCGGCCTCCTGGGACTGGAGGTGGGGAGCAGACACGCGGCCTCGGGGGCCTCCGCCTCCTTCCGTGGAGAAGGGTTTTGCGGCCTCCCACGCCACCCCACTCAGCTCAGGATCCCGGGACAGGGATGCGGTGTGCCCGGGATCCCATTGTCCAGATCCTGGAGAAGGGGACGGCATTCAGGATCTGCCCCTTGGGTCCGCGACCCCCTCCTCCCCTGACCCTCGGATTCTGGGGGTGTGGAGGACGGTGAGGGGTGGGGAGTGCTCAGATGCCCGAGCTGGGTCCGAGGGAGGAGACAGTCTTTCGACCCCTCTGGCCCGGGACGGATCCCGGAAGGAGGGGCTGCCCTCGGGACCCTCCTATCCTGCTACTGGATCCCGCTGGGGGGTTGGGTTGGGGGGGGAGGGATAGAAGGAGGGAGGGGTGTCGGGCTGACTCCCCACCCGCCGCTTCCTCCGCCGCCGGCATTTTCTTTCTTATTATTGAATGCGAAGTGTAAAAATAACTTCTATATTTTCTATTTTTTTTTCTCTCTTATTCCAGGAAGAGCAACCGAGGTTTCAATCTGCGGTACGTCTCCTACTCTCCATTTCATTTTCATTTCTGTTCAATTTTAGTCCTTTTTGGGGTCAGAGAGAAAAAGAGATTATTTTACTACTTTTAATATTGTAGTAAACTCTCCTGTGAGCTGCTAAGGTGAGGTGGGTTGGGGAGAGGGGTTTGCAAATTCCATGATTCTAGATTCTCAGGTGAGTGAGGAGCTGTGTGCAAAGAAATGAATTGTTCTGTAGTTTTCAGGTGAGAGATCCACCACAATATAAGCGAGAAATGAAAAATAAAACATTCTGAAGAGAATAGTAGCATTGTTTCAGGGCACAGTGTCCAGAAGATTCATTTAAGAACAAGTAGGTTTTAAACCCTGTTTGCATAGTTGTGTGAAGCTGAAGCCACATGCAGTAATCTCCTTTAACCAAAAGTCATGTGACTCCTCTAGACCCTTGGAATGTAGCACAGCATGGTATTCGTATGCAAAAATTGTAAATGTAGAGGAGCCAAAGGTCAAATCATGGAAGTGTCATGTACTGACAGCTTCTTGTGGTCTGACTATATTTGAGTTGAAGTAGAGATATAAAGAAAAACAAATGTTGAAATGTGGTATTGCAGAGACAGCTTTGCAGAAGTGTGATAGATAAGACCATATAGTGTTAAAATAATTTCTTAGGGTTTTGATATTAATGTTCTCAGTAGATGGCTTTGTGGATTTGTGTGTAGACACTAATCTCATGTCTTTGGTCTGAGACAGCAATGTGGGTACAGATAGGAAAAACAGACCGAGTAAATCAGAAAAAAGAGAAACAAGTTTATCATAGTGTCCAATACTTGACAGTTAGGACCAGTAAGAGTTGGAGGTGGGGATCAAGAATTCATTTGCCTATGGGGACCAGGCAATGAGATTGTCAAGAATTAGATGGAAAGAGTAAGGACTGAGGTGCTAGAAGGCATATGCCACTTCTAAAAAGGAAAGCCACTACTCAACTCCAGTGGGTTGGTAAGTGGGAGTGAGGGCTCAGTATTGCCATAATCTTTCTAAATTCTATTTTTAAAAGAAAAACTAGGAATTCAGATTTTCGCATTATTTTTTTGATTTTTATTTATTTATTTATTTTTTGCACCATGCTGTGTATTGAACCCTGCACAAGCTAGGCAAGCACTGTACCGTGGAATTATATTCCCAGTCCTCATTTTTCTGATGTTTAAAATGGTAACTGTTTGTGGGCCTCTTAGAGTTTGCAGGATGCCAGAGAATATTAAAGATAATTTCTGGTGGAATATTTAATAATCTCAGGGTAAAGGCAAGTTCTTTTTGTTGTACCTACTCTTCATTAGAGCAACCAAAAAGATTGTGCAAGTTGTCAAAGAATATAGGCATGAACACAAATTTCATTTGTGTAGAGCTATTGCAAAGGTCTTAAGGATTGGCCCTGTGTAATAGTTAACTAAAAGTAATTTGTTTTATTTCTTGTCGAAATATTGTCTCATACTTAACATTTACAAATATATTTAAACATTGAATTGCCTTTTCTATTTTCCAGTTACTATTATTTTATCCTTAATAACGTGTACTTGGAGTTTTGTGTTTGAGACTCACTTGGTTTAAATTTTTTTTTCCTTCAAGTCTTTAGTTGTAAAATCTGCCCCAGGGTTTTATCAGGGTTGGAGGGTAAGGATTGGTAAGGCTTTCTTTGCAGAATCATGCATTGAATTAGGATTATATTGGCTTTCAAATGAGAAAAAAATTTTCTTCTGTGTGAGATTTTGGCTCACAGTTCTTGAAAGCTTTCTGCTTTTCAAAATATTCTTCCACATGAGTATTGATGTAAATTCATTTACTGAATTATTAAAAAGTTTCCACTCTCCTAAAATGCTAATCTCCTTGTTTTGTCTAGGTGTTTTAGTTTGCTCTTCAGTGCCTAGGATTTTTTTCCTTTAACTTTGAGAGGTTGACAAGGGAGGGAGGTTTGACCCTTTGTTTTGTTTTGGGTTTTGGGTTTGGGGGCTGGGGATTAAACCTAGCACCTTTGTTTTTAATTTCTAAGCTCAAGACCGTTTGTTTTTATTTTGACACACCAACTTGTTGAATTAAGTATTGACTGGCACAAGATAATCACTATAGCATGGAGAGAAAAAGCAGATGCTGTGAATGGGTAGGGTAAAAAAGGATTCCATTTTTTTCCCCCCTCTGTGAATAAATTTGTTTACTATCTGAGATTTAGTATAGATAATAAACACTTTTTTTTTTTGAGAAAACTTAAGTTTTGCTTTGGGGAAAACATTCAGAAAAAGATGTAGACTGTGAATAGTCATTTAGGACAATAGATGATCTTTTAAAAAGTTACCTGAAAAAGAGACGTTCATGTTGTAAAATGTCACTACAATTTGTAGGCTTTACTACATGAAATATGTAGGATACTCAGCAAGAACAGAATTAGGAAGTGAGACTAACTGTAACAGAAAGTGAAACTGATTTGACAAATGTTTTTGTTGCCTCAGTATAAATGGAAAATAGCTTCTCCAGTTACCAGTAAGCTTTTGTTAAAGGAAGTAACCCAGAACAATATTACTAAATTCAGTATATCACAGAATCCCACTGATGTTATCTTATTTTTAGGAAGCGTTTTCATTTAAAGATAAATTTTTGGAACAGGTATATTTTGTACAAGAGGTTCCTTTTGCTTTATTTGGGAAATTTCTTTGGGAAAGGGTGAAAGAATACAAGAAATGTAGCATTAGTCTGTTGATCAGGCCTTTTCCAATGTATTGTAACTGAATATGTTGCATTTACAGTGTATCTGTTAGGGGTTTAAACACTGATCTGTGCAATTCCACTTCTGGACCTTTCTGGTGTGAAGTATTTTTAACAGCTCAGAACTCTTTGCTTCTTGAGGAATTGCAGTGTATTCAGAAGGGAATGAATTTGGTCATTCTCTGAGGTTGGAATTCACTCAGGAAGCTATTGTCTTCTCATAAGAAAGATGTTCTCATGTTTGAGTCTTTTTTTTTCTTCCCTGAGATGCCAATAATGGCGTAAGAGTTGACCAGTGAATCCAATTTGGTTTTCAATTAAAATTGTCTCACCAAGTCATCCTTCCTCATAAGTGGCTATAGTATAATGTTACCTTTGGATAATAGTGTTCTCAAGTTCTTTTAGGCACCAAAGATAGGAAAAATGTTGAAAACAAATGTATTCATTAAATGATAGAAATATATAACCAGGCAATAAACTTTAAGCAAGAGAGGTGTTGGGAAATTGAAATTAATATCTTCATGTTAGGGACCTTAGTGAGTTCATCTCATTCCAGTTGCCCATTATTTCATGTTGCACTTTTCATGTTGATTAAAATAAATATTTTTAAGTTGCTTTGAAATTCAGTTTAAGAAATTTATTCTGTTTCTTATTAGAAAGTAAAGAATAGGTTTTTTTCTAGATGAGAATTTGGGACCTTTTTATTTTTCAGTGTCCTTAGTATTTAATAAGAATAACTTAATAGCAATCATAAGTAGTGCTATCTTCCCTCTAAAATGCACAGAAATTTATATATATATGTGCACATACATATATACTATACATACTGGGGCTGAAGCCAGGAGTTTTACCAGTGAGGTACATCTCAGTCTTTTTTTAAATTTTCAGTTGCTGAGGGTGGCCTTGAACTTGTGATCCTCCTGCCTCGGCCTGCCAAGAGTCATTGGGATTACAAGTGTGCACCGCAACTCCTGGCTGCACCTTTATATTCCTTAAATGCAGTTAATGCTTACTGGGCAACACAAGTTCCCTATATTGCTGAGAATTTTCTATATTGGAATCTGTATTTTCTGTATTGGAGTCCTTATAAAAAGGATTAGATGTTAGGTAGCCTGCAAGAAATGGCATCGTTCTGAGATCCTTGTGCATGTTTGAATAATGAAGCATTTAGGCTGTTTGGCTAGAATTTAAGGTTGCGGACTGATGTCATGCCTCTAATGAAGATGCAGTCTCTGTGCAATAAGTGGAAATAATTTTGAGACATTTCCCTCAATTCTGAACAGAACTCCTTGGCTTTGATGAACCTCCTGCCAATTTTGACAATGTATTGGTCGACAAAATAACGTCTGTATTTAACACTTAAAATACATGTGCTTGTTAGTATCAGATATGGACAATTGTAGGTACAATTGTATGGACAATTTATTCTGGCTACCAGTACAGAAAGTTTAGTGGAAATAAAAACTGAGAAGCTCAGTAAAACTTTGGCAGAGATATCGAAGCTGGAAGCAATTTGGTCCTGTAGTTCCTGTTGAGCATCTGCGGGCCACTCTTTGGTATTGCCTAGTCCCTTAGTGTTTGCTAGTCTGGGCTGCCCTGAAGGAAAGGCTTTCTGGCAGAAACTATCAATCCAATGTGCTTGAAGAGCCAGCAGCATCCAGCCATTGCTCCTGGAGGATGTATTGTGGTGATATTTGGGGGCCTGCCGAGATGCCCAAGAAGCCTTCTGTTACCTGCTTGAATTAATTTGCAAAGGTGCTCTCGGTACTGAAGTTTTCAATGTCAGACATCTTTCTCAGAGGACAGGCAAGAAAGCTTGCTCATCTGAGTTGAGTCTTACTTGTTCAAGACATAATTGTTTGGTCCTTTTAAAAAAGAAAGCAAAATGTTTTTGAGTTTGTGGGAGGATCTCGGATGCCATACACTGAGAGTCTTCACTCATTTTCCTTCTCAACTCTGAAATCTTGTTCCTTTGGGAAAGGTTGCCAGCTAGTAAAGGTGGTTAACACAAGTCAGTGATAAACCTGCCAATTGGCCCTCTGGGTGTGGGGGTGGGATGGGGTAATCAGGCTGGATGGATTTGTGGTTTGGAAATACTTCCTGAAGAGAATTTTCAACCTTGTGTTAGGTTTTCAATTTTCCATATGCTCTTTAAGCCACTGTTGATATAATTCAGAGTTGCCTGGAATAAGGCATGTTTTTAACTTGCTCTTGCAAATGAGCCTTGAATAAGAGAAAAAATATCCTTGCTATTGTCTCAAGAGCTTTAAAACTGATTCTGGTTAGGCCTAGCTGCTCAGGGATGGACATGGCAGCAGGGATTGGACTAAGGTTCCACTCATCTGCTAGTTAAATTGGGCTTGGAACCACCACAGAAATTCCATCCCCTACTTTGAGAACAACAGTCCCCAGCCCAGGCTCTCTACCAGGCAGTGGACTGCTGTCTTTTCCTTGTTGAGCCAACTTCTCAAACTTGGCTGGCGCCCCAGATGAGAAGCCAAGATTTCTGCTGATGGTCCACAGCCAAGTTCACTTACAGTCCTCTAACCGAAAGACTTGTCCATTTGAGTCCTTTCAGGGCTCAGTGAATGGGAGGAGAGTAGTGCATTGTGGGGATGATATTTCAGTGTTAGGTTTTACCTCTCTCCATGCCTCTGGTGCAGGCTCAGTAAAACCAAGTCCAACTTGATTCTAGCTGTTTGTGATTTACAGGGCTCTCCCAGAAAGAAAACAGATGATTAGAATTTTATTTGTATCAACAGGAGGGATTGTGGGTAATTCTGCTGTCACTGCTTCTGTGCACAGCTCTTAAGCTGGGAGGAGGGCCAGGACTCAGGGTGATTTAGTAGACTGAGTATCTTGGGCTGCTGCTGGAGACCAAAGCTGGGCGATTAATTTGCATGTAAATAGACCATCTTGGAGAGTACACAGCAAACACAGGGGAGGCAGATACATGCCAAGTGTCAGCCCTCCTAAGCACCTCAGGTATAGTTCCAGCCCAGTTTACCTTTGTATAGATGACTAGAGGGAACAAAAAGTTGGACAAGGGCTAAGTACTTAAATATGTTTAATTCTTTCAAGGTATTTCATACTGCTGTTAGAAAGTGTCTACAGTTTTCTTGCTCTAATGTTGTGCCATGATGCAGAGTACCTATTTCTGTACTGGGGATGTGGTTCAGTGGTAGAGCACTTGCCTAGCATGTGTAAAGCCCTGGGTTCAATACCCAGCACCAAACTTAAAAAATAAAAAAAATTATCAGAGTACCTCTGATATTAAAGTTCTCTAGACTCAGCTCATCTGGTGTCCTGAACTTGATTATCCTCTCTGATTCCCAGTACTATTCTATACATTGCTGTGGTCCAGGAAGCACTCACTTTACAGTGAATTGTGACTTAAGATGGGACAGCTTTAGAAGTGTTTCTAGCTTCTGTCCTCAAGAGTGGCATGCTCTGAAAGACCATGACCATGATGGGAACCACATGTCCATTCAGCAGAGCTATAGGTGATATGTATGCTTGAGAGACCGGGAAGTTATTAAAATGCCCACAACTGCTCATGGCCTCTTCTCCTCTGGATTGACTCAGACTTTTAGGATTAGACAATATGAGAATTGCAAATCCTTTCATTCTCACAGTTCTTGTCTTTATAGAGGATTTTTGTCTATATATCTTGTCTAGTACAAAAATTCACTGGAGGCATTATTGTGCTAAGCCAAGTTATTTACTCCTATTGGTTCTTTTTTAAAATTCCTCGCCCTCTGTCTGAGTGGATTAAAGCCACCTCATTTTCCCATATGTAGACTTTGCTCTGTAGGCTAGCTCCTTGCAAAGTGGTATATTCAAGGCATTCTCCATGATTATCAGAGTGTAGGTATGATGCAGTTCTTGCTTTGGATTAAGAAGCACATGCATTCCATTTGGAGGGGGTGTCCTTTTAAGGGTGATCTGCTGAAGCTCCCTTGTAGTGCTCCCCAGCTCACTGTTTTCACTGGAAGTGCTTTGCCCTTCTGGATTTGTTGGCAGTCTTTCCTGTCGTCTTTGATTTCAAGGAGGAGCAGGACAGGTTAAGGATTTTGCTTTGAGTATTTAGAAAACTGCCTAATTAGCCTGACCTGCCACAGGGGCTTGAAGGAATTTATTCAGAGCATGTGGGTGTCAGAAGGCCTGCCTTGTGAGAAGTATCTTTCTGGCTCAGCCTGTGTGAAGGGAAGCCCTTGGTGGGATAGCACCTTGCATGTGCTTTAAAAAACAGACTCTGTGGGGCACAGTGGTGCACACCTGTAATCCCAGTGGCTAGGGAGACTGAGACAGGAGGATCACCAGTCTAAAGCCAGCCTCAGCAATGGTGAGGTGCTAAGCAACTCAGTGAGACGCTGTCTCTAAAATAAAATATAAAATAGGGCTGGGGATGTGGCTCAGTTGTTGAGTGCCCCTGAGTTCAATCCCCAATACCAAAAAAAAACAACAAAAACCAGGGATTCTGAATACAGTTGGCATCTCTATCAGCTTTTATTATGACCTCAGATTTTATGCAGTTGAGTTTTCTAGAAGTTTTAGTTTCTCTTGTATGATTTGATGAGAGGATTAAACTAGTGCCTTTTAGCAAACTGGAGACCAAGGCAAAGCCTCCGGTGGTGGGTTTCACATGGAGAGAAGCACTGCACCAGTGATTCCACTCCTCCCTGGGGCACCTCGTCCACCGGGATCTCTTACAGTGGGGGTAGTCACATCTTATGAAGGGGCCCATTGGAGATTTCCCTTGTCACCTCCCAGCTACCAACTGGGAGCTGTTTTGTCACATAAGTAAGTTGGGGACACTGGTGTTGCAGGAGAGTCACACTTTGTCCCCATGAATAACTTTGATTTTACTTATGCATGAGCTGGATGCATCGAGCTACTTTGGATGTTCCTGTCGCAAGCCTTGCTCACCCCTTTCTCCCCCTTTAGCACAGCCTAATTCTGGAGACTCCTAACTGCCCACCTCGACCAGTCTTCCCAGTCCACTCGGCAGGGACAGCGCTGACAGCATATACTTCCAGGCTGTACCCTACTCACCTTGTACCAAGCCAAAGGAATGGTGCCCTAATGTGCTGTTTTTGCCATTCTTCTAGGCTGACAAACGGGCTCATCATAATGCACTGGAAAGAAAACGCAGGGACCACATCAAAGACAGCTTTCACAGTTTGCGGGACTCGGTCCCATCACTCCAAGGAGAGAAGGTGAGTTTATTGAGAAAGCCAGTTGGCCACCACTAGCTTGTAACTAACTTGTGCAGCTTAGTAGGACATTCCTATCTGGAAAGAAATACAGTAAGGGATATTCAGATGGCATGGTTTCTTTCCCCTTTTTTGACATATCATCACACACTTTACTTGCTCTTGTTTATCCTTAACAAAATATGTAAGATACAGAGCCAGGCGCGGTGGTGCACGCCTGTAATCCCAGCACTTTGGGAGGCTCAGACAAAAGAATTGTGAGTTCAAAGGCAGCCTCAGCAACAGCAAGGTACTAAGCAACTCAGTGAGACCCTGTCTCTACATAAAACACAAAGTAGGGGTGGGGATGTAGCTCAGTGGTTGAATGCCTCTTAGTTCAATCCTCAGTACCAAAAAATATATGTGTGTGTGTGTGTGTGTGTATGATATATATAATGGAGCTGTTTATAAGACATCAGTAGGAGTAGTTTTTTCAAACTCAGTATTATATGTAATACATTAATTCAAAACAATTATTATAACTGTACATTCTAGAATAGAGCTTAACTTGTAGTTAGTTTGAAATATACTAAAGGTTCCCGAGGTCATTGAGTCTCCAGACCTCTGTGAGAATTTCTTTTATAAGGTTCTACATCAATATTTAGTGTAAAAGAACATTTCCAGATATGTCTGTGAACCCATCTGGGCACCAGTGACTTAACAGCCCTGATAGCCTTTCTTTCCAAGGTGTGTAAAGAGTGATTTAGGGGCTGGGATTGTGGCTCAGTGGTAGAGCACTTGCCTCGCATGCGTGGGGCACTGGGTTTGATCCTCAGCACCACATAAAAATAAATAAATAAATAAATATATTGTGTCCGTCTACAACTAAAAAAAAAAAAATTAAAGACTAATTTAAGCTTTGTAACAAAACACTTGAGTAAAGATGTTCGTAAGAAATAGAAGGAAAAAATAGCCATTCTCTTTCTCCCAGCCCAGAAACTAGCATTTTTCCTAGAAGGGTAGGCACCATCTGTTTCTGCATTCAAAAAATAGAAGCTTTGAGCAAAAGCCTTTCACTTAGGGTCACTCTCCTTGGTTTGCACAGTTAATTCCATCCTTGATGCTAGTGTAGCTGGCTGGTGTCTGCAGTCCTTCAGTGGAATAAGTAGCAAATTGGGAAGAAGACCTGTGGTTTTGCCTGGGGCAGATGGAGGGTATCTGATACAGTGTTCAAAGAAATAGCTATTTTGGGCTGGAAATGAAGCTCAGTAGTACAGTGCCTTCTTAGCATGTGTAAGGTCTTGGGTTTGATCCCCAGCACCGTAAAATAAACATCTTTTGTTAAGAACAGCCTTTGCCTTTGGGTATACTTTTGAGTGGCTCTCCTGATTAGCTCTGTGTTGGGGGTCCTGGGTTTGTTTGATTAACTAATATTAAATTGGGAACCATTATGAATCATTTATACTGTGGTAAGTCATGTGTTTTATACTTTTATCTAAGGTGTGGCTTTCCATGCAGCTGAAGCATTGGGTAGGTCTGACCTTTAGGAAAAACACAAAGCAGGCCATGTGAATACCTAGTATTGCAAAACCAGAATTTGCCATGGGTTAAACCTACTTAGCATGAACTTGATTTGATGGCCACAAACAAAGGTACTTATCTGGAATAACAACATTCCTGGGTACAGCACTGTCTAAGTACCACAGGAAATTTTTATGACTGGAGAGACTTACCCTTTTTAGTTGAAGTACACACATGCAAAAGCTTATCTCTTGTGCATGTCTCAGCTATTGACAGTCAGTGCTTAGTCCTTTACCATGTTATCAGTTAACATAGTTTCTATGAGCTACATGGACAAGAGCTACCTTCTACATCTTGCATGAAGGAGTGGTGCAAAGTCAGTGCTTCCCAAGGGGTGGGCTGCAGGCCACTCACATCAGAATCTCTACCAAGTCAGCTTCCTGGAGGTAGGCCTGGAAGCCTGCTTTTATAACAAGCAGTCAAGTGATTCTCAGGCATTTTTAAGTTTGAAAGCACTGTGAAAAAAGCCACAACTATCCAAAACATTCTTAAGTCCTTATAATCTCATTATCCTAAATCCTGTTGTTTTCTTTCTCCAGAAAAGTTGAAGGTTTAGCCAGGTGCAGTGCTGCACACCTGTAATCTCAGCAGCTTGGGAGGCTGAGGCAGGAGGACTGCACATGTGATGTCAGCCTCGGTGACTTGGTGAGACCCTGTCTCAAAAAGAGCTGCGGATGTACTCAGTGGTAGAGCGCCCCTGGGTTCAATCCCCAGTACTGGGAGCAGCAGAGAGCTGAAAGTTTGACTTAGGTAGCCTTATAAATAGTAGTTTGTCCTTTGTTTTGGCCCTTTGACTTACTTATCACTCCATTCAGCATACATTTACTGAGAGTCAACTATATTATATTCCAGCCATTGTCCTAGATGCTGAGTATACAGCAGTGAACAAAACAGAAGTAAGCTCTTATTCTGATGAAGAAATGATAGAAAACGAACTAATAATTATTGAAGCCAGGCGTGGTGGCACACGCCTGTAATCCCAGCACTTTGGGAGGCTGAGACAGAACCATGAATTCAAAGCCAGCCTCAACAATGGCAAGGCACTAAGCAACTCAGTGAGACCCTGTCTCTAAATAAGACACAAAATGGTGTTAGGGATGTGGCTCAGTGGTTGAGTACCCCTAAGTTCAATACCCGGTACCAAATAATAATAATTATTATTATTATTGACAGTGCTACGAAGGAAAATTAAACCATGAAGGACCTGTTGTGATTTTAATTTAGGCAAACAAATGTTTCACTGGCAAGGTGGCGTTTGAGTGAAGATTTGAAGAAAAAAGGAAAGAACTGCATCCATCTGGTGATGAGCCTTCCAGGCAGAGAGGGCCAGGCCAGTGTAGTAGCAGCCCTGAGGCAGGAACCAGGGAATGTTCCCAGGCCAACTGAGGAAACTTAAGAGAGGCCAGAGTGGCTAAAGGATTGAGTGAAAGGATGGTCGCAGGAGATCCTGTTAGCTCACACTTTTATAGGCAGGAGAGGAGCAGTCCAGGAGAACCAGATTTGTTAATCAACAAAGCCCCAATTTGAGAATTCACTAGATGCCATTCTAACTTCAGAATCCTCCTGTCCTGTGTGCTCTTTGCTTTGGCTGAACCCAGCCCCTTCCCGTATGATGCAGATGACCTTCATTGTTCTCTTTGTCAGCAGTTTCACAGGTGCAGTGAGTCTAACTGAACTGTTCTCTTAGACTTCTCATTAAATGTTGCAATTTTTTTAAAAAAATGTGGTACTCAGACCAAAGGAAGTTGACTCATTTTTTTTTATTTGGATTGCAGCAATTAAGGTTGTGGCATTAATGTAAATAGTCATGAAATGATTCTTTTACTGTGTGAGTTTTGGGGCACTTAGCTCAGGTTTTTAATTTTTTGTCTTTTGTCTTTTTTTGTACTAGGGGTTAAAGTTGCGTACTCTACTGCTGAGCAGCTGCATCCCTCATCCTTTTTTTGTTTTGAGACAGGGTTCCACTAAGTTGCCCAGGCTGGCCTTGAGCTTGCCATCCTGCCTCAGCCTCCCAAGTTGCTGGGATTACAGGGGTATGCCACTATGCCCACCTTAGCTCAAATTCTTGAAGTTTGGAATGCTTTAATTTGGGCTTTTCATGTCTGGTCTCCTTTGATTTGAGCATCTCCAAATGACT
This sequence comes from Xerus rutilus, assembly GCA_028644305.1. Classification (NCBI taxonomy): domain Eukaryota; kingdom Metazoa; phylum Chordata; class Mammalia; order Rodentia; family Sciuridae; genus Xerus; species Xerus rutilus. The sequence continues at coordinate 32,893,548 of CM053401.1, forward strand.
TTCTACTTAGCATTTGGATTATCTGTCATAAGCATTCTAAGCCCTTTTTTTTTCTTCTTCAATAGAGAAGTCAATATTGATTGGATTGGATTCTAACCAAAAATAGGGGATACAAAAAAGAGGCAGGTGTAGTAGCAGAAACCTGTAATTCCAGCAACTTGGGAGGCTGAGGCAGGAGGATTGAAAGTTTTGAAGCTAGCTTCAGTGACTTAGCAAAATCTCTGCCTCAAAATTTACAAAAGCATTGAGGATGTAGCTCAAGGGTAAAGTGTCCCTGGTTCTATCCCCAGTACCACACACACGAAGAAAATTTTTTTAAAAAGAATGAACTTCAAATATGCGACCCAAAATGCATTTATCCTTTGCTAGAATATCCTATATTTCTGCTATAAAAGAAACATTATAAAGAATGTTCACCTTTTGCTTAAGTAAAAAATCAGTGAGACTGGGAATGTTGCTCAGTTGGTAAAGCACTCGCCTAGGTTGAGCACTTGCACTTGCACCTAGGTTGTGCAAGGCCCTGGGCTTTATCCCCACAACTGTGGGAGGAAAAATCAGTTTTAATTGTCATCTGTATTATAATGTAAAATTAAATCCATACAATAGTTCTGTGAAGTATATCATCATTGGACAATTCACTACTCCTGCTGCTCCTGCCAATGTTACTGTCAGAGATGAAGAAACAGCCCAAGATCACCATCCCAGTCTGTATAGTTAGACAGGGACTAGAACTTGGAACTGCCTAATTTCATCTTTCTGCTGCACTGTAGGGTTACAATTTAAGGATTTTTTTTTTTTTTAAATTCTGTTTAAATACTTGTATCTTGTCATAATTCTGAGAGTTTCCTCTAGCTAGAGACATTAATCTTGGCAGTATGTCATGCCAGGGCTGCTACAAAAATATTCCTCTGAGGTGTCATATGTAGGTAACACTGAAGTACAGGGTTGAGGGTCATTGCAAGTCTCAATTCTTTCAAAGTCTACATTTTTGCACTTATCCTCCTCAACAGTAGGTTATTATTAGTTGGCAATCTATTTGGGTTTTGCCATCAATTCCAAGATCAGCAAGTGGACCCTTGAGCTCTTGTTTTGAGTCATGGTGTCTCGTACAGTTTTTCAGTTGGACCTGGATCCTACCAGTGAAGATGGGATGGAATTAGCCTATTAGCCAGTCAGGCTGTGAGGGTAAGATCACTTGTGGCACCGCCTTTTAAATAAGGAGATGGTACTTTTCTTGAATGGAAATGATTCTTTGTTGTAGGGTCCTTAGTTGGCTACTAGGAAATATTACTTAGTGGTTTACTGACAGTGAGCTCACCGTCTGTAGCTCTGTAGCAGTTTATAGTAGCTTCTCATCTTGTAGATCTCTTCCTAAATGCTTGTTTGTTGGTTACTGTCTCAGGCAGTTGTACTCTGCATTTCTCCTTTCTGGTGAGAGCTATGTGAAAAGAGAGAATATAACTTCAAATGAAAATAAAAACAGATTTCTTCTAGTGAGCATTCAGTTCGGAATTTCTGGATTTTGGTGACACCAAGGCACCACTTGTTAGCTCCCATCACAGGTTGTGGCACATGATAGGTTCTCGGTCCATAGTTACGAAGAGAGCCAGAGAAAACAGCAGCTCACTCAGCCCCTTAAAGAAAATAACAGTAGCCAACCCTGTGTGCTCAGCTGTGTAATAGATAGGGAGCTTCTTCTCCGCAGTTTAATAAAACTGGGAACCTGTGAGTGCTATAGAGGATTAAAGGCCTAATAGATGGTGTCTGCTTTTGAGGGTCTTGCTGTGTTGCTGGGAAAGATTTTACCTAACAATTAACAATGATAAACATCAAACAGGAAGTTTAAAAGACTTAGGGAATCTGTTTCATGCCTTTAAAGTCTGATTTCCTTCACAGGTGGATGTTAAAACCAAATAGTCCTTGTGACAAGAATGTGATAATTCTTTTTGAGAGGAGGGCAGGGATACTGAGAACTGAACTCAAGACTTTGCACATGCTAGGCAAGCACTCTACCACTTAGCTACAGATCTGGCCCTTTTTATTTTTCTTTTCTTTTCTTTTTTTTTTGGTACCAAGGATTGAACTCAGGGGCACTCAACCACTGAGCCACATCCCCAGCCCTATTTTGTGTTTTATGTAGAGACACGGTCTCACTGAGTTGCTTAGCGCCTCGCTGTAGCTGAGGCTGGCTTTGAACTCGCGATTCTCCTGTCTCAGCCTCCCTAAGTGCTGGGATTACAGGCTTGCGCCACCGTGCCCGGCTCCTTTTTATTTTTCTTATGAGAATAAGATCTTGCTAAATTGCCCAGGCTGGCCTTGAACTTTGTGATCCTCCTGCCATAGCCTACTGATTAGTTGGGATTACAGGCAGATTCCCTCATGCCTGGTTTAAATTCTTTTTTAAATTTTTTTTTAGGTGTGGATGGACACAATATCTTTATTTATTTATTTTTATGTGGTGCTGAGGATCGAACCCAGTGCCTTACGCATGCAAGGCAAGCGCTCTACCACTGAGCTACAATCCCAGCCCCCCTGGTTTAAATTCTTAAGGCCAAAGACTCTCTCACTCTTAACCCAGTGTGGTATTATTTGTTTTGTTTTGCTTGTTTTACAGTACTGGTGATTGAACCAAGGGCCTCTCACGTACTAAGCAAGCATTTCACCTCTGAGCTATCCCCAGCCAAGTTGCTGAGGCTGGTCTTAAGCTTGAGATTCTCTTGCCTCAGCCTCCTGAGTAGCTGGGATTATAAGCATGTGCTACCATGCCCAGCCTGGTGTAGTTTTATGTAGATTTGTGTGATTATTTGATTACTATCTACCCATACTGCATCATAGAAAGTACATTAAGGCAGGGAATGTGTCTCCTTTTGGTCTTTTCTTACCTTAATGCCTGGCATAGAACAGGGAGCATAGTGAGTTTTATTAAACTGGGGGGAAGAAGCTCTCTGTCTATCCTGGCCACATGATTCTGGGAAATGGCTCCTTCCCATGGATGCCTTTAAAGCAGGCAGTTCATTTAAATAAAATGTAAACCATAATCCTATTCATTTCACATATTATTCATTAAGGTTGTTATCTGCTCAGACTCCAACTTAGCATCTTAAATTTTCTACATCACAAATTGTGCCCATATTTGCCCAAGTCTTCATTAAGCTCCAGATTCATCCATTGTAACTGTATTTATTTAATTCTTTATAAATTGAATTTGTGTCTTGCTGAAGACCTGCAAGGGCTTTTTATTACTTGTCAGATGAGGACAGCATTCTGTATTCTTTGAGGCACTGAACTTGCCTGCCCACTTTTTCTCCTTCCTTACGTTAACTCTCCAGTTATTGTGGACAGGTGTTCACTTCCTCTGTTTAACCAGGAATGTCATAACTCTGCTTCTCTGAGGTCCTTTTCAAGGTCCAACTCCAGCCTTGTGGCCCAAATGATGTCTGGGTCTCATGCTTTAGAGACTTACTCAGAGGCCTCCCTGTCCAGGCACTTTATCCTGTCTTTGTGCCTCTCCTGCCAGCCTCTATCTCCCTGCCCTTAGAGCCATGGTCCCTTTAACTCCAGTGGCCTTTTGTAGGCCCTCTTGTGTCTTATTTCTGTGGTCATCTTATCACCTAACTAAACGTGATGCTGTGGAGAGCAGAAACCTAATTACTCCAGGAATCTCTGTAGAGCAAAGTACACAGAGGTCTGACTGCACTGAGGAGGACTAGAGAGCAAAGAGATACTGAAATGTTTTGCATTTGATATTTGGAAGGATGGGGATTGATTGCTAGGCCTTTCTTTTAGCATTTCTCCCCACACCCCCCCCCCCATAACGAAATTGAAAAACTTCAGAAAAATAGGAAGAAGAAAAAAACTAACACAACTCCAATCTTCCCTTTGACCTAAGATCCTACAACAAGCACTGCCTGGTAGAAATTCAATGTGAGCCACAAATAGCATTTTAAATAATTTAATTTAAAGGCAGTTAAACTTTCTAAAACACACGCTAAAAAAGTAATAGTTGAAGCCAGGCACGGTGGTGCATGCCTGTAATCCCAGCACTCTGGGAGTCTGAGACAGGAGAATTGCAAGTTCAAAGCCAGCCTCAGCAACGGAAAGGCGCTAAGCAATTCTGTGAGACCCTGTCTCTACATAAAACACAAAATAGGGCTGGGGATGTGGCTCAGTGGTCAAGAACCCCTGAGTTCAATCCCTGGTACCAAAAAACAAACAAACAAGGACTCTGAATGTAGTTGGCATCTCTGTCAGCTCTGTTGTTGTGACCTCAGAGTTTATGTAATTGTGTTTTCTAGAAGTTTTAGTTTCTCTTGTAAGATTTGATGAGAGCATTAAATTAGTGCCTTTTAGCAAACTGGAGACCAAGACAGAGCCTCCAGTGGTGGGTTTCACATGGAGAGAAGCACTGCACCAGTGACTCCACTCCTCCCTGGGGCACCTCGTCCACCGGGATCTCTTACAGTGGGGGTAGTCACATCTTATGAAGGGGCCCATTGGAGATTTCCCTTGTCACCTCCCAGCCTCAGCAACGGCCAGGCGCTAAGCAACTCAGTGAGACTGTTTCTACATAAAACACTGGGAGCCGGGCGTGGTGGCGCAGCCTGTAATCCCAGCACTTAGGGAGGCTGAGACAGGAGAATCGCGAGTTCAAAGTCAGCCTCAGCAACGGCGAGGTGCTAAGCAACTCAGTGAGACCTTGTCTCTAAATAAAACACAAAATAGGGCTGGGGATGTGGCTCAGTGATCAAGTGCCCCTGAGTTCAATCCCCGGTACCAAAAAAACACTGGGGATGTGGCTCAGTGGTCTAGTTACCCCTGAGTTTAATCCCTGGTACCCCCCAAAAAAAGTAATAGGTGAAACTTATTTTAATATATTTTATTTGATCTAATATTTTAAAATAAGTGCAACTTTAACATGTAATCACTATATTAAAAATTACTAATGAGATATTTTATTGCATAATTGTTTTGGTTTTGCTGTACTGAGAATTGAACACAGCCTGATGCATGTTAGGAAAGTGCTCTACCATTAAACTACATTCCCAGCTCCTTATACATTTTATTTTGAGACAGAGTCAAGTCTTGCTAAGTTGCCTAGACTGGCCTCAGGCCTCGAACTTGTGATGCTCCTGCCTCAGCCTCCCAAGGAACTGGGATGACAAGTGTACACCACTTTTAAAACACCTGTTTTAAAAATTTTATGTGTAAAAATCCGGGCACTGTAGTGCATGCCTCTTTTCCATCACTTTGGGAGGCTGAGACAGGAGAATCATGAGTTCAAAGCCAGCCTCAGCAACAGCGAGGTGCTAAGCACCTCAGTGAGACCCTGTCTCTAAATGAAACACAAAATAGGGCTGGGGAGGTAGCTCAGTGGTTGAGAACCCCTAAGTTCAATCCTTGGTACAAAAAAAAAAAAATCTTACATGTATTTTTATTTCTGGCACAATCTCAATTTAGAGTAGTCTGCATTTCAAGTGTTTCTTAGCCATGTAGCTAGTATGTATCATTGGGTAGTACAATTCTGAGATACATTCTTTCCATTTCAATATGAAATTGGGCACTGGATGTCAAAAAAACTTGCTTCCTCCCCTCCCCTGCCAAAAAAAGCTAATTAATATCAAGTCCATGAAATTATTAATGGGGTCTAAGAAGCAAGGAAATATGCTATTAATTCCTATACTCCTTTCTGGTCTCTTCATATGCACAGTTTCCATGGATTAAATTGTTAGAAAACTTAACTGCTTTTACATAATAACATGCTTTTTTCCCAGATGATGTAGTATTCATATTTAGTCACTAGGCACATTTTTGCTGGTTAATTTTGGGTTGTGTCCAGTTTTAAAATTCTATAAACACTGTGGTGATGAGAACATCCTGGTGATTGGCCATTTTCACAGAGAGTCCCAGTAGTTGGATTCCTGCGTCATGGATATGAGCATCTGGTTTTTGCTGTGTGTTGGCAAGATGGTTACAGGAGTGTTGTTTTTATGTCTTCTTCCCTTCTTTCATTATTTTTTCAAACAAATTCTAAAGATAGTCTTTTGGTAGTATTTTGAGACTTCCAATTTCACCATCTTTGGAATTTTTTTTAAGAGGATAACTAATGTAGTAGGCAAACGATAGTAATTAACTTTTGTATTTTGTTTATTACCTGTGAGAGTAAATGCTTTTTCACATGTTTATTCACTTTCTGTGTTTCCTTTTTTGGGAACTATCCTTCATAGCCAGAGTTTGATGGGAAAGTACCACATCTTGGTTTCAGGCCATCAAAAACATGAGAAAAAAAGAATGTTTTGTGTCTTGCACCAATATTTGTGTTTTAAACAAATATCTGACTCCTGGCATTAATTAAGCCCCTTGCAGGGCACATTAGCACTACCTTTCCCTTATGATCAACAAATAGTCCTACAGCTGGTCCAGCAGAGGACCTGGAAACAGGGTGCCTTCAAGAGATCTCCCAACCAGATTGGAGTTCAAAGCCAGCCTCAGCAATTTAGTGAGGCTCTAAGCAACTCAGTGAGACTCTGACTCTAAACAAAATACAAAAAAGGGTTGAGGATGTGGCCCAGTGGTCTAGTGCCCTGGGTTCATTCCTGAGTACCAAAAACAAAATGAAACAAAACAAAAAAACATCACAGCCTTCTAGCCTGCCTTGTTGGCATTGATGGGGTTCCATTTTTTCATTAACCAGTTTATTAAAGACCCAAATATTATGCAGGTTTGTTAATTTTTTATTTTCAAAAGATCAAAAAAAGATTTTTATTTCAAAAGGTGGCTTATTCAAATGGAAATGTATACCAGCTATCCCTGACCCTTACTGTGTGTAAAAGCTTGTGTAGTTTTCACAGAATAAATGGCTTTGTTTTCCTTAAAATGCCTAGTACAAAATAAAACAAGTCAGTTGGTACATCAGGTAGTTGTTTTTATTCCTCCCAATGTAGCAGTTTGTTTCTTGGGAGAAGACAGCTGAAGCATCCATCCAGCATGATCTGTTTTTGACATGAACAGGGAAAAGTAAGCTAAGATCATTGTTTCTCAGGTTAGCAGTGGGACCTCAGGAGGGCAGTCCTATTCCTAATGTTAATGATCTAGTACTACTGCTCTCTGCCTCACCTCTCCCTACCTGCTTTCTAGAACAACTTGGCTTTTTCCACAATCCAAGTTACTGTAATAAGATTCACAGCACCAGAAATGCGTGAAACTTCTGAGAACCGCCGCCTTAAATAGGACCTGCTAACTTTGGACCTGACCCTAAGCATCAGTGATGATGGCTTCAGGAATCATTTAGGGTCTTAAAAGGTTCTAATTAGAATCAAACTTTTGGGGTCCCAACCTTTTGTGAAACATGTAAGTTGGTTCTTGCCGTGATTTGAGGAGTGTGAACTCTGAAGCAGAGCTCTGTGAAAGTCGTACCTCTGGAAGGTAGGCTAAACTTCCCACTTTGTGCACATTGCTGCCCAGCAAACAGTTGCAGCATGAACAGTACAAGGGACAGAGATCTGCAGGGCCTCACTGCCACACCCTGGGTCCTCTCCATCGTCCATTTTGTTTTTGCCTTCTGGGCTGTCAAGAGGCAATGAAACCAGCAGCACTGCGGGGAGCTGACACTTCCTCCCGCTGGGCCACATTCACTCAGTCCTCTCAGGCTGTCTTGCATCTTGGGCTTTTCCTCTGCTTGTTTCTTCTGTTAGGAGCCTGCTTGGTTCTTCCTATCTGAAAAAGGAAAAAGAAAGAAAAACAGTCTTCCTTTAGTGCTGCTATTTTTACAAGCTGCTGGTTTTCACTTCTATTTTTTCATTCAGCCAGATTCTGAAGACTAGCTTTACTTTCAGCTTACTCCTGCACCTGTGGACAGTCTACCATTGGGCTTCAACTCTCACTCCTGCTAGGACACCACTTTCACTAGGGTTTTCATTAACATTCTTTTAGGCAAATCAGCGACTTGAGATCCTTTTCCTTCTCATTCTCCCCTCTGTGACAGCACTGTTCCTGCAATTCTGTTGATCTTTTTTAAAGTGGATCTACAGCTGCCTCTGTGTTTTCAAGATGTCAGTGTCTGGAGGCCTGGGTTCAAATTCTGATTCTACTTCCTATTTGTTACACATATGTATAAAACGTTGGATCAGTTACAACTCTGTGCCTCAATTTCCCTTTTTATAAAGTAGAGGAAATAATACACAGAAGGTTGTATGAGGATGCCTGGCACTTAGTAAGTGCTTGATAAGTGTTATCTGCTGCCATTATTATCATTGTCTTCATCATTACTTCTGTGGCTGTATGTAAGCATAGATTTGGAACAAGATCTGGCAGAATTGCCTGGCATCCTTTGTGTGGCTTCCAGTGAGAGAGAGGACTGCTTTACGCTGCTGTATAGGAGGCCCAGTACCTACTGGGCCATGGTCTGTCCTGCCACTTGGTTGTGTCTAAACTGTTCAGGAGAGCCATTTCTGCTCAGTAAGGTAGAATGAGAAATTACTGCCCTGTCATTGCAAAAACTAGAAGGCAAAAAAGATCATTCATGTCCGTACTACATACCTTATAGCATAATGTTGACTTGCCAGGTCCTATCTGGTCAGCATACTCACGTGAACATTGTCAGTTGACTCAGCTGACTGAGAGACTTTTCAGGAAACAGAAACTAAAAACCTAGGGCTATTCCATAGTCATGCCATAAATGGCCAGGGTTTCTTGGTGACTTCGTGTTTACTGTGTACATATTATAAACTCATAAAGGCAAGGAAGGGCCTGCTCACACCTTGGTGCTATGGCTGGTCACATGATTTTGTGTGGTTTGAAAAAATGTGAGGGGGGTTAGATGAATCTAGCATTTTCTAACTCCAGCCTCCCCTGGATTAAGTGCAAATTTGGGGACATTTTGTATTTTGTGCTTTTTATGAGACTGACGCACTGCCTGCTACGCTAAGAAGGTGCTGGCTGTTTTGTGCTTTTTAAATTTTTTATTGGATACATTTACTGAGTATCCTAGGAAAGATAAAATAAAGATTGATTCTGAACCATTCTTTTAAAGGGTTAAGGACACCCTGAATGAGACCCAGAGCACTTCTGTTTTCAGAAGGGGTAGAGGAAGGGCTGAGCTTAAACCCAAACACCTCTGAAGACACTCTGTTTTGAGCACATAGGAATTTTAATCTTCTTCCCAAAACTATCCTGAGGTGAAAACTGCTATCACTCATGGTTATTTTTCCTTATTCTGGCTTGTTAAGCTGTGCTCACCATTCTTTTTATTTCTTGGTACTGATTTCATGGTTTCATGTATAAATATCTGGGAGAAACTGGGAACACACAGGCTGCTACTCAGTAAAGTCATCACTTATATTTGCCAGTGCTCTCTGATTTTAAAAATTTTGCTTTTCTTCCCTTGTCCCAGATGCACATGGTTGTTAAATAAGAGATAATGTTGCCTTCTGGGAACTGTTAGTTGAGAAAATAGCTTTAAAATAGGCAAATTTAACCAAGCATAATGGTACAACCCTGTGATCCTAGCTACTTAGAAGTTTGAGGCAGGAAGATCACAAGTTTGAGACTAGCCTTAGCAATTTAGCAAGACCCTGTCTTAAAAAGAAGAGAAAAAAAGGGCTGGGAATGTGGCTCAGTGATAAAGTGCCTGGGTTCATTCAATCCCTAGTGCTGAAAAAAATCTTTTTTAAAAAATATTTCAAGACAGTGTCTTGCTAAGTTGCTTAGGGCCTCAGCCTCCCAAGCCACTGGGATTACAGGCATGCACCATCATGCGCCCACCCCCATTTTTTTTTTTTTTTTTAAAGAGAGACTGGAGTATAGATATGTATAGCATATTACATTAGTGATGGAGAGGATAGAATTTGCAGGGCTAGGTAGGGTCTTGTAGAACTTCTGGTTGGATAAGGAATAGCCATGAAGAATGTGTCTGCAGGTACAGAGCTCAGTAACGACAGTGTAGAGCTTGCTTCTGCCTCTTAAATCCCCAAACCCTATTAATTAAACCCCTCATATCCTATTAATCAGTTTTAATTCCATCTCTAGTATCCAAGAGGCAGGGTACTTTAATTAGTGCCTCCTAATTATGTGCCCTTTTCCTCCTCTATTTTTTCACGTAATAATTGGGCCCTGGTATGGCCCTTTAGCAAGAAGCAAGAAACAATATCTGAAGTTTCTGTTTTTATGTCCTTTCATTCTTCCTGCCTAAGCTAACCATTCAGCTTAGGAAACAGATCTAGCTTCTCCCTTGCCCTCTGCCCTTGACTGTGCTACTCTTCCTGCTTAGCACCACCTTTTCCCACAAATCCCACAATTGGTCTTATGTACTGTTGGCTGTTCCCCATGGGAATGTGTGAGAGAGAGAAATGTAGCACCAAGACAAGAGTCTGGCACACAGTAGGGAATCACCCCTGCCAGAAGTCACCTTTCCTGTGGCCTGTGTATCTGTACTAGTCAGGTTACACTTGTCAGCACAGCATGTGATTTGTCTGTGCGTAGATAATACCTCCTCAGCTAGATGGTAAGCAAGCTTCTGGGCAAAGAAGCCATGACTAATACATTTTGTTTCCCCACAGTATCTGCCTAGTACCTTACACATAATTCACATCAGATAAAAAATGATTGATTGAATCCAAATGATTTCCTCTTGAGGAAATTGCCCTAAGGGTACTGTAAGACAAAGCCTAGAAATTCTGGTGCTTTCGAGGACTGGCAAATAAACTGAAGCTTTGCATAGCACTCTTGATACTCACCTCACTGTGACATCTATAGTTTGAGATTCTTAGCATTCAATACAAGTAAATTTAGATTGTTAGCCTGAGTGTGGAGGTTTTCTTTGCTTTTCCCCCTGATTCTAGTTGTTAAAAAACTAGCGTCCTGTTAGTAAGAAGCTTTCCTGCTGCTCAGGAGCCTCTGTGGCATGAACACTGTATCTCAGCTACTAGTCCACCCTGCCTTGGGCTTCTCTTGGCTTTGTTCCATTCTACCAATTTGGCTGCTGGCTACCTGGTCATAGTTACTCTGGCCATGTTTGTAGCCCAGAGAAAATCCCCCAGGTACAGTGACCTGACATCTATTTTATTGGCTTATTAGCATGTTCCTCTGACAGGGCAGTGCCACCCATGGCTATTGTAAAGATGTGGTTGCTTCCTGAAGTGGCCCAATTTCATGCCCTTCCTGTGTTGACATCAAGCACTGACAGTTTTCATGCAAGTCTCTTCAGCCAGGAAGCCTCCAACAGTGACCCAACAGCGGTGTTCAGTTAGAACCAGTTAACAATGGTTTGAGGGTTTGACTGAGGTCTGAGACCTTGGTGCAAACCACTGTACCTACTCTTACCCCTGGCCAGCTCCAGCCAAGATCTTGCTCTTGTCATTCTGGACCACTGCCTGTGCCAGGCCTTAGCAGAGTATGAGTGACTCAAGCTCTTATTTAAGTAGGAATTTGATGTTTTCAAAGCTAAGCTGAAAATTTTAATGCAACCTAAAGAACCAGAGGGGATGGGAGGAGTGAGGGTTCAGAAGTCAGACAGCCCCGGCTATGAGCCCAGGCTCCGCTGCTGCTTAGCTGGTGGTTTTGAATAAGCCAGTGTACTCCTCTGAGCCTTGGGTTCCTGGCAGAGCTCCTTCTGAGACTGTGCTTGTGAAATAAGCTCTGTAAAGCACTGGGCACGTTGGCACAAAGAAGGCCTTAAGTATCTATCACTCTCTCCTTGGCCTTTTCCCACCTTGCCCTCCTGTTTCCAATTTCCCATGCTGTGCCATGGAAGGTCATGGTTCCCTTGCTACCCAGACTCGGTCTTTATTTTGTCCCCTGTGCTTTTTCTCATATTGCAACAGGCATCCCGGGCCCAAATCCTAGACAAAGCCACAGAGTATATCCAGTATATGCGAAGGAAAAACCACACGCACCAGCAAGATATCGATGACCTCAAGCGGCAGAATGCTCTTCTGGAGCAGCAAGGTGAGCGGCCGAGCTTGTGGGGCATCTGGCCCTGCTGTGCTCCAGCCAGGTCGGGGCTTTCACACCTGGGCCTGCAGAGTCAGCCAGTCCCAGAGCGTGCCTCAGAAGCAGTCTCGGCTTTGTAGTTGAGTGTTAGAGGAAGGACCTGAGCCGCCGGTGAGGAGACAGTGGAGCTAGGGAGTTGGATATTGGAGGCTGTATCTTTTCTGGCCTGATCTTTCCCTTTCTCGGGACTCAGGTGCTCTGCCTGCAGTAGGGATCACACCTGGCATTAAGTGTCTGATAAGAGCTTTGAGGTCCTTGGAGTGGAATGTGCTATGTAAGTACCAGAGACTCCAGGTGTTCAGGGACAGTGAGCCCTCCCCATTGTCAATGGTAGTCCAATCAGGGCAGCCTACGGGCCAGGCCCCTGCTATTCTCAAATGCTCACACCCGCCTTTTCCTACAACCACAGGGGAAAGCCAGAGCTGATCAAGTTCTTTGTTCCTGGGGAATTCACTTCTCTTCCTCCCTCATGGAAGATGCAAGTAAAAGGAAATGCAAGTAACCACCTGGGTTAGAACACCTCAAATAAAATACATAAAACGAATGGGTTTTATTCAAGCTGAGCTGAACCAAGGGATGGGCAGTGGGTGGTGTTAGTGGGTTGGTTAAGGGGCCGAGCAACCTGCATGTAGGGGCTATCTGTCAAAAGGCCCAGGTATTTTGTGTGTATCGGTGACTTGCTTCCAAGTGTCCAGCTTGTCATTCCAAGTGGATCTTGCACATGAGAGCTAAACCAAAACCTTTCTTTGGCCAATACGTCTTACATCATCTTTCCTGCTATTGTGTGGCCTTCACACCCTTGTGGAGCCTGGCGTTGCTGGGCTAGCTGCTTCTTTGTCATTGCACCACTGAATCCCACGGGGAGCTCATGCTCTGGTCTCTACGCTGGGCTTCCGTGGCGGGACGGTGACATCACAAGCCTTCTCTTCAGGGTTGGGTGGGGTGGCAGAGTGACTGGCCATATCTACCAGGCACCCAGGTCCAGCCGGGAAAGGAGGGAAGGGAAATGAAGAGTGTGGGTGGAACAGCCACCCGAAGGGAATTCTTCTGTCTGAGCCACCTTGAGCCTGGGTGGGCCAGCAAGCAAGCCCTTAGGAAGAACAGGCTGGACCCTGAGTCTGAGACTTGATTACTCCCCAAGTCTCCAGAAGGTGGTAACGTGCTCCCTCGGTTGCCTTTTAGTCCGTGCACTGGAGAAGGCGAGGTCAAGTGCCCAACTGCAGACCAACTACCCCTCCTCAGACAACAGCCTCTACACCAACGCCAAGGGCAGCACCATCTCTGCCTTCGATGGGGGCTCTGATTCCAGCTCAGAGTCAGAGCCTGAAGAGCCCCAAAGCAGGAAGAAACTCCGGATGGAGGCCAGCTAAGCCACACAGGGCAGGCCAGCAATAAAAACTGTCTGTCTCCTCCGTCGTCTCATCCTCTTCTCAGTTCGTCGTTAGAACCCTCAGAACCATTTAAGAGACTCTTTATTTTTCTCTCTTTTTTTTTTAATTTTTATTTTTACGTAGAAGCTCTTGGACAACAGCTCTCGTTCTCCTTCCCCATTTCCACTATTTTTTTAAGTGTATTCCCTTCAGGGATTCCCTGTCCCCACTAGACATTTTTAAACCAAAACACCCAAACTTGGCAGCTTTTTCTGTGGAGGACAGACGGCCGGCCGGACCTCTGAGCACATGGTGTCCTGCCCACCCCACCAGCTCCTCCAGCCCCGTGGGGCACGTGCCTGGAGGACGCCTGCCCTGACGGGCCTCTCCTCCTGGTCCCCCTCACCTTTGTTTGATAGACTTTGTGAATCTGTGAACTGCTCTACTTTGAGAAGATGACCAGTTTGGAGTGATCAGAATTACCCGCTCTCCTTCGTAAGGATTCCCCCCACCCTTAAAAGTTATTTATCACTCTTGTTGAAAGACCAGACCTTGAAGAAGTTTGTGGTATAAGAGGAAAGTGGGGACAGATTTGCAGAGTCCTTGGCACGTTTCACTCCCGCTTCTCTCAGCCAGCTGTTTAAGCCTGCAGTGCCAGCCTTACGGAGGGCCGAGTGACACTTGTGGTATGTATGGGAGATGGCAGCAGTGAAGCGGCAGCCACCAGGGAGTGGTAGGGGGTGGTTATTTGGGGGTGGGACAGGGAGGGATCATTGGGTGGGGTAGAGGTTTTGTATTGAGGGCCAGTGATGATGTTTTGATATTTATTTCCTGCTACTGAAATTTGAATCTGAGTGAATTGTCCCTATTTCTGATGATGTCGGTATTGCAAAGCGACAGATTCATAAAGTAATGATCAAATCTTCCTTTCTTTTCGTGTGTATTTCTACGAAATAGAGCCAACTGATTTTGTAATATAAATACCAAGAGCAATTTACCTGGTACTAAACCCGCACCCCAGTGCGGCCCCTTTCCCACCCTCACCCCACTTGCTCCTGTTCTGGAACCTGTCTCCATTGTGTGATCCAGCCCTGGTTCTGGCTGCGGTCAACAGATCCCAGTGAAGGGTTTTGTGTGTTTAGGCCTCATTTCTTTGTCTTTTTCCTACTCTGTTCCTGGCATTTGCTGATCTCTAGTGTATACTCTGTAGTCTCAAGTCTGTGTTTGATTCCATTCCATGGAAATAAAAAGTATGTTGTACATACTGCCGAAGAATTGTCTTGCAAGTTAAGGCTTCCTCCTTTACTATAAGACTATAAATAAAAACTTATTTTATCCTTTTTGGTGGTGGTGTCTTCTTGTTGCTGCAAAGGCCAAAACGGTTGAAGGAAGAACCTTCTGGAAGATGCTGGGCCTGTGTGGAAGACTGAACAAGGAGCAGAGGTCTCTTGCTGGGACTTGCAGAACTAGGAGTGCCATAGTCAGAGCTGGTCCTCCTTTGTTTAGAGGGTTCATTTGAGCCTGGGAGAGTGAATAAATGGGTGTTAGTAACTTTTAATCGGAAAGAGACTTAGGGTTTCTACAGAGGCAGTTATGTGTGGCAACATTTCTAGATCTAATTCTGACTGATCTTTTTGTTAATGACCCTCGGGGGAATTGGTGGCCTAGAGCTGTGGTTTGGGTTCTTTTGATGGTGCCCAGAGGTGGCTGATGCTCATCAGGACCTTTCAGTTTCTAGAGGGTTCCAGTTAAGAAAAGGAGGCAGCAGGACTGCCAAGGACTGGAAGGAAGTTAAGGAGATTGTAACAGCATCAAGGTAACTCAGGCCATGGACCTCATATCAGCCTGGGTTAGTTCAATCTTGGAAGGAAATGGATTTGTGACTAGAATACAGCTTTGGTTTTTTTGTCTGAGAGGGAACTGCTATTTCTAGATTGAAGGAGGAAGTGAAGTTCAGCAACAAGTTCTTTGATTTAGAATGGTAGAGTGGTGGAGCTTCAATCCATTGGATGTCATCATAGTATTTCTGTTTGGTCAGTGTTTGTTGACGGATGGATCATGTTTCCACAGGAGGCTGAATCAAACTTCCCCCCTGGCCCATGTAAACAGAGGTGCTGGGAGGGCAGGGTCAAATCTGTCAGAGACGCAGGGTCAGAGGGCAGGGTCAAATCTGTCCAAGACACAGCAGAGACTGGAATGAGAAACAGTGGGACTGAGAAGTCAAGTGATTTCACAGGCCCTTCGTGTCTTACCACTTTCTCTTTTCATACTTCCTGCTCAGTATATCTGGCTTATTCGTGGTTTGGTCAGGATGGGCATTAGAACAGCTGATGAAGCTGGGGGCACAGGAGGCAGGGAGCAGACCAGAAGGGACACTCTAGGAGTGTCCCTAGAGCCAATTATGGAACCAGGGACACCTGGTTGTGGAACAAGGTGCTGAGTTTAGGCTTCCCTAGAATTCCATAAACCAGTTGGAGGAAAAAGGACACAGTTGCTAAGCTGGTTTTCCTGGGAAAATCTGAGCCACCTGATTTACGTGCTAAGGACTCTGGCAAGTGATGAAGGGTGGTGCCACTGGGAGCCCTTGTTTGAACTGTGAGATACCTCAGCTGGAGACTGCTTAGCTGAAGGGGACAAGTCAAAGTCACAGCCAAGTTCCTTCTGGTTTGTGTGTTCAGGAAGCTCATGTTAAGTATGCCCCCAGGACACCAAAGTCTGACCCTGGCTTACTCCCTTACAGTGATGTTAATCTTTGCGGTTTGTTTTGTCATTATTCTGGACAGTGTCCTGCACAGAGCCAGGTAACCTGTTGATTATCTTGGTCACTGCAGCAGGTAGCTTTAACTGAGGGGCCTGTCAAAAGAAAAAGCCACCACTTTCTCTTTTGCGGTGGTGAGCTAGGTCTGTTCCTACCTTTACATTTGCCCCAAGTGCAAGAGTATTTAAAATGACCCAGTTTTTAAAGTTCTTAATATGCTCATCCCATTGTAAAAGGGCTACAACTTCAGTAAAGAATTAAGTAGGCTCACAGAGCTGTCATCTTAGCTGGGGCAGATTTTAAAAACAAGGCTGAATAGATAATAGAAGATACAGCCCCTAAACTAAGACTAAAGAAAGCAAAATTCCATTTTTATTTATTTATTTGGGTACTGGGGATTGAACCCAGAGGTCCTTTGCTGCTGAGCTACATCCCCAGCCCTTTTTATTTTTTGAGTCAGGGTATTGAATTTTGGAGCACCTGGCTAAGTTGCTTAGGCTGACCTTGAACTTGCAACCTTTCTACAAATTGAGATTACAGGTAATGTGCCTCACGCTGGATTCTATGTGTGTGTTATGCCTGGGCTGTGAACCCAGACTGTCTGGGTTCAAAATTATCTGTCCCTCAGTAGCTATGTTGCTTCATGAGGTGGTTAGGTGGATTGGATGAGATAATGCTGATAACATGCTTGACCTTAGGACCAAGTGAGCACTGAAGTGCCATCTGTCCTTATCTACACAAAACACCTGACCAAGGCTGACTGCAAGATGGAGAACTCCAGCTCCTAGATGCCTGCTCCAGAATGAGCGTGGACCTCTTGAGTCTCCAGATGCTTCCAGCTCTTGCCCTGTCCTTAACAAGGATGCAAAGATGATCCAGATCTGGACAGACTTCAAAACTGAGGAAGCCCCAGTGGGTGGGTGGGTGCCAGATTCTCTTCTCTCACCATGCAGTGGCATCTCTGACTTTTGGACACTTTAGAGGCTTGGGGAGATTGCTCAGAAACCCCATAGTGGTGTGGCTCAAAGTGGGTGTTTTGTTAAAAGGATTCTTGGGCTCCAGCTCTTCTGACCTAAAGCATTTTGATCCAACCACTGAAGTTGGTCTAAGCTCTCCTAAGTGGTCCTCATATTACTCAGGTTTGACTCCAAAAGTATAATAACAAGAAACTAAAGGAAGCTGTTGAGACAGGTGAGGGGCAGGTGAGCTGAACTGCCAACAGAGATCTGAGGTCCGATTCTTAAGGCTATGGTTTGGAGGAAGATGGGGGGAGTACCTCCCTTCTGTAGCACCCTGCTTCAGTGGGGTTCTAACGCACTGCAGGAGCAAGGCTATCCTTGGACCAGCTTTAAATCCCAGGTAAGCCAGAGCAAGGCTACCTCTCAGGCCTGTTCTTGGAATTAGTTCTCAGTGGCCTCTGGGAATGTCAAACTACTAGAGCCTTTTCTTTGCTCAGTTTAGGGAAAAACAGGGGAAAAGCCTGCAAGCCCATACCCTGGTACAATGTGAGTGGTCAAAGAGAATTTCCTTTGGTGTCTGAGGTTTCCTAAGGCACAGGCTAATTAATACTTCCCTAGACCTCCCTAGGGCAAGGATAAAGAAAAAGTATTTTCTAGTTAATCCCCTAAGGTAGAAAATCAAATGGATAAGCCAGATCCAACTGCAGGTTCCACTGGAGTGACCATCACAGACAAGCCTGTGCTTGGGTTCTGAAGGCCCTCCTGGCCCCCATCTCACTTAGCTGGTAAGAGTTGTCTGCTTGATGCTTCACTGGGGCATGCTGGTGAGGAAAGAGAATGAGGAACTTCAGAGTTAGTGCTGGAGTGGCTGTGCCCAGAGGCCCTGAGCCTGCCTGTCTGGATTGGCCTGTTGATTATTACCTCTGGGGTGACATTGCCCTGGTTTCCTGAGCCATAACATGAGGACAATTGTAACACCAAGTGCACTTGAGAGACTTAGAGGCATAAGTGTGAAAAGCCCTTTAACTCTGCCTGGGAGTCAATGTTGGCAATTTTTAGTTCTGTTTGCCATCATGAGTCCTGGGCCGTGCAGGTTTTGTTGAAATACAGAGTGAATAAATGCCATCCTGCTCTGAAGTGATAAGGTCTCCATGCATTAAAATCTTTGAAAGGGGAGGCAGATGTATGTTAGGTGCCAAAGGACAGTAACAAATGTACTTTGCTTGCTTTCTGAAGGAACTTGAGCAAAACCACAAATCTGCTACCTTTTGAAACAAATGGACTTATGAAATGATATATACCCTGGCTGGCTGGGTCAGAGCCATTAACCATTAACACACTGATGCCTTCCTGCCATTCTTCACTCTGGCTTCAGTTGTGCTTTTGTGGTGCCTAGTGGTGTAGGTGCTATACTTGGTGGAGGCTGTTACATAAAAGGGAGTTCAGTTCACTAGGTAATGGGGGGGAGTGTAAGCCCCTGGACTCAACTCTACTTCCCTGAGAAGGTTTAGTGATATTTAATGGTAAGAAGAAGAAGAAAAAAAAACAACAGAGTGGTCTGAGGTGTGGGGCAACGAGATTGAAGTAAGGAAATGTGAAGTAATCGGTTGTCTGCACATACCTAAGCAAACTTGACTGCACAGAGACATGTTCAGAAAATGGCAGTGTTAGCAGGACTTTAGGGTGGAGTTGTTGGCCCTCTGACCACAAATGTTGGCCTGTGTCATAATTTTTGCAGGTCCAGGTGAGAGGTTTGGTGGCTTCAACCGGTTTGAGCCAGATAAGGCTTTCTCCTAATCCCTAAAAAAGAGCAGCTTAAAACAATTGTTCCCAAGGTGACCACACATCAGAAGGGCTGTTTAGAGTAAAGCTGGCAGGGGTTCCCCTCAGGTCTCCTCTGGGTGAGTTTCAAAAGAAAGGATGTAGTCTTTTTTTATTGAGAATGGCTCAAGCCTCTTACAAGAGGGGGGAAAAATGTTTATTTCCTTATAGGGACTTGTAATGGGGTGAGGTAGGGACAGACAAGTCTCCTGACTGGATGCAGGGGCATGTCCTCCCACTGCATACACACACCCAGCATGACGGTACGTCTAGCAGAACACCAAGCAGGTGGCCCTGGACAATCCACAACCAGCCTAGCAGGTCCCCTTCTGCGCCCTGTGCTAAATGCCAGCTGCCCCAGCAGGCTGGCTGTGACTGCCAGGCCCCGATTAGGATTGTTTTCCTCTGATGTTCATCACAGGGGTGGGGCCCTTGTACACCTACAGCCTTCCCTGGGCAAAATTATCCAGCACAGTCTCTACTATTAATTTTTTCCAATGAATTAAAGGCCAGAGAAAAAAAGAAGAATCAAAGATCCCAATGTTAAGAAAGCTGTGCCAGACCCTTCCATTTCATGCTGAAAGTAGTGAGGGATTAAGCCTCCTGCCAAGAAAAAGAAGCTGGCAGTGTAGGCCTGTGGAGAGAAGAGAGCCTTCTCCCACATGCTGGCTCCTCGGGACCTAAGAACGTGGAATGAGCCATGCAAAGTCTGGTTCAATAAATAGCCAAGTGATTGCACAGTCCATCCACACCCCTGGTCACTCCTCCCCAGCCCATGACATACTCAAGAGTCATTGTCCCCACCTACTGCTGCTATCAACAGCTTGGGGGTTGTGGGGGCAGATCTAGGGCTAAAGGACAGTAGCCAGCAGTCTTGAGCCATAGGCCACAGCAAGGCTGGCCAGTTGAGAAAGGAATGTTAGTTACCTCCATAGTGAACACCTGCCACAAGGCTAGTGGGAGACTTTTGGGAAGAGGGTCTCTGGTTTCAACAACTTGACCATATTTCCCATTCAAAAATGAAGAGTCCGGGCCTCGTGTAAGCAGAGCAGTTGTGAGCAGGCTTGTCCAACTGGCAGGTCCCATAAGGTCCAGGGCTAGTTTGCACTTGCTGTGGTACTCTGAGCCCAGTGCCTGGCCTATGGCAGTGCTCCACAGATACGCAGAAGTGTGTGACAGTGGACTGTATCCCAAAGGGCACGTTCATCTTTGTTCCCTTGGTGGGTCAGTTCTGCAGTTGTCTGCGTGAGTTCAACTCGGTGACCTCACTCACTGAGGAGATTTAGGCAACTTTTAAAGCCTGGCCTCTGCCTTCTGGGCACTAGAGGAGTTCAGAAGGGGACCTCGGTGAGAGGTTGGGCACTGTGGCAGGGTCAGGGGAGGGCTAATTCAGCGCTTCTTAGGCTCTTGGACACTCTACTTTCTCTAACCCATGAGAGCCCAGCTTTGGGTGGGGCAGGATGCAGCCATCCAGAGTCTGCTGGCAGATGTTGGTGAAGGGAAGATGGCTCTCTGTTCTCATTCCACCACATTCGTGGGCCCCCTTTGGGATCAGGCACGTGACTGCCGCTGCTCCAGAGAGGGAAGGGAATGACCAAGGGATGTTGCCTGGCAAGGAGCACAGCGCCATGGGCGTCACTCTAGTGGGGTACTCTTGTAGGGACTTTGCTTCCATCTTGTGTGACAGGCAGCATGCTCTGGGAGCAGTGCCCCTGCAGCCTTCCCACTCCAGAGTGCTGACCTTGAGCTCTACTCTGGGTCTGTTGTAATCTCCAGCACACCCTTTGTCCATCAGCCCAGATCATCACAGATATAGAAGTGGCAACAAAGCCGGGTGCGGTGGCTCAAGCCTGTAATCCCAGCACTTTGGGAGGCTGAGACAGGAGAATTGCAAGTTCAAAGCCAGCCTCAGCAAGGGCGAGGCGCTAAGCAACTCAGTGAGACCCTGTCTCTACATAAAACACAAAATAGGGCTGGGGATGTGGCTCAGTGGTCAAGTGCCCCAGAGTTCAATCTCCAGTACCAAAAAAGAAAAATGGCAACAAAGTATCACACTCAAGATCATCAACGCACAATATAGTGCACTTCTTATTATGGAAAGAATTTTTAATGTGATCAAAGGTTAAGGGACTAGCATATTGAACCCAAACGTACTTATTCAGTATCAATTATCAAAGGCAATACTTGAAAGAAGAGGAATGGTAAAATGCATTATTGTTATTATTGAAAGTGTGTGTCAAAGGGACACAGGAGCAAATTGAAAGAGCTCCCAATGGCCAAAGCAGGAACAGTTGAGCAGCAAAGTTAATGATGTAGTATTGGGATATGATCCAAAATAAAAATATTAATGAGTCCATACTGATATAAATACAGTCATCCCTCAGCATTGGGGAGACTGAATGCAAGAATCCATCATGGACACTGGAATCAACAGATACCCAAGTCCTTTATATAAAATGGCATGGTATTTGTACATGACATACACATATCTTCCCATATGCTTTACATCGTCTCTATAGATTACTTATAATACTGACTACAATGTAAATGCTATGTAAATAGTTGTTACACTGTTGTTTGGGGGAAAATGACAAGGAAGAAAGTCTACCTGTTCAATACAGACAAATTTTTTTCAAGTATTTTCAATTTGTAGTTGGTTGAATTCACAGGTGCAAAATCTACAGATACAGGGGCCCAACTAAATAATTGAATAAATAAAGAAGAAGAAAGTAAAATCTCCCATAGAGAATTCCAAGTAATTTATTAACTCTGCCCTGGGGATGCAGAGCCTAACTCCTCGCTCTTTAAATATGAGGATACATAGTAACTTCCTTTCAGAGGTACTCTATGGAAAGGAGGGAAGAGTGTAAACTTTGGAGACAACTGACAGACATGAGTTCAGCCAGATGTTCAAGGTCCGCATCATTGATGATAAGCCATGTGGATAGCATATACCCCCCCTTGATGTGATGTGGTGAGAATGGCAGCTTTCCTTTGTGGTCTTCCTCTAAAACACCAAACCCCATCTAATCATGAGAAAACAGCACAAATCCCAGCTGAGGGATATTCTCCAAAGTACCTGATCCATACTCTTCAGAACTGTCAAGACCATCAAAAACAAGGAAGTCACCGTCAAGAGGAGCTTAAGGAGACATGATGACTGAATATAACATATCCTAAGTGGGATCCTAGGACAGGAAAATGACCTTAGGTAAAAACTAAGGGGATTTAAATGAAGTGTGGACTTTAGTTAATAATGAATTTGTGCTGGTTCATTTGTTGTGCAAATGCCCAGGTAAAATGGGAGATGTTTAACAATGGGGAAATTGGCTGATAGGTGTATGGGAACTTTGTATGCTATTCTTGCTATTTTTGTCAGTCTAAAACTAAACTAAAAAGCTTATTTGGGGCAGTGGGGTTAGGGGTGTAGCTCCATAATAGACCTCTTCCCTAGCACGCGTGTGATCTGGCTTTCGCTTTGATCCCCAGCACTGCAAAAAAAAAAAAAAGGTGACTTATTTTATATAATTGTACTTTTTTGTATGTGTGGTGCTGGGGATTGAATCTAGGGCCTCCTGTATGCTAGGCCAGTACTTCACCACTGAGCTATAACCCAGGAGTGCTCTGCCATTGAGCTGTATACTTTTAGCCCTTTTTTATTTTTTCATTTCGAGACAGAGTCCTGCTAAGTTCAAGACCGACCTTGAACTTGCAGTCTTCCTGCCCCAGCTTCCTGAGCCTTTGGGATTACAGGCATGTGCCACTATACCCAGCTCCAAAAGCTTATTTTTAAAAATGCATTATCATTTTTATTTTGTAAGAGCTGTGATTCCTCAGGGGAAGACAAGAGCAAGGGAAAGTTTCCATTAAGTTGGGCTAGTGAAGCCGGGCGCGGCAGCTCACACCTGTAACCCCAGCACTTTGGGAGGCTGAGACTGGAGAATCGCAAGCTCAAAGCCAGCCTCAGCAACGGCGAGGCGCTAAGCAACTCAGTGAGACCCTGTCTCTAAGTAAAACACAAAATAGGGCTGGGGATGTGGCTCAGTGGTTGAGTACCCTTGAGCTCAATCCCTGGTACCAAAAAAAAAAAAAAAAAAAAGCTGGGCTAGTGACTGTCCCTGCCCTGCCAGGCCATGTTGTTGGGTGTACCAAAGAAGCAGGAGGGAGGAACATCAAGCCACCTGGCCCCCGTACTCTAAACCTGCTCTAGCTGGTGAAAAGCTGCAGCAAAACTGGTTATTACAGAGAAGTGAAGAGGATGTCCAGGAACCAGTTCAGCATGCCGGGGCCAGGTTGGAGAAGGCTGGCTGTCATCAAGGCTGTGGTCAGCTCCCGGAGAGACTTAACTCACTACAACCTCACTGTGAGTCACGTAGCATCATACTCTGCACTGGAGTGGCATGCACTTGGTAGAGAGAACGTCACTATGCCACGGACTGGGGGCGGGGGGGACCTGTTAGAAGGATGAAGCGAGTCTACTCCTGCTCTTTGCCATCACCATCCCCATCCTGGTGAAAGATGGAGGCCAACGTCCAGGTATGAGTTACCCAGCCCTGGAGGGAACCAAGCATGTTGACCCCTGTCCCCAACACTCCTTTTTACCCACTTAAGGCTGTGTGGTATGGAGCATGACTTCAGGAAGGTAGATCTGGGCCCAGGTACAGACTCCATTTGATGGCATGGGACCCCGCTGATTCACATAGTTCTCAGACCTGTTTCCCCACTTATAAGATGTGGGTCGTACACCTGCCTCACCCACCTCCTGAGTGTGAGTCAAGGATCAAATGAGTGGCAACAGGCCAGGTGGCACTCTTAGGAGTTATTGTTGGGGAGGTGTGTTCAGGGTGCTCTGCGTTTTTCAGGTACCAGGTAACAACCTTCAGGTAACAACCTTCATGGCCTTGGGGCTAATGAGAAGATTATATATGAGGTGCTTTCAGTTGCAAGTGCAGGTGCACCTCAACTTACTGTAGGGTTATATCCCCATAAACCCATCATAAGTTGAAAATATTAAGTGGAAGATATATTTACTACACTTGACCTACCAAACATAATAGTATAGTTTCTACTGAATTTTCACATAATGCTTTTGTGCATATTGTGGAGGTGGAAAACTGTAAGTTGAGGACCATCTATAATAGTAAATCCAACTCAAATTGGCTCACAGAACTGAACATCCAGAGGCAGGTAGGCCTTGGTGGGTGTGGGATCAGGGTTCTGGCTGTGTTTCTCAGTCTCACAGACATCTGTGTGGCTTTTTTTAGGTAGGAAAATGGTTTTAGGAGTCTCAGGCCACACATTCTGACATCCCTTCTGGAAGAGGACTGTTTTCCCCCTGTCATCAGATGTTCAGGACCTCTCTCTCTTTGGACTATTTTTTATTTTTTTAGGTGGACAGAATATCTTTATTTTATTTTTATGTGGTGCTGAGGATCGAACCCAGTGCCTCACACATGCTAGGCAAGCACGCTACCACTGCGCCATAACTCCAGCCCTCTTTGGACTATTTTACGTCACAGCCTTAACTCTGAACCAGTCACTGAGCCTAGGACACACCGTGCTGGCTAGCTTACCCCTGTGTTACTACCAACCCTGAACAAATTACTGAAGCAAAGGAATAGAGGAAAATGATTGGCTTAGGGGTGCAATGTCACCACAGGTTTCTGTCACGGTAATAATCCACTATGGTAGAGAGTGATGGCGATTTGCTTCTCCAGCATCCATTTCCCCTTCAGTTACATCCCTAATTTGCATGTGGGGCTTCATTCCTTCCCCTTCAGACTGTGTGCTTCTAATGATGCCCCATTTCCCACTGGTGGGAGCAGCATGTGACCAAGATGTAGGCCCATTGGTTCATTATATTCTGGTCACTGAATTGCTTCTGAGAAAGACCCTTGGTTTGCTCCAAGCCAGGGAAACAGTTGTCCTCACTGGGAAGGAAGGCTGGGGAGGTGGCCAGGTGCTCTCTGCTGAACTGGATGCCAAGAAGGTGTAAGGTCTGCAGCCATTGCTGCTGCTGTCTTACGCAAGGCTGGAGCTTATGTAGAGACCTCCAGGGAAGGGAGGGAACCTCCTGAGGCTTCTCCTACAGCCAGCCTCACCCATGGACCTTGCAGTTTCAGGTAATACATTTCCTCTTTGCTGTAAACCATTTGGGCCTGGTTTTCTGTCAGTTCCAACAGTGTCTTAAATCACATTATTCTCCTTCCTTGTCCAAGGCAAGAAATGCCACTGAGCAGTAAATATGGGTGACCAGAATGTTTGGCCTCAAGTTTACCTACCAACAACATTGGTCATTTGACTCTAATTTTACAGAAAGAATCCCAGCCATGCTGAGTGACAGTGGCTGAAATTTAGTCTAGTCAAGGGTAGACAAACTACAGCCTGTGGGCTCAACCTAGCCACTGCCTGTTTTCATAAATACAGTTTGACTGGAAGATAGCCACACTTCTATGATTTTGTTCAGTGGCACCATGGCAGAGCAGAGCTGAGTGGATCTAACAGACCATCACCAGAGGGGGTCTCAGGCAGTCCCAGAGAGGGGGACTTCAATTCAGGACAATGAAGTTGTTGACAAACATAAAAAATAATCTTAAGATGTATCTGAAAAACAAGTAGAGAATTATTCAGGGAAGCACGGAGCATGGACTTGAAGGGAGAGAGTATGGGGGGCTACCTCAAGACTGAGATGCATTTGGGGGGTCTCAGGTTCTTTTAAAGGAAACTTGGTAGCCAGGTGTGGTGGTGCACACCTGCAACCCCAGCAGCTCAGGATTCTGAGGCAAGATTCTTAAGTTCAAGGCCAGCCTGAGCAATTTAGCAAGACTTGTCTCAAAATTTAAAAGGGCTAGGGGTGTGGCTCAGTGGTACAGCACCCTGGGTTTGGTCCTCAGTACCACAATAAAGGAAAGAAAATCTGGTTTAAGAAGAAAAGGTCTGAGAAACTTGAGCACAAGGCCTTCAGACTCAAATTACAGTTTCCTTTTCCTTCCCTTCCCCCACTTGTCTTATTGCTTCCATCTCAAGACCATGGGACCCACAAAGCCTAAAATCGCAGTATCACCTGGCCCTTTACCAAAACAGCCTGCTGCCCCAGGGGGAAATGGTGGAAAAATAAAGTATTGGCAAGGTACTCCCCACCCCTGCAACACAAATCCCCGTGTCCCCACATGGCAGCCACACAAGCAGACAGCCTCCATCACAGGCCTGTGTGTCCACGAATATTAGGCCTTGCTGTCAGCTTTGGGGAAGCAAATAGTCACACAACCAGCCTACCCCAGCATGAGCTGAATGAGAGAAGTCCTGTTTGTGGGATGTGTATATGCGGCACCTGTTTTTTCCTAGGCCTGCAGTCATAAGCACATCCATTTCCCGCCTGGAGCCTTTACCCTTTACTCTGAGTCTGGATGCTGAAGCTACTAGTGAGCTCCTGCTACCTAGCCTGGACCTGAGGAGGTGGGACCATTATAAACATGATGGGAGTAAAAAGATAAGCCCTTCAGTTTTCTTTTTTTTTTT
This sequence comes from Xerus rutilus, assembly GCA_028644305.1. Lineage (NCBI taxonomy): Eukaryota > Metazoa > Chordata > Mammalia > Rodentia > Sciuridae > Xerus > Xerus rutilus. The sequence continues at coordinate 32,919,959 of CM053401.1, forward strand.
TTTGGTACTGGGGATTGAACTCACGGGCACTCAACCCCTGAGCCACATCCCCAGCCCTATTTTTTTGTGTTTTATGTAGAGACAGGGTCTCACTGAGTTGCTTAGTGCCTCGCCATTGCTGAGGCTGGCTTTGAACTTGCGATTCTCCTGTCTCAGCCTCCCTAAGTGCTGGGATTACAAGCGTGAGCCACCGCGCCCGGCTAGCCCTTCAGTTTTCATAATGGAATATCGAATTGTTATCTATGTCAGACATCCAAAGCCAATGGATTCCACCTCTAGCCATGACCTCACTCATTCATTTCAGGGCTGGGGATTGAACCTAAGACCTCAAGCGTTCTAGGCAAGTGCTCTATCACTGAGTTTCACCCGAGCCAGCTCCATTTTTAATTCCTGGCTATCAAGCTCCTCTCATTAGTATAGTATATATAGTTAATATCAGTGAAATAGCATAAGAGGCATGTAATCACCCTCTTAAGGTTTTCAAAACTTCCTGGTTTTGCTAAGTTAAATCACCAGGGAACAGCCCAGCAAGATATGAGGCCCTTCCTGGAAGGCCTCTTGTGGCGCTGTTAAACTCTGCAGGATGAATGCAAACAACAATAAGTGTTGGCGAGGTTGTAGGGGAAAAGGCATGCTCCTACATTGCTGGTAGAACTGCAAATTGGTGCAACCAATCTGGAAAGCAGTATGGAAATTCCTTAGAAAACTTGGAATGGAACCACCATTTGAGCCTGCTATCCCACTCCTCGGTCTATACCCAGAAGACTTAAAAACAGCAAACTACATTGCTGCAGCCACTTCAATGTTTATAGCAGCTCAATTCACAATAGCTTTTTAATGTCTTCCTGAGAAGGGGCTTCAGAGGATTACCGTGTTGTCCACCAAACTGCTTTGGAAAGTATGATCCTTGGGGTCTCAGTATGTCCTAAGTAAGAGTCTACATGATAAATATTTGTTTTAGTCAGCTTTTTTGCTGCTGTGACTAAAGGACCAAAACAATTGTAGAGGAGGAAAGTTTATTTGAGGGCTCACAGTTTCAGAGGTCTCAGTCCTATAGGCAGGTGGGCTTGAGGAAGAGTGTGTGGAGGGAAGCAGCTCAGGTAATGAGCAGGAAACAGAGACTCCATTCACTTGCTGGATACAAAATATATACCCTAAAGGCATGCTGCCATGGCCCGCCTCCTCCAGCCGCACCCACCTTCAGTCAGCACTCAACCCCACCACAAGATCAGTTCGTTGATTGGATTAAGGCTCTCCTCATTTCTCCTCTAAACCTTGCATTAATCTCACACAGCTTTTGGGAGACACCTCACATCCAGACCATAACACCCTCATAGGATTTATCACTGGGAAAAATAGGGTCTCTCCCAGCAACTGGTGTGTTTGCTTTTTTTTTTTTTTAATTTTTTGGTTGTTGATGGACCTTTATTTAATTAATTTTTTTTTTTTTTTTGGTACCAGGGATTGAACTCAGGGGTACTCGACCACTGAGCCACATCCCCAACCCTATTTTGTGTTTTATGTAGAGACAGGGTCTCACTGAGTTGCTTAGTGCCTCGCCAATGCTGAGGCTGGCTTTGAACTCGCGATTCTCCTGTCTCAGCCTCCCAATTAATTAATTTATTAATATGTGGTGCTGAGAATCGAACCCAGTGCCTCACACATGCTAGGCAAGCGCTCTACCACTGAGCCACAACCCCAGCCCAGGTGTGTTTTCTTTTGTTGATGGTGACTCTAGTGACCTACTCCAGTCTTGTTTGCCTTGACTCCAAGGAGCTCTGGTTAAAAAAAGGTCAGTTCCAAGAGTCATCTCATCCCTACTCCTCTGGATTCCTGGACCAGTGTGGCACCTTCTACAATTTCTGGTCAGTAACTCCCTCATGGCGTGGCGATTCGGTAACTGCCATGGGCTTCTTTATAGCACTTCTGGTGGTAGAGGAGTTCAGAAGACAACATGGCTGTTCTGTGCTTCTCAGGACTCAAAGGCAAGAATGGGTTCCATCTTAAAAAACCTTAAGAGCAGCTGACTAAGGACTGCTAAAAAGGAAGTTGGGATTTTGAAGTGAAGGCCACCCCTAAAGAAACCTGCTTCTGGTTAGTTCCATGATTTGAGTTGGTACTTTTCTGTCTTGAGGTATCTGCAATCCTTTCTGAAAGCAGCTTTGGGAGTTTTGCATGGCCACGAGGTCAGTGCTGGGGCTAGCATTAGCCTGTAGATACTAAAAAGACCCAGCCCCCTGACCAGTGACTCAAAACTGGGCCTAAATTTGTACAGTTTTCCTGGAATTCCTGGGATCTGGGATGAACTAGGAAATTCATAAGATTAAAATTCCAGCTTTCAGTGGGCTGGGATTGTGGCACAGTAGTAGCGAGCTCGCCTAGCACGCGTGAGGCACTGGGTTCGATCCTCAGCACCACATAAAAATAAAATAAAGATATGCTGCCCACCTACAACTAAAATAAATAAATAAATAAAAATTTTTTTTAAAAAATTCCAGCTTTCAGTAGAGGAGGCGCACTGTGGTGACGGGGAAAGCAGAGGAGGCCCTGGCCCGACCCTGAGACCCCATGGGTGAAGGCAGGTCAGGTAAGGCCCCTCATGACAAGAACAGCAGGGAGTGAAGGACAGAGTGACAAGGGGTGGCGGGTGCAGTTCGTCTTTCAGCTTGATTTTGTGTTGTCCCCCTTCACGGAGCTCTTGGCCAGAACCTAACCTGTGCTTGCAACTCAGAAATGTCATGAAGAAAGCAGAGTTTAGGAAAGCTGCTACAAGCATTGTTATCTCAGGGGAGTTCCTGCTGGTTTTCCCTGGCTTCCTGTTTCCCAGAGGGTCTGGAAGGATTCCCAACTCCTAGGGCACTCAAGGTGGGAATGGGGGAAGTTGGTGGTACTTTTGTATTTATTGATGGAGAAAATATGCATGGGGGTAACCCACCTTGAATGCTGTTAGTGTCCTCTACTCAGGGATCCCCATGACACAACTGAGGATTTATCTCTAGGACCTGCCTTGAAGGCTGAGTCAGGAAGCCCTTCTGAAAAGGGACTCTCACGGAAATGTCAGTGCAGACTCCAAGACACCACCACCATACTGCCCTCTCTTCTCTCCCTAGCACGACTTTACCTACCCTCCGGCCCAGCTCCTTGGTATAAAGCCCGCTCAGACTGAAGCAGTCCCTTTTGTTTCTTAACCAAACCAATCATCACTACAGTTGGCCTCTCCATACCCTGAGGCTTCTGGTACAGTATGTCAAGCCTTTTGTCAGAGTGATGGCAAAGGATGCATCTCAATATGTTGTTTGGAACCCAGACTTTTGTTAGCAGAGCACAAATAGCACAGGGAGCAGGAATTACATCCCAGAATGTGGATCTGGGTTGTCTGGATGTGGTGTGTCCTCAGAGGACACCCTCTCCTCTACCCCAAGGGGCAGGCCACAGAGTATCTGCCTTGTTAGCCTTCCTTAGGAGAGAATTTTCTCCAGGCGAGGGAAAGGCAAATGACCACAGGATTCCAGCCTGTCCCTGTGCCAGCTCCTTTCCCTGGCCAGGACACTCACCCACCCACCAATGCAGAATGTACGGATGCTGGGACCAAAGTCAACCAAACTGCCCAGAGAGCTTTTAAAGCAATCTTCTGACTCCTTGTTGGAGCCCCTGCCTCCTCCACTGGAGAAGGTGGCAAGTGAGGGCAGAACTCAAGTCCTACCCCTTCAGAACTGCCAACACGAATGGTCTGGGATCTTGCTCGGGAGGAAAGTGGCACTCTCATGAGCGGCCTTCATTACTTCCTAATGGACATTCTGAAGAAATTTTCTTGGCACAGATCACAAGTAAAGAGACATCATAGAAAATGTTATTTTTTATTATTTCAAGTGGGTAATACGTAGCCCGATACACCAAAGCAATAGGGAATTAGAGGCAGCAAATGGCCAGTTTTTGAGAAGAGCCTCATGCTGCATCTCCACGGTCCTGTCTGCCTGCTGCCCACAGCACCCACACGAAGGCTGGGACAGTGGTGTGGAGCGTGCTGTGACCACAGCAATGGACGGATGACCAAACTTATTGACCCACTGACTGCAAAGGGCTCAACACGGGAGGCAGCAGAGGTGCTGTGGGCCAACACCCAGGCAGCCCTCACCCTGCTACCCGCCATTCACACAGCCCCTGCCTAGCAGCAGCCAGCTGTGTAGCACTTGGTTTTGTCTCTCTGAGCCTCTAGTGGGCAGGACGGGAATGAATCCTGAGTCATAAATTAAGGTGAGAGACTTAGTAGTGTTAATACTCTGGGTGAGAAAAGACAACACTGTCTTGAAGAGGGTGGGCTGGGAGTCTGGCAGGAGAAAGATGGAAACATGTAGAAAGGCCCCGAGCTGCGGGCACTGCCCTGAGGACCTTAGGGGCTTTTCACCGTACATGATGGGGAGGGGATGGGGCTGGGTACTGGGGCCTGCTTCCTCTGAGGCAGAGCTGAACTAGAGGTTCATTTTCTACTCATAATTGGTTTCCCGGGTCTAAGTCACCACACCTGGGGCCTAAGCGAGTCTCGCCTGTGCACCAAGCGCGGCCTTAGAGCCGTGTGTGGTGGCTCAGTTGGCCAGGGTTGAGGGGGGACGGACTCACAATTCAAGGAGACCCTTCTCTCCCTACTCCTGGCTCCCGTCCCTTGCAAATAACCAGGGTGGGAGAGGACAGGCAGAAGCACCTCCTAGTGCAGCCCCACCGTAATCTTTTCCAAGGAACTCATTTTGGTGGGACCCAAAGCCCCACCTTGGCATGGAGCAGACTGATTTCCATCACGGAAGGATGTCCCATCTGGTGACTTGATGGTGGAGTGCATATGGGAGGTGCAACAGTGGCTGTGGATGTGGTGACACCCATAGGCACCCATACACACCATCCATTTTGATGTGGCCATCCAGGCTGGAGGGCTGGCGGGGAGGGGCTGCTTCCTCCCAGCACACACTGTTCCCCAACCTCATTGCAACAGCTGACAAATTTTTGGTTTGACAGGTGTGAAGAGAATTTTAAAAACCACGCCACTGGGTACCTCCAAACCTAGCCACTGTGTACTTCAAACCAGGAGCAGCTGGTTTTGTTTTGACAAGAAAAGACCAAGAGAACCACAGCTCCACGGTGCTTACTGCTTGTGTAGCACAGAATTCACCATGTATCGAAATGTATAAACGTTGTCTGACCAGGGAGGTGGGTGAGCACAGAGTGGCTGGGATCCAGGTCCTCTAATCAGTCGAAGGCTCTGCTGTCGCCTCACCCTCAGGCTCCTCAAAGCCTGGAACTGGCTTCTGCAGAAAGTGCGTGGTGGCCTGGATCACCTTGTCTGGTCCAATGTTGTAGACAGGGTGAGTGGGTTGCTGCAAAGAAAGCAGATGCCAATTTGTCACCCTGGTGGTCCTTGGAAACATGCACATCCTGTGCCCCTGAAATGTACTACGGAGAATTTAAGGAACCATCAGAGATCACATAAAGATATATCTCAAGGCCCAAAGGTTCAAAAACAGGATATTTAGCTGGGCGTGGTGGTGCACACCTGTAATCCCAGCACTTTGGGAGGCTGAGACAGGAGAATCGCGAGTTCAGGGCCAGCCTCTGTGATGGTGAGGCACTAAGCAACTCAATGAGACCCTGTTTCTACATAAAACACAAACCAGGACTGGGGATGTGGCTCAGTGGTTGAGCACCCTTGAGTTCAATCCCTGGTACAAAACAAAACAAAACAAAACAAACAAAAAAACCAGAATATTTACTAAAAACATTTTATAGAACTTGGGACACAGGAAAATATTAAGCAGCCATATTTTTTTTTCTTTTTTGCAGCACTGGGGATTGAACCAGGGCCTTCATGCTAAGTGAGCATTCTAGCACTGAGCTACATACCCGGCCCTTTTAATTTTTTGAGACAGAGTCTAACTAGGTTGCTGAGGCTGATCTCAAATTTACGATCCTCCTGCCTCAGCCTCCTGAGTAGCTGGGATTACAGGTGTGTGCCACCATGCCCAACATATACAGCCATTGAAATACATGCTTTCAGATATTTAATGATATGGACAAATGCTTACACAGGCTGAGTTTTATATTTTGGAGTTTTTAGATTTTGGAATAATAACATAGACTTTAGCAGTTCAGCATACCTAATCCAAAACCCCAAAACACAAGGTTTATTTGTAGGGGGGCAGGTTGCTGGATATGGAACCCAGGGCCTTGTATGTGCTAAGCACAAGATCTACGTCTAAGCTACCTCCTCAGCCCCATGCTGACATGACACTCAGAAAATTTCAGATTTTGGGCCATTTTGGATTTTGAATGTTCAGATTAGGGATGCTTACTCTTTAACATGTTAAGTGAGAATAACAGTAGGTACATACTAAAACTTCACTTCTTAAAATTTATTTATAGATGTGATATATATGAACAGTCAAAAACTGAAAATACACCAAAATGGTTTTTGCAGTACTAGAGATTAAATCCAAGGTCTTTCACATGCTAGGCAAGCACTCAACTACTAAGCTACATCCCCAGCCCTTTTTATTTTGAGACAGGGCCTAAGTCTACAGCCATACCACCTGAACGCGCCCAATCTCGTCTGAGACAGGGTCTAAGCAGCCTAGGCTGACCTCGAACTTGGGGTCTTCCTACTTCAGCCTCCCAAGTCGCTGGAATTATAGGCATGTGCCACCACTAGCTGATTGTTTTATTTATGCTTTTATATATATTCCAATTATTAAAACGATGAACATGAATTACATTTATAATCAAGAAAAAGGACCACAAATGTATTATGTAGTAAGGGTGTCAGATTATATTTTAATTAATTTACATTGTTCCACTTCATCAACAAAAATCCAAAAGGAACTTCAATTTTGAGACAGAATTCTGGGCCCATATTCAGGAGTATCCCACACGGGGAGAATGAAGAAGGGGACATAAACGCAGCAAAGATTCAAAACTTTTTTTTTTTTGAGTTGTAGATGGACACAATTCCTTTATTTATTTATTTATTTCTACGTGGTACAGAGGATGGAACCCAGTGCCCCACACATGCTAGGCAAGTGCCCTACCACTGAGCTACAACCCCAGCCCTAAAATTTTAAAATATAATACTGTGAGCAGTTTCATGCCCAAACATACAAATTCAGATAAACTGAACAATTTTTTTAAAAAATTTTGAGACTAGAGATTTAGCCCAAGGGCACTTTACCACTGAGCCACATCTCTAGCTCTTTGTTTTTTATTTTAAACAAGGTTTCACTAAATTGCCTGGGGCCTTGCTAAATTGTTGAGGCTGTCCTTGAACTTGTGATCCTCCTGTCCCATCTCCCAATCTGCAGGGATTACAGGCACACACCATTGCACCAAGCTGAATAATTTTTTTGAAGACAGAGTCTCACTAAGTTACCAAGTTGGCCCCCAACTCATGATCCTCCTGCCTCAGCTTCCCAGGAGGGTAGGATGACAGGCATGTGCTGCCACAACAAAAGAAAACTAATAAAAATTTTTTTTTCAGTGCTGAGGATAGAACCCAAGGCTTTGCTTGCACATGCTAGGCAAGCGCTCTACCACTGCATTATGTTCCAGCCTGGGACTGAATTTTTTTTTTTTTGGTACCAGGGATGGAACTCAGGGGTGCTTAACCACTAAACCACATCCCCAGCCCTTTTTTTGTTTTTTATTTAGACACAGGGTGTCACTGAGTTGCTTAGGGCCTCCCTAATTGCTGAGGCTGGCTTTGAATTTAAGAACCTCCTGCCTCAGCTTCCTGAGCTGCTGGGATTACAGGCGTGCACCACCACACCTGGCAGGGCTGATTTGTTTTGAGGGAAGCAGACAAACCTGCACTGAACAAATACACGGCAAACTGTGATGAGTACCAGGAAGGAATGAAGGGGGCGCTACAGCAGCACATTTTGGGCAATGGCATTCTCTGAAGAGTCAGGATCTAAGCTGAGCCCCCAGGACAGCCAGCCAGCCACTGAGGGCCATGCCCTGCGGATACTACAGGTCAGCTTAGATTCATAGGTTGCGTTTGAATAGATAACAAGCAACTCCCAGAGAGAGCACTGATGGCAGGTGGTGATCTGGATCCTCAACACTGGAATAAAGGCACAAAACCACTGTCACAGATCAGAATACCCACTGGAGCTCTGGTTTGCCTATAGGTGCCATTCCTCCAAAGTCACAACCTCACTGGTGGGCTACAAAATGTAAGGAAGGTGGGGACTGCAAGCTTCCCAGCCTGTCCACACAGGGAACAGATCCAATTCTGCAGGACACAAGGAGCTGCTCTGAAGTCCCCTGTCCTGGGGACCCTGTGGAGAAGGGTGTTAAACATCCCATCCCGACTTACCAGAGCGTTTTCAGGCACACCCAGGACCACATCATGCAACATGGCTCCACTACCAAAGTGCTGGGCAATGGATAAGCCACTCAAGCAGTAGCAGGTGTGGTAGAAGTCACGGGACCTGCAGGGAGAGGCAGCAATGAGTGGGCACTCCTCCGCTGAAGGTAACCGCGTGAGTCCAGAGACCCAGGACTCCATCGCACACCCCACCTTTGTCCTCCATAAGGCTGAGGAAGTATGGCTTTTCCTTGGCAGCGGATTTAAAAGCCCCATCCTCCAGCTCTACCAAACTGCAAGACTGTAATTTTATATTATCCCTTTTCTTTTCTTTCTTTTTTTTTGTAAAGCTAGAGATTGAACCTAGGGCCTCAGGCATGGTAGGCAAGTGTTCTACCACTGAGCTACACCCCAAACCAAGGGGACTGTAACTTTAGGGTTGGCCTTCCTAACTGCCTCTGGAAAGGGTTCTCCAGGAGTAGTGCTAGTGCTAAATTAATATATTTCTCCAGAAAAATGTCTAGAAATGAGTCACATTCTTCCAGGTAATTGCTGGGCCTGGATTTTCCCTGGGTGCCAATAGCAGGGCATATGTGTGTGTGTGTGTGTGTGTGTGCGCACGTTTGCACATGTGTGTGCACCCACATTTAGCTAGACTACAATGGAACATGTATTTGATTTCCCTTTATTATGGCACATGGAGCATCCTGGATTTGAGTTTAGTCATTTCATCTATTCTGTAAGAGTTGTGATTA
>CM053401.1:32944380-32974737 GCA_028644305.1 Xerus rutilus
AGGAGAATCGCGAGTTCAAAGCCAGCCTCAGCAATGGCGAGGCACTAAGCACCTCAGTGAGACCCTGTCTCTACATAAAACACAAAATAGGGCTGGGGATGTGGCTCAGTGGTCGAGTGCCCCTGAGTTCAATCCCCAGTACCAAAAAAAAAAAAAAAAAATCTTGAAAGCTAAAAAAGAGGAGTAAGAATAACTAACTTAGAGCTGGGCTCAGTGCCACACACCTGTATTCCCAGTACTTTGGGAGGCTGAGACAGGAGAATCTCAAGTTCAAAGCCAGTTTCAGCAACAGCAAGGTGCTAAGCAACTCAGTGAGACCCTGTCTCTACATAAAACACAAAATAGGGCTGGGGATGTGGCTCAGTGGTCAAGTACCCCTGAGTTCAACCCTCAGTACCAAAAAAAAAAGAATAACTAACTTAGTCAAATAGAGAAAACTTTCCTAGCTGGAATGAGAGTAGGGGCGGTAGTGGGGGGAAGAGGAGATAGAGGCAATTTTGATTACCTCTAAGAGTAAAATGTGTTTGAGCCAAGTTGATTGATTGCAAATTTATATTAAAAATCACTTAGACCACCGGGCGCAGTGGCTCAAGCCTGTAATCCCAGCACTTACGGAGGCTAAGACAGGAGAATTGAGAGTTCAAAGCCAGCCTCAGCAATGGCGAGGCGCTAAGCAACTCAGTGAGACCCTGTCTCTATATAAAACACAAAATAGGGCTGGGGATGTGGCTCAGTGGTCGAGTACCCCTGAGTTCAATCTCCAGTACCAAAAAAAAAAAAAAAAAAATCACTTAGACCTTTAGGTTCCTTCCTCAAACCTAGAAGATGGGAGGTTAGAATTAGAATTAAGAATTTGTTCAAGAGGACCTGAATTCTAAGGTCTCCAGCAGAGATAAGAGCTGAGGGGAGGCACCATACTGAACAGGAGATTAGGAGAGGGCCTAGCATCTGAATCCCACCACCCACCTCCTTTCCCTACAGAAATTCACAAAGTTGGCTGCCACTTCATATCACAAGTAGGAAACCGAAAGGTTCTTCTCTAGGGAAACTGATAAACTTAATAAAAAAGGCCTACAGCCAGGCACGGTGGTATACACCTGTAATCCCAGCACTTTGGGAGGCAGAGACTGGAGAATCGTGAGTTCAAAGCCAGCCTCAGCATTAGCAAGGCACTAAGCACAAATCAGTGAGACCCTGTCTCTAAATAATACACAAAACTAGGGCTAAGGATGTGGCTCAGTGGTTAAATACCCTGAGTTCAATCTCCAGTTTCCCCCCAAAAAAGCCCTACAGATATGTCTATATGAGAATTCCCCAACAAATGGTTGGGAAATTAGTCCATGCTTACACATGTAGCTCCCCAGTAGCTTGTTGATACTGGATTCTTAAATACAGAGAGCTGCTAAGCACCAGACATCTAAGTAAAATCTGTGATATGAAAAAGAGAGAAGCCAGATGCAATGGCACAGGCCTGCAATTCCAGCAATTTGGGAGGCTGAGGCAGGATAGCCTCAGCCACTTAGCAAGGCTCTCAGCAACTTAGCAAGACCCTGTCTCAAAATGAAAAATAAAAAGGTCTGGGGTGCTAGCTCAGTGGTAGAGTGCCGCAGGGTTTGATTCCCAGTACTGGAAAAAAAAAAAGTATGATATGAAGAATACTTCAAAGATAAAAATATCCCTAAAACAGAAAAGAACAATATATATATATTGTTCAATATATAACTGAGCTTTAGAAAATTAAAAATAAGATTACAGAAATAATTAGAAATAGTATGAGAATCTTTCAGAAAATTCAAGAAAACAGATTAAGGAGTAAAAACAGGCAAAAAAAATTTTTTTAATTAGAAGGTCAATCCTATTGATTAGATGCTATAAAAATGAGCAAATAGAAAATGGAGAACAAATTATCAAAGAAATACTATAATGAAGCTTCCTGAAGTATATGTGCTACCAAATCTAAAAGGCCTGCTGAGTGCCCAGTACAATGAGCAAAAACTGACTCCCACCAAGTTTCATCACCACGAAGTCTCTAAACAGCTAGAATAAAGACTCCCACAGTCTCTAGAAGGGCAGGTAGGATGGGGATGGAGAAAAAGAGCAGCAAAATAAAAGCTCACAGCAGGCATCACAATGGCTCTGGCAGCAGCATGGCCCATGGGTGACCATCAAGGGCAAATCCACTTGAATATTTTGTATTTGAGCTTTATATAAAATTCAGTATCCCACCATCTGACATATGAAGAAACTATGACAGGAAGAAGTTAACTAACCTAAGGCATAAAGTTAGTAATAACAGGCAAAACTGGGATTCAGCCCAGGCAGTCAGATTTCCAAGCCCAAGGAGAGCCTGACAATCAACCCTCCTGAAGACAGGACACACCCTGCACAAAATACAAAGCACAGCTTCCCAAGGGCTCAGCTGACAGAAAAGGTGTGCAGAGTCTGGGGGGGATTTGAAACTTGGAGCAGACAACAGCAAGGAGCCAAGCTCTCTCTCCCACATGCGATCTTTCATCTCTATTCCTCTGGTTTGCCCTGAGGATGGCTAAAGCAGTTCAGTGGTAGCAGCAGCAGGCCAGGCCACGGCTCGGCAAGTACAGCTAAAACTCTTATAGAAAGACAACCATCTTTCTGGCAGGAAGAAGCAGGCTGCCAGAAAGTACGGGAGATTCCAGAAAGAGGAGAGGAAAGCCCAGATTCCACCTTTTAACTCAGTTCAAGTTTCTATCTATCCAACCCTTGAATCACACTGTATTGAGCAGACTGAAAGCAGCTTTGGACAGATCTGAGCCATTGACCACCACAGGGTCCTGGTTTGCAGTTTGAGTCTGACCAAGTTGACTGTCTGCTAGAACAAAAACACCACTATGCTTCAGAGTGATTAACAATCAAACAGAATCTACCTACAATATAATTACCACATCCAGGATACAATCCAAAATCTATATAGGAAGAGTTAGGAAAATGTGATATGCCAACTTTAAGATATCCATATGTTGAAATGACCAAAGATTTTAACACAGATATAATTATATATTTACAACAGTGAAGAAAATAATACACGCATAATGAATAAAAAGATGGGTGATTTCTGTTGATGAACAGAAAACATAAAACGCCAGGAGTGCCTACTCTCATTCTCTAAACTGCAGCCAGCTTACTACAGAGTACTACAAAATCCTCAAGAAATGTTGGTTATTAAAGTTATCTGTCTTATTAATGACAATATTGAAAACTAGAAGATAATGGAGCCATGCTTACAAATTCAGATGGAATACAGTTTATACCAATGCCAACTTAGGTCTCTCTAGAAAAATAAATTTATCAAGGAGGTATGAAAATAAAATAAAGACATATGTAAGTTCTTAAAAATGCATGTAATGTTCTTAAAAATGTATCTGGCATAGAAATGTTCTCTCTGATTAGTGGATGCTGATACATGAGGGGGGTGGGAACGGGAAACATAAGAGAAATGGAGGAACTCTGGACACGGCATGGGGGAGGTGGGGGTGGGAAAGGGGAATGGGTATAGTAAAGATGGTTGATTGAGATCGTCATCACTACCCTTGGTGCATGTATGAAGACACAATTGGTGTGACTTTATCTGGTTTGCAACCAGAGAAATGGAAAAACTGAGCTCTACATATGTACTATGACTTGAAATGCAATTAAATAAACTAATAAAAAAAATGTATCTGGCATATGTGCTTCATTCAAATTAGTAAACCAAAAACAAAACAAAACAAAACAAAAACTCTGAAAGATAGCTTTAACAAAGCAGAGCAGTGAAGTGGATTTCATGCTAAAAGGAAGCTTCTGGATGCCCACTGTGCAGCAAGCTGAGAGCAATCTGTCCAGCCTGAAGCAGTAAGGCAGAGGCTCCAGGAGGGATGACCCAGAACACACACACACACACACACACACACACACACACACACAAAACAGTTACCTGAGGGGTACGACTATATGGAGAATAATTTTATAGCTCTGGCAGAGAATTTGGGAATGAATTCATGATATATACATCCATGACATACACATTAACTTCAGGAAAATGGAAGTTATACAAAAAAGTACATATGATCATAGTACATCTGGTTTCCCTGTAAGTTATATTTCTATTGTACTAACTACTATTGTGATTAAAAATTTAAATAAGAAAATATAGCTTAGCAATCATTCCATAACAGTACATATGTATCCATCATGCCTTTTGTTTAAAATTATGAAGTACTTGAAGAATACAAAAAAGTACAGCAAGTAATACAGAGAATGCACATGTATGTGATACCTAATTTAGATCCATGTACACTTCAGGTTTGTTTTGTTTTGTTTTTGTTTTTTTAAGAAACAAACCATGACCAATACTGTTGATAATGGTATAGATGTTCCCTGATCTCTTTTCCTTTGCTATCCTGGCAGCCACCATCCTCACCATCCTGAATCTGGTGTTTATCTTTCCTATGCATGTTTCTTTTTTTTTTTTACTTGTCAATGGACCTTTATTTTCTTTATTTATTTACTTACATGCAGTGCTGAGAATCAAACCCAGTGCCTCACACGTGCCAGGCAAGCACTCTACCACTGAGCTACAGTCCCAGCCTCCCTGCATGTTCATATATTATTACTATACATGACTCTTCTCATAAATAATAGAGGTTGGGGCTGAGGTTGTGGCGCAGTGGTAGCGTGCTCGCCTAGCACGCGGGAGGCACTGGGTTCGATCCTCAGCACCACATAAAAATAAAATAAATATATTCTGTCCACCTACAACTAAAACATAAATATTTCAAATAAATAAATAAATAAATAAATAATAGGGGTTAAGAGATTAGTTTTGCATGTTTTCAAATTTTAAGTACATATGCTGATCTGTAGGGTTTTTGTGAGTTTTTGGTTTTTGTGCCGTGCTGGGGATGGAACCCAGGGCCTTGCACATGCTAAGTAAATGCTTTACAACTGAGCTATATTCCTAGCCTTATAGCTTTTCTTCAAATTCATTTTTTTAAAAAACTCAAGACAGTTTTTGAGGTTTATCCATATTGACACATTACTCTAGTTCACTCATTTCAGTCACTACATTATATTCCAAAGTGGCTAATCCATAACCTATTCAACCGTGCTTAAGAACATCAAACCTGGTTCCAGCTTTTTGTTCTTATAAAACAAGACCTTGTCTCTGGTCTGTTTCACACATGTGCCTGAGAGTTTCTTTGGGAGTGGAACTAATGGGTCATAAGTAAGGGCTTTTTGAGATATTGCCAAATTGCTCTCCAAACTGCTTAAATCAGTTTAGATTCCCACCAATACTACTTAGAAAAGGTTTTTCCCTTAGCCAATCTAAACTATAATACATTAGTGAAAGTGTGAAAAAGAGAAACAATTTTAAGTATTTTTGAAATGCACAATCAAACAAACCCAGTATCTCTCTTGTAATTTTATAATCCCTTCCAGGCTTTTTTATTTTCTTCATTTTTCTGAAGCAAAGTTTTGACCTGCCCTCTAAGAGGCCAGGAAACATCCTGGCTGCTCTCACCTTGCTATCCATTCAGCAGTGCCCTCAAAGAGGTCTGGAGTGATGATGTTGGTCAGAGAGGCCACTGACGCGGCACAGTACGCACTTCTGGAAAGACAGAAGCAGAGGGGAAACATGTTACTCTTTAAGGAAGAGCCCAAATAAGACTCAGTGAACTTCTTAGGTGGATCACTTGCTTTGCCTCGTAAGCTGTAGTCACCTCCTGTCCTCATTCCTGGCCCATAGTCAGTCTTCCTGGGTCTCCAACTGAGAGGTGTGACATTCTATTTGGATAGAGTTGCTCACAGCATGGCTTCCGTGAAAGAACATGACATTCTATTCTCCCTACCTCCACAAGGCCAAATCTACATCAGAGGAAATAACAGCCATATCAATTCATGTCCGAAGTGGACTTAGCTTTTCTTTCAAAGATCTATCAGGGTTCCACCTGTAGTGTCTTTCAGGTGCTTCTGATTTGCTGCTCACTCATTTAGATGTCACCATTTCAGATCTGAGATTCCTGTCTGAACGTGGCACGGGTGTATCAAAGGTTAACTACATGTTTTCTGTAACAGACACTCCAAAGCAGCCATGGCCCTGTTAATGGCTACTTAGACCAAACAAGGGAAATAGGAATAGGTGAGCTCCTTCAAATACGTTATTTAAAACTCTAGGGGAGAAAAAAAAACTCTGATTTCCAGCACCTCACCAGTACACATGGATACACACCTTTTGACATCAAAGAAGGAACATAACTATTATTATTATTTTGGTGATGGGAATGGAGCCCAGGGCCTCATGCATGCTAGGCACATGCTCTACCACTAAGCTACACTTGAAATGGTATAATTCTTGCCATTCTACCCTCTGCCCTAATTCTTCTCAGGACATATTTTATTTCAGCTTGTCCCTCTGTCATGAAACAAGGCCAAGGATAGCTTTTTCTTCCCTCCATGGTCTTTTCAAATATCCAGCATGGGAAGACAAAAACCATGTGTTCTGATTCTGCTCACAAGTCCTTTCAGGGCCCCTAAGGAACATAAAAAGGAAGAAAGAGAAGGGCTTCGTTTCTATCTCATTCAGTACAGACATTACACAAAGTCACTCTTACTGTAGTATTCTGAGAAAATCACTGCAGAAGCTGAAAGCATTACTGTCCTACCAATGTCATTCCCAACCTGGCTCCTACTAGCTATAGGCACAGCAAAACATCAGCTAGAAGAGCAACATCAGGAGCCTTCAAGAATCTCAGTGCTGCTCTAGCTGCCATCTTGTGTCCCCGCAGGTGTGTGCCTAATCTCAGATGGTCTGCCTGAGACCCCCTGAGGGCCAACTCTAGTCCCCCATGCGGCCCCATTTCCGCTCCGACAAAATGAAAGAAACAATCCTAAACTCGCAAACTGCAGGCACAAGTGCACATTGGTGGGAAAGGAACTGCTCGCAGAAAGAAGAAGGTGGTTCATAGAACAGCTGCGGCAGACGATAAAAAACTTCAATTCTCCTTAAAGAAGTTAGGGGTAAACAATATCTCTGGTATTGAAGAGATGAATATGTTTGCAAACCAAGGAACAGTGATCCACTTTAACAACCCTAAAGTTCAGACATCTCTGGCAGCAAACACTTTAACCATTACAGGCCATGCTGAGACAAAGCAGCGGACAGAAATGCTACCCAGCATCTTAAACCAGCTTCATGCAGACAGTCTGACTAGTTTAAGGAGACTGGCTGAAGCTCTGCCCAATCTGTGGATGGAAAAGCACCACTTGCTATTGGAGAGGATGATGATGATGAAGTTCCAGATCTTGTGGAGAATTTTGATGAGGCTTCTAAGAATGGGGCAAACTGAACTAATCTACTTGTGAAGAAGATAAACGTGAAGAAGTTACTGGGAGCTGCTATTTTATATTATGACTGCTTTTTAAAATTGTTTTGTTTATGGATCTGATAAAATGTAGATCTCTAATATTTTTAAGCCCAAGCCCCTTGGACACTGCAGCTCTTTTCAGTTTTTGCTTATACACAATTTATTCTTTGCAGCTAATTAAGCTGAAGAAGCCTGGGAATAAAGTTTGAAACAAAGGTTAAAAAAAAAAAATCACGGTGCTAACACCAAATGTTGTCATTTACCATAAGCTAACTCTGATCTAATTTCCTTCAGGCCTTGAGCTTAAAGAAGATTGAAGTATTTACTCTTTTTTTTTTTTTTTTAACTTTTTTTTTAGTTGTAGATGGACACAATGTCTTTATTTTATTGCTTTGTATGTGGTGCTGAGGATCAAACCCAGGGCCTCACGCATGGGAGGCAAGAGCTCTACCGCTGAGCTACAATCCCAGCCCCTGAAGTATTTACTCTTGAATCCTAATGCAACCTCAGAGGCAGGAAGGCCAGCCTCAGATGGAGTCTGACTCTCATCAATGAACAAGCCAAGAAGTGCTTGCAAAGCCACTGGTCCTAGATCTCACATTGAGATGGTGAGGGAACAAGGTATCACTTTTCCATGTAGTTTCTTCCTCTCTCCTGGTTCAGTCATCACAGCTCTCAAATGTGTCTGCTCTTTTCTCTTTTTTTGGTACTGGGGATTGAACTCAGGGGCACTCGACCACTGAGCCACATCCCCAGCCCTATTTTGTGTTTTATGTAGAGACAGGGTCTCACTGAGTTGCTTAGCGCCTCGCCATTGCTGAGGCTGGCTTTGAACTCGCAATTCTCCTGTCTCAGCCTCCCGAAGTGCTGGGATTACAGGCTTGCGCCACTGCATCTGGCTGTGTCTGCTCCTTTCTATCTTCACTGCTGTCACCCTAATCCAAGTCATTATCTTCTACCTGAATTGGTCTCCTGTCGGGTCTCTCCCCTTCCAGCCTTAAAACGATATAGTACTTTTACTAAAATACTATAATCCATTCACTGCAACTGGAGAACTTCTAACAAAATACAAATCAGATCACATTGCTCCCAACTTAAAACCTGTCAGAATAAACTCCAGACTCTGTGAGGAGAGTCCAGGGCCTCCTCAGTCTGTTCTAGTCAGTCCCTCTGGCTTCGTGTCTCCCTCTGCTCCAGGGTCCTCACACTTCAGCTTCACTTACCTTCTCATCCCTTGAGCATATGTATGTTCTGTCACTTAAAACTTGCAAATGCTGGGTACCTGTCTCCCGTCTGCCCCATGGAATGTTCCAGATTATATAATCTATCTTAGGAAGTCAAGAATAAATAACGTCTTCTTTCTTAGCCACTATATATTTTAGTATCCAGGAGCTGAAACACTTGAAAAAGCTCATCTCAGAAACTTAGGAGTTACTACAGACTTGAAAGATCATCAGCAGACCACCTCTGTCCAACACAGCATGGGAGCAAGCTGCTCCCTGGAAACCAAACTGTGCCCAGCCACAGCCACTTCTCTCCAGGACAAATTCACTCAACAAGCACTCCTGACTGCTGGCAGATGTTTCCCGGCAAAGGACCATTAAAAACACACCAAGGCAAAAACTGTGGAAGTGGGTCCTAGAAACCAGGCAAGGCAGGAAGCCGGAGGAGGCCTACAAGGCTTTACCCACCACTCAGAGCTCTCACCCACTGTCCAGGCAAAAAGCAGGGGCTTGGATGATGGAGTGTGTGCAAAGGAGAGAGGAAGAGGAGGAACATGGTTCCAGTGCCCTTCAGTGGAACAAATCCATTTTATTGGAGAAGTTGTTCAGCACTTTTCTAGCAGATATAAAAACACAGAAAGACTGGTACTGGAACAAATGAGTTAGAGAATAATCATGTCTGAAAAAGATATGTGATTAAAATACATAGCTTTTGCTATGATTTATTTGCTTTTGCCTAATCTCACTAAGTTACTGAAAGCTAAATTTCAGGGCTATGCATAGTTAGATGTAATGTCTCTAGAATGAAAACATAGTGACCACGAGGGCAGCAAAAATCTTTAAATTTTTTCCCCCAGAATTAACACAGTACTCTTTTACCTCAACAGTTACATTGCCTTCACTGGTACACATAGATAACTAGTCTCATTTTTTCATTTGAACAAACCAAAAAATCTTTTACTAAAAATCTTTTACTAAAGGCCTTTGTAGAGCCGGGCGCGGTGGCTCAAGCCTGTAATCCCAGCACTTAGGGAGGCTGAGACAGGAGAATCGCGAGTTCAAAGCCAGCCTCAGCAACGGCGAGGCGCTAAGCAACTCAGTGAGACCCTGTCTCTACATAAAACACACAAAATAGGGCTGGGGATGTGGCTCAGGGATCGAGTGCCCTTGAGTTCAATCCCTGGTACCAAAAATAAATAAATAAATAAATAAAGGCCTTTGTAGTATGGTTACTTACTTTTATCTGCAATGTGTTTTATGCTCAACAATGGTCTTTTTTTTTTTCCTTTTTTTAATCCTTATGCTTTCAAACCAATGGTTAAGTCAGATGCTTAAGTTAGAATTGTTTGTGGGTGTGTTACTGGAGTATTAAATCCAGGGATTTAATCGCAGTGAGGCCAAGAGCCTCACTAAGTTGCTGAGGCTGGCCTTAAACTCATGATCCTCCTGTTTCAGCCTCCCAAACTGCTGGGATTACAGGCATGCACCACCATGCCTGGCTCAAGTAAGAATATTTATTAACATGTGTAGAAGCAAATTCAAGCAACAATAAGAATAAGATGGCTTTGATATAGAAACCTCACAGACCAAAAATGCATTTCTCAGACTAAATAATAAGAAAATGGTATAGAACCTCAATAAGCCATTACGAGCCACTCCCTTTAAGAAATGACTCATTCACTGCATTTTCTATATGCCTCATAAGTAATCTGCAAGTAAGGAAAGGCTAGCTAGGTATAGCAGACATACTTCTTGAGTGAAATAGTAAGTATGAGCCAATAGGTACCAGTCAGTTGATACTCAGGGTCTTATGCATGCTAAGCAAAAATGCTCCATCACTGAGCTACATCTCCAGCCTCTTACTGAGCTTTCTCCCAAGAGAAATGAATGATTACATTATACTGTACAGTTTTATATTATGATGTATCATTTTATACTAAGCAAATGCATTTTTAATTTTTAAAACAAGCATTTGGTTTTGTTTCTATGTTTTGACATTTACATAAAAGAAGCAAAAGAGAATGACACCTAAGGACATGTGTATCATTTGCAATGACTGTGACACTGTGTCATTCACATGTCATTCTGTGCATCACTCTATGGCATGAAGCAGCAGCTATGCCAGGCTGTTCCTCAGGCATGGCATCTCTAATGACAGATAAGCTCTAGAACTCTAGAAGCTCTTTTTGTTTTGGTAGTTGTGTATGGACAGCATGCCTTTATTTTATCCAGCTCTCTAGAAGTTCTTGATACAGCCGCCCACTCACCTCACGTCCACCTCACCTCCAACGTGCATGAGAAAGGAGCCGTCAGGTTGTTTCAGTGAGTACAAATACTGAAGAAGCTTCTCTCTGAGAAATGGGGAGGAGAGAGGCAGAAGAAGGCAATGGTCAGTGTGGTGTGGCAGGTGGGGAGCCCTTCTGGGTCTCCGCCACTGCTGGCTATGGCTGTACCTGTTAATGACGTCATAGGCCTCCTCAGTGCCAATGATGCACAGGGCATTGACAGCTGCGTACGTGGGTGCAAGGTGTGGGTACTGACCAGGGCCCCCTCCAAAGCCACCTTCTGGGCTTTGACACAGCTCCAGGAACTGACACACACTAGGCACATGGACAAAGGGAAAAACAAAGTCAGAGAGCATTAATTTCAAAATACTAAATTCCCACCAGACTCCATGCCTTTTCAATCATACCTCCTCCCTTAAAATGAAAAAAAAAAACCCTTTCCACCCACCTGCTGAATATGACTCCCAAAAGGGCTTAACTTTCCACCCAGTTATCATCAGTTTTGTCTGCCCTCCTGAGTTTTGCATTTAAGCATCTGCCTGGTCACAAGGCAAAGAAAATAAGGCTAAGAAGAAACAACCTTTCACAGGTGTTAAGAGTCTCATGTGAGCCGGGCACGGTGGCGCATGCCTGTAATCCTAGCACTTTGGGAGGCTGAGACAGGAGAACCGCGAGTTCAAAACCAGCCTCAGCAAGTGAGGCGCTAAACAACTCAGTGAGACCCTGTCTACCCCTCAGTTCAATCCCCAGTACCAAAAAAAAAAAAAGAGTCTCATGTGTTCCTTGACCAAACCTTTCCCAGAAACTCGCCACCCTGGATCTGTGGTACCAGACTCCTTCTGCCTTTGGGACCTCACAGCCTTGACATTTTGCCTAGAACTTGGAGCTCAACTGCTCTTTCCACACTGGCCGTCCTGGTTCAGACCCATGTCCTAGGCCAACCATGAACACTTGGAAAGACCTTTTCACTCCCACTGCCACCTCCACCCCAGGGGGCTGCTGCCTTCTGTTCCTACCAGCAGGAAAGAAACAAGATCCTGGTGGCGTCTGTCTTCACGGCGGGGGGGCTGGGAGGGGGGGGGCCAACATGCTTGCCAACCATGGCAAACTTCAGAGGAGCACAGTTGAGTCACATCACAAGAAAGCGTCACAATCTGGTGGTGATTTTCACACTAATCCAAAGAGGTCCCTGTCCCTCTCACTGAGGGAAACCATTTATGGAGGGTTTGCCTCTGATCATGAAACAGGTTGCCCCGAAGTTCCAGTCTTGGTTTAGGTGAAATCAAGACAGCCCCTATGTAGATCCTCTGAGGGTTAGTGGGAAGGAATGCTCTGGAAAAGCCCTGATTATCAAGTTGCTTCCTGATTCAGCAGGCCACAGCCTGCCGATCAGGAAAAA
Organism: Xerus rutilus; assembly: GCA_028644305.1. Lineage (NCBI taxonomy): Eukaryota > Metazoa > Chordata > Mammalia > Rodentia > Sciuridae > Xerus > Xerus rutilus. Next base: position 32,956,667 of record CM053401.1, read on the forward strand.
CTTCCATGGAAGAGAACAAACAGCAAACCTGTCTCCAGCACACACAGCCTTCTCTTTGGTCTCTTTCATCTCACCATCTCTTATCCACTACTGCAACAGGGGCCACATAAGCTGTCTCCACAAAAACACAGTGTACTACTGCATTCCCACATCATGTTTGATTATTTTTTATTTTAGACCTTCCATAATCTGGGCAAGGGCAGCAACAAAAAGTGCTGCTGACTTGCTATTTGAGTCTTCAAATCTCACACATTAAAAGATATTCATTCGCTTCTATTTACACCTCATATTTTATTGTAGGAAACACAAGGGCTGAAACTGAAAGAAAAGAGAAAAGAAGACAACCTTTTTGTGTGATATTTATAATAGAAATTAATTTTCATAGCCAGGTGTGTGCCACACACCTGTAATCTCAGCATCTTGGGAGGCTGAGGCAAGTGGATCACAAATTAGAGGCCAGTCTGGACAATTTAGCAAAACCTCACCTAAAAAAATAGAAAGATCTGGGGGTATAGTTTAGGAGAAGAGCATCCTGAATTCAATTCCTTGTACCACCAAAAAAAAAAAAAAAAAAGTTTTCATAAATTAATTTCTTGTAACATTTTCCCAAATCATCTTTAATTTCTATGCCATTTTCCAGAAACAAATAGCTAATAAGCTCAAGTCCTAACAAAGGCTGGCTGCAATAGCCTACCAAAAGCTTTCTATACCACAAAAACAAAAGGTTTTAGCTGAGATAAAACTCAGGCTAGGCCAGGCACAGGGGTGCAAAACTGTAATCCTAGCAATCCAGAAAGCTGAGGCAGAAGCATTGCAAGTCTGAAGCCAATTTTGGCAATTTAGCAAGACCCTGTCTCAGAAACAAAGGATGGGGCTATACAGCTCAGTGGGAGAGTGCACCTGGATTTAATCCCCAGTATGGGGAGGGAGGTGGGGATTTAGGCCTGGGCTGGGAATGTAGCTCTGCAGTGGAACACTTTCCCGGCATGTGTGAGGCCCCAGGTTTAATCCCCAGCACCACAAACAACCACCCAAAATAACAAGCAAAATTTACCAACACAGTTTTAAAAAGAAAAAAGAAAATGAGTCACCTAGTTGTCCATTTCCTTCTCCAGCTCCTAAGATAAAATATCGTGCCGAATGCAACACTCCTGACCCAGTAGCCTAAAGTCTGGAATGAGCTAGGATCTGAATGTACCAGACACCTTGATATCCTCCCTCCATTCCAGTGGCCCTCAGCTGACACTCTGCATCTGTCTGGGGTTGTGCTAGAGAACTGAAGGTGGGGCTTCGCTTGAGTCTCACTTCCGTATTACAGAACATTCTGATCCCGAGACTTTCCAACTTGCACCTTAAGAACTGGCAAATTGACCACGAAGATACCAGCTGTCGTTAGCAGACTTCTTAGCAATTTTGAAAACTAAGATGTTAACGATACTTCAATCTATCAAAAGGGAAAGAAAAGTTTATCTTAGAGAATATTCACTAATCAATAAAAAATTCCAGGCAGGAAACATTGCACAAACACCAGGAGTGGCACAGTTTGGGAAAACCAAGTATTTGCAAAAGCATTTCTTTAGATACACTACAGATATGTGTATCTTAGATGGATATCAATTTTCTTTAATGTCAGCAAAACTTTTCATTCTGGCTTACATGACAATTACCAACAGAGCAGGCAACTATCTTCTAGATGAGGGATTTTCTTTTTTTTTTAATATTTATTTTTTAGTTGTAGGTGGACAGAATATCCTTATTTTATTTTTATGTGGTGCTGAGGTTTGAACCCAGTGCCTCCCGAGCACGCTACCACTGTGCCATAACCCCAGCCCGATGAGGGATTTTCAAACCCAAGATAAATATAAAAGAATCATTGGAGAGCTAATAAAGAATATAAAGGCCCAAGCCTGGCACAATGGTGCACACCTGTAATCCCAGCAACTCAGGAAGTTGAGGCAAGAGTGTAACAGTGGTCCCTTCACCAAATGTTTTTTGTTCTCTCTTCTCCCCTCTCCCCCTCCCTAACAAGATTAGGGAGACAGTGTTATGTTTTCTTCCCCTAGTTAACTGCTCCTGAACACACCCACAACAGGAAGGAGATGCCTGCTGAGGATCAGGGAAGTGAATATCTCCCAAATTAACAAGTGAATCCTGCCATCAGGGCTCCCTGGGACCCCCTACCAGAGCACACCTGGAATGTAACCCTTTAAAACCCCCCTGTCCTTTCTGATTGGAAGAGTCACAGCCTTTGGGACAAGAGTCTCCTGTGTTTCTCCTTTGCTAGCAAAGCAATAAACCTCTTTTTCCTTTTTCTCAAAAACTGCATCCTAATTATTAAATTGGCATTGGCTGGCACTGGGGACAGGGACCGAGCTTTCTGTTATAAGAGTTTGAAGCCAGCTTGGGGAATTTAGTGAGACCCTGTCTCAAAGTTTAAAAAAAAAAAAAGTGCTGGGAATGTAACTCAATGTAGAGCAGTCCTGGGTTCGATCCTCAGCACGGGGGGGGGGGTAATAATAATTATTAGTACTATTAATTATTATTATTACTATTATTATTATAGAGGTTCAGACTGGCTGAGGCAGAGAAGAGCCTGGCCCTCTGCCTTGTTGCCATATTCCTAGGTGATTCAAATACCCACTAGGCTTGCACCACAAGCCTTTGCTGGGCAATTAGAATCACTTGGGGGATATTTTTAAAAATCCAGCTCCCAGATCACACATAATAACAATTAAAGTGGAATCATGGAAGATGGATCCAGGTGGCAGCATTTGGGGGCGGGGGATACCAGGCACTGAACTCAGGGGTACTCGACCACTGAGCCACATCCTCAGCCCTATTTTTTTGGGTTTTTTTTAATTTTTTTTTTATTTAAATGCATTTCAAGTCATAGTACATAAACTGAGTATTTTTTTTTAAATATTTATTTATTTTTTTAGTTGTAGGTGGACAGAATATCTTTGTTTTTATATGGTGCTGAGGATCGAACCCAGTGCCTCACGCATGCTAGGCGAGCACGCTACCACTGCGCCACAATCCCAGCCCCTAAACTGAGTATTTTTTTGTGTTTTATGTAGAGACAGGGTCTCACTGAGTTGCTTAGCACCTCGCCATTGCTGAGGCTGGCTTTGAACTCGCGACTCTACTGTCTCAGCCTCCCGAAGTGCTGGGATTACAGGCTTGAGCCACCGCGCCCGGCTTGTTTTAAGTAGAGACAGGGTCTCACTGAGTTGCTGAGGCTGGCTTTGAACTCATGATTACAGGCGTGCACCACTGTGCCCAGCTGAGACTCTGTATTTCTAACAAGCTTTCAGGTGATGGTAATGCCGCTGGTCTGGGAATCACATTTTGGATAGCACTGAGATAGATCTGCACCGTCCTTTAGGTAGCTTCTAGTCACTTGAGGCTATTTAATTTTTTTTTTTTTGAGAATCCAGCTGTCTTTTATTAGACCAGTCATTAAAATGATTTGCAAAATGTAAAACAATGCCATTCTTCTAATTTTTCTTTTTTTAAGAGAAGTTATTTTTCAGAAATGATTTTTATTGGTTTTTAGTTATAGATCAGAGTAGACTCCATTTTGACATAATTATACAAAAATGGACTATATCTTATTCTAATTCAGACCCTAGTACCTCTCCTTCCACTTCCCTTTCCCCAAGGCTATTTAAATTTTTACTTAAATTAATTAAAATTTAAAAATTAGCTCCCACTAGCCAGGCATGGTGGTGCACACCTGTAATCCCAGGACTTTGGGAGGCTGACCACTCACACAAGTCACATTTTAAGTGCTCAATAGCCACATTTGACTAATGGTTGCCACAGTGGAGCACATAAGCAATTTAAAGAACATTCCCATTTCATGGAAAGGTCTGTGGGACACCACTGCTCTATCCTTCAACCATTAAAGAATATGTAAAACCTACGAGAGAGCCGGGCACAGAGCGCACCTGTAATCCCAACACTTTGGGAGGCTGAGACAGGAGAATTGCGAGTTCAAAGCCAGCCTCAGCAACGGCGAGGCGCTAAGCAACTCAGTGAGACCCTGTCTCTACATAAAACACAAAATAGGGCTGGGGATGTGGCTCAGTGGTCGAGTACCCCTGAGTTCAATCCCCAGTACCAAAACAAAACAAAACTATAGAGGATCAAGTTCAAAGCAAGAAGATCTGCGGTCAGCCTGATAAGGAGTTTATGGGACTTTGAGCAATGGTTAAGGTCTAATCTAAAATGGTTGACTCTGGACAGGATTGTGACCTATGGGGACAAAGAATTCAAAAGTATGTACAATAAGTAAGCAAATGATGCAAAATGAGCAGGGAAACAAATCAGAAGCCAATAAGAACAAAACAAATGAAACATGTACAAGTAATAAGTAATATAATCGGGAAAGGCAGGTGAGGAGTGTGTAAAGAATATAAATGCAAGATGGGAAATGACTAGGATCATAGCAGGAAAAAGATCAGATTAGGGTCCATGAATTGTAAACAAGTAATAACAAAAACATCTTCTTGGGGATGGAGGTGAATCTTAATGGTAGAACATCCCTGGGTTCCATCTCCAGTACTCCCTCCACCCCAAATTCTGTAAGCTGAAAAGTTCTAAAATGTTTATTTAAAGTTTTAGCTTTTATCAAAGTTAAAAACCTAACTTTAACAGTATAATCAATGGTCTTCCTGTGATTTTGATTTTGTTTCATTACAGTAGCTTTTAATAACAAAGCATAGGATTCTCATTAAAGGATGCTTCCTTCAGTGCTAAAATCAATAAGCAAAGCAAATGTCTGGTCTCAAAATATCTATTTTTGTGAACATACATATAAACATACATATAAATACACATATAACCTCTCAAGAGAGGCAAGTTAAATTCCCATCTATGAATATATTATTCTTAAAATATCTGAAACCAGCAGTAATAAAAGCCTGGCCTTGCTGGCTTTGGTCAGCAGTCACAGCAGCTGACAAAAGTGATTTTGTCCACTAGAGGGAACTCAGCTTGCGATATTATTTCCTAAACAAACAGAAGTACAAGAGAACAAAATAGGAAAGTGAGAGAAAGCTTTGTGCATGTATACGGTGTGTGTGTCCAGTGCTAGCTGGGGCAAGGAAGAGGGCAGGCAGCTAATAAACTCCAAAGCTCAACTCTCTACTTCTGGGTCAGCTTAACATTTGAATGAGGGAAAACACAGACCATATTTCAAAGCATTCCTTTTCCCTGTGTAAAACAAATAAAAATAAATAAAAAGACAATGTCTTATTGCAGGTAGTCTTAAAAAAAAATTTTATAGAAGTCATTAAGATTGCTCTCAATCTTCTACAAATAGTTTATGTCCTTATAAACTATTTTTCCTTATAAACTATTTATGTTGGAGCTAGAATTAATTGTACCTAGATTAATTGCCAGCTAAGAACAAAACAAAATGCAGTACCATTACTGGAAAGTCTATCATTCTTTTAAAAAGTTCATTAACTCTAGGCTCAGAAGAACCACAGTACAGCTTTTAAGGCAGCTGTGAAGCAGGAACTCTCGGCCACTAATTACTGAGTGTTTCTGAAATTAGGATAAATCAGCTCATTATTTTTAAAACATTCTTTTAATAACAAAACAAAGTTTCACTGTAGAAATTTTACAAAATGAAAATAAGCTTAGAAAAGAACTAAAATCATCCTTAACCTTGATATCCAGAATTAACTACTGCCACGTGTGTATGTATCCTTCTGGTTTTTCTATGCATATAATCGATCAATCATCTATGTTTTTAATATATTAAAGTTGAATGTCTTTATCTGTTTTCACATCACATCTCTTTATATAAACATTTTATATGTAAATAGCCATTTACATATATAAAATTTTGAATGGCTGTTTAATATTTCATTGTATGTATTGTACTATAATTTACTCAAGCTTCAAATAAATTTTAATGCTTCTCTACTGTTGATATTTAGGTTGTTTCCAATTGTTCACTGTGAAGAGTCCTTTAAAGGGTCCTTTTTTCCTCTTTGATGTTGCCACAAAACATCTCTGACACTTCCTCAAAAAAGCCTCAACAATAAAATACCAACTCTATAACCTAGAAGAAACTCAAAATCAATATTGACCTGAATTCTTCTGCTGCAGGAAACCCCTGATTCTGTATCCTCACTTCAAACTGGTCTATACCCTCCTCTACCTGTGTGTACATTCAGAGAATCCTCCCATTTCTTTTTTTTGGGGGGGGAGGGGAGTATTGAACTCAGGGCCCTGCACATGCCAGGTGAGTCTGCACCACTGAGCTAACTCCCAGCCCTCCCATTTATTTCTGCTTCTCTCATGTGCAACTTTCCCATTCTCCTAGTGTACATCCTGACTGTGTAGGTGTGGGGAAAAAACTTCCCAAACAACCCCCAACCCCCAACTGGTATTTCAAAAACACATGGGCCTTTGACAATTAAATCCCTGTTACTGCAGAAACTGTGTCCAACTCTACTTCCAGTGCTGAAAGCAAGTAGGCTTGCTGCAGCATCCTGATGATAAGAACAGTACACATTTTCCCTCAGTCTCAGAAAGCATTGTACATACCACAAGGGTTAATGGCCTAATGCTTTATTATCTTCCCCATCCACATTCATCACAAGACACCCTGCCCAGGAAAGCAAGAATGAGAGGTTATTGTTAAAAGAGAATGAATGAGACAATGTGAGTTCTGTTCTTCTGACCTGACAATGTGACCGAGGCAGGGGCACTGTGACCAGGAAGGGCTCTGGTGAGCCTCCACGAGCCCTGGCACAGCTGCCACCCTGGACACAAAAAAACAAACCTGGCTCAGGAGCCTCCAATCCCAGATTCCTGGCCCTGCAGAGCTCCAGGGGGAGCGGAGGAACACAAACCAAGAACACATGCCTGCTCTCGGTGGACCTCCTGGATCCAATCCTGGCTGCCCTTTCCTATCCCAACTATCCCTAAGACTAGAGTAAAGATCAGGTTTTTCCTTCGTTAATATATAAATCGTGATGAGCTTCTTAGAATGAGGTGCGAGTCCATGAATGCCATCTGCACAAGCAGCTTGGGAAGAATGTCAGTTGCTTACATCTCCAGCCATCAATCAGAAGTTTAAGAAAACGGACTTATGATATAGGAATAATTAGTGGTAACCATCCAGTCCCGTCAAGAGCTACACTGCCCTTCCAGGCACAGGGAAGAGGCACTTCCATGGAGGTGTTTATGGAAGGTGAGGGGATTCTGCTCACTGAACTGGCACATGCTTCCCCACAGCAGCTATGCAAACGCAAACTGCACTTTCTGACGAAATCATCTCTCCCAGAGCTGATGATGAAGACTTTTTCTCAAAGACCAGAGCCAAGAGCCAAAAGAAAAGGGCACAGAAGAAACCAGAATCCTTCTCTTGGGAGTTCAAAGTCTTGTTCTACCCACCAGCTTACAATAGGCTTCTGAAGTGGAGGAGTTTCAGGAAGTTGCTGCAGGTCAAGAGAAGGGCAAGGGTTTCTTTGTAGCACTCTGGCTTTTTTTCATTCACAACAAATAAAAGAGAAACAGAACCAAAACAAAAAAAGAACCCAAATTCAAGAAGCAATTCCAGAGAACACCCCACATTCCCCAGAGCCAGACTCACTCTGTAGCCACTATCTGGGGGATGGGTTCATCTAGGAGTTCCAAGCTGTGCAGGATCCAGTAGCAGAGCCATGGGCGGCTGGCATCCAGACACTGAGAGGGATGGGGAAAAAACACACCCCTATTCAGAATGATTCCAAGACATTGCTGACAAGGCTACATCTGTCTTACTCCCTGCAGCCTGGTGACCAAGAGGAGGGTACCCTTGCTTGGACAACAATCAGTGAATGAGGATGTTCTGCTTTGTGGCCTTAGCCAGGAGAAAAGGACAACGGAATAAAAAAAGCTGGCCTTAAACCCAGTGGGTCCTTCCCTGGCAGGCATTAAGGAAGGCTGAGCAGGACTTCCACACACCAGCAGGCTAAGGACTGGTGTTTTCTCAGTATAGACCCATGGAGGTTTCCTGGATTAACTCACTCATGGATTTAACAAGTATTCGGTTAAGTACCCACTTATGCCAAGCACTGCACAGACACTGGGGGCATGATAATGAATGGAATTTGGTTTTAATACTTGAGATGGTTGGGAAAGAATGTGTGTGGTTGTCTATCGAGGAAGAGGGCATTAGACAATCACATCAGTACAGTTTACCTCATGTCTTTCTGGAATAAGATGGAACATGTGTACATACACTCTGACAAATGCTATAATGGGCAGAAAAGGCCTTGAGGCAGCACAGGGAGGAGACTACTTCCACCTGGGGAGCTGCACAAGGTTTCCAAAAGTGACATGCAGACAGATCTTGATCCTAATGCAAGTCATACATGGCTACTGGGATTCAAAGCTTAGTAGGACAGGTAATAACAGTGTCCCTATTTTAGATTAAAAGTATATAAAGAAATCCAGAGAGACTACTTTTTCCCAGGTTATAAAAATAGTAAATGTCACAGCTTAAACAAGAACTTAGGTCTTTAGACGCTCAATTCAGTGGTCCTTCCATTGGACCAAGCTGTCCTCTTGAAAAATGTGCTAACGGTCTGAGCTATGGCTGACCTGCTGTGTGGTGGGCAGTTTGGTGGGCCACTGCAGACACTCTGAAGGATTTAGCCCATGTGTGAATTCTGGCTCTTTGTATTACTAGCTACTGGAACAATTTACTTTATCTTTCTATGTCTGTTTGCTTATCTGAAAAATATGAAGACTGACCTACATCATGACCTCTCATTTAACCTGATGGTTACAAAGGATGACCACTGAGGATCTGAGTCGAGGAATGAAAACGGAGAGCCCACAGTCCAAATCTAGCCTGTGGATGTGCTTTGTTGGTTTGTTTAATTGGAATTGGTTGCAACATGTAACTGATGGAAAAATCACATAACAGTTTGGATTTATGGCTTCATTTGGGGAAAAAAAAAAATACCTGGCAATCTTGGGTCTTCATTTCCCAATGGCACCAACCAGAGGAACAGGGTAGATGCAAGGGGCCTCCAATCCGGCCAATTCACTTACTCATGCTACCTCTGTGGTCCCAGTGGGTATTCAAGTTGGCAAATCCCTGTCATAAATAATCAAACATAGAACACCCCCCCCCCAAAAAAGTAGACTAAAAGTGGGACAGTGATTCTGAACCCCTCCCGTTCACATTCAACTGTTGCCTGTCCCTCAGCCCCACTCCTAGCAGCAACCTGAGTCTCCTCCATGAGCCCTAGGGCATTTTCTCATGCTTTAAGATCCACTCAAAGTCTGCCCCTATAGGGTACTGGTCCTGTGGCTGCTTCAGAAACTAGATCAGCTTACAGGGTAAGAGTTAGAGATGACTATAACTGACTTTAGTAGTTGCCCAGGGGGTCAGGAGAAAGCGTGTGAACTGCTCAGCTGTGACTGAATGGTGGACAAAGTCACACCCCATCTAGGGTGATCTACTAGCTGTGGGAGTGGACAAGATGATAGGAGACCTGGTTTTGCCCTTTTGGAAATGGAGTCTCAGCTTTATGACAGCACCCAGGTTCCTGTCAGAGCCATGTGGAATAAGTGAATCTCCAACAGGTCAGGCCATTTCATGTACTTACCTTTTTTTTTTTTTTTACTATTTGCATTCAAATAGTAAAAAAGAAGGGAAACTTGGTCAAGAAGAAAGAGTGTAGACAATGTATTTACCTCGTAGGCATCTGTCAGTTGTCGAAGACCTCTTTTCAGATAATGGAAGTGCTTCTCTCTCTGCAAAATAAGCCTGGAAAGACAAAGAGCCCATAAGCTTACCTAGGAGATCAAGCTTCCACTACACACACACACACACACACACACACACACACACACACACACAGACATGCACATACAGCTTTAGGACATGCCCCACAGTCATTCAATGGATGCCCAGCACTACTGCAGCTCCAAAAGGCGACTATACTGGAAAAAGAAGCCTGAACCTCAGCATCCCTAAAGTGCCTGAAAACCTGGCTGGCAGATGTTCTTGAGCAAGATCATCTGAAAGAGGTGACCCTGAGCTAACTGAAAAGCTGCAATGAGCACCCAGAGCCAGGCAGTGACAATTCGTCCAGAAAGCTCCTTAGGATCTAACCAAAAACAGATTAACCTGTGATCCTCCATGTTTAATTTTTTCCCCCCTGGTAGTGGAGATTGAACACAGGGGTGCTCTACCACTGAGCTACATCCTCCAACCTTTTTTATTTTGGACAGGGTCTAAGTTACTGACACTGGCCTCAAATTTGTGATCCTCCTGCCTCGGTCTCCCAAGTTACTGGAATTACAGGTGTTCACCACTGGGCCAGCTCCATTCTTTAAGTCATTTAAATCTGAAACTTGCTGCTTCCCTGACTTGCTTAGCCGCTGTCATCTCTTCTGGGATCACTTCTCCAAGATCTATACTTTGTACCCGGCCTGCTCCTCAGTTATCCATCTCTTATTCTCTCCCCAAAATTCCACCTCCCACGTGCTGACCCACGGCCCTGGCTAGAGGACAGTGTTTGTATTCCGCATCCAGCCATGTCCTTGGCACTGACATCAGCAATGCTAACTTTAAGAAGGAATGTGCTGCCCGTAGCCACCTGCATGGGCAAAGACAGAAGCAGCAGTTTGGTGTTGCAAAAAGGGCCTGTGTGATTACAGAAGGAAGAAAAAGGAAAAGAATGTTGAGACAAGCCGGATGTAGTGGCTCAAGCCTGTAATCCCAGCACTTAGGGAGGCTGAGACAGTAGAGTCACGAGTTCAAAGCCAGCCTCAGCAATGGCGAGGCGCTAAACAACTCAGTGAGACCCTGTCTCTACATAAAACACAAAATAGGGCTGGGGATGTGGCTCAGTGGTCCAGTGCCCCTGAGTTCAATCCCTGGTACCGAAAAAACAAAAAGAATGTTGAGACAGTCACTGTGCTTGCTGACAGCAGAAACAAAAGGAAGGAGAGCCACTCCCTGCTCTTCTAGGTAGGCAACTCATCAACAGTTTCTAGAAGTCTCACCGTTCATGCTCAGAAAAAGGCCATGAATGTAGTCTCTACCCAAAAAGTCTCCCAATTCAGTGAAGGAAATGAGGTAAGTACAGAAATGACTAAAAAACAAGGGGAAAACAGGGTAGATTTCACAAAGGAAAAACAAAAACTACTACTTCACTTCAAAGGGAAAGAGGGCATCTCACTAAGAAAAGAGTGATCAGCAAAGTCTATGCACAAGAGGCAGAATTTGAAGCAGGGAGTCCTGGTGGAGGGAGAAATTTTGATTACAGTTGAATTAGCCGCAAGCACATGGTGCGACTGTGTTGCACTGCACAGGCCCCGAGCACACAAAAGGAGTGACAGGTGGGGAGATCTGGCTTAATTGTGGGAGGAAATGGGAGAACAGGCAGCTGAGACCCTTTTTATAGGGATCTGGGATCTTAGCTGAGGAATTTCCACTCAATGGGCAAAAAGGAAGCCCAGAAGAGCTATGAGCTGAGGGGGGAAAATGACCAGAACTGTGCTTTAGAGAGACACCATGGAGGTAAAGCACAGACAAAGGGCCACCTGCAAGGCCCGAGACAGACCTCAGGAGAAACCCGTCCTGCCAGCATCTAGATCTTGGATTCCCCACCTCCAGAACTGTAGGAAGATAAGTTTCTAGGTTTCAGAACACCCAGTGTTGGTGTTCAGGTATGGTGGCCCAAGCTAGTAACCTCATTGCTCCTTTATCCTCAGTTCACTCCATCCAAAATTGGAAGTTAAAGGAAAGCTGAAGTTCTTCCCCATTTTCCCTGAACAATGCAGCCCCAAAGCCAATGAGATGGAACAGAACAAGACAGGTTCTGCGCGCATTTGCACAGGAAAGATGGGGAGCACACCTTTGAGTGATGGGGACAGGATGAGGACACTCAGGAGAAATCATCACATAGGTAAATGCATTGAGGATAGTGGACAAACTCATAAAACGCACCCTGGGTGGTGACATACACTCTATTTCTTACTGGTGTAAGCCCACTGGGCTTCAAGACACTGCCTCTTTCCAGCTCTGTTCTCTGCAATCTCAGGACTGTCACATGTGCTGTTCCCTGTGTGGAACAACCTATTCACCCTATTCACCCTTCAGGTCTCAGCTTAAATGTCACTTTCTCTGGGGGGCCATCTCTGACTTTCAATTCAAGTTAGATCCTGGCTGTGACTCTCAGAGCATGCTGCTGGTAATATGTATTTGTGTTCATCTGCTAATGTCCACCTCCCCCAACAGACTGAGAACCCAGCAGGGGCAGGATAGGGGCCAGCCTTGCTCATGCCGGCTTCCCAAGCCCAGCAGAATATCTGTCCTTTGGAGACCCTCCAGATTCTGTTGCAGAATGAATGAAAAAAATGGAAAGACTCAAGTGAACCCAGCAGAGTGGAATTAAAGCAAACACATTTCCTCCCCTAAACCTGGACCACCCCTGGGCGGCGTGTGGTTAGCCGTGACAGAGGAGAGGACAGGGGATTTAGTTCATTCTTGGTGCCTGGGAACTTTGTAAACCCACTACAAGCAGGGGCCTCTTGTCAAAAAGTAACCACTGAGCACATAATGAACAACTCAAGGGATAGTGAATTTATTTGTAAGGTCCCTGGAAAAAACAAGAAGGACTACATCTACTAACTGCTTGGGATTTGGGAAGTTCTAAAATAGCACATGCAGGAGGGGGAAAGGATGTGAAGGTCAAGCAGGCGCCTGTGTGAGAAGGGCTTGGAGACCTTTCACTCAGAGGTGCTGGCTTCAAAGCCATTGCAACACTTAACTTCCAAGGCCCTGTCTGCTCAGGGACATTCTTGGTTTTTCTCACTTCTGAGGAGCACCAGGCCACTTTTGTCCAAGAAAAAATAATTTTTAAAATTATGAGTGAGTGGGCTAGGGCTGTGGCTCAGTGGTAGAGTGCTTGCCTAGCATGTGTGAGGCACTGGGTTCGATTCTCAGTATTACATATAAATAAATGAATAAAAGAAAAGTCCATCCATAATACAAAAATATGTATTAAAACTGATATGTGAGTGTCTGTGTGCATGTGTCCCCAGTTTATGCTTTTCATATTTCTTATTAAAGTTAATTAAATAAATGGAAAAGGGTAAGTTCATTAGTGTATAGAAGAAGAATACTCATGGGGAAAGAAAAATTAACTTTCACAGGAAAGCAGGATGCTGACAAACAAAATTATTTAGAAATATGATCAAAAAGATCCTTGGGGGCTGGTATACAGCTCAGTGGTGCAGCACTCACCTAGCATATACAGGGCCACCGGTTCCATCCCCAGCACCACCAAAAAAATAAAAATAAAAATAGCACACGCCTGTAATCCCAGCACTTTAGGAGGCTCAGACAGGAAAATCACAAGTTCGAAGCCAACCTCAGCAACTGTGAGGGGCTAAGCAACTCAGTGAGACCCTGTGTCTACATAAAACACAAAATAGGGCTGAGGATGTGGCTCAGTGGTCGAGAACCCCTAAGCTCAATCCTCAGTACCAAAAAAAATAAAAATAAATAAAAATTTTAAAAATTAAAAAAATGTATAAAAATAAATAAAATCCTTGAGACTGATTATCTCATTCTAGGATAGGACACATATCTCACAGCCGCAGAGAGAGAAAAATCATTTTGGGGAAGGGATTGATTGTAGAATGCACCAACATTCCACCCAGCCTTGAATTTCAGCCAAATCTGCTATTCAGCTTGCTTCTGGAAAGGCTGGACAGGCGAATGCCTGCTTCAGCACCATTGCGTGCATCCTGTACCTGCACGTGACCAGTGGTCCTGGCAGCGCGCGTGATTCTGTCACATCTGATCAGCATCATGACCTCACAGATACAAACAAGCCACATTATCTGGATTTACTGCTAAAATCTGAACATGCAGTTTACTTAACAGTGAAGGTTTGTTCCTGCATTATACTGTCAGGCTTTTACATTTTGGTAAGTAAAATGTCAAATATTAAAAGTGTGAGAATATAAAGCTCTGATAAATTTCAGATTTTTTTTCTTTTTTCTTTTGCAGTGCTGAGGATCAAATCCAGGGTCTCACACACACATGGTACGCAAGAACTCTACCACTGAGCTATACCTCCTGCCCCCAGGTTTATTCATTCTTACATCTTTTTGTGTGTGTGGTGCGGGGAGTGAACTCTAGACCTCGAGCATGCCACACACACACTCTATGACCAACATGCATTATTCTTATATATTTTTTTGAAATTGTTTTTTTTAATTTGTTCTAATTAGTTATACATGTATTCTTATATCTTAAAAGTTCATTCAATGATGGTGATATCTGGATTCAGCCTTATATTGGTATGCTGATATTCAGCCAGTATGTGTATCTCTAATGTTAATTAGCATGCTAATCAGCATCCTTTAAAACACTCATTTTCATAGGCAACTATGATAAATTGGGAAATTGTCATATTTCCGAAACAAACTCAGAGCTCTGATATATTCTACTTCCACAAGAATTCAAGCCCAAAAAGGAACATTTTTGTTTTCTCCCCACACTTGAGCCAGGATCTATGAATCAGGGGATTTTTCTCCTTTATTGTCCTCTACCACCACTTCCAAAATAACACCTTCTTCCTCCCAGACCATCCCCGTTCAACCTCCCTGATTCCTTAGCAAGATGACAGAGTCAAATCCTATTCTAGCTGGGCGCGGTGGCTCACGCTTGTAATCCCAGCACTTTGGGAGTCTGAGACAGGAGAATCGCGAGTTCAAAGCCAGCCTCAGCAACAGCGAGGTGCTAAGCAACTCAGTGAGACCCTGTCTCTAAATAAAACACAAAATAGGGCTGGGGATGTGGCTCAGTGGTTGAGTGCCCCCGAGTTCAATCCCAGGCACCAGAAGAAAAAAAAAGCCCTATTCTGAGGGTGAGCAAAACAGGAATGTCAAAAAATCAAAGGTTCCTCATGTGGGAAACACAGAGGCCCAGACAGGAGACAATGACTCAGAGCCCAATCAGGTGAGTCATCTGGGAGCACAACTGCTAACCACAAAGGTCCCTGAAGCAATTGTGCCCCTCACCATCACCAAGTCCTGCCACTGCTGGGGAGGCTAAGCCAGCACAGGCTTGTGCACAGGGGCAGTGATGAGTACTGAGAAGCCAGTACATCCCAGAGCTTGCTCTCTCAAGCTGCTAAAATAAATAGTGTCATTTGCTAACCTCTAGCTATGGCTCATGACAAAAGGAATAATTCATTTTACTGAGCTTTGGGTTAATGCAGAGATCTGGTCTAGCAGTCTGGGGAAAGACTCCTCTAGTTATCTAATATTTTCCTCTGCCTTCCCCAGGGAAAGAAGATGAAGTGAACCTTCCCACCCGTTTTTCCCAATAAACATCTGCCTTTTCCAGCTATTTACTATAACAGCTAATAAGAAAAAAAAAAATTAAAGAAATAGTGGCAAAAAAGATACAATGAAAGGCTGGAGTCATGTGTAATGTTCCAGTAAGAAGTACCCAGAGGGGCTGGGATTGTAGCTCAGCGGTGGAGCGCTTGCCTTGCATGCGTGAGGCCCTGGGTTCGATCCTCAGCACCACATACAAAGCAATAAAATAAAGACATTGTGTCCATCTACAACTAAAAAAAAATATTTAAAAAAAAAAAAAAAAAAAAAAGAAGTACCCAGAGATGCAGTCAGTTTGAAGGTCTCAAGAAGTCAGGAGACATCATAACGGAGATGAGGCTGGACTTCAGAACCTGCAGCTCCACTACCACAGTGAACCAGCCAGCACCTCACCCCACTGTCTGGAAAGTGTCAAAGAGAAGTGTTCTATCATTAAGAGAAAATGATGACCACACGCAGTTTCAGACTCCTGATCAATTCTGCTGGCTGAATATATAAACTAGGATGATTTCAGAGGAACAATTTGTGACTGGAAGAGAAATAGTAATAAAGTGATGAAATAACCTCATGAAAGTCTAGTGTAAGACATTACAAAATATTGGGGAAAAAAACAGAAAATAAAGGTTCAAATTTTTTAAATTCTTCTAATTCCCTTTTGGAATTTCTGACTCCACAAGGCATAGGAGACTTCAACTTGCTAAGCTCCAAGAAAAACAAAGCATTGTATTTCTAATTTGAACTTCACCACTGGCATCTATTGCACTAGGGTCAGAAGCTCAAACTTCTCAAAATCATAGTAAGTTAGAGCTGAGGGTGTAGCTTAGTGGTAGAACACTTGCCTGGAATGTGTAAGGCCCTGGGTTCAATCCCCAGCACTGCAAAATAATATGACAATAATAATTTACATCAAAGGAATCTATCCTGTGCCACCCCCTGGACTTTGTATCTGCTTCAAAGTACAATAGGAAAAGGAGAAACTTGACAGTCCTCATCTGAGCAAAGCTGTAGGCCACAATAATCAAAAACCTGAACTCCGCTACCCATCTTCAGAACTCAGAGGTCAGGCCTTGGGGGCATACCCACCTAGCATCTGGTGGCTCAGTCCAAATGCAGCATCTCCTTAGCATCCCAGTAAGGGGCAGGAGTTGGGGTCACAAGCATACCCAGGTAGCCATAAGGTCAAGAAATACCAGCCTAGCAGCAAACAAGGAGGAAAGACAAAAGGCTCCCACATGGGTGGTGCTCTCCCAGTCCCTCAAACTCCTATCCACAGCTTACCTTGGTACAAGGTGGTTGAACTTGTAAGAACTGAAGACCTCTTGGATCTTTTCTTCTACTTTGGCCTGGTAAGGATGCAGGACATGGGAGAGAGAGAACAAATACAGTTGAGACTATTATTGGAGTCCTCAGCCAAAGCCCTGACCCAGGGGTCTTAGCAGACCAGTCTGGTCACCTGCTCCCTAGAGAGTTTAATTAACAGAGAGAGAAAGATATTGGTGAAGTAAGTAAGGAATTTATTCTCAGTTCGGTCAGATTATTCTAGAAAACTGTCTTCCCCATTCAGACAACAGCTCTACTATTATATAGGGACAGGCCAAAAGCAGGGAGCCAAGAGGTGTGCATATGACTGCAGCTCTGGCCAGGCTGTGGGGTGCCAGGAGCTGAGAGGCATGATGCACACACATGCTGCAGTTCTGGTTCTGCAGGTCCAACTTGCGCCAGAGCTTGGGAGGCCGTTTCTGCTCCCAGCATGAGATGAAGCTGGGGAGAAAAAAAAGCAACTGAAAGAGAGCAGGTTAGAAGACAAGACAATGGCTAGGTCTTTCCTGAAATCTCCCAATTGTGAAGGAGCCTCTATTACAAAACAGCTGCAAACTTGTTCTTCCAATGGCCACAAATCCTATTGGCTGGGCTTGTTCATTGGGGTTTTTTTTTTCCCCCATTGGGGTTTTGAATAGTACGGTATTTATAACTGGATTCAGAGGTTCTTCAGAATGATAGGCTTAGGACAAGCAGAAAGAGAGACAGACAATCCCCCGTGACATGCTGGCATCCCATCAACTCCCCCAGTAATCTAATCCATGATAGCCAAACTAATGGCGGTTTTGGCATTTGGCTTTCTGGCACTGTTCACTCAGGAGCAGATAAAGAGAGACACCTACCTTTTGCTTCTGCAGGAGACTAGAATATGCCACCCCAAAATATGCCTCAATGGCACAAGGATTATTTCGAACTGATTATTTTGAGGAATTGCAGATATAGGACAACAGAGTAGAGAATACCCATTTATATGGGAAATAAATGTCTATATAAAAGAAGCCACTGTTTGTAAGGGTTCTTTCTCTTGGGGTACCAGAAGAGAAAGAAGAATAAAACACAAGAAACTAATCAATGGAGAAGGCAGCCTACTTAAATCTGCATGACAAATCTTCCTCTTGTTTACTTTTCCTGGTCACCTTCCTATAACTGGCTCCCTCACACCCTTCTTTCATTGTTTTTTTTTTTTTGGTACTGGGGATTGAACTCAGGGGCACTCGACCACTGAGCCACATCCCCAGCCCTATTTTGTGTTTTATGTAGAGACAGGGTCTCACTGAGTTGCTTAGCACCTCGCCATTGCTGAGGCTGGCTTTGAACTCGCGATTCTCCTGTCTCAGCCTCCCTAAGTGCTGGGATTACAGGCTTGAGCC
>CM053401.1:32974837-33019654 GCA_028644305.1 Xerus rutilus
CTTCCATTGTTTTTATTGGAAGAAGCTATATAAACATGGAGGCCACCTCTCTGAGTTACTCAATGATCCATGGTTATCTACTATATATACATGACATATGTGTTAATAAACCTGTTTGTCTTCCTTTTGTTAATCTGCCCTCTGTAATAAGAAGTCCGAGCCAAGAACTCAGAAGGGTAGACGACATGATTGTTTTCTTCCCCTACACTTGAAAAATATGTTCTTGGTGTGTGTGTATGTGGTGCTGGGGATGGAACTCAGGGCCTTACACTGAACTATATCTCCAGCGCTCCCTGAGAAACTTAAAAATAAGTGTGTCATTTATTTCTGAAATACCCGATTGAGTCAGAGCTTTCAGTCCCTTTTAACAAGTGTGCAAAATTTATTTGTGATGATGAGGGAAGCCGTGATGTGAATCTTCTAGAATGGCAGCCAATTTAAAGTGTATTTATGTTTGGTTTTAGGATATGCTTTGGTATTTATACTTGAACATGAATTTGAGGCATGATCTGGTTAAGAATTTATAATCTCAAGAAACAGATTGAAGCCACCTTGAGAACCTGACTGGGCAGGAACAGAAAGTTGTCCCAGATTATGAAGAATCGTTTTCCATTTTAGATACTCTCTGGGGACTAATACATAGCACCAGCCTAAATGGAACACAGACAGTATTTGCAGTAAACTGAATGGGACAGGAAAATATACAAGAAGCATATGTCGGTAAGAACCTTAAATAAAGATCTGCCTATGATGTACTGTCAACTCTAAGTAAACTGATGAATTCTGAATGAAACAAAACCAGGTGAAAGAAAATCTCACTTCCTTTACCCATACACAAGCCTATTCAAGGCTCAAGGGCTAATGGACGAACCCACCTTCTCCTTGGCATTTAACATATCCCTTGGGAAGAACCTTCCAGACCAGAACTCTTTAAAGAGAAATCCCTCTTCAGCTCCCACTTGGGCAACAGAAGCAGCCAAGCACTAGACAAAGAAAATGGAGGCTTATTTCTGAACTAAGATACCTAACAAAAAGCATGGAAATATGTCATATTGCAATTTGGAAAATGCTAAAAATACTCCCAACGTAGTGTCATTTCTCTTTAGACTTCTTAATCACTCTTCAGAATGAATAACTTACATTCCAATGCAGTAACTGACTCATGCTGAAAATTCAAGTTATGAATTTTAATAAACACCTGTTTATGAACAGGTCAGCTGTACATAAAAATACACAAATATTGTCTCTCAATACTGATGTATTTTTGACAGCTTTATTGAGGTATAATTAATATACCATTCAGTTCATTCATTTAAACTATATGACTCAGTGACTTTTAGAAAGTTTAGCACTGAGATGATGCTCAAAGAGTTTTAGATTTTGGAGCATTTCAGATTTGGAATTTTCAGATTAGGGATGCTCAACCAGGAAAATCTATGCAAATATTCCAAAACCTGAAAAACTTTAGACTCTGAAATACTTCTGGTCTCAAGCATTTCAGGTAGTGGATATTCAACTATATTATTTTGCAAGTAATATTCTGTTTTATGGATATATCATGTTTCATTTATCAATTTATTAGTTGAGGGACATTTGGGCTGTTTCTGTTGCTGGAGTCCTAGGCCAGAGGCCTGACTCTGAGGATTCCAACAAATCAGGTCCAGCCAATCATCCCAAAAACCAGACAGAAAAACTAATTGTGAAAAGCAGGAAAGGAACTTTAATCAATAGGTCATATTGGGAAGAAGAGTCAGATCATACATCTCAGCCCTGTCTTTGTGGGTACTAACATGAGCTTCAGGGTTAAACACAGGAAGAACTTGGGCAGGGACAAGAGGTATACATAATTAAGTGTAGTCCTGGTCAAACTGATCTGTTTTATTATCTCAGTCTGGTCCTGGAAAGTGACTCCAGAGAAGCATTGCTTGAGGGGCAATCCTGTTCCCATCCTGAGATGATTGCTCCGTCTTAAGGGGGCAGCCTCAGTTCCTGTCATGGGGTAATTGCTCCCACTGGGGGTGTGAGCTCATCAAAGAGTGATCTGTCTGACAGGTTCTGCTGTTCCTGAAATCCAAGATAACTTCAGGTGTAGATCAATGACTGGAGACTTCTGAACACTGAACCAGGGGGTCTGGAACAAGATATTGTAAAAGCTAGAATTGAATGTCCCAGCAAGTCTTGAAAATACTCTTATCTTGGTGTCCTCATCTTGAAGGGGAATAAGGTAGTAAGGTAAATATAGGGCTAGTAAACCTTGTATTACAGGTTTTTCTGTTTTGTTTTGTTTTTTGACAGATATTCTGTAAGTGATTAGTATATCTATACACAGAGTAGAGCAGGAATCTGGCCCAAAGCTTAAGGTAACAAAGGAGAAAGATACAAAATAAAGACAGAGATGTAAGTTTTCATCCTGCTTTTAACTACCCATTGGGCATCTGCAGGCCCAACTGAAGAGTCAAGAGTCAGTGCCTGTTAGCAAAAGCAGCGGTAATTCCCTGTTACATTTCCATTTTTTAGCTAGTATAAAATATGCTGCTATGAACTGTTGGGGCTCAATGGTGACATCCCAAAGTATAGTGATTTGGCAAACAGAGTACTTTAAACTTTAGGACACTAGAAGGGCCTCAGAAACAAGTTTTCTCCCACCTTCTATTGCCTTCCTATTTTGCCCACCCTCCTTCTCCTGAAATAAGTCACAGAAACCAGAATTCCTCTTCCCAAAGGTTGGGCTGGAGAGGTCCTAGTCCACACCCAGGAGGAAGGAATGCTACAGAGAGAGGACAAGAAGAATGTGGACAACATGTGCAGCCTGTTACCATCAAATCATATCCGACCACATTTCTAAGCCGGGCATGGTGGCTCACGCTTGTAATCCCAGCAATTTGGGAGGCTGAGACAGGAGAATCTCGAGTTCAAAGCCAGCCTCAGCAACAGCAAGGCACTAAGCAATTCAGTGAGACCCTGTCTTTACATAAAACATAAAATAGGGCTGGGGATGTGGATCAGTGGTTGAGGACCCCTGAGTTCAATCCCTGGTACCAAAAAAAAAAATCATATCCAACCACATCTCTATATGGCTGCCCATTTTTTAACAAGCCTAAGCATACAGGTAACAGTTTTCCTGGGTCTTTGAGTCTTCAGTTCTGAAGGCTCCTATGTCACACAAAACTTTCATTTAACAAATTCATCATGCTTTTCTCTTGCTAACCTGTCTTCTGTCATAGGAGTGTCAGCTGTGAGCCTTCTAATGAGAAAGTAAAGGCATCTCACAGTTGCTACCCCTACAGAACTTTCTGGTACAAAGTTTCTGGGGGACATGTTTTTCATTTTTCTTGAGTATATACCTAGGAGAAGAACTGCTGCTGGATCATATGGTAATTCTACATTTAACTCCTGAGGAACTGCCAGTCTGCTTTCCAAAGCAGCTATACCTTTTTATATTCCCACCAGCAGAGTATAAAGGTTCCAGTTTCTTCACAGACTCACAGTTGTTACTCTCTGTGTTTTGATTATAGTTATCCTGGAGGGTGTAAGTGGTATCTCTTTTGCTTTTGACTTGCAGTTCCCTGATGGCTAATAATGTTAATGGGCTTATTGGACATTTGTATATATGCTGTAGAGAACTGTCTATTTAGATAATTTGCTCATTTTTAGAAATGGGTGCCTTAGCCGGGCGCAGTGGCGCAAGCCTGTAATCCCAACACTTTCGGAGGCTGAGACCAGAGAATTATGAGTTCAAAGCAGCCTCAGCAACAGCAAGGCACTAAACAACAACTCAGTGAGACCCTGTCTCTACATAAAACACAAACTAGGGCTGGGGATGTGGCTCAGTGGTTCAGTGACCCTGAGTTCAATCCCTGGTACCAAAAAAAGAAAAAAAGAAAAAAAAAGTGCCTTGTTGCTGAATTACAATAGTTCTTTATATATTCTAGATAGAGATCTCCTTTTATATATATGATTAGAAAAACATTTATGCCCATTTTTTGAATTGTCTTCAGGAACTAATATATATGATATGTAATATTATATATCACATGTTATATAATATTATACATCACATGAATAATATATATATGATATATATTATATGTGAGATATAACATTATATAATTATATATATATATGTGTGTATATATATATATATATATATATATATATATATATATATACACACATTTTTTTTTTGCCATGCCCCTAGTGCCTCACATATGCTAGGCTAGCATCTATCACAGAGTATGACCTTAAAAATAATATTCAGGGGCTGGGGTTATGGCGCAGTGGTAGCGTGCTCGCCTAGCATGTGGGAGGCACTGGGTTCTATCCTCAGCACCACATAAAAAATAAAATAAAGATATTAAAATAATAATAATAATAATATTCAGCAGAGCTTAGCGGTATATATGTTTAGCAGGCATGAGGCCTTGGTTTTTTAAAAAGTACTTATCAGCAGATAAGAAAAATCAAAGCAATTCCCAAAATATGGAAATCCTTTTTGCCTCTCTTCTCCTTCATATAGCCTGCAGGTGTTATATAAAATCTGAGTAAATTTGTTACTAGTAAGATGCAGGCATTTTTTGAATGTTCTAATTTTCTTAACAGAAGGAAAGGGGAAAAGGTAGTTGTACATAAAAAGAAAAAGAAGCTGGACGCGGTGGTGCAAGCCTGTAATCCCAGCACTTAGGGAGGCTGAGACAGGAGAATCGCGAGTTCAAAGCTAGCCTCAGCAACAGTGAGGTGCTAAGCAACTCAGTGAAACCCTGTCTCTACATAAAACACAAAATAGGGCTGGGGATGTGGCTCAGTGGGAGTGCCCTTGAGTTCAATCTCCAGTATCAAAAAAAAAAAAAAGAAAAAGAAAAAGAGTTAATGGGTGAGGCCTGAGATAGCTAACCTTAGAAAGTCTTGCTTGAAGGATAGACCCCAGGCTGATGTCTGGGAACCTGCATTTTGAGAGGGTTCCTGCCATCCCTAGAACTGATAAGAAGGGTTTACAGTGCCTAAACCTATAAACAACATGGTTTGTGCTAAACAGAACTTTCCTTCAGGGAGTCTGAATGACGACTAGGCAAAGGGTGCCTATGTGACCAGCCCCCAATAAAAAGTGTAGACACTTAATCTCTAATTAGCTTCCCGGGTGGACAACACTATGCATGTGTTATCACAATCAATGCTAGAGGAATGAGAATGCAGCTCAGAGTCAGAGTACTTGGCTAATGTGTGTGAGGCCCTGGGTTCAATCCCTAGTACTACAAAACAAACCAACCAACCTAGAAAATTTACACAATCGGTGCTGGAGGAATTAAGAGCATCCTGTGTGACTTCCAAAAGATGCCAGAATATGTTATCCCAAAACACTTCTCTTTGGCACACAGATTATCTTGAGCTAATGGCCATAGAGAACCAGCAAAAGCAGGAAAAGCCTGACAAACAGGGCACAAGTTTCCCTTTGTAAAGGAAATTTAGATTTGTTTTGTAGAAAGCATCTCCTTTTTCCTTAGCAGGAACAGGGAGACTCAGCTCACGAATGGAGGAGCACCAACTTAAATCTGCTTGCCAAACCTTACAAAATAACTGATTTCCATATTTTTTTGGCTCTTCCTATTACTTTCCTCCCCCACAGAGAAGCCCCAAACCGCTCTTCCTTTGTTTAGGGAAAATGTTAAGACATTATTACGATTTGGATATGGAACGTCCCCCAAAGATTCATGTGTTGAAGGCTTGGTCCCCAATGCAGCAAGGTTCAAAGGTGGGGCTTGTGGGACATGAATGGATGCCACATTCCCAGCCCTATTTTGTATTTTATTTAGAGGCAGGGTCTTGCTAAGTTGCTTAGGGCCTCGTTAAGTTGCTGAGACTGGCTTTGGACTTGAAATTCTCTTGTCTCAGCCTCCCAAGCCACTGGGATTACAGACAGGCATGTGCCACCACACCAGGCTCCCACTATGATGTTCTGCCCTACCTTAGGCCCAAAGCAATAGAGCCAGCTGACCAAGGACTAAATCCTCTGAAACTGTAAACCAAAATTTATCTTCTGATTGTTTTTCTCTTATTAACCTTTCACTACTTTAATTTATAGAGCCCTAGCCAGGCAGCCCAAGATAGGTAGAGAATGACTTTCCTGCCTCTTCACTCCACTGGGAGAGGACTCTTGGAAGTTTGTGCTTGTTTTCCTTCAGACTTTCAAGAGCCTCTTCCCTTTGTTGATTTTACTTTGTATTCTGTTACTATAATAATCATTATGATAAGTAAAAATATATACTGAGTTCTCTAAGTTCTTGGAGTGAATCAGTGAGCCTAGAGATGGCCTTGTAGACCTCCAACACACTAGCAGAATGAGAAATTTAGCTTTTGGGACAGAATTCAGAGAAGAATTCATAACTATATAACATCTATGCACAAGATCTATAATTTAATTCTTTTTAAATTTTTATTAAAATCCTCACTTTAAATATAGGGGGCGAGCGTGGAGGCACACACCTATAACCCCAGCGGCTCGAGAGGCTGAGGCAGGTGAATGGCATATTCAAAGCCAGCCTCAGCAAAAGTGAGGTACTAAGCAACTCAGTGAGACCCTATTTCTAAATAAAAATACAAAATAAGGCTGGAGATGTGGCTCGGTGGTTAAGTGGCCCTGAGTACAATCCCCAGTCCCCCACCCCCACCCCAAATATAGAAGAACTGGGCTGGGAATGTAGGTCAGTGGTAGAGAGCTATCTGGAATGTATGAGGCCTTCAGTTCAAACCTCAGCATTGCAAAGGGGAAGAAAAAAAAAAGGAAAGAAGGAAGGAGAAAATATCAGGAAACTAAAGCTACCTGTTTTGTTTTAAAGTGATCTAAGTCATGAAGAACTGTAAACATATTACGACTCTCAAATCTGACTTCAAAAAAAAGAATAATAATTAATCAACTTCAATACAGAGATGCTAAAATTATGCCCACTTTCCCTGGCCTCTCACCTCATCTTGAAGTTTCATGCTTCCTTTCCATCCCAAAGGTATTCTATTTAATCTCTTCTTTCTGCATAAAAACCCCCATAAGCAAGGCAGTTACCAGCCTCTGCAATGCACAGGTTGTTTAACAGCCCCATAGCAACACATAATTTTCTTTTGCATAAACAGCGATGGGCCTACAGGCTCATTTCCCTTGGGCACAGGGCACACAGTTCATAACCATGTTAATGAAAGTGATATGGTTCTCCTGAGAGAAGGTTCACAGCCTAAAGCATCCGATCTGCTTCAGAAACATTGCTACATGAAAACATTACAAGAAAGGCCAACAGGATCAGCCTACGAAGATTTAGTCACAAGAGATTAACTCTCTGAAATTAAAAAATAGCCTGAAATCAAGGAACTTTGGATCTGGTTCAAACACACAAAATAAGCTATTTAAAGATCTTGGGACAATTAGGAAAACTTCTAAATGAACTGGATATTAGTGATATTATAAAATTATTCTTATTTTCTGAGGTATAATGTTAATGTCCATATATAGAAGAATGATGTTTGTAGAGTACCTTCACTTTACTTTCAAATATTCAGGGGAAAATAGATATATATGTGTATATATATGTATATATATACACACATACATACATACATACATACACATCTATATACATTTTATGTATTAAATGTATATGTATACATTTATGTATGTGTATACTGTATGCATACACACATATAAACACACGTATCAAAGAAAAAATTGTGTCTTGGCTAGGACATCCATTGGGTTATCAACACCTTTGTCCTTGACTAGACTATTTCACAACTCTATAGATAAAGAAATTAACTTGTAGAAAACTTAGTTATACAAATAGCTTCCATGTATAGATATGCAAATTTTAACAGGTGAAATACACTTAATCATTGCCCTATGGATACTGACTAGTTTTATACCGTTTGTTAATTCATTGTATCATTCCTTATCTGACTCTAACTGGATAGTACTTTTACAACAGTGATTTAGAGACCGCTTTTGGTAAAAAGCACTGAGTCTTCATTTGGGCCTGCAGATGTTCAATAGGTAACTTAAAAGCAGGACAAAAAGTTTGGCATCTCTGCCTTCATTCTGTATCCCTTTTATCGACTTAAACTTTGGGTCAGATACTTGCTCAACTCTCAAGTTGGCAGGTTCATCATTCAAGTGATCATCCCCCTTCAAAACTGAAGACACCAAGATAACTAAGGTTATCAACTGCCAGCTTTTACAACAGCCTGTTCCAAACCGACCAGGGTGGTACCTAGAAGACTACAAGAATTGCCCTAAACCTTCTAGAAACAGCACAACATTTCAGGCAAATCACCCCATGGTGAGACTGTCCTCCAAAATGGGAGTAATTACCCAATAACAAGAACTGAGGCTACACCCCTAAGCAGGAGCAATCATTTAAGAATAGGAACAGGAGTTGGGCGCGGTGGCGCAAGCCTGTAATCCCAGCACTTAGGAAGGCTGAGACAGGAGAATCTCAAGTTCAAAGCCAGCCTCAGCAATGGCGAGGCGCTAAGCAACTCAGTGAGATCCTGTCTCTACATAAAAAAAAACACAAAATCGGGCTGGGGATGTGGCTCAGTGGTCAAGTGCCCTTGATTTCAACCCTTGGTATCAAAAAAAAAGAATAGGAACAGGATTGCCCCCTCAAGCAAAAAGACTTCTCTGGAGCCACCTTCCAGAACCAGAACTGGGATAATTATCAACCAAACCACAGTTTGACCAAGACTACTTAATCATGTATACCTCTTGCCCTGTCCTAATTCTTCCTCTCTTGAACACTGAAGCTCATGTTAGTACCACGCCCCCACCTTCCAGAAAAAAAAAAAACAAGGCTGCCATCGCCGCCCCTTGTCTTCTCAGTATAGCTACAGTGACTAAAGTTCCTTTCCTACCTTTCACCATTACTTTTTTATTTGATTTCTTTGGAATGAATGGTCATATCTGATTCATTGGGATTCCCAGAGCCAGCATCTTCATTTTAAAACTCTAATAATACTTTGAGTTCTCCAAATAGTTGTAATTACTTACAACTCTTACTTACTGATCCTCTATGAATTAATGAGTTAAATAAATATCTTTAACATAGTCCATTTTACATCTGTATGAGTCATGATTTTATCCTCTTTAAAATGCAACCTTTTAGTTTATATAGTGGGGTTGTTAGGTGGAGAGTAAACAAGTGTTGTCAATTCTTTTGTAAATTTGAAATCTAAAAAAAAATTTGGAGGAAGTTATTAAGAATTATAAACACTCAGAGCCAGGCGCGGTGGCGCAAGCCTGTAATCCCAGCACTTAGGAAGGCTGAGACAGGAGAATCACAAGTTCAAAGCCAGCCTCAGCAACGGCGAGACACTAAGCAACTCAGTGAGACCCTGTCTCTACATAAAACACAAAATAGGGCTGGGGATGTGGCTCAGTGTTCGAGTGCCCCTGAGTGCCTCAATCTCCAGTACTAAAAAAAAAAAAGAAAAACACTCAGTACCCAGATTCCACCATGACTGCCTTATCTAAGTATAAGAAAGATTTTTGAGAAGTCAAACAAATCTGAACACACACACACACACAATGCATTTATATGTATCATAGACAAATAAATGCTTAAGTCTACTACAAAGTGTTTCTGGTAATTAAAAAATAAATACAGGGCTGGGGTTGTAGCTCAGTGGTAGAACGCTGGCCTGGCATGTGTGAGGCACTGGGTTCAATTCTCAGTACTGTGTATAAATGAATAAATAAATAAAGATCCATCAACAACCATATATATATATATATAAACGATGAAGCTGGGTACAGTAGGACATGCTCATAATCCCAGCCACTCAGGAGGCTGAGGCGGAAGGATCACAAGTTTAAGGTCAGCCTCCGTAACTTAGTGAGATCCTATCTCAAAATAAGAAATAAAAAAGGGTTGAGGAGATAGGTCAGTGGTAGAGCATCCCTGGGTTCAATCTCAAGCACAAAAGGCAAAAAACAAACAAGTTACCACTCCATATCCACCAGCAGAATGACAGACAACAACATGGAGTGCTGTTGAGGCTGTAGGGCAATCCAAGCTCTCATACACTGCTGGTGAGAGTATAAAAGGTACAACCATGATGGAAAAGGATAGTGGTTTCTTACAAAACTAAAAATATACCTCCCTATGATCCAGCAATTTTACCTCTAGGTTTTTACCCCAAAGAAATGCAAACATATGAAGACTTCTGTAAATGTGTTCACAGCAGCATTATTCATTAACAGCCACATTTTGGAAACAGCTCTTGTCCAGTAATAGAATAGCTTTTGTTTGCTTGCTTGTTTGTAATACTAGGATCTGAACCCAGAGGTGCTCTACCACTGAGCTACCTCCCCAACCCTCTTAAAATTTTAAAATTTTGATACAGTATCACTAAGTTGCCCAAACTATCCTCAAACTTGCAATCCTCTTGCTTCAGCCTTCCAAATTGATGGGATTGCAGGCATGCGCCACCTTGGACCATAAGGATAGACTGGGGGACGGAGGGGGGGGTACTGGGGATTAAACCCAGAGGCACTCTACTACTAAGCCGCATCCTCAGCACTTTTTTATTTTGAGACAGTCTCACTAAGTTGCTTAGGGCCTCAGTAAATTGCTAAGGCTGGTCTTGAACTTTTTATCCTCCTATCTCTGCCTCCCAAATTGCTGTGATTACAGGTGTGCACTACCATTCCCAGCAAGGATAGATTTTATTTTTTTATTTTTATTTTTTTTTTTGGTACTGGAGATTGAACTCAGGGGCACTCGACCACTGAGCCACATCCCTAGCCCTATTTTGTGTTTTATGTAGAGACAGGGTCTCACTGAGTTGCTTAGTGCCTCACCGTTGCTGAGGCTGGTTTTGAACTCGCGATTCTCCTGTCTCAGCCTCCCTAAGTGCTGGGATTACAGGTTTGCGCCACCGTGCCCAGCTAAGGATAGATTTTAAAACAAACAAAAACCCCTGTAATGTATTTATAAATATACTATTCAGTGGTCTGAGGCTGTGGCTCAGTGGCAGAGCACTTGCCTAGCACATGTGAGGCACTGGGTTCAACCATCAGCACCACATAAAAATTAATTAATTATTAAATGAAAAGGTATTGTGTCAAAAAAAAAATACCATTTAGCCTTTTAAAAGGGGCAATTACTGATGCACACAACAATGTAATGAACCTTATAAACATGCTATGTGAAAGATGTGTTATACAAAAGAATGCATACTGTATGACTCCATTTAGTTAAACTTCTAGAAAAGGCAAAACAAATAAATCTATTTTAAAAATCAGACACTAGTTGCCGAGATGAGGGATAGGGTTCAGCCAACCGAGAAGACCCATGAAGAAATGTTTTGGAGTGATAGTGATGTCCATATTTTCATAAAGGTTTTGGTTACAGAGATATGTACACTTGCCCAAACTTGGCCAACTATGAATGTATACTTAGGATACCCAGATTTTATTGTTTCTGAACTTTGTCTTGAAAGAAAAAGAATTGTACACAAATACCAAATTTTAATTAAGGCCACACATATTGAAATATTTAGGAGACAGTATATTAACAACTAGAACTCATTTTGAAATTAATTAAGAAAAGATGGACAGAAGTTGGGGGTACAGCTCAGTGGCAAGGCATGTGTTTACCATGCTTGATGTCCTGGCTTCCATGCCCAGCACCAAAAACAAAACAGGATAGGGGGATGAACATATGAATAAATATGTGATTTTTTAAAAAGTATAGCAGAAAAAAAAAAGTATAGCAGACATTAACAAAGAATCTAGATGGTGAGTAAACTGATTATTCACTGTAAAATTCTTCCAACTGCTGTATTTGAAATCTCACAATAAACTACTAGAAAAAGTGCAAATAATTTATTATTACTATTTTTATATAAAGACAAATTTTCAATAATATTCTCTCATCCTTCCTTTATGTTCTAGGTGTCTGGAATATATCTCTAAACAAAAGAGAAAAAGATTCTTAGCCCTGAGGAACTTGCTTTGTGTTCACCCACACTTGTTAAACAAAAGCATATTGAAGAGCAGAGAGAGAGAGAGAGAGAGAGAAATCTCCACCATAGCAGTGCTAGAAAACTAGTAGCCAGGGGCCAGGGAATAACTCAGTGGTAGAGGACTTGCCTAGCAGGAGCAAGACTCGGTTTTCATCCCTGGCACCACAAAACAAATGAACAACCACAACAAAAACCTAGCCCAGGAGCAGATTCACTGAGAACTAGCCATACTTGTTAGAAATGTAAATTCTCAGGCATTCTCAGGTAGGTACAGACTAAAGAATCAGAACTTACAGGTATGGGGTCCACTCAACTGTTTTTGTTGTTTGTTTGGGGTGGTGGGGATTGATCCCAGCGGTGCTTTACCACTGAGCTATACTCCAATCCGTTTTTAGTTTGAGACAGAGCCTTGCTAAGTTGTTTAGGGCCTTGCTAAATTGCTGAGGCTGACTTCAAACTTGCAATCCTCGTATCATTGATACTACAGGCATGAGCCACAGGCCACTCAACTGTTTTTAACAAGTCTTCCTGATGATACTAATGTTTGATAGATCAAAGGTTTTTAGTAGTGGTAAAAGTACTAAATTTTAGTTTAGAAGTTAATGCATGGGATTTTACTTCAAATAATACCTTTTTCATTCATAATCACTTCTTATTACTTTTTAAAACTAATCACCAACTTCTAAACTAGCAAAGAAGAAAGATAAATAACTTTCTTTTCCTTTTTTTCCCCCTAGTGGTTCTGGAGATCAAACCAAGGGTTTCCTGCATACTAGGCAAGCACTTTTCCACTGAGTGACACCTCCATCCTCAACAAATAGTTTTAATGTTTAGGAAATAAAACATTTCTTTGAACAAATAACCTAATGTTTGGGGGATGCAGGGGACCAGAATACAGCATCCCAAAATAAGACTGTAGGAGAACAGAATACATCAATCCAAAATAATCCTCTTTAGTGTAGGATTATTTTGAGCTGATTATTTTAAGAAAGAGCAGACACAAGAAAAGCTCTGAAAACAGAACAGAAGTTACCCTTTTGTAAGGGAAATTTACATCTTTAAAAGAGATCTTGTTTCTCTGCCCCACCCCATAAGAAGAGAAAAATTCTGGACTCATCAGTAGAAATACACTGCATAGTCGTGTACAAAAATTTAAGTATTTCAGTGGAAAACCATGCATTGTCTATCGCACGCCCTCTGTGTCTGGTTTTGACCCTATTCACTGTCTCTGAACTCTGAATCGTGCACCTCTTTATAAACTGTAGGTTACTGACAGATCCGCACACCATCTTGTCCTACCATTTTCATTTGTCTTCCCTCTCCTCAATGGAAAAGCCCGTTTTGCTCCTATTTGAAATTCAGTTTCTTTACTCTATACAAATTTGTGCTTTCTGTTTGAACTGGCCATAGTATCTGCCTGGTTCCTTCATACTTGAGTAAAAATTTTAACACATGTTCATTCTTATCTGTATGAGTTATAATTTCACCTTTTCTGAAAATTAGCTTTAACAGGAGACATGCATAATTCAGCTTGAATAGAGATTTTTTTTTAAATGTTAAATGAAAAATGACAAGATGGGAGAGTATGATAATTTACTTAAACTTTTTTTAAAATAACACACAAATACACTTGTTTATGCATGCCCTAAAGGATAGAAAGTGAAGAAATGGAAGAATTATACATCTAACTCATGATAGAAGTAGCTACTATCAGGGGAGGAGGAAACTGAACTGGGGATATGGTTAAAGGAAACTCTGGCTACATTTTTTTCCTTTAAACAAATAACCAGAAACAAAAAAAAAATTAACAACAGTTAATTCTAGGTTACACAAAAATGGCTGTTAATTACATTATTATTTATTTTTTGTTCATTAAAAATTTCTTAGAGGAAGCCGGGTGCGGGGGCGCATGCCTGTAATCCCAGCACTTAGGGAGGCTGAGACAGGAGAATCGTGAGTTCAAAGCCAGCCTCAGCAATGGCGATGTGCTAAGCAAGCAACTCAGTGAGACTCTGTCTCTACATAAAACACAAAATAGGGCTGGGGATGTGGCTCAGTGGTTGAGTGCCCCTGAGTTCAATCTCCAGTACCAAAAAAAAAAAAAAAAATTTTTTTCTTAGAGGAACAGAAGGATTCTCAAGTACTTAGCTCTGTGATGCTTCCTGACCCACACCACATAGACAGGCAGGTCCTGACACACAAAAAAGCTGTGTCCTCAAAGTTCATCAGTAAGTCCGCTGTTTAGATATCATTTGTTTTCCCAGTAAAACAACGTAATACCTGATAGGTTCCCAGGTCAGCAAATCCAAACCAATTTAATGAATAACACAACAAATGTTAATCCTAATAGTACATCTCTCACCTCCTTTAGCTATGAAGTAACTGATCATTTAGCATATAGCAAAAATGGGACACAAGAGCTGGGCTTGGTGGCTCACGCTTGTAATCCCAGCCCTTAGGGAGGCTGAGACAGGAGAATCGCGAGTTCAAAGCCAGCCTCAGCAACGGCGAGGCGCTAAGCAACTCAGTGAGACCCTGTCTCTACATAAAACACAAAATAGGGCTGAGGATGTGGCTCAGTGGTCGAGTGCCCCTGAGTTCAATCCCCAGTACCAAAAAAAAAAAAAATGGGACACAAGAGCTCAGAGTTAAGGTATACTAATTTGGCAGAAGTTTATACTGCTTGACAGGGCACAGGATAGGTCCTTCTGTGTACAGAGTGCTATTAAGTTTACTAAAGTCTCTCTCCGTATGTGTATAAGTACTACACACACATATATCTTTAAAGTACATAATATAAACTCAAATACATATTTATATACATACACACATATATACAACATATGCTAATGTGTGTACCAGTTTGTGCTTTTTAACAATGGAGAAACTGTGTTAGATTCTAGGGGCCAGAGATTAAGTATCTGCACTGAAGTCCCCAGATTTAGATATCATGGCAAAAAATAAATGGAAATGTAATTTAACCATCCACCTACATTCTTGACAACTCTGCTTAAAAGATGTCTCATGGATTTGCTTTTTCCTTGAAATCCAATCAACAGAAGCATAGAATAATTTCTATTCACCAATAAGTGGTAAAAACCAATAAATACATTTGGTACTTTCTCTTTCCTAGCTTCTATCTAGAGACTATCTCATGATGTACCAACTTTCATGTCATGGACCATCACTTTCCTTCCTCTTACATCTCCACCTCTCTCCCAGAGGAGGACAATTCCAGAAAGCAGATTTGCTGCCTGAAATCCAGACTTTTTCTTAAGCTGTGATAAAAGAATTATTAATATGATAAATATAAGGCAAGATTCTTTCCAAAAAAATGTTATCCCTCAGAAAAAACAAGTCACTTTATAATCAAATACTTACAAAATTACGTCTCGCTGTAGGGAGTTCTTTCATTGTTCTTTTTTTTTTTTTTTTTTTTTTGGTACTGGGGATTGAACTCAGAGGCACTCGACCACTGAGCCACATCCCCAGCCCTATTTTGTGTTTTATGTAGAGACAGGGTCTCACTGAGTTGCTTGCTTAGCGCCTCGCCATTGCTGAGGCTGGCTTTGAATTCGCGATTCTCCAGTCTCAGCCTCCCTAAGTGCTGGGATTACAGGCTTGAGCCACCGCGCCCGGCTCATTGTTCTTATTTTGGATAAAAAGCACCATGTGAGGATGAAGTAATAGCCTAAAACAACCCCAGACAAGGTCTAGTTCTGGCAGCCTTGGCTAATGGTATCAGTGAAAGAAGACAAGTTACACACCAATTTAGCAATTATTCCAGTAAATTCACACTTTCATGTATAAGTTACCAGTTTAAACTAGACTTTCATGTTCTTTCCTTCTTTCTTTTTTTAACTACTAGGGATTGAATCCAGTAGCACTCTACCACTATGCTCCCCAGCTCTTTTTATTTTTCATTTTGAGGCAGGATCTCAGTAAGTCACTGAGGCTGGCCTCAAACTTGTGATCCTCCTGCCTCAGCCTCCCCAGCCACTGGGATTACAGGTGTACACCACCAAGCCCAGTTATCAAAGATCATTTTAAAAAGTAACAAAGTGATTAAGTTGTGATGATCATAACATACACCTACTGGACACGCTGTGAAAAATAATTCTAACATTATACAAGTGGATACTTGAAAGGTGGGATAAAATATTCAGTGATATTTATCCTACTTATATTCAAAAAGGACACATCTCAAGGAACTGAATATGTAGTCTGGAAAACCATATTGGCTTATTCAAAAAAGTGGTTCCAAGCCAGGTGCAGTGGCGCATGCCTGTAATCCCAGCACTTAGGGAGGCTAAGACAGGAGAATCGCAAGTTCAAAGCCAGCCTCAGCAACTGTGAGGCACTAAGCAACTCAGTGAGACCATGTCTCTCAAGTAAAACACAAAATAGGGTTAGGGATGCAGCTCAGTGGTTGAGTACTCCTGAGTTCAATCGCTGGTACCAAAAAAAAGTGGTTCCAGTGATGACTAAAATACTGAGGTCACAGATGCATGTGAAAGCTGGGCATAGTGGTGCACAACTGTAATCCCAGCTATCCAGGAGGCTGAGGCAGGAGGATCACAAGTTTGAGACCAGCCTGGACAACCTAGCAGGAACCTTTCTCAAAAAATAAAAAGGACCTAACTAATCAACTGCGCATAATGACATTTTCTTTAAATTAGACTCTATTTTTGAATTAGAAGAATTTTATTATAAATTGTGTGCTTTTGTTTTTTTAAGTATGTAGAAAGCTTGTATAATTCAGATTTTTCAGTTTCCTGATTTAATGTAGATATTGACTTTTTTATTAAAACTTTTGTTTTAATAAAAATAAATAAATAAATAAAAATAAAAATGAAAATAAAAAGGAATAAAGATGTAGCTCAGTGGTAGAGTGTCCCTGGGTTCAATCCCCAGAACCGCAAAAAGAAAGAAATAAAAGGTGGTAGGTGGGCTAGGGATGTCAAAAAAAAAAAAGACACATGTAAAAATTTTGAAGAGAAACATTTTATGAATAAGGGAAACCAATATTTCTAAACTAGTGTTACTTTATAAAGTATGTGATTTTATCTGTTTATTTATGTATATATAGTACTAGGATCAAGCCCAAGGCCTCAAGCATGGTGAACAAGTATTCTACCACTGACCTATATCCCCAATAAGTATATGATTTTTAAATTGGTATAGTTAGTTAGTTAGTTTTGCAATGCTAGGGATGAAACCGAGGGCCGCTCACATGCTAAGTAAAAGTTCTACAACTGAGCTACATCTCTACCCGCTACGTACCTAAATTTAAACATAATTCTGTCAGTAGTTTTTTGATTTGTTCACTTATATGCCTAAAAGTACAAGTATCTTCAACTTGACCAAAAACATTTTGGGGACTTTTTCATAGGGAAAATCTGATATCTGAGACTGCCTTACAATTGAACAATATGGTATGTATTAAATTTTAATAAAAATAAAGTTGATTTATATAGCTAGCTTAGTGAGCATTTCACCAAGCAGAACTCTGGTTCCTTCTATCAGAGGCATAAAAAAACTGAGAAGTTTGATCATATTGAGTAACTTGTCACCACCATTTGCTAATCTTCCACAGACTATACCATGAAGCAAGTAAACAGCAGGAAGCCAGGATTCTCTCCTGGAACTCACTGATCCTTGGCCATGATGGCCAACTGCTCACCACTTGAAGCCAACACATTAACCTTGCTCTCAACACCCCTCCAGCAAACCTCATTTCCTACCACATCTGACCTGTACCCTCCATTCTGGGTAGGCCATCATCCTTGCTGTCCCCAGTGAAGCCTGAGTCTTCTCTCCAAAGGGGTCATTCTACTGAAATGGCTGGCCCCAGCTCCACCCTGTAGTGCACCCAGTTCCACGGTCTCCATGAAGTCATCCTGAGCTCCTCAGGCCACAAACCACTCTTCCATTTCCTGTGCAATGCAGTAATAATTCAGCACTCTGTAATTGATTAAGGCATCCTTTTTTTCCCCTAAGAGAAAAGAATTTTAAGAGCAGAAACCAAGACTAATAACTCTTATTGTCCCTTCAGAGTTGATTGTCACTCGACTGAATGCTGTCGAATGACACCGTGTCATTTCAAATGGAGGAAAGTTTGGCTCCTGTTCAAGGGCAAACTAAAAGAAAAACAGGAGTAGTATCTATTGTAAACAACTGTTTTGGCAAGGCTGTTATCACCGAGACCATCAGCATTAACCTACTGGCCTGAATCAGTGTTTGCAATGGGGTAATTCTAGATGCACAATACAGAAGGCGAGCTCTAACAACACAACCACATCTTGCTTTCTAGAGTCATAAAAGGCCCTCCTTGCATCACATCCACCACAGAACACTTGTCAAGGGAGAGACTGTCAAAAACTACCATATCTCATTAACTGCATAACCGTCACTGTGAGCTAAGTGGTCATCACCACACCCAGGATATTGCAATAGCCTCCTAACTGGTTTCCCCGCATCCACCCTCGCCTCCCCACTATCTGACCTTGAGAGTAACCTAAATGAGCCTGTTAAATTGCTAGTCAGACTGTGTCACTCCCCTGCTCAAAACCCTCTGGTCATGGATCATTGAGTCCTGGTAGGAAACAGATGGCACAAAGTGGGTGAATCGAGAAGAGTTTACACAGGAACTATTTAAAAAGGTGTGGGCAGGTGTAGAGAACCCACAAAGGAGCGTACAGCAACTGGGGTTGGGAACTCAAGGACACTTGATCCCTTCTAGACCTGAAGGTATGAAAGAAAGGAGTGGAAAGGGAGACAGGGAACTCTATGGAAAAGATATGTGAGACGTGACCTTCAGTCTAAGGAAACTCTAGCCCACACAACCCTGCAGGAGAAGAAATACACTGTATTCTCCCTCTTTCTCACCTCTTAGCAATATTTCCATGTCCCAATACAACCAGCAGCACTAGGCAAGGGAACCTGATGTGCCCCAGGAGCTGGGTAGAAAAGCATCAAGTGAGTCTAGGAGATAAATAAAGGTATCTAGCCAAGTGGTTTCCCATCTGAATCAGGGTCTTTATTAAAACACAACGGTCTATAAGGCTGCATGTGATCCCATCTCCTCTCTTACTCTTTTTTTTTTTTTTTTTTTGGTATTGGAGATTGAACTCCGGGGCACTCGACCACTAAGCCACATCCCCAGCCCTATTTTGTGTTTTATGTAGAGACAGGGTCTCACTGAGTTGCTTAGCGCCTCGCCATTGCTGAGGCTGGCTTTGAACTCGCGATTCTCCTGTCTCAGCCTCCCTAAGTGTGGGGATTACAGGCGTGCGCCACCGCGCCCGGCTTCTTACTCTCTGCTTAACTAAGCTATTTACTCACCAAGCACACTCCTGCCTTAGGTCCTTTGCACTTGCTGCTTTCTCTCCCCAGAAGGCTCTTCTGCCATATCCAAGCATAACTTATTCCCTCACATGCCTCAGGTCTCAGTTCAAATGTAACATCAGTTCTATCTTACACCATTCCTAGAACACTTCCTGTTTTCCTGCTTTATTATCCTCCGTAGCATGTCTAATTATTTATTATTTTTATTTATTTCTTTGTTTCACTTATTTATTTGGTGGTGGTGGAGCTGGGGATTAACCCAGGGCCTCATGCATACCAGGGACGCACTCTACCACTAAATTATACCTCCAGCCCTATATTTTTTCTTAATTGATGCCTCCCTGACCTGAAACAAAAAAGTTTCCTAAAAACATCAGATCAATCTCCTCTGTCCACTGACTTATGCCAAGTGCCCAGAACAGTGCCTGGCACATGAAAGCCAATCAAATATTTGTTAAATGAATGAATGGAACAGAAGTACTCATAGCAAAGGGTTCTTCTACTGTCTATAGGTTAAACTCCTCTTGTCAAATTATTGTCTAACAAATAAATAGTCTCCTGATAATCAGAAAGGAAGCAAGTGACAAGCATTTGTTTTTATTACAATGGTACAAAACTGAGCAGTCAGTAAATCCCTGTGAATATATGGAAGCTTCAGTCAAAACCAAAAGAATAAGAGCATCTTCTGTAAACAACTCTAGCATTTCCTAACAAGGTTGCTGTTTCTGACGAATGTATCATCATTAACTTACAAACCTGGTACTTCTCTAACCTCAGTATTCTCTTCTGCAAAATGTGTAAGGAATGAATGATACAATGTACATAGAACATTTAGTAAAGTGCTGAGACCAAATAAATGATTGCTATAATGATTATTGAAATACTGAGAAAGCCACAGAATGAGATACCACATTTCTTTCTACTAACTGCAACTATTCATTCTAGACTTAAAATGTAAACTAATTACATTAGTGGAAAAGAAATATAAGATGCTCTACTACCTATCATACCTTTGGGCCCATGTCTGAAAGATGCTCTATAACAACATATCAGGACCTAGCATCCTCTCAGCCCTGGTCTTGGCCTACTCCTTTTAAGATGAAGGACCTTATATCCATTTCTGCATTGCTCATTATGCCTTCTCAGACTGTAAGTGTTGGTGTTTTCCACATAGGACTGAGCAGGTAAGAATGTCAGCAATTTACTGAGGGGGTGGGGAAAGAGTATACAAAGAAAAAAAGAGCAGATCAGAAAAGCTCCTTATAATGTCCCTGTTTTTAATTTGCTCATCAACTTATAGAAGTCTCTGTATTGGTCTCTTAATTAACAAACCAACTTCTGATTTCCTTTTCACTCCTAGCTTATCTTCTAAGTCAATTCAGTTAACTATATAAAAAGTAAATCAGGAATGAGGAGGGAAAAAAAGAAAAAGAAAAGATAATCTCATAGTCTAAAGCTGAATATAAAGAAAAAAGGATTGTCCCGAATCAACTCAACAATTCACCACTTAGGAACACTGCAAAGATAATGTACCATTTTTCACTGATGGGATTTCTTTGTGCTCTTTCACAAAAGACTTTTTGTAGGATATACTAGTGACATAACTAACCTGAGGAGCTAGATTAAAAAGTAAAAAGTTTCCTTTACTACTCTAAAACCCATGAAGCATGAAATATGCTACTAAACACAGAATCATGCATTCAAGCCCTTTTGTTATAAATGTATAATTATATGTAAAATCCTAACGGTATAGTTAAATAATTACTGCTATTAATTTTACCTACATAGAGGCTCCCAGATTCAGGTATGAAAAAGAAAGCAGTTCCCTTGAAGGTTAATAAGCGTGGGGACTGATCTTACTAAGAGATCTTATTTTAGTAAGCAGCAGGATGTTTATTTGTTAGTGCTAAAAAGAATCATCCTGACCACTTCTCCTAGTAACAGATGGTGAAACAGCTCTACAACAAGTAACTTGGGAACAATTCCAATTGGGGAATGAGAAGAAAATGAAACTGTAGTTCACTACACGTTTCCCACTTTTCAAAATGATAGTTTCGATTCTATCTCTAGGCCTTAGTGAATGAAAAATAGTCCAAAATTCGTACTTTTATTTTAGCACCTTCCAAACTATGTTGTTTTCCTGCCTGTCTTCCCAAGCAGCTTCCTGGTCAAAAGCTGTTTTATTTCTTTGTATTTCCAGCGTTTAATATTGTGTTCAACACATAACTGGTGCCCAAATAACCACCAAAATGCCCATAACGAGTCAGGCCCCAACCTGGCACTGTCGTTCAGAAATTAAACAGATTATGAAATGACATGAACGCAGTCTGGCCGTTCTGTCTTCTGGGTGTCCCGAAACTGCAGGCAGGTAGGGGAAAGTGCACTGAATGGAGTGGAATGGATCCGCCCAGGCTGTTGCGGGCTCCAGGCACAGAACAGGTTCTCTCCGCTCTGAGGCAGAGAGGACCCGGGTCGGTCCTCTCTTCCAAGCTCAACTCTGACATCGACCCCTCCCCAACACCGCCCCACAAACGCTGCACTCGGAAGCCCCAGCCTGGGCGCCCAGAGCATGCCAGAGAGGGCGCCGCGGTGCACTGTGGGAGGCGTAGTTCCGCACTGAGTTCCGCACCCAGGCGGCCCGGCGGACGGGACTGTCGTTCCCAGAAGCCCCCGCGCGGGCGCCTCGCCCAGTCCTGCCACCTCACCTGTTCTATGGACGTGACTGTTTCCACCGAGTCGTCCTGCAACCGCTCCCGCGCGTGCTCGGGCCTCAGACTGTACAGCGGTTCTGACCAGACAGAGGAGGAAGATGGAGGGCAATAGTAGGTGAAGGAACTCGGAGAAGCCATGATCAGGAGAGCAGCGGGCGGTGTATAAGACTCCGCTTCGTCCAGCAACAACGCGCATTGAAACTCGAGCGGGCTATGGCGCTACGGCGTGTGGGTAGAGTCAAAAAGATTTTGAACGCGAATCTCTCCTCCCACCTACACATCTTCTGGGAGTGAGTTACTAGGATGCTGCCGCCCCCCATTGGGCAGACAAGTTGCTGCAAGAACTGAGCTTCCTGGAGCGAAGGATATGTACATCTAAATTTCATTTCATACAGATGGTGTAAGATGCCTCGGTTCGTTATGCAAATTTAAAAAAACTTCAGCATTCTGCTTATTCTGTAATTCAGTAGTGTACAGCTTGGAGTGCCCAAGAATTCAATGAATGTAACTTTAAAAGCATTTCTGACAGCTCTCCTGATTGCCTCAGTCACGCTATTACTAGTAGAATAATTGTGCACCTTTGGGTCCTTTGACAGTCTCCCAAGAGAAGCCAGTAGCGTCTCAGCAAATGAGCAGAATTGCCATCTCAGCACCCAGTGATGGAGGGAAGGGGCATTGTAATTTTCTCCTACCCCCTTGGGAGTAACAGTGCAGTAGTAAGAACTAAAATGTGATAGAACAAGCATAAGTGAAACAACCAAAGAAATACTCATTCGATCAACAAATGTTTATGGAGCATCTACTACATGTAAAGGATTGTGCTAGGCCTGAGAAATACAAAAGTGAACAAAACGAGCAAGGTCCCTGCCCTTTTAAAAGAATAGAATTAAATAAGTGAACACAAATATATAACTTATAAAAATGGTATGAAGAAAAATAACAATCTATATGAGAGACTAAGGATGTAGGAGCCAAATTAATTAGATTGGGTGATCAGGCCAAGCCTCTCTGAGTACATAACATTTAAGCTGAGACCTAAAGAGATGATGAGGAGTCATCCAAGAACAAAATGAGAAAAAGCCTCAAGAAGGAAGCACAAGTTTGAGAGAGCATCCCAGAAATATACCCATATAGTGTCCTTGTATTAATTCTGATAGTTAATCTGTAAATACCAAAACAAAAGAAGTTCTTATTGAGTAGGCTTGATCATCATATATGCTCCTATAAAAACAATGTTAAAGTACTGACTTAGGAAAACAATGTTACCTTTGAACAGCAAGAGAATCTTTTTCAGGGCCTATGTGGAAAGGATTACAGCATCCCAGCTATTAGGATCACAAGTTTGAGGCCAGCCTGGACAACTTTTTTTTTTGGTACTAGAGATTGAATCCAGGGGCCCTCAGCCACATCCCCAGACCTATCTTGTGTTTTATGTAGAGACAGGGTCTGAGTTGCTTAGCACCTTGCCGTTGCTGAGGCTGGCTTTGAACTCGCGATTCTCCTGTCTCAGCCTCCCTAAATGCTGGGATTACAGGCTTGCGCCACCACGCCGGGCTCAGCCTGAACGACTTAGTGAGACCCTGTCCCAAAATAAGAAATAACAGGGCTGGAGATGTAACTTAGTGGTCTAGCTCCTCAGTTCAAGTCCTAGTTCTGCAAAAGCCATATATATATGGCCAAAATTATAATACCAAGAGATTAAATTATTTAGAATGAGGGTTGTGAGACATTAGAAAATAATAAATGTAGCCGGGCACGATGGCGCAAGCCTGTAATCCCAGCACTTAGGGAGGCTGAGACAGGAGAATCATGAGTTCAAAGCCAACCTCAGCAATAGTGAGGCGCTAAGCAACTCAGTGAGACCCTGTCTCTACATAAAACACCAAATAGGGCTGGAGATGTGGCTCTGTGTTCGAGTACCCCTCGATGTTTCAATGTTTCAATGTTTCAAGGGCTGGGAGTGTTGCTCACTGGTAGAGTATGTGCTTAGTTTGTGCAAGGCCCTGGGTTCACTCCCAGCAGCATGTACACATACACACATGCCATGTATGTGTATGTATATACATTTATATATTTGTGTATACATATATACATATATATATAAATGTGTGTGTATATATTTTCAGAAACAGATGATCCAGATAGAGACAAATTATTTCCTGCTCAGAGCAATTTCCTCTCTTCTCACTTGATTCCAAGTCACATGTCTAGAATCTAGGGGATATAGGCCAGTGTGATATTTCACAACTGGCTATCTGTCTCTGGTGATAAGTAAAACTACTCAGAAGCATTCCAAAGATAAGGCTGGATGGCATAAAGACTTCATGTGGATAAACACTATCACAAGCCCATCTTGGTAGTACTTTTGATAAATTGAGACCTGTGACACTAAAATGTTACCATGTCTGGGAATAAGTGGGACTGTGGATTAGGATCATAGTATGGCTGTACAATGTGAAATGGTCTTCTTATACTCCCCTCTGTATTGGCACCTTATTTTATCTCCCTTAGTTCTGTTTTGAAAAACAAGTCCAGTAACTTTGGGTCATATCTAAAGATTCTTCTTTGTAAAGATTTGCTTTGCTTAAGAGCTAGAAACTTGCCAGGGGCAGTGGCAAGTGCCCATAATCTCAGCTATTCAGGAGGCTGAGACAGGAGGATGGCAAGTTCAAGGCCAGCATGGGCAATTTAGTGAAAACCTGTCTCAAAATAAAATTTAAAAGTAGCCAGGGACATAGCTCAGTGGTAGAGTGCTTGCCTGACATACAAGTGGCCTTACACTCAATTCTTAGTTTTGGCAGGGGAAGAGGGGATAGAAACTTAACATTTCGATACTACAGATTGATCTATTGAAAGAATAGTTGGAATGATTTTTTAACAAATTATTGCATCTGTCTCAGGTGCACCTAAAGCAATTTCCAATTATATTTTATAAATAGAATCCATTTCTGAAATGCAGTTTCCTCTGTAGTGGAATCCAAAAGATGTTAACAGGAGCCTGGTAAGAGTCTCCTGCAGGATTGTGTTTATTCATTCAATAAATGCCTATTGAGTATTGGTTGTACGCTGAGCACTGAGCTAAGTGCTTAAGGAAACAGTGGTGAATAAACCAGACACAGTTTCTGCCCTTATAAGTCTCGTGATTTAACAGAAGAACAGACATTAGAAAATAATTGCAGGGGCTGGAGTTGTAGCTCAGTGGTAGAGCACTTGCCTCGCATATGTGAGGCACTGGGTTTGATTCTCAGCACCACATATAAATAAGCAAAATAAAGATCCAACAACTTAAAAAAAAATTGCAGAATTGCCTGTTTTATTACAGTTGGGGAAAATAGGCATGAGACAGAAATGAACACACGGTGTTGAAAGATAGCATAGCAGGAGAGATCTAAGGTAGTCCAGAAGAGCTGGAGAGACTCTGATGAGGAAATGAGGTAACTAGCCCAGGATGAGGGAACAGCCCAGGCAGAGGAAACTCATTGACAATAAAAAGTCAAGTGAAACTGGTAGAGAAAAATATGAGGAGTTTGTACTCAACGTAAGCATCAAGAAGACCATGCAGCCTTGGACCAGCAATGGCTTGCCAATTGTTCTTTCTCTGGATTGAATATAATCACTTCTCCAAGAAGCAGAATGTACATCAGTACTGGAGGTGCTACAGAGAGTGATGTACTTAGAGCGGAAATTCTTAGTAATGATAATACCAACTCCAGATTGAACTACAGATGGTTTGAGTTTATTTTACTCAAATGCCTGACATTATCTTTCTAAATTTAACTGTGAATTGTATTTCCTTAAAAATAATATAAAATGTGGACATTACGATTTTGTACTTCCAAGCACAAGAAAACAAGAAAAAATAATTAGTGGTCCAAACAAACCAACAGAGGTCGCTTCTGACCCTAGCGCAGGAGCAGGAGCGCAGGAGCAGAGAGCTTTGAAACTGCTCTGCCTACATTACTCTCACAGGAACCCTGTGTCAAAATAAATTGTTTCTTTTCATATCTTGTGAAACTGTGTAATAATACATATCTGAACGCTTGGAGAACGGAAAGAACTCATCTATGATCCTGCTAGGTAATTTCCTCCCCCATATCTGCTCTCCTGTCCTCATGTTGACCCTCCAACGCTGAGGTCCCTGTCCCTCCTATTCCTCTGGATGGAATAACTGACCCAGCTCATACCTGGGGCAGCCCCTCCTGCTTTCCTCACGTCCTAATCAAAAGCATAGCGCAGCAAATCTCCCTTGCTTTTCAGAAAACCAGATTTTCTCTCTGCTTGATCGTGCCCAAACATGCTATTTCTCCATTCTTGGGAAGGTTTTTTGGTTTGAGGAAAATGGGATCTTTGCCCAGAAAA
The DNA here is from genome assembly GCA_028644305.1 of Xerus rutilus. NCBI lineage: Eukaryota > Metazoa > Chordata > Mammalia > Rodentia > Sciuridae > Xerus > Xerus rutilus. The sequence continues at coordinate 33,001,255 of CM053401.1, forward strand.
CTCCTGGGCTCAAGCCATCCTCCTGCCTCAGCCTCAAGAGTAGCTAGAACTATAGGCAAGTGACATGAAGCCCTGTGGAGGCTGAGGAGCAGGGTGGGCCTCCCCCGCCCTTCTACCTTCCCCCATTCACTAAGCTAAATCCTCAGCCATTTTTATTTTTCATTCTGAGACAGGGGCTCACTGAATTGCTGAGTCTGGACTTTAGTTTGTGATCCTCCTGCCTCGATTGTCCAAGTCACTGGCATTACAGGTGTGTGCCACTTTACCTGCATAGGGTAGGTATTTTTAACCCTCTTGATTCCACTCCTCCTTCAGCTACCTCCATATTACTCATTTGCTTTCAGAGCAAAAGTGCTTGAGAGAGTTTCCCCTACTGTTGTCCCCATTTCCTCCCATACTCTTTTTTTTTTGGTACTGGAGATTGAACTCAGGAGCACTCGACCACTGAGCCACATCCCCAGCCCTATTTTGTGTTTTATGTAGAGACAGGGTCTCACTGAGTTGCTTAGCACCTCACCGTTACTGAGGCTGGCTTTGAACTCGCGATTCTCCTGTCTCAGCCTCCCAAAGTGCTGGGATTACAGGCGTGCGCCACCACGCCCAGCCCCCTCTCTCTTGAACCCACTCTATTCTGCCTTCCTAATCAGGTCTTGTCAAGTCTCCATTAAATTCCATATTGCTAAATCCAAGCGTCAGTTCTCAGTCACCTGTCTCAGGCCCTCCTACTTGACTTCCCAGTGGCATTTGCACAATTGGTCATTCCCTTCTCAAAACATTTTCTGCTTATTGCATTGCACTGGGTTTCCTCTCATGTCTAGACTTCGGAGTGACCCAGGATTCAGTCCTTGGACTTTTCTGTGTACACTCACTGACCTGTGAGATCAGGTAGTCTTAGTGTTTTAAATACCAACGGTAGGTTAAAAACTCCCCATTTATATCTTCAGTCTGAATTTCTCTCCTGAACTCCAGGGTTCGTATCATATACCTATTTGCATTTCTTCTTGGATATCGTATAGGCATCTCAAATTTAACATTATCCACAATAGAGCTACTGGCTTCCTTTCCAAACTTGTGCACTCAAGTCTGCCCCACCTCAGTTGCTGTAACTTCATCCTTCTAATTACTCCAGATGCTTTGGAGCCATTACTGGTAGCCCCTCTCTTACAAACCAAAAATGCTATTCAAAATGTATCCAGCATCTGAGCACTGCCTGCCAATTCCACTGCCAGTGTCCTGGCTCAAGCTATCATCATCTGTTATTTGGATTCTTTTTTTTTGGTACTGGGGATCGAACTCAGGGGTACTCGACCACTGAGCCACATCCCCAGCCCTATTTTGTGTTTTATGTAGAGACAAGGTCTCACTGAATTGCTTAGCACCTCGCCGTTGCTGAGGCTGGCTTTGAACTCAGGATTCTCCTGTCTCAGCCTCCCACAGTGCTGGGATTACAGGCATGCACCACAGCACCTGGCTGTTGTTTGGATTCTTTTTTTTTTTATTTTTATTTTTTGTTGTTGTTGTTTGGATTCTTACACTAATCTCTTAACTATTTTCCCTGTTTCCACTCCTCTCCCCCATGCCTTAATGCCAAGTTTTTTGTGAGGAGTACTGAGGATTGAACCCAGGGGCACTTTATCACTAAGTTCCATCCCCAACCTTTTTAATTTTTATTTTGAATGGGTCTCACTCAGTTGCTGAGGCTGGCCCCCAACTTGTGATCTTCTTGCCTCAGCTTCCTGAGGCACTGGGATTACAGGTGTGAACTACCATGCCTGGCTCCTAATACAAAGTTGATACAGACTTAATGTTTGTGTACCCGGGCAATACATAAATTTATATGTTGAAACCTAATCCCCAATGTGAAAGAATAAGAAGGAGAGAGCCTTTGGTAAATGATTAAGTCATGAGGGTGGAGCCCACATGAATGGGATTAGTGCCCTTATAAAAAGAGACCCCAGAGAACTCCCTCACCCTTTTCTTTCATGTGAGGACACAGAAAGAAGGCACCCTCTGTGAACCAGGAAGTAGACCTACATGAGATACATAAGATACTAAATCTACAGGCACCTTAATTTTGGATTTCCCAGCCTCCAGAACGACAAGAAATACATGCTGTCGCTTATACGCTACCTAGTTTATGGTATTCTGTTATAGAAGCTGGAAAGGACTAAGAAAAAACACAGAAGCCAGAGTGAACCTTGTTAAATGTAAGAACAGTCACCCTTTCCCTCAAAACCTTCTTATCTCACTGAGTCAAAGTCAAAATAGCAAACAAAGTGCCCCAACCACTTCCCTGGTCTCTTCTTATTGTGCTCTCCAGCTCAATCACTGTCTCCCCAAACCTCCAACACACACATACACCCACACCAGGGTCTCTGCTGCTCTGTGCATACCTTGGCATGCTCCAGCCTTGGAGCATTCATGTCTGCTACTCCCCCTCCTTTCAATGCTTTGCCCCCAGATGTGCTATGTGCTGCCCCTCACTTCTTATGGTATTTTACTCAAGGTTTTTAGTCTAAATCAAGCTTCCTTGAAGTCTTTACTGATCTTCCCATGTAAAACTGAAATGTTCTCCCTCCTCCAGTAGAACTTTATCCCACTCTCTTGCTTTATTTTTCTCCATCACAACTATGATCAGATCACAGACTTTACGTTTTATTTATTTTATTTGTTTGTTTTATGTTTTGTGGTGCTGCTGGGGACTGAAACCAGAGCCTCATATATACTAGGTGAGTGCTGTACACTGAGATACATCCTCAGCTCCTATTTCATGTATTTATTTCTTTACCTTCTGTCTTCCTCTCACCCCGCCCCCCATTAGAATAACCACTCTTCAGGGCAGGGGAAGTTTTGTTCATTGGCACATACTGATGTTGAATAAGTGAAATGGTCTGTATGATTTCCAGTCATTGTAATGAGGGTGTGTGTGTGTGTGTGTGTGTGTGTGTGTGTGTGTGTGTGTGTTAGTACTAGGGATTAAACACAGAGGGCTTTACCACTAGCCAAATCCTCAGCCCTTTTCTTATTTTATTTTGAGATAGGATTTCACTAAATTGCACAGGCTGGCCTTGAACTTGTAATCCTCCTGCCTCAGCCTCCCAAGTTGCTGGAATTACAGGCATGCACCACTCTGCCAGTCATTGTAATGAATATCTGAATGTTTATTTGTGTAATATACTGTAGAAGGTAATGACAGTGAGCATAACATTAGCTTTAGCCTTCAGGAGCTTACTACCTAATAAATACAGAAACTAATGATATAGTTGTTTATTATTATATAGCTTATTATAAATAAAATTGTTAAATATAAAATGAAATAAATATATAAACAAAAATATAACATAATACATGTATAAAAAGCAGTATGAGAATAGGTAGAGGAAGAAGTAATTCTTATATATTTAATTAAGATGACCTTTTTGTATATAACATTTGTGTTTTGTAATATTTTCTTTTCTTTCTGGTACCAGGGATTGAACCTAGGGGCGCTTAACCACTGAACCACATCCCCAGCCCTTTCTTTCTTTTTCTTTTTTTTTCTTTTCTTTTATGTTTTCTTTTGAGACACTGTCTCACTAAGTTGATTAGGGCCTCACTAAGTTGCTGAGGCTGGCTTTAAACTTACAATCTTCCTGCCTCAGCCTCGCAAGTCACTGGGATTACAGGCATGTGCCACTGTGCCTGGTTTAGTAATATTTTCAATAGACTAAATATTATCCAGTGATGATTTTTTATTTAAAAAAAATTGCAGTGCTGGATATTGAACCCAGGGCCTTATACATACTAGGCAAGTACTTTACCACTAAGATACACTCCAGCCCAGTAATATTTTCTAAATGATTAATTAGAATTTAGAAATCATGAAATTCTATTTTTATTCTTATTTTTGGTGGCATACTTAAAGGAAATATAAGGAGTTTATAATCACCAAAATCAAAAAAGAGTAGCTTTCTAAATATAATGGTTATATGGGACAGAGAACAACTGTGAGCTTCTCAGAAATCAACAAATCATCAATCCTACATACCTGCATTATTTTAATGTGTCATGTTGATAAAAATAAATCACAGTATGTTATTAATCATTACATGTACTCTATTATTGAAAACCTGCTCATAAGTGTTTGCTCTCCGTACTGTCTGGGGTTTATCATGGTGAAAACTTCTTTCATCAGCAGATACGAAACTGAAGCCAATTAAAATAACACTGTTGACAATGAATGAGCTGAGAAGGAGTTGGGGTGGAGCAGGTCATAGAGGCCTGTCTAGCTTGCGGGAGGCCCTGGGCAAGATCTCCAGCACTGCAAAACTAACTAAATTAAACCCACTCCTGGGAAATTCTTTTTAAACTGTTGAGAGGCAGTGCCAGAAGTATACACTGCAGAGTATACTGGTGACTCTAAAGCCTGGCTGTGCTTTGGTATCACCAGTGAAGCCTTTAAAAATACAGGTTCTCAGCAGGGCGCAGTGGCACACGCCTGTAATCCTAGCACTTTGGGAGGCTGAGACAGGACAATCACGAGTTCAAAGCTAACCTCAGCAATGGTGAGGCGCTAAGCAACTCAGTGAGACCCTGTCTCTACATAAAACACAAAATAAGGCTGGGGATGTGGCTCAGCAGTCGAGTACCCCTGAGTTCAATCTCCAGTACCAAAAAAAAGTGTTAACTAAAAAATACAGGTTCCCCCATGCACCACTCCAACCTACTGAATCAGAATCTCTGGACTGTGGCTCAGGCACATGCTCCCCACCCTCCAACCCCCCAGTGCTGATGATTGAACCCAGGGCCTTGCTTATGCCAGGGAAGTGCTCTACCACTGAGCTACATCCCCAGCACCGCCCCCCTCCCACCCTCCCCCTGCTTTTTTTTTTTTTTTTTAAATTGGGGGATTGGAGACAAGGTCTTGCTAAGATGCCCAGGATTACCTTGAATTTGTGAGATCCTTCTGCCCAGGCCTCCTGGGTAGCTGCACCACACCGGGCATCACTTGCTTTTTTTCTTTTTTTGGTACTAGGATTGAACTCAGGGACACTCAACCACTGAGCCACATCCCCAGCCCTATTTTGTGTTTTATTTGGAGACAGGGTCTCACTGAGTTGCTTAGTGCCTCACTTTTGCTGAGGTTTGCTTTGAATTTACGATCCTCCTGCCTCAGCCTCCCAAACTGCTGGGATTACAGGTGTGTGCCACCGCGCCTGGCCACCACTTGCATTTTTTAAAGTTCCACAAATGATGGTAATGCACACCTAAGGTTGGGGGGCACTGTGAACCGTGAACCTTCTTTATTTGTAGCCCATCAGAGTGTGCTCCTCTTCCATTGAGAGAGTTGCAGCTGGAAAGTGCCCCACAGTCCCCTTTGCACTTAGGCCAAGGGAATTTGGAAGAAGTGATATTCACCACACCTAGGCAGGGTCCTTGAAAACCTTCTGTTGGATCCTGATCCTCTATTTTCTCTCTTTCCTTCTGCCAGCTGGATGCCAGTGCCTAGGGCAGCCCTCCATATTCAGAAATTCCTGCCTCATATTCGAAAAGCTAAAAATTTCAATTAACGAAGAGGTTTTTTCAGTGTTTTACTCGACTGGCCAAATGCTATCCCTTTGTAGATTCCAAATTATTTTCTGGACCAATGCTGTGACCTCTTTTAAATGTATTTCAGTACCACTCCTTTCAAGCAGCCTTTCCATAGTCTGTTAATCTAAGACTACAGGGTCAACTCTCCCTTCTCCTGTTGGCAGAGTACTTCTTCTCTCTAATGCAAAGTCTGTGATCTTGACATGTGCAGGACATGGAATGAAGTATCTCCTTGTCCTTGGTAATGGTCATTCTCCTTGATCCTTCCTGAAAGGCACATCTTAGAATGAACAAACATCTTGCTTTTATTTACTTGTTTATTTTGGTACTGGGGATTGGAAGCCAGGGGCGCTTAACCCCCAGCCATATCCCCAGCCCATTTTATATTTTATTTAGAGACAGAGTCTTGGTAAGTTGCTTAAAGCCTTGCTAAATTGCTGCGGCTGGTTTTGAATTGCCTCTTGCCTCAGCCTCCCAAACTGCTGGGATTACAGGCATGTGCCACCGTGCCTGGTAACATCTAGCTTTTAAATTGAGTTCTTCCCCAGTAGAAGTCCCATGTTGAAAATACCATAGTTTCTTTGCCTTGGGTACCTAAATGACTTTGTGAAACACAGCCACCTGCTCACCCTTCCCATTTTGCTGCGCACTAGATGTCATATGAGAAGGAAATAAATCTTTATATCTGCACCCCTAAGATTTAGGGGTTACAGCAAGTAGAATTACCTTAACTAATACGTGCAATGACTTACTCCCACATAGATTCCCAACTGCAGATTATATCTTGCTCTCCAAAACCTAACCTTGACAGTAAAAGTTCAAGATGACATGTATTGCATGCTTGGTGGTTGCTAGTCATATCTCTCAACTCTAGTCTTATAATGAGAAGGATCTCTCTTCTGAGATTTTCCCATTACAAAATCTTCCATATGTAGCCCTTCTAGACCCTGATCCCCTTTGTTTGAGACAGGGTCTCGCTATGTTGCCCAGGCTGGTCTTGAACTCATGGGCTCAAGTAATTCTTCTCTTGCCTCTCAGCCTTTCAAGTAGCTGGGACTACAGATATGTGATATGTGTCACCACACACCACACCTGGTTCTTCTTCTTTTTTTTTTTTTTTGGCACTAGGGATTGGACCCAAAAGTGTTTTACCACTAACCTATATCTCCAGCCCTTTTTATTTTTTATTTTGAGACAAGGTCTCATTAAGTTGCTTAGGGCCTTGCTAAATTGCTCAAACTTGCTAATTGGCCTTGAACTTGCAATCCTCTTGCCTCAGCTTTCTGAGTCCCTGAGATTAGAAGCATGTGGCACTGTGCCCAGCTCCCATTTTTTTTCTTTTTTGGTACCAGGGATTGAACTCAGGGGTACTCAACCACTGAGCCACATCCCCAGCCCTATTTTGTGTTTTATGTAGAGACAGGGTCTCACTGAGTTGCTTAGCACCTCGCCGTTGCTGAGGCTGGCTTTGAACTCGTGATTCTCCTGCCTCAGCCTCCCAAAGTGCTGGGATTACAGGCGTGCACCACTGCATCCGGCTTCCCCCCGTTTTTTATATCAGTGTAAGCTATTGAATTTGAATCTGCCCAGTATGAGGAAGTATTCTTACATTTTTTTATAAGTACAAACATTTTCCCCCTCTAGATTCATTTAGGAAACTTCACTCCTTTTCCTGTCTTGCCTAGGGAAAGCCATTTCTTTCAAAATGAAGTTCCTTTTTGGACCGAGGAATACACCTCAGCTTGCATCTCCTTTCCTGCTTCCTCTTGCAGAAGCAAACAGAGAGCCACTAAGGGTCTCAAATAAGGAGACCTGTGGTGAGTGCTTACCATTACAGTGCAGATCAGTGGGAAGGCAGCTGTAGTACCCAAAGGGGTTTGGCTGAGTTGAACTTGAGCTCTGTACTCTGTGCAGTGTGGGGGAAACAGTCACAGCAGGTTGCACCTCAGCTCACCTCACCTCCTGGCTATATTCATCTATAGGATATTCTTACAGCCCAAGTAAGCAGAGAGAGACTATCACAGGGTGCTTTCTGTACCTCAGTATTTATTGAGTACAGTGTTAAGTGCTGTGCTGAAGTCCTTTCCACACATTATCTTATTTAATCTTTCCAACAATCCTATAAAACCTATAAATATCCCTGGTTTGAAACAAGGAAACTGAGGGTCATGTAGGCTTCAGTAATATGCTCAAGGTTGCACAGCTGATGAGCAGTGATCTGGGACTGGAATCCAAATGTGCCTAATTCCAGAGCCTCAGCATGCACTGAAAACCAATGTAAATCCAGTATAGAGACATGCACCTGCAAATCTTAATGCAACCCACAGTTTATTTAGCTTTTAGTGTAAGTAGCTATCAGGTTCAGCATTTTTCCTTCTTGAGTTTAAATCTAGATGCTTTGCCTGAAATATAGTTCTTCAAGTCAAGCAAATGGACTTACCACTTTCCGTGATCTGCCATTGAAAAATACATTCTCCATCTAATATTCAGTCTGAACACACACATATACACACACACACTTTTCATTAGTTTTTAAAGATATATTGGGTTAGACTTGCCCTTCCCTAATATTAGTTCTTAGGAACGGGCAATTTTCTCAACTCCGGGAGCATTCTTTTGCCTCTCTCCATGCTAACACATTTCAGTGGTAGTAAATTGGGTCTCCAGGGAGGCCCATTCATTTTTTGGTGCCAAAGGTGTACACCACATCAGAAATATTTAGCAGTCTGAAATAATGTGTTGGCATCCTGTGAACCTACTCTAAGCAACTTAAACCCCAAATGAAGACTTTTGCCGGAAACTCCTCCAAAGGGTTTTGCATTTGGAAATGTTTTAACGTTCATTTATCTTTTCACTGTGGTGAACGAGGTCAGGCTTTTCCCCGTTTAAAGACTAAAAACGAGGATGGTGAGGAATGACACAATCATAGTGTTGTTATGAGGAGGCCAGATGGCAGAGAAGGACAATCAGCAACGCTCTCCAGTTCTCCAAGGCGATTTCCGGGGTGGGCGCGACCTGATCAAGGCCTTCCAACGTGGGGTGAGCCCAGGTGGGGGTCAGCCCAGGAGCCCCCTCCTGCAGGGTTCGAGTGCCCAGATGGAGAGGAGTTACTAAGGCTAGACTTGGGGTGGAAACTGGGGAGAAGTGACGAGATCGGAAAGTCGAGCTTGGTAGAGGTGAGCGGGGTGGCAGCGCCCCCAGACTCCCGCGCTCAGAATGTCCGCGGACAGACGCAAACCTTTTCGCACCCACCCGCGCGACGCCTGGGCACCGCGGGTGGAGGGGAGAGGTGAGGCCCCGCCCCGCCGGAGGGTCCCCGCTCTCCGCCGCGCTCCCCGCCCCCTTCCCCGGGCGTCCGCGGCGGCGCGGGGGAAGGGGAAGGGGAAGCGGGAAGGGGAGGGCAGGGGCCGCCGCTGCCGCCGCGTTCTCCTCCCACCGCCCGCGCGAGCCGCGCCGCTCCGAGCCCAGCCGAGCGGGCGCCGCCGCGCTCCCGCCGCAGCCGCGCTTCCCCGCGCCCAGCCAGCGGGCGAGGCCAGCGCGGGGCCCCGGCCCGGCTTCCTTCTCGCCGCCCGCGGCGTCCCCGGGCGGGCGCGGGCCGCGATGGCAGCGGCCGAGCGGGGCTGAGCCCGCCGCTGCCCACAGCCCCCGGTCCCCTTGGGCCCCAGCCATGGCGAAGCAGTACGACGTGCTGTTCCGGCTGCTGCTAATCGGGGACTCTGGAGTGGGCAAGACCTGCCTGCTGTGCCGCTTCACCGACAACGAGTTCCACTCCTCGCACATCTCCACCATCGGTAAGGGGCGGTGGCCCAGGGCGCCCGGGCGCCCCACCCTCCCTGCCCGGCGGCCCCTTCCTTCCCCAACCCGCGAGGGGTTATTCCTCGCCCCTCGGGCTAGAGGCTGTAGCGCGCGAGGCCATGGTGAGGGAATAAACCCCTGGTGAGCGGGCCACCTGCAGGGGACCAGAGCCTGGGTCCCTGCAGGTGAGAGGGTCCCTGCTGCCTGCCATCCGGGGCTAGGGGTGGGATCTCTGGAGAACCTTACCATCCAAGCCGATGAAACGGGGGCGAGTGTAGGCTTGGGTACCCCGAAATGGGGCAGTGAGAATAACAGCCAGTGAAATAACATCCCCACAGCCCCAAGTCAAGAGGGGGAGGGGAAGTAAAGCTTGTGTTCAGGAAAAGGGGTCAGTGGGGAGCCAGTCATAGAGATATCTTCAGTTCAGGGGTGAGCCACTGTGGAGCCAGGATGGGAAAGACAGGAGGAAGGGAGGGGTCAAAGGGATTGAATTACCAGGGCACTGGTAGTGAAGGTAAGCCTCAAGGTGGGACATCTGGAGGAGGGCACAGATGAAATGAAAAACCCCAGTGCTTGAGAAAGGGAGGAACCAGCTGGCTAAAGCATTTGTTTTGAAGGAGGCTGAGGAGGGTGGAGGAAGGAAGGTGAGGAGTGTTGCTCCAGACCTGGGGGGATCAGAAGGTAGGCAGGACCCACCTTAGACTTTATCTCTGATCCTCCAGCATCAGGAGCCTGTGATTAAAGGGACAAGGCCTGGTGGCATCCTGGATAGTGTTGTGAGGGGTCACCTATTTCCTGGGAGTGGTTCTGAGCCCTCGCCTCTGAGAGAGTCTCTCCCTTATGAGCCCTAAAGGGCCTCCTCCTCTGAGAGGTCTGGATTGAGGGGATTCCACTGATGCCTAACAGGTTTTATGCTTGGTTAACCCTGCAGTAGCCTCCTCACTACCCCGGTGCCTGAAAGGAAACACCTGCTGGTTGGCTGATCATCCAGTTGGTATGCTGACCCAGAAGCCCCTGCTGCCTTCAGGGAGGGCTCCAGCTCTTAGCTTCCTCTGGAGGATGCCTTTCCCTGCTTCCCCTCAACATACACTTCTTGCAAGAGAGAAGAGGGAGCAGTTATATGCAGCCAGGAGGAACAGGGCCTGGTGGTTAAGAGACAGGCATTGTTTTACACATACCTGAGATCTCATTTTGAGGCAACATGACCTTGACTCTCATTTAAGCTTCTGAGCTTTAGTAGTTCATCTGTAGAATGGATGCAGTAATAATGTTTGTAAAGCACTTAGCACAAAGTCTGATACATGGGGGAGCTGGCTAGATGCTGACTGTTATTACTGTTGTTAATTAGGATTGAGCTCTTACGGTATCTCTCTTTGCTTCATAATCTTCATGGGACTTAGGGTTGGCGAGCAGAATTCATCCATATTTATCAGAGATGCTGGAAGGCTAGCTCCTAGGAGATCCAGGAGTTGGGCTGGGCCACTGTTTGCATGAGAGACATTTCAAAGAGATGGTTACAGACACCAAGCCTTGGCCAGGAAAGAGCTCAGGGAAGAAGCAGGTGTTGGGGCCAGGCATGGCAGTGAGCCAGGGGTTGGCTGAGGAACCAGATGGGGTATGAGGACAAGCTGCAGGCTTCGGGGCAAAGGGCAACAGGTTACCTGGCTTTTGTCTGAAGAGCAGTCATTTGCACCCTGATGTCCTGGCCATAATCCAAGTCCTAGGAGTGACCTGGACTTTTCCCTTTGAGGGCTTCACTCATCTCCTTCATTTCAGAAGCTCTTGGGACAACTGCTTATGTTGTGAGGAGTTAGCCTCCCCTAGGACACACATGTTCACCCTCTTAAGCAGGAAATGAGGAAACCTCTGTTTCTAAAATGTCAGGATGTGCTTTCCTTAAAGAGAATCATCCTGTGCCCCATACCTCTGATCACCATCTCTTCTTGTTCCTTTACCTTATCATCTCCCTTCTTAGACTCCTTCTTCCTGCTAATAGGGGAATGCTAGGTAGGCCTCAGGACTTCCTCAGAAACCTGGAATGCACCACTTTGGGGGTAGAGGTGAGTCAGTGAAATAGGAGGAGTGTCTCCCTAGCACCCTCTGCCTTCAATGCCCTTGGTATATATTGGCCAAAACCCTGTTCCCAAAATTCTTCCTCTGCTTTTCATGGCTAGGTCCCCCTTTGCATAGGATGCAGAGGACTTTTTTGGATTTTGGAATCCCTGGAGAAAGTAAGAGAAAGAAAGAGAAAGAAACCTGCCTTTCTACCTATAGCCTTTTAAAATCTGCCCCACTGGGTTTCTTAGATGTTTTCTTATTTAAAACTTACTAAGGGCTTCTATTCCCCCCTCTTCTTGGCTGTGTTTTTCAGCATTAACTAAAACTGAAGGATGGTCAAGAAAAGCTTTTTCTTTAAGTAGTTTGGAAGGTTCCCAAGGAAGGGGCAGCCAGGAGGCAAATTGAGGAGCCAAGGAAATGGGGACTACCAGGTCATGGTCATTCATTTATCTGTTCACACAAAAAGTGTGCACGCCTTGTATGCTAGCCTTCAGAGGTTCCAAGATGAATAATGTATAACTGCTCTCAAACTGCCCAAATACATTCTTTCACTGTGCTGGACACTGATATAGGCACTTTTCCCAAGGGCTTTTTTTTTTTTTTTTTTTTTTTTTTGGGCAAATGGGGAAAACAAGGCAGTTCCCCAATTACTGCCAAAACAGAGTTCAGATTCTTGGCTCATGTTGATACACCTAGGCTGGTTCTTTTATAATTTGTTGTGTATTTACTGTCAGAACCTGTGACATTCCATAAAAGAGCCTACTGGGAAACAGGGAGGAGACCTCCCTTGTAGACTGAGGCACTGACTGTCCCTTCTTCCATCCTCATTTTTCTGGCCAGTGGGTGGACAGTTGGCCCTGCGCTGGATCTGTGCTGTGGGCATTCCTTTTCCATGCAGCTGTGCTTCCAAGTGGGAGTTGGTGCAGAGGGGGACAGTCAGAACCTTAATGTCTGCCTGCAACTAGTTCCTGACAGGTCTGTCTCACCAGGTAAAGTAATTGAACATTCCTACCAAACACACGTGAGTCATTTTAGAGACATATTGCAGTCCACTTTTTCCTGCCCGCAGAAGCTTATAATCTCATTGGGGAAGTAAGACACAGGCAAAAAAGAGCTATCGCCAACATGACATGATATATCTGAAAGTACTTGGAGAAGCACTCTTCAAATGTAGGAGATCGATTATGATCATTGCTGCAACTCTTGATGAAGGTCCCACAGTCATTATCCATGTAGGATGTGTCATAAGGCAGCCAATAAATGGCAGTGGGCCCAGAGAGTGCTTTTGCTATCTGAGGTTAGAGAAGAAGAGAGGCCCCTGTGGATTCCAACCGGCAGGGAAGGCTGAGGCTGCCTGCAGTGGGTGCCTGCAGGGAAGGGAGCAGATGGAGCACAGTTAGCAGAGATAACAGAGGTGTGAAGTGAGTGGGTGTCCATAGGACTGGGAATCCGCAGTCTGGCTGCTGCAGAAGGGAGTTTATGGAGGAGTGCAAGAACGTTTCTTTGTCTCCCAAACTAGAAGTCTCTCAAGGATGAGACACATCTTATCTTTCCTTGTTTTCATAGGCCCTAATACAGGGAAGGCAACATTTAACCCTCTCAAATTATTAATAAACGAATGTCTGGCCTGGTTGGCAGAAGACATCAAAGGCCTGGCCAAGGAGGTGGAACGTGAGCCTAGAAGTGGTAGAAAAGGGTTTTGAGCAGGGTACTCACCATATTGGCTGGAAGAGGGTTTAAGACTTGAAGCAGGAGGACCAGGCAAGGGCTGTGCTGGTGTCAGAGCTTGAAGGAACCTCTCAGTCGGCTCCTTCCCCTTTCCCCTCCCACTCCTTCTGATGGTACCAGCACCAGCCTACGCAATAACCTGCTCTGGTTTTCCTCCAGCAGTGGGGAGTAGCTCAAACCCATCAAACTGGCCACTTCTGAAAGGGTCTCATGGAACCTGTGCTGTCTGCCCAGGCACAGAGTCCTATGTGGACGTCTCTGTTCTGGAGAAGTTTGATGGCCTTTCTGCAAGGTACCAGGGGCGGGATGTAAGCCACTAATGTAAATTGAAGTAACTGCCCAGGAGCTGGTTTTCTCCCTGCCATCCTTGTCACCTGGCCTCTGGATCTTTCATTTGAAAAGCCACCCTCAGGCAGCACCCTATTGAGTGAGGAGGAAGGCTGTGGCCTGTGATTATCCGGTTGGACTGGTTGGGCTTGAGGCTGCTTGCTTGGGCTGGGTTTGCTGTGGTATTTTCACCTTTCTCAGGAAGTTCTGTTGGAACTGGCTCTGCCTCTGACAGGGGGAGGGAAGGACCAGGGGGGCTGGATCTGAGCCAGAAGTCCTGAGATCTGCAGATTTCTAGACTGACAAGCCAGGCCCTCTGGTCTTAGCAGCCCTTGGGTAGCCCGAGACCTGTATCTTCCTACCCGGTGCCCCATGCCCTGTAGAAAGAAAGGGAAGGGAAGAAGCAATGAGTTGGATGGAAAGAGTCTGGTCAGACATGCACATTCTGTGTGGCCTCTTCGGCTCTATGACCTTTAGGCACTTATTTGACATCTTCGCGCTTAGTTCTGCATCTCTAAATTGAAGATGGTAAGAGAATCTTTTTCTTAATGTTTATTGGGAAGATTACAGAAGGAATGGATACAAAGCACTTAGCAGTGTCCTCAATAAAATGGTAGCTGCCACCATCATCATGTTATTGTTCTAGTGCACAAGAACGTTGTAGTGATGAATAAACTGTCAATAATGTGCTGTGAAGTCTTCCTGTCCATCACTCATGGATTTAGTCATTCAGGCACTACTTACCCTGCACCTCCTATGTGCCAGGCACCATGCTAGGAGCTGAGGATACAGTGGTGAACAAAACAGAAATCAAGGAGCTGTCTTCCATTCCAGGGGAGCATGTGAGTAGGCTCTGTGTTCTATTTCAGTTTGTTCCAAGCCCCTCTGGCCCATGCAGTGCCAGTGTCTTGGAAGGAAGAGTGAGTTGGTGAGGAGGTAGGGAGGAGCAGGGTGGCCCGGGAGGATGGGGGTGTCTCTGCCTCAAGGCTGGGGTCTTTGCTAGATGTAGCTCTGCGTGGGCCTCTGCTCCTTCATTCCTCCTTATGACACAGGCATAGACCCAGTCTCACACCCCCTTCCCCAAGGACATGATCCCTGGGAATGAACACATCTGAAACCTGCAGAAGGTTTCAGCTGATCTGTGCATCTGTGCCACATTTGCAGATCTGCAGATTCACCCACAGCTTTGAGCACCCTGTTCCCTCCTGCCTGCCTGCATTCCTTGGTTTCTGCTTTTCCTTCCTCTTCCTCCCCTCCCCCAGACAAGTTGGTGATGAGCTTTATAACATGAAAGTCGATATTTGGTCACTACCCTTCTGCCCTGATTGCCAGCTCTTCTCAGAGTGCCTCTTTCTGTAATCTAATATTCATGCCCGTTTCCCTGTAAAGCTGCCAGTTTTCTGTATAGGACTCTGACCTCTCCTTGGCTCTTCTGCCTGGTCAGTGAGCTTTGTCAAGGGGGTCACAGGGCTTTCTAGACATTTAATTCCTCCTACTGAGAAGGAAAGGTCTAATCATCCACCCTATTTTGTAACTAGGAAAACTGAGGACCCCAGAGAACTAGTGAGGTGACCCAAACTTGAACCATCTTTTCTCCTCCATTTTCTCCAGACTATCTCTGGGCATGTTTTTCATCCCAGAAGTCCCTTTCACAGGTTGCCAAGTGGAACGCCTCCTCTGCCAGCCAAAGGGGAGAGGGTACGTGTCTCCTCCACCTCATATGGGGGCTCTGCTTCCTTTACACACACCCCTGAAGAGAGTTAGGGGCCTGTGACTGAGGAGTCCAGGTAGGAGACCTCTGAGTATGGGATCTGAGTGTTGCCCTCCTATTGCCGTTTTGATGTAGATTTACAGAGAACTGAGTGACCAAGGTACCATGATCTACAGACAGGCCAACAGTTGGCTTTGAAATGTGGATCATTCTCTGATCACTTTTCTCTGATTAAAGTTTTTGCTACTCTTTTCTGTGGGCATGTCCTGACTTCATTCATTCACTGGTGTGTACTCACTCATTCATTTTTTCTTGCACATATTTAACTTTATTGAGTACTATTTAATGATCTACTTTCTACCAGGCAATGAGAATATGAAATGAATAAGATGCTGCTTTGCATTCTGCAGACTCACAGTGTAGCTGAGGAGTCAGGCTTCCAAATGGCCAGAACATTATGCAAAAGGTATTACAGAGGAGTGAGAAATCCCCCCTGGGGAGATGGATAAAACTTCACAGAGGAGGTGACATTTGAGTGGGATCTTGAAGACTAAGTAGGGACAAGGATCAGGGGAGGCATACATCGTCTTCCCAGGAGGAGCTACTGTGGAAAACACCTCTAGATTGGGACTGCTGTTCTCCAGCCTGGCTGGGGCCAGCTAGTAATGGCCACACCATGGTCATGCCAGCTTAAGTTCAGGTAGGTATTTGCTGGAAGTTCCTTTTGCTGGCTATGAGTGGGGCTGATGCATCCAGAGACACTGTCCTATCCAAGGTGTTTGTTCTGGAGGTTCCAAGTCCCAGTCTCTTCTTCTCTGCACTAAGAAACAGACCCAGGAGGAGGCTAGAGGAGTGGGTAGTCAGTAGCCTGGCACTGAGCACCCACCAGCAGGCTCAAAGGAGGTGATGCCCAGGTCCTTGGGTCTGGCAAATAGGAGTGGGACTGGATAGTTGGAGTGTACCACACTTGTCACAGAGGCAGTATGGAGGTCTGTGGCCAAGGCAGTGGGAAGAGCAAGAAGAAGAACCCCATTTCCTGAGTGGTGACTCTGTCCCCAGTGTGTACAGAATGGAGAGAGGCCTTACCCACATGCTCCACTCTGCATCGAGAGTGCTGTTAGGGCATGGGGCCGAGGAGTCCCAAAGTTGATCTTACTCCTAGATGTTTCTTGTATGTTCTTCATGTTAGAGACTCCACACAAACGTCCACATATGGATGGATGGGGTGTCTGTGTGCATATGCCCACGTGCATGTGTGAGGGCCCGCATGAGATCCGAGAAAAGGCAAGAGCCTTGCTGTGGTTTCTGCTTTGTAACAAGAAAAGATAATGTTGGTCCCTCTTGCTTTTCTCTCCTGAGAACTACAAATTTGACTGAAACCGCCTGAAGATACTTGGCTGCTTCCTTTGTCTGGGGCCCCCAATCCTTCAGATCTTCTCCCTGCTGAGTACCTCCTTGTCACTCAAGCCTCAGCTCAGAAGTCACTTCCTTTAAAAGATCTTTTCTGAGCAACCAGCTTAACGTAGCTTGCATACTCTCCTCACCATCTGCTCCGTTATCCTACTTTTGCCTCTTGGCCCTTATCACTCTCCTCCATGATGTAACAATAAAAATAAGTTAATAGCCAGGTACGGCCGTGCATACCTGGAATCCCAGCAGCTTGGGAGGCTGAAGCAGGAAGATTGCAATTTCAAAGCCAGCCTCAACAACTTAGCAAGGTCCTGGGCAATTTAGGGAGACCTTGTCTCAAAATATTTAAAAAGGGCTGGGGATGGCCTGAGGATGTGGCTTAGTGGTTAAGTGCCCCTGGGTTCAATCCCTGGAAAAAATTAAATAAGTAAATAAGCAAGTAAGTAAGTAAATAAATAAATATATAAATAAAACATATCTGTCTATTCCACAAGAATGGAAGCTTCCCGAGGATAAGGTTGTGTTCTGTATTGTCCGCTGCTTGTCTTGGAGGTCCTGGCACATAGTAAGTACTCACTAATTGAATGAGTGAATGAATTAGTGCATCTCCCTAGAAGACTTTTGCTCCTCCCTGAGGAAAGACAATTGGTTCCTTGGGATCCATTACAACACCAGGCATGTGTTTGGGGATATGAGAGGACAGGAGAGACTTCTGCAAGTGATGAATTTTTTCTAGTAGTTTCAAGCCCTTCTGCTCTGTCCTAAGGAGAAGCTCATAACAAGAAGGGAAAAGGTGGCTCTCATGATCCCTATGTGAGTGGGGTACTCTGGTGTGTGCAGAGATGAGGGGTTGGTGTCTTAGACTAAGGCCAGTGCTGCTTGTCAGTTGGGGTCACTACTAGTGTCAGATGATGCCTATCAGCTCAACCAGGCTGCCTGAGTGACCATGCAGGACCACCTTAGCAGCCAGTGTGCAGTGGGGTAAGGAGTTTCTAAGCTCAATCCCTCAGCCATACATTCCCTCACGAGGGTCAGTGTTTGACTGGGAAACCCCACTGTGTAATAACAGCCCCTTGGTCCTGGGTCCTGGGCTTCCAGAGACTGACCCTTCAAGACTTTAGAGTATCCCTTCTGAAATCTCCAGACTGTCTTGTGGGTTGGCATCTGAATCAGAACCTTTGATCCCAGCACTCTTGATATTAAAACATGACTTTTGAGTAAGGGTCAGGATTAGGCCTCTAAAGCCCAGGGCCCCTTATATTTATACTTCGGGTCACTCCCAGAACAAGATGATGCATGCTGACTAATGCATTTGTTCTGAGAGCTGGCATGTACCTTCTCCCCAGGATGAAGCCAGCACGAGGGACAGTCAGTCTGCAGTCAGAGAGGAGGAAGTCAGGCAGCATGTAGCCCAGCAAAGAATGAGGCTGAGTTACCAGACGGAAGGTAGAAGGATGCAGCAAGTGGCAGGTTTGGGAAAAAATGTCCTCTTTTCTCCCCTCACTCAGTTGCTATGTGGGGTTGTGGTGTGTCAGGATCCTTTGTCTTGAATCCTCTCTAGCTTTTCTGTGAGCTCTGTCTGTCTGTATTCTCTTTCTTATTCTCCTCACTCCCATGTCCCTCGGAGGGAAAATGGCATTATTGGTCTCCTGAAAAACGTTTTGGTGAGTGAGAGGGTTTTGAATGGGAATCACTATCATGCCTTGTTTGGGATGGCAAAGTCCGTCAGCCACCTCCCTATAGGCCCTACCTTTTCCTAAAGCTTGTTTTGGGGTTTCTCAGGGTGATCTCTTTGGAGGT
>CM053401.1:33020154-33097287 GCA_028644305.1 Xerus rutilus
TGTCCCTCTCCTTCCCATTCATCCTCCTCCTCTTCATTCCTTTCTCTGTACACAGGGAAGAACGGCTGCCAGACATTGTCTGTTTGGAAAAGTACAGCTCAATAGATATGAATCAGCTTGGGCAGGTGAAAAATGATTCACGTCTGACCAACTTGATTTAGTTCAGTTGTCCATTCTGAGTCTTTTTCTCCCTTCTAATTAAAGGAGATTGGTCTTGATGGTAGGAGGGAAGAGTCTGAATTTAATCTGTCTGTATTTGTGGAAGGCCAGGGATGGGATGGATTAGGGGATGCTTTACCATTTGTCAAAACACTAGTGCGGAGGAGGAGGCAGTGGGGGTGAGCATGCTGGCACCCCTGGGCCTTCTGGAATGGGCAACCTGGTAACGAACAGTCCAGGGCACTGCCTTTCCCATGTTCCCATCTGAAAACTGTGGTTCATGATGCCCACTCCTGACCTGCCTCCAGAGAATACATGAAGATCTAAGGTTGATTACCCTGCTAGACACAGCTCTTAGTGTCACTGGGCACAGTTAGGACTGGAGAGAGGTGCAGTGATTGACACATCTCCCCTCATGTGTCAGAACTCATGGTCAAGCCTGACTGCTGCGGATGGTGCTGATTTCCCCAAAAGTGTGTCCGCCCTGGGCTGGTTTGCCAATCCCCTGTGCTTCCTGTGCTTGGTGTGGCTTAGCTGCTCGAGCCCTTGGGCAAGAAGGGCCTTAGAAGTCTGTTTCCCTTGCCTCCTCCAAGAACACGTCATGCCATCTGTTAGTCACTTATGTACATGCCAGGCACTGTATGAGAGCTGCAGTGGGTTATGCAGGCAGCCACTGTATCTCACTGGGTCTTCCCAGCAGCCCTCAGATGACTTGTAATGTCCCAGCTTTTTACTGCGGAGAAAATGGGAGGGCCAGAGAATCAAAGTGCCCAAAGTATAGCATGAGCCCAGTGCCCAGTCAGCTGGCTCTGACTGTGATGCCTGTGCTCCTTCTAGTGGGTTGGTCAACAACAAGTGCACGGAGGCCCCCTCCCTGGTGGGCCTCTGTGAGGTGCCAAGGGCTTTGTGCACAGAGGGTTGCAACACCAGGGTCTGTGCCTCACCCTCATCACGACAGTGCTACAACCCCTCCTGGTTATCATAAGGCGGAGAGAGAAACATCCAGGCAAATAAGGTGGATTGCTATTCCTAGGGATTCAAATTTCAGGAAGGATAAATACAAGTGTTTTTTCTAGAAGTATAAATATGAAGCTTCACATGTGACTAGAATGAGACGTGATTTCCCTGTCTTCACACTGCCTCCCTGTTTCCCTCAAGCCCTTTACTGCTGGCAACTTTCAGCTAGGTGAGGAAGGGACACCCCATTCAAAGCTTTAGACACTTCCTTGGGGTCCATTTAGGTTAAGAAGGTCCTTACCTCACGTCATCTCCTTACCACATTCCCCCAAAAGGAAATCCCTCCATGTGTGAGTGCCTTGGTTGTTTCCTAATCAGTTCTCAGCAGATGTCCTTCCTAAGTTTCATGCTTGCCTTCCCTCCCCAGGTGTTGACTTTAAGATGAAGACCATAGAGGTAGATGGCATCAAAGTGCGGATACAGATTTGGTGAGTTGGGTAGGTGGAGGCGATTTTGGTCAGAGAAGACCCTGGGCTGCTCCTTAGAAACCACTGTCATGGGAAAATCCGTAGGCCTCATCTGGGATAACCGGACACCTCTATGAAGGAGAGAAGTCAAAAAGTCCATTCCTCCTCCTGAGAGCCTTAATCTCCTATCTTTTTTTTTTTTTATTTTTTTTTAGCTGTAGATGGACACAATGTCTTTATTTTATTGCTTTGTATGTGGTGCTGAGGATCGAACCCAGGGCCTCACGCATGCGAGGCAAGCGCTCTACCGCTGAGCTACAATCCCAGCCCCCTTAATCTCCTATCTTGCTTAAGAAACTTTATGGAATAGATTAACAAATCACCAAAGGGCAGAATTAGAAGGAATTGGTAAATCAACCATTGTGGGTTTGTTGTAGAATTAGGCTATGTCACACTGGTTAAGACAGAAGGATAGAAGGCTCCACCCATGGTTTATGATGTGAGCCTGTTGAGAGTCCCGTCTACTGCCTGGTGCAGTTGCTACCAGTAGCCACCAGGGGCTGCTGTGGCCCTCTGACCGGAAGATCTTGAAAGCACTGTTGCATGTGGAGCTACTGCCTAATCCTAGAGTGGATGGTATGGGCATTGCCTTTGGAGGTCCCATGGGCACAAGGTGGAGGAGAGGGGGTGCGGGGGTGGAGCATCATCCTCCCATTCAGCCAAGTCTGGCCACAATAGCCAAATTTTAGAGTTCCCCATGACTCAGTTACAGTCATAGGTACAGTGTAGATACAGTTCCAGAGTGTCCCAGGCCTTGTGGGCTTCTTCATTGCCAGTATAGAGGACCTGGCCTCATATTGCAGTCAGGTGCGCTCAGACCCCTTTGGGGATCAAAGCACCACTGATTTTTCACCCTGCAGCTCCCCAGTTTTTCCTGCAAAGATACAGGGTCTCCCAGTTCCTGCTCTTCCCTCCCCATCTGCTCCCATGGTCCCTGCTGCTCTGAGGGACTGGCTTTCTACTGCAGGGACACAGCCGGGCAGGAGAGATACCAGACCATCACAAAGCAGTACTATCGTCGGGCCCAGGTGAGCCACCATTTTCACGGTTTAGAGGTGGGAAGCTGCCACCCACACTTCCACTGGGGTATTTGAAGGGTATCTGTGAGTATTTTGGTCACTGACCCCCAAAATAAGGTCCTTGGATTGCCTTCAGGGGAGGGAGCCTCAGAGCAGTCTATCAGTGATCCACCGATGGATCATTTCTCAATTATTCACAGAACACTTACTGTAGGTAGGGCCCCTACCCTCATCCCCAACTTCCACCTTCCACCCTGGGCCAAAGACCCAGGTCAAAGCATGTGATGCCTTTCTACCCCAGAGAGTTCTATAATGGTACTAGGAGGTGGCGGCTGTGGAGGATCTGAAAGAGGAGACATGTCTGGATACTGAGGGGTCCTCATTATACAAGCAGAGAGAGTGGGCCCAACATGTAAAGACTGCCTGTCTGGCTTCATGACTACACTGTTTCTGTGTGCCTCTCCCTCCCCCATCTCTCTTTATCTCTCTTTTTTTCTCTCTCTCAGGGAATATTTTTAGTCTATGACATTAGCAGTGAGCGCTCTTACCAGCACATCATGAAGTGGGTCAGTGATGTGGATGAGGTAGGAGACACCACCACACAGGGGTGGGGAAGGGGTACCTCCGGGAGGCCAAGCAGGGGGCCAGAGGGGAAGGGCCAGAACTCTCATGGCTGGTGAGCCAATGCTACCCGGAAACCTTGCATTCTACTGGCTGGAGGAAGAGCTCTGGGTGAGTAAGTCACACAGAGCAAGCTGAAGCTGCCCTGCCCCCTCATGCTCTGCACCTTGCCAGGCCTCCATGCTCTGTCTGTTTTGGAAATAAGTTAGTTTCACACCTGCCCTGGGAGCAGCTTCCTTCCTGAAATCTCAGGACCAGTTGCAAGTGCAGGACTGGGCTTCTAGACCAGAGCCATGGCTCTGCCCATAGCTGTGGAGCCTTGAGCAAGCCATTTGAACTCTCTGGGTCCCAGTTCCATATCTGCTGAATAAAAGCTGCCAGTCTTAAGTGTAACCTTTCCAACTCAACAAGGCACCAGGATTAGCCAGTGTCTTCTATCCTAAGCTGCCTCTGGGATACTCCTGGGGTCAGTCAAGGTATAAGGTTCCTCCTTATTTGCCAAGACCCCCAATAGATGCCTGAAACTAAAGATAGTACCAAACCCCTTTTTTCCTCTATACATATATATGATAAAAGTTTAATTTATAAATTAGGCACAGTAAGAGATTAACAATAACTAATAATAAAATAGAATAATTACACTATAATAAAAGTCACTTAACACTTCAACACACATTGTTTATTTCTAGAATTTTCCATTTAAGTTTTAGACCACAGATAATGAGGAACTCCTATACTTGGTGGAACCTGACACTTGCCTCCAGTCACCCCGCTGCATCTCTAGGGCTCTTAACCTTGATAGTTTAGAGGTCAGTGTAGACTGGTACAGGGGAGATGTGAGGGAAGGGCATTTCTCCATGACAATTCTGCCTTTCCTTTGTTTCTAGTATGCGCCAGAAGGTGTCCAGAAGATCCTTATAGGAAATAAGGCAGATGAAGAGCAGAAACGGCAGGTGGGGAGAGAGCAAGGGCAGCAGGTAGGTGGAGTCCTTCTGTAGCATCTCCAGGGCCAGTCCTGAGAGCGGGGACCTAGGAGTGCAGTCACCATCATCAGGTCCTCTCACATGTTCCACGGCACCCTCAGGCACTGGGGAGTTGCCGTCCTTGAGAGGCTGCTCTCTGTCCTTCGGGACAGTGTCTGGGGTCCACACAGAAACAAAGACCTCTTGGGCACCAACTCTAGCAGGTCCAAGGTCCAAGTCCCTCAAAACAGGATTGCCTTCTGCTTACCAGAGCATCCCCATTAGTGATGAGGAAGGACTTCAAGTCGCTAATGTCTTCTTGAATGGCATCCAGGCATAGCTATGTCTTGCAGTTAGGAAATGGATTCCTAACCTCCTTGTGCTGGGAAAGAAGTAGGGAGGGAAGTGAGGTAATGAAAGGCCCTCAGTCCGGTGTGGAATGTCCATCCTCCCAGAGAACCGGAAGAAAGATTGATGGTGTGAGTCAGGAGTCCTTCACCCACTGAGGACCTGAAGAGTTTCTCTCTCCCTCTTCAGTCAATAGCATTCCATTAGTCCTTAAAATAAAATTGATTTTTTTGTTATAAAAAATAATACATAGTCATTGAAAATGTGGAAATAGAGGTAACCCTGTGAGAAGAAAAGTTTATCAAGCACCACGTGTAGGGCACTGTGCTAAATAAGTGCTCTTAGGAGCATGACCCCATTTAATCAGCCCATTACTTTATAGACACTGTCCTTCCCCTTTAACAAAAGAGGAAGCTGGGGCTCAGGGAGCATAAGTAACTTGTTCAAGGTCCTACAGCTGTTGTATGGTGATACTAGGTAACCTAATCTGGGTCTGTTGCACTCTGGAGCCCACATTGTTTGCTAATATGCCACACTGCCACTGCATTTTGGAGTTTTTGTATCCTGAGGTTTGATGTGTGTGTTGGGGGTGTATGTGGGTGTTGGAGGAATGGGGTGTATTTGTGGATCATCTTCCCCCATCCTATGCCAGCCTCATCTGAGAAGTGATCTGCTCTGAGAAATTGTCACCGCAGAGCAAGGTCTTCGAGTGCAGTGGCAGAAGTACATGCCAGGTGGCGTGGGTGCCTCCCTTCCCTTACTGACTCTCTTTCAGAAATGCCCTTCTCTTGCAGCTGGCTAAGGAGTATGGCATGGACTTCTATGAAACAAGTGCCTGCACCAACCTCAATATTAAAGAGGTGAGACTGCTGGGCAGCAGCTGCCCTGCCTCTGGCTGAGTCCAGCAGAGTGGGGAGGTAAGAGGAGGAGGTGGCAGTCAGGAGCCAAGATAAGATAGGACTGGCCCCTTCGGCAGTTAAGAGTTGCTGGGAAGAGAAGACACTGGCTAACCTGTGCCCCTTGGTTTCCCAGTCTTTCACACGTCTGACGGAGCTGGTGCTGCAGGCCCACAGGAAGGAGCTGGATGGTCTCCGGATACGTGCCAGCAACGAGTTGGCCTTGGCAGAGCTGGAGGAGGAGGAGGGCAAACCCGAGGGCCCAGCGAACTCTTCAAAAACCTGCTGGTGCTGAGGGTCCTGTGTGGGCACCCCACACAAACCCCTTTCCCTCAGGAGGCCTGTGGGCAGTCAGGGGAGCCTGGGCGTTGCCTACTGCTATCCTCTCATTTGACGACCCTGTCAAAAATCAGTAGCTGCTACTCTCCCCCTGCCTGGCCCTGAGAGCAGCTCTGCTGGCAACTCTGAGCAGCCTCTGCCCCCAGCCCTCTACCCTGGAGTGGTATCCTTCAGCCTGTCTCCCTCAGCCATGGGCCTGCTGTGACCCCATGGTGTGCTTTGAGCACCGTCCCACCACCAGAGCTCCCTGGACAATGGCCGAGGCTGGAGTCAAGGCTGCTTAAAGGCTCCTTCTCTCTGAGTACATCTTGGTCCTCTCTGCTTTTTCTCTTTTCTTCCCACTCTTTCTTCACCCCCTTCCCTCCAGTGTGTTTCCTGTCAAAGCCCCTCCTACCCTTTGCCTGTGTGTCCTGCTGTGTGGCTGCCAGAGCAGCTCCTTCCTTCCCAGCCCTGCCTAAGGGAGTGGACCCAGGCTCATAGGGATGTTCCATCCTCTGCTCCATGGGGGACCTCCACCTGCTCTATGGGTGGGCCAAAGGCCAAGGGTGCTTCTTCCTCCTCTCCTTGTCCCTGCCCCTTCTTGTGCCATGGGCCTGCCTCCTCAGTGACCTGGGAAAGTGGAACATGGAGGTAGGAAGGAAACACCGATGGGTGGTTCTCACGCCTGGGGCTGTCCTACCTCTCTCTGCTCCCCCTGCCTGAGCTCTGGCCTTGCTTAGCTGCCCACCTGCCTCTGTGGGAACTGAGCTTAGAGGCAGGTGCTTCAGAGAAGGAAAAAATGATGAGGGGTGGCAGGGATAAAAAGTCACCTCAAGTCACTACCTCCCATGCAGGGTGTACACAACTTCTTTGCACATGGGCCCCTGAATCTACAGGCCTGAGGGTACCACAGGGGCAAGGAAATCCCTGGGGCCAGAGCACTGGCAAGCTAACCATGCAGTCCAGAAGAGGAGCACTCACAAGTGAAGGACTAGCTTCTAGCTGTCGGGGCCAGAGCAAGAAAGAGCAGGCCAGGGTCAGCATTTTGTAAAGCAGAGGGGATGTGGTGGGGGCAGGGCCTCACACGTGCTAGGCTAGCGCTCTTCCACTAAGCATGTCCCCAGCCCTGCTTTCCCTCTCTTGTGGTAGAAGAGAGCTTCCCCATACTTCCTGGCAGAGGTGAGAGATACCCATGTCAATCTTCTTTCACTGAACCCAGCCTTCAGCAGTCAGGGTTTTCCTGTGTCCCAGAGTTTGTGGGAGAAGGGCCAAGATTTCATGGAAAGAAAGGAAGGAGGCCCAAGATAGGAATGCTTGGGACTGTTCTCTTCAGCCTTTGAGTCAAAGTACTCATCTTTGCTCCTTGCTAGGCGTGAAGGTGTGCCAGTTGCACTGTGGGAAGGGAAAAAGACTTCCATCTCCAGCGTTCTGTGTTCTGGAATTTTCTTTAACCCCAATAGCTCAAGATTATCTTGTTCCCTTTCAAGAGGGAACAGGTCAGTTGACAGCCCTGCTTGGATTCCTCCTGACCTTTCTGGGGTGGGAGAAGCCCAGGTGAGGGGATCATTCCTAAGCTGTACTACATAGCTGGGATTGGAGCCAAAGCAAAGAACTGGGCACTGAGCCCCAAGGACCCATAACCAGGGCACATACCATTGAAGGAGAAGAGCCCTATTCTTAAAGAAGGAGGTGGGGATAAAATCATTGGGCATTTTCTCTTGACTTACCAAACTAAGAAATGGCCAGTAGGTAGCTCAGGATTTAAGAATGGGGACAGGTGAGCACCGTGGAAAGAAAAGGGGAACAGGAACTGGCTAATAAATTCGGAGAGCTGGTTCTTTAGGATGAAGCCATGACTGGCTGGGCAGCTTTCTCAAGGACCGACCTATGCAGTAGCACACCGGGGATGGGCAGGTTGGTAATTCCAGCCCTGTCTGTCTGCAGGAAGGATGAAAAAAAGAAGTTACATGAGGCACTGGTCCTGTTGGCCCATGTTGTCACTTCCCCTGCAGATCAGGAAAGAGGGATTCTGTATTTACTGTATCCTAAGGGTTTGGGAAGGGAAAACACAGGGCCAGGAGTCTATGGACTGATGATCCCTCTCCACAAGGGCCACAGCTGGGAGCAGGAAGAGGGCTGGGATTTTAGGATGCAGCTATGCTCAGCGGCTACCGGAGTTGGCCTCTTGCCCTTAAACTTCAGTCTAGGAGGTGGTCTGGGCTGCCATTAGGCCAGGAGTGTTGAGCAGGCTTTCCTAGCCTGTCTTTCAGTCAGCACCTCTGCCACTTTGTCCTGAGACTCAGCCTAGCCCCTGGCACCACCTGCTCCTGAGCCCCACCATCTCCCTGTGATGGGTGAACTTTGTGTACTGTGTCTTGGGTCCATTATATGAATCGTGAGCAGGGTTCATCTATTTTAAACACAGATGTTTACAAAATAAAGAATATTTCAAACCACAGGTATGGCTGCCTATATGAGTTCCTGGGAGGAGGTTTCACTGGGACCCTGGTGGTGACCTGGGATGGGGAGATGGAGCACTTGTAGAAGAGGAGGCCTCAGAATTTTAAAGCAACAGCAGGAAAACAGTGGTGGAAATGGAGAACTCTGTCTTCTTTTTTGTGCCTTCCCCAGTGCTACCTGCAGGGGAGCTCAAAGCAAAGCCCCCCTGCCCTGAAAGAAAGAAGATTAAGCACAGTCATTGGGAGGACTGAACGTCAGTGTCTCAGGGAAGAGGAAGCAGAACATTCCAGTCAAGTCTGAAGGGGGCTTTGAGGCCAATATGGTTCTCGTCTGTTCCAGCCACAGGTCTTCCCAAAGGCATGAGGAGGGATCAAGTAACCTTTCAGATTTGTAGTTGGATACCTTAGGGAAGCAGGGGCGGATGTGGAACCTCAGGACTGTAGGTATTTAATACTAAGGGGGCTGATGTAGCTTAGGGGTAGAGCACTTGCCTAGCATGTGCGAAGCCCTGGGTTCAGTCCTCAGTACTGCCAAAAAAATAACAGAATACACACATACTCTGGGATATGGATTTGGTGAAGGAGGTAGAGAATGTGTGGAGGTAAGGATAGAAAATGAAGGAAGGAGTGAAACAGCGCAGAGCAATCAGTAGTAGTCTTAAGACCTTAACCACACCTTACAGTTTACCGAACACTGTGATTCTTTGCTCCTCTGTTCCTAACAATCACTGTGTGAGAGAGAGAGCATGGTTATCTTTATCCACACTCAACCGAGAAGGAAACGGTGCTTGGAGAACTTCAAAGATTTGCCATAGGGCCCCAAGTAACAGTGGTGGAATTATGTCTGGAAACCACTGCCCTGGAGTCTCTGAGGGTAAAGGTTTGGCATCTCAATTTAGAAAAATCTTCATGAGAATTCTCATTTACAGTCAGAACTGAGAACCACCCACCTAAGCTTTTCTGTCCAGAAAGTCAGTGCTGCTTCCAGAATAACCAGTGCCCTGCAGAAGGTTGTGCAAATCACACATTTGAAGTACAAGGCCCAAAGTCATGAGCTTCTGAGAAGTGGAGCTGGTATGAGGTAGTGTTGGAGACCGAAGTAGTTTTAGAAGCGTCTTCACCAGTCTTAATTGTGAGAGGTGAGAAAACGGGGAGACTCCTAAGGATCCTAGGTTGAACTGGAGAAAAGGGAGGGCATGCCCCCCACACCATACTCCAGACTCCTATGGCCTGGCCCAAGAGGGCCTGCAAAGAGGCAGCAACCAAGCGGTGTCTCTGGAGCCCAGGTACTGCGGGAAGCTCTAGGCAGGCAGATAAACATGGCAAGTTCATGTCAAGGTTTCAGCCACTGTTGATGCCAAGTCCCTCTGACTCAGTAGCTTGATAGACGCTTTTGGGCTGCATCCAGGAGCTCTGCCCAACTTTAGCAGAGGACACACTTCGTTCTGCATTTCCTGCCACTCCTGGTGGTAAAAGATTCCATTCCCACCTAGATCATGGAAGCTTGCTTTTAGGGAGCAGCCAGATGAGACATGGGGTTCCCACACACTTAAACAGCCCTGAACAAGCAGCAATGCAGAAAACTGGGCACTCCCTGGTGATCAGTTCCTCCAATCTCCTCAAAAAATCAGACTCTCAAGACCAGCTGCTCCCCAGCCTTGCTTACTCTTTGTTCTAGGAGGCAGCTCCCAGTGGGTGTGTACCTGTGGAAACAGTCTCCAGGGAAACATCTGCCTTCTTACTGAAATTTCACTCTAAAATCCCAAAGCAAGGGAAAGCCAGTTTTACTGATGGAGAAATCAAGGTATTTTTAAAGAAGTGATTTGTTTGGTTGGTGGGTGCATGAAAGAATGAAGTGGCTTTAGGGTCTGTTTAGTTTCTGTGGGCTTCTGCTGGGGGGTGGGAGCAGGCTCCCATGATAGCCCTTAGCAGGTCCCAAGAAGCCATGCAATACACTGGCTGCTATTGAGGACATCATGGGTGGCCCACTTGGGTCAAGAACCACAGCAGTTGTGCCTTGATGCAATCTTCTTTTTGGGGGAGGGATGGGGGGTGTGCCAAGGATTGAACTCAGAGGTACTCAACCACTAAGCCACATCCCTAGCCCTATTTTGTATTTTATTTAGAGACAGGTCTCACTGAGTTGCTTAGCACCTTGCTTTTGCTGAGGCTGGCTTTGAACTTGTGATCCTCCTGCCTCAGCCTCCCAAGCTGCTGGGATTACAGGTGTGCACCACCTTGCCAGGCCTTGATGCTCTCACTCTTCTGTGGAGAGATGGTCAGAAACAAACAAAACTCTTGGGTACTGAACCTTTTGAGAAAGAAGGGGTGCAGTTTCCCTAACTGTTCTGTGATTCATCCTTACTGTTATCCTAGCAACCACTCCATCCTCATAACTGAGGATGGGGGTGAGGTGGCAGGACAGGGGACAGAATACCAAGGGCAGGACACAGAATACCACTTACTGAAAGACTTCATCTCTTCTGCCTGGTGCAAGCTGAGGGGCTTAAAGTCATTATTTCTAGGAAATGATGCACACTATTCCCAAGGGTACCTTTGATTTTGTGCTTCTGGAAAGCAATAGCCAGATAGAAACACGTGAAGGGTAATATGTATATTTCAGTGGTCATCTGAGTCAGGTGGACACACACCCCAATTCTCTTCCTCATCTTTCAGATCTCAGCAGACTCACCTCTCACTGCACATGGTTCAGAGATAGGCACTCTGTACATGCATTCAATAAATACCTGTGCCAAGTAGAAATAACTTGCTGGGGAAAGTAGTAGTCAATCTTGTATGTCTCCCTCCCTTTTTTCCTCCCTATGCGACCTTTGGGGCTCTGGTTTCCTGCAAGTAGTAAATTATTTACATCTGCTCATAGCTATCAAATTGGTCCTTTCCAGGTTGCCAGCAGGGTGGGGCAGGGAGGTGGCTTTGTTCAGCGTCTGTAAATAGGAGGAGCAACCACCTTGTTCAAACAACACATACAAGTGGGTGCCTGCTTTTGCTAAGTCATCCTGAGAACGCCACAAAGGCCCATTGTGAGATCTTCTGTCCTTCCTAGCTCCTCCTTCCTCCCCACTCCTTGAGAGACCCTTAAGTGGGTTCACACCATTTTGCAGGACTCACTCTGCGCTTCGCCATGGCCTACATCGCCAAGTCTTTCTATGACCTCAGTGCCATCAGCCTGGATGGCGAGAAGGTGGATTTCAACACCTTCCGAGGCAGGGCAGTGCTCATTGAGAACGTGGCCTCGCTCTGAGGCACTACCACCCGGGACTTCACCCAACTCAACGAGCTGCAATGCCGCTTTCCCAGGCGCCTGGTGGTTCTTGGTTTCCCTTGCAACCAATTTGGACATCAGGTGAGGTGTCCCTTGTGTTGTACCCAAGGAACTGGCTACATCATGTAGCTTGAGTAGGATAAAGGAAGGGGGTGAATGACTTTGTGTGTTTTGAGTGTCTGGAATTGTGGGGCATGTTCTTCAACCCAGGTCTTGGGGAGCATGTGAATACTCAGGGCAGTAGACACGCTCGAAGACTAAACACTGAGGGTGGGTGTTTATGATTTACTGTCTTCCCACTGTAGTCCATGGAGGCTGGTACCAGGTCTATTTTTCTCTCCTTTGTGTCCTCATTGCCTAGGGTACTGAAGACACTCATTAACTATTTGTTGAATGAACGAATGGAGGAACTAGAAGGTCAAGAATCAAACTAGAATTTGACTCACTCAAGTTCTCTCTTTAATGGCTCTGTGCCCTTGCAAGAGACATTTGATTTGTGTTTTAGTTTCCTCATGTGTAAATCGGAGACAATACCACTTAGCTCAAAGGATTATTGTGAGGTTCATGGGGTAAGATATAAAAAGGTAACTAGAAAAATATAAAGCATTATGCAAATGTAAGCAATTTATTACTTATATTGAAGATTTGTTTAAGTCAGTCAGTGGAAAGTGAATATGAGGGAAGATTTGTAACATGCATGTGTCTCCCCTTGGGGCATCACACACACTTGTCTCTGAGTAATGGGTCTAGTTGTTATGGATCTTCAGCCTGCACACCTCAAGTTATCTTGGAGGGATTCTTCTATTTCTACTTGTGATTTTAATTGTATAAGCCGGCAGAATGTCCCCAAGCAACCCCTCTAATTATAATCCCATTAGTTCTATTTGTAGTGGCATAAAGGCAAGGTAGAATTAACCGAGATGCTCCTTCCCTTCCTGTTCACTTTACAGCCTTTACTAGGCAGGAGAGACAGGATGGGCAAAACTTTTTTTAAAAAAAATATTTTTTAGAGCCGGGCACAGTGGCGCAAGCTTGTAATCCCAGCACTTAGGGAGGCTGAGACAGGAGAATTGCGAGTTCAAAGCCAGCCTCAGCAACGGTGAGGCACTAAGCAACTCAGTGAGACCCTGTCTCTACATAGAATCCAAAAATAGGGCTGAAGGTGTGGCTCAGTGGTCAAGTGCCCCTGAGTTCAATCCCTGGTACCAGTTATAGATGGATGCAATATCTTTATTTTGTTTATTTAATTTTATGTGGTGCTGAGGATAGAATCCAGTGCCTCAAATGTGCAAGGCAAGCGCTCTGCCACTGAGCCACAACCCCAGTCCAGCAAAACCTCTTTAGAGACATCTCTCCCACCCTAGAGGTGCCCTGGTCTTACTCTATCACTTCTGGCTAGCTAGTTGCTGGAGGGGACCACAACCTAGGAGCCAGACAGCCATTTGCATTAAGAGATTAGAAGTCTAATAGAGATCAGCAGGCTCATGAATGTTATGATGGCCTGGTACTGACTACTCGTTGGCTCTAGTAGGTCAGAGGTGGGGACCTTTTCCCAGAGGGAGACATCTGACTCTTAGACTGGGGAGGAGGGGGTGGAAAATATGGAATCTCACCAGCCTTTTGGAGTTGTCAGGGTGGGGAATGCTGAGTGGAGATAGGACAGGGGTGGCAGTGGGAAGGGAAAAATAGGTAACAGTTTCTGAGCTAAAGCCTTCATAGTGAGTGGAGAGGAGGGGCTTTGGACAGCAGCCTACAAGTGAAAGAAATAATTACATATTCACAACCTTTAGCTCTCAAGCATCATTTCCTTAACTCCCCCCACACAGCCTGTCCTAGAGCCCTCAACCCTCTGTCCAGATGGTCATTAAGTAGCTCCATTTAGAGTAAATTCATTGCTGTCTCTAACGTGCTTTGCTTTTATGACATCTGAAAACTACATTTTCTTGGGGTCTTTCTTCAGCAAAGTGCCCTCCTATTTGCCTTTGGTGCTAGGACAAGACAGGATGAAAGCTAGATGCTGTAAGTCCCATTCCCCCAGGGCCTCACTTTCACCCTGCTTTGAGGAGCTGAGCAGGGCAGAGGCCAAGGCTATACTCAGTGTGTAATTAGAAGCAAGGGAGGCACAAGGGCAGGAGAAAGGGAAGGTGTTTAGCGGGTGTAGAGCGTGAGTGTGCATGCGTAGACAGGGAGGCAGGTAGGTAAGTAGACAGACAGGTTCTGGGAAGTTTCACCTGTGCCTTTCTTCCTTCTCTTTCTCTGCCTGGAACTCAAGGTCACTTGAAGCTTTAAAGAAATATTGCTCAGGATTATTGGAGTCAGAAGCAACACTTCAAACATGCTAGATGTGTACATATAAGAATAGCCAGGCTAGGAGCTGCAAGAACTTTCAGAGATGGCCTAGCATACCATCAAGCAATAGCTGGGAGAGGGAAAACACCAAGTCCAGAGAAGCAAAAAGCAAATGGAGGACACTCATACAGAGGAAAAGGATCCTGGGGAGGGAGCGTAGGAGGTGAAAGTTCACATGTTGTGGAACCTTCATTTCCCTTCCCTTTTCCATGCTCTCTGTCCTTTTCCTCCCCCAGGAGAACTGTCAGAATGAGGAGATCCTGAACAGTCTCAAGTACGTCCGCCCAGGGAATGGATACCAGCCCACCTTTACTCTTGTCCAAAAGTGTGAGGTGAATGGGCAGAACGAGCATCCTGTCTTCGCCTACCTGAAGGACAAGCTCCCCTACCCACATGATGACCCGCTTTCCCTCATGACGGATCCCAAGCTCATCATGTGGAGTCCAGTGCGCCGCTCGGATGTGTCCTGGAACTTTGAGAAGTTCCTCATAGGGCCAGAGGGGGAGCCCTTCCGACGCTACAGCCGCACCTTCCCTACCATCAACATCGAGCCAGACATCAAGCGCCTCCTCAAAGTTGCCATATAGACGTGAGCGGCTCAGCGCATGGATCTCCTGCCCTGTCCAGTCCCTAAGTATTCTTCCATAGGATGTAGTGTGCCCTCAGGAGCCACTGCTGGACCAAAGCTTTCCCTCAATGTCACCCCTTCATTGAAGACCGTCTCTCCCATGTGCTTTTCCTTTTCCTTCTCAACCCTCTGGAGACCAACTTGGGGCTCTAAGAATGGGCTGGTTCTGGGCCTTCACAGAATGATGGCACCTTCCTAAACACTTATGGGTGGTGTCTGAGAAAAGTGATGGGCCCAGAGCCAGCCTGCCAGATGAGTCCAATAAAGGGCAGATGTGGAAATGGCCAGGCTCATTGTGTCTTCTTCCTGGACAGAGGGCAGAGGGGTAGTACAAACTGCAGGAGGGACAGGGGAGCTAGTAGCACACAAAGTTGTGGTGGAGAGAGGCTCTGATCAAGGGGATACCCTGTTACTGTCTGGACAGCAGGCTCTGGTCAAGGTCTGCAGTTGCAGTGGCAGGAAATGTGAATTGTGTTATTTTATGGCTCTTCAAAACTGGGGGGAAAGAAGTAGTAAGGAAGAGGAAAAGGGGGCTGAGGTTGTAGCTCAGTGGCAGAGTGCTTCCCCCTCACTTGTGAGGCACTGGGTTTAATCCTCAGCACTACATAAAAATAAATAAACAAAATAAAGACACTGTGTCCATGTATAACTAAAAAATATTTAAAAAAAAAAAAAAAGAAGAGGAAAAGACGGTAGGCCCTTTGGTTGAGCATACTGAGAGGTTGTTGGAAGATTATAATCGAGAAGACTTCACGTCACTGTGAGTACTGAGACAACTAGATATTACCTGTACTGAGATACTCCTGGAAGGCAGCTTGGTCAGCTTTTACTGGTGGCAAAGGTATAGAGGGTGCAGTTACTGGGAACATGAAGAGCACTTTATCTTTTCCCCAATTAACTTGTTGAATGTTGTCGATCTTTAGCTAGAATGACTCTCCCGGCTTTTAAAAATTCACATTAACTCTTGCTCTTGTCAAATTCATGTATTTACAAATTCAGGCACAAGGTAAACAGATAGAGGCATGAATTATTGGGTTCACTTCTTCCTCCATGAGGGTGGGGACATGAGCAGGAAGGCCTCCCTGAGAAGAGACATTTTACAACCTGCCAACACTATTCGTGCTCTCTGTGCTGAGTGGCTTTGCAGGGATGGTGTCCCAAATTCCTCCTACAGCGCAGGCACATTCAGAAAGTACCAACACCACAAAGGCTAGGTTCTGTCATGTTCTGGAGCACACACTTGCTGAGAGGCCACTGTCCCATCACTATGCCTACCAAACCTCATCCTGGAACCTTCTCATTTCAACTTTCCCTTCTTTGACCACTAGATGGAACATTTACTTCTCTTCATTGAAGCTCTGAAGGGCCAGTTCTACAAACTAGACACGCTGCTTGGAGAATCCCAACATTGAGTGGGAAGTATTTTTCCTTTAATCTGTCCCCCATAACTGTTTTCTAAGCATTGCATCATCTGAGAAGCAAACGTGGAAGAGAGGTTAAGAATCTACACTGTCCAACCTTCAATGAAAGCTGTCATCAGTGGTGCTATATTTTAAAAAGGTAACCTGAGTATCATAGTGGGAATCCCCTGGCATCCTTCTCCAGGGCCTTCTGCTAAATTAAGACTGACTTGAACTTGACTCTTCTAAAAACTTGAACCTTTTAGATTCCTTCTCTTAAAGTCAACCACTTGGGGTGGGGGGAAGACACTGATTTTAGAACAGTAACCACAGACAAATTGCTTCCCTGATGAAAGTGGGAATTCATGTTGGATGCTAGTATGGTTTGTTCATCATCTTGATAGTGATACAGCTGGTTACATCCCCAAACAGCCAGCTGTCTCAGATGTTAGTGTTATGCCACAGGCATTTTAGGGTCTGATATGCCAGTATGGTGGGTTGGGTCTTTCCCACGAGGCTCTAGTTTAAAGAATTATTGAGGGATTCCAAAAGGAAGGGGAAGCTGGGTGTCTGCAATTTTGCAGTGTCAAAGGGGCCATAATGCTACAAAGAAGGCTCCTCACATGGGCAGGGGAAATGCTGTGCTTCCGACAAGACCTGACCAGTTTGGCTCCAGAGGAAACAGAGGAGGAGAATGGGAGAAGCCTGATTTATAAGGCCCTTCAGGTTTACTAAAGTTTTCTGTGTATTGATAAAACCACAAAAAAGGGTTCCTTTCTTTTATTCCTCATCTCATTTGTCACCCTTTCATCCTCAGAAGCAGCAGCATAGGAAACGATCATGAGGCAAAGCTTTAATGTAATCACCCACTTTCCTGGATAAACAACATCTTTTAATCAAATTTCCCAGGGGTTGCTCAGAAGTAGAGAGAAGTCTCATTAGCAGGCTCTACCAGAAGTGGGGAGATAATGCTGCTCAATTTAGAGGAATGACAGAGAATTGCTTCTCTGAGGGCTCTTACAAAAAAATATAGCCAAGAAAAAGTGACTTTAGGGGGCCAAGTTTAGAGACTGAAATTGATGACTATTTTTATGACTATGTTCCCATAGTTACACCTTCTTGGTTTAAGAAATAATGAGCCAAACTCTAGACCTTCATTGTAATCATCACAATCATCATCCAAACTACCATTTATTGAATATTTACTATGTTCACACACTGTGCCAAGTACTATATCTATCTATCTATCTATATCTATCTATCTATATATGTAGATCAGATTATTTAATCCTCATATAGATCCCATGAGGAATTTTTATTTCTATTCAAAGAGAAAGTAATCGGGCAAGATACCTGCCAAAGATAAAGAGTTAAAAAAGAGCAGAGCTGAAAGTTAAAGGTAGGTCAGTCTAACTCCAAAGCATCTACTCTCAACTACAAGTACAATGCTTCTTCTAGCTTAGATTTTCATAAAGGCCGCTGAGAGCTGCCTGAACCCAGCACTGCACAACATCAAAATGTTTCCACTTACATTGTTTCATTTGATTTTAAAACTCTGTGAAGGAGGTTTAATTGTTTCTTTTCTTCTACTGGAGAAAGTAAAGTACAGATAGGATAACTACTGGTACAATGTCTCGCCATTAGCAAGTGCAAAGCCTATTCTGGACCCAGTTCTCTTATTTCCCTTCTACCCAACCATCTCATAATGGAGACCTGTACTACAGCAAGAAACATACATTTTAGTATTGGGGGCCTCAAATTCAGACAAGTAACTAGTCTTGCTCACAAAACAAGAGAATGAAACTGAAAGGATTTTTGATACACTGAAATAAAGAAATGCGAACATACACCTCTTCATGATAAATTACAAGTAACAGAATATACCTAATTGTACCCAAGCTAGGTCATGTATCAATTAGTAAGTACTGCGAGATGCCATGACCATCTGAGAAAGACAGAGCTAGCTAAGACAATACAACAACAAAGAAATAGAAGCTGAGCTTTTTTGGGGGAGGGGGATACTGAGGATTAAACTCAGGGGTACTCGACCACTGAGCCACATCTCCAGCCCTTTTCGTGTTTTATGTAGAGACAGGGTCTCACTGAGTTGCTTAGTGCCTCACCTTTCCTGAGGCTGGCTTTGAACTTGAAATTCTCCTGTGTCGGCCTCCCAAAGTGCTGGGATTACAGGCGTGTGCCACCATGCCTGGCTGAAGCTGTTTTAACTTCAACAATCTTACTATCAAGAAGCCAGATCTGCACATGATGAAGCAAGTAGAAAAACAACAAGGACCAGCCTAAGTTTCCAATGACACTCAGGTGATTTCTTTTCCTTCTTAAATCTCAGGAAGGGAAGTAAAGACTAATACTTTTGCCTAATTTCTTTATTTGGACAGAAAAATAAGGATTCAGTGCAACTGGATTCCATTTGACCCATAGAAATGGATCAGGAATGGGTCATAGGATTCTAGAAGATGATAAAGACAGTATCACAAACACAGCATCATGTGGATTGAATAATAATCAAATACATGGATAGGGTCTTGTTTTAAATTTTTGTAATGTATAGTTCAAAACAAATAGATATTCTGCTATAGACAAGGATATCACCAAGGGCATATAAGATCATACTCTTGAGCTTCGAATGACAAAGTTGGAAGCATTAGCAAATTTCAAGAAAGGACAATTCTGGAATATAGAGGCTATAATGGGTGTAGTGCTGCTATTTAAAGTAATGAAGCATTTTCTCAGCTTTTTGGATTCATTTCACCAAACCATTTCCTCAGCAGGTCAGATATAGATTTGCAGCAAAATGGAAAACATTTTCCAGGAATAAAACAACTGATCCCTAAGGAGCAGCTGACTTAACTTTTCTGAGTAATAAATCTTCATCTGACATGCCGAGATTCCTTGGAGTGCTGTCACTGATATTCTTAACCTCTTCCTAACCTTGACAGACCTCTGTACCTCATGTTTACCAAACACCACTGCTGGAAAGGAGTCACTATGGTAGCTGTATGACCTTGAGCAAGTTACTTCACTTCTTTGTGTCTTAGTTTTTTTTTCTGGCTCTAAAGTTAGAATAAGGATGGTATTTATCTTATGGTGGTTTTAATGAGGATTAAATAAGTGCTTTAAGTGGTCCTTGACACAGAGAAAGTACTCAATAAACGTCAGCTATTATTATTACTATGTTGTTACAAAATAAAGCTTTTTCCTGGTATCAACAATGAACAATTTGCTCATTTTTTTTCTTATAAGCAAAGCTTTAGCTCAGAATTTCAAATCTCTTACATGTGAAGAGGAAACAATTTTGTATCTAAAGCCGGATCCCTTAAGTTCTGGCTTCAGAATGAGAAGAACTAACTGAAGATACCATGTTGTATTTTGTACTTTATGTACTTTCCAAAGTATTTTACATTAACTCATTTGGATTGCCTAACAATGCAAAAAGAGTATATCATATTTTATTAACCCAATGTTATGGGAATGGGACAATGAAATCCCAAGCAATGCTATGTTTAATGATTATACTGATACCAAATAGCAGAGACCTAAATGCTTGAGTTTGACCCCCATAGTTGCTCTTTCAACTATGCAAAATAAGACATTCTAAGATCCCTTTGGAGTAACTGAAACCAATGCTATTCAGATTTTCCCTGTTTCAACCAAATGTCTTTTTTTCTGGTGCAGGAAAACCTCTAGGACACCACATTACATTTATTTGTCATGTCTTGTTAGGCTCTTCTTGTCTGTGACTGTTTCTCAGACTTTTGTTGTTTTTGATGAACTTGTCAGTTTCAAGGTCAAGTACTTTGCAGAATGTCCTTCAACTGGGATTTGTGGGATGCCTTTCTCATTATTAGACTAGGGTAATTGCTTTTTGGGAGGAAGACCACAGAGGTAAAGTGCCATTCTCATCTTATCACATCAAGAGTACATGCTACCAACATGGCTTATCACTGATGATGTTAACCTTGATAACCTGGCTGAGCTAATGTTTATCAGATTTCTCCATTGTAAAGCTATTCTCCATTTCCATATTCCTTAGAAGGAAGTCACTATGCACAGCCCATACTTCAGGGGTGGTGAGTATCTACAGAAATTATTTGGAATTCTTCTATACAGGAGATGTGTCTATTCTCTCCCATTTCCTTATTCATTACCTCATTCAAGCATTTATTTATCAATATGGACTCATAGTTATTTATGATATAGTTTGAGTTATAATCCAATACCACTTTATTTTGCTGTTCAAACTGTTCCAGCTTTGGTCACTGGAAGCTTCTCCAGTTGGCTCCTTTGTCTGACATAGCCCCAACCATTTTGACATTTTAAAATTAGCACTTAATTTTTTTGTGTGACACAAGATGCTCCAGGCTCATTTCCAAATGCATATTTCCTGCTCTAGTCCACCAGTCATTGTTCCAAGCAGTCCTGGTTCCTTTTAGGAGAAACCAAGATCTAGGCACTAGGTGTGCACTTATTCTAGTTATTTTTCTGGTCAAATAACTGCTAACAAAGATATTTCACTTTGGCTACACTGATGTGAACTGGAAAGTTCAAAAGAACTCAACTCTAGGGACAACAATTTCCCAAATTACTTTTATTTCAAAGAATATTTAAGTCTCAGCATGAAAGAAAATATGCAAAGAACTTTTCATTATTAGACAAACTATCAGGGTTTCTGTGAACCAACACAACACAGTTACAACAGAACTGCAGAAGGAGTCTTAGAATAACAGAGTCATTTGTCGGGGGTCATCAGGGAGAATACTGATAGTATCTTCAGCTTTGCCACATAACAGACACAGCATGGTGTATTCCTAGAACAAGAGAAAGTGCATAATTACCTTGAGGGACAGGAAGGAAGGTGCTTCATAATTGATTCTGTTCAGTAAAGCTCTTCTCTACAAATTATTGTGGATATTTTTCTGCATATTTGATTAATTTCTTCAATACCTATTAACAATGTCTTATATTAATTCTACATATCCCCAGAGCCTTTTGTTTATATAAACTGAATATATGCTAATGCTCTTATTTGGGTCCCTAAGTATACATTCTATTCTCAGAGCTGTTATCTTCTAGGATATTTAACATTAATACACAACAGAAGATAGTGGGAAAGGAGAAAATTCCCAAACTGAAAGAACTATTTTAATCTACTCTAGGAAAAGAAACAATTGTGTTAAATTCTCTAGTATGTTGTACAACATACATAAATACCTAATTGCCTAGAATTTCATTTATTTAAGGAGTTTTATGTTTCTTGGGCTTCATAAATACCCAAATGTGATAGCAGTGAATTTAAGAAAAAAATCATTAGGCAAAGTCTTGTTTTTCTATTGGCTCTTTCTAGAATATTTAATAAAGTCATCAACAATAGAGACATATCTCTTTTAAACTTTTTGCTTAAAAATCTTTTTTATTTTCTTTAGGAAAACACTGATCTATATTAAATCTATTAGTGTTTCCACAGCTGATATTGAGATTTCTAGTTGTGTGGACATTGGTAAGTGAGGCAGCATTGTTTCTTGAGTCTGGACAGTCATTACAAAGAGTCACAGAAGTAAACTGGCAATGGCACAAAGCCCCGGAAGCAGGCAACTGCCTTTCCATTTCCTACCGTGAGTTCAAAGAAGGAGCTTTGTTGTGGCTCTAGAAAGACTGCTTTTTTTTTTTTTTTTTTGGTACTAGAGATTGAACTCAGGGGTGTTCGACCACTGAGCCACATCCCCAGCCCTATTTTTTTGTGTTTTATGTACAGGCAGGGTCTCACTGAGTTGCTTAGCGCCTCCCCATTGCTGAGGCTAGAAAGACTGCTTCTTAAAGACCACACAATTTTATTTTGTTCATTCATGCATTCTTTCCTCCTTCCTATCTATTTATGTATCTATTGTGCTAGAGATTGAACCCAGGGTCTTGCAAATCAAACACATCCAGCCCTTAATTTTAAACACTACTGTATATTTGAGAGTAGAAATACATGGAGGCTAGAGCTCAGAGAACAAATACAAGTCACATGAATTAAAAATAAAATAAGGGGGGGCTGGGATTGTGGCTCAGCTGTACAGCGCTTGCCTTGCATGCATGAGGCACTGGGTTCAATCCTCAGCACCACATAAAAATAAAGATATTTGTGACCATCTACAACTAAAACAAATATTTAAAAATAAAATAAAATAAAATAAAATAAAATAAGGGGCTGGGGTTGTGGCTCAGCGGTAGAGTGCTCACCTTGTGCGAGGCACTGGGTTCGATCCTCAGCACCACATTAAAAAAAATAAAAATAAAGGTATTGTGTCTGCCTACAACAAAAAAATATTTAAAAAATAAAAAATAAAATAAAAATCTATCCTTTCCAAGGCCTTTTATTCCTCTCAAACACACTTACTGCTGTAACCCACCAGACGTTACTAGCAGGATTGCAATCTCTCACTGGAAAAAGAAAAAAGCAATAGAGTCAAAAAAGGAAAATGAGAAGCTAGATAAGTATCTGAATTTTCAACCAATCTTTCCTTTGTCAAGTTTATACTCAGTCCCTACATGCTCTGCAATGTGCTAGGTGTACTAGCAAATAAGAAAGAACGCAAGGACAAAGTGTGACCTTAAAAAAACTTAAAATCCAACTTGGAAGCAAAAGAAAAAAAACACATTATATCATCTGGCAAGATTATTAAATCAGTGAGACTGATTACACCTATAATCTTTAATGTATAGGCGGTCTGGAATCCAAACTTCATTGTTAAGTCAGTTGTCTGGAATTCAAAAACAGTTTCCCACAGAAGTGATGTTATGTACAAGGCAGTTAGATTCCCAGGAAAATCGGCAAGTCTTTTAAATTTATATTGTTCAAGTGCTATAGAATCTAACCATCTATAGCAGTGCTTCTGTGGGAAAGTATGTCTAGAATTCTAACTTGGGAAGCTAGGAACACAGTGTCTTGTGCTTCCAGGAACATAGTGGGATTAGGACACCTTTTACCAAAACTGGCCAAGTAGGGAGAATAATACTTACACCTCCCCCCTCCCAGGTCATTCATGGGGACCCTCAAGGGCTCCATCTGGGCAAGGCCTAGGGGTAGAGATTTGGGAAGAAGGATGAAATGGGTGGGATTACCTTGTGGTAAGATGAGATCTTTAAAATATATATATATATATGTATATGTATATGTATATATATATACACATATATATACATATACATATATATATGTTTAGTTGTAGGTGGACACAATACCTTAATTTTATTTTTATGTGGTGCTGAGGATCGAACCTCGTGCCTCACATGTGCCAAGCAAGTGCTCTACCACTAAGCCACAATTCCAGCCCC
Source organism: Xerus rutilus (assembly GCA_028644305.1). NCBI lineage: Eukaryota > Metazoa > Chordata > Mammalia > Rodentia > Sciuridae > Xerus > Xerus rutilus. The sequence continues at coordinate 33,043,416 of CM053401.1, forward strand.
AAGATGTTTTATTTTTATCTTTTGTTTATTTGAAGGTCCACTGTCCCCTATTTTTCTCTATTAATTCTGACTCCATGTCCTCTCTCCTGGCCCACTGAGGAACAGAAAAGCAATCTCACAGGAGTTCCTCTCTTGGTCCTTGGGATAAACGCATAGTTCATTTAAGGGCTTTTTGACAAGGGATTTTGAAAAACAACCTGTAAACCATTTGTAATATATTTTCTGCTTGAACTCTATAAATCTGGTAGTAGCATGTACTACCAAGTGTGACAAAAACAAAATTCTTATCTTTTAGACATGCATGATGAAATATTTACAGAGGTAGTGGTATATTTGGGATTTACTTCAAAATAATCTTGTGGAGAGATAAGGTTAACAGTGAATTTAAACAAAGCAACTCGAAGCTGGGCAGTGGAGCTGTTTATTTTTTATTGTTTAAATTTCCTATAAGACATTAGAATAGCTGGGCATGGTGGCACATGCCTGTAATCCCAGTGGCTTGGGAAGCTGAGGTAGGAGGATCACAAGTTCAAAGCCAAAGCAACTTAGCAAGGCCCTAAGTAACTCAGTGAGACTTTGTCTCTAAATAAAATACAAAACAGGGCTGGGGATGTGGCTCAATGTTGAGTGCCTCTGAGTTTAATCTCTGCGTGCGCCACTCCCCCCCCAAAAAGACATTAGAATAAAATAAAAGGATGGAGATGAGGATAATAAGTCATGGTAGCTGAGAATAAAGAGTTCCTGTGATCATCAGGATGATACAGAAGTTCCAAAGAGGATATTTACTTGATTCAGAACCTGATCAAGTACAAAGGAACTTCAGAAAAGGGAAAAGGAACACAGACTATACCATCAAGAGCAAGAGACAGAATTTAACTCCCACTAGAAAGAGATGAGATTTAATTGGCCTGAAGGCAGAAAAGGAACAATTCAAATCAAGGAAAATGCATGAATAAGGACAGTGATACAGAAAATAGCAAGCAGGTCACATATGTAGTAAGAGGGAAAGAAACTGCACTTGGAGGTTAGTTAGATGGTGGAGGGAGGAGGTGGGATGTTTAAGAAAAATTAATTCCATTGCAATATGTAGAACTACATTTTGGGGGCTGCTGCAATAATTTAGGTTTGAGTGGTATGGTCGTTAACATGGAAGACAGAGGTTAAGTAGTATAGTCAGAAACAAAAGATGAAAGGGGGAAAATAGGGTGTTAGGCTTGGAGAAGGCAATCTGGAAGATATCTAAGATTGGGTGCATGTGTGCTCATGATAGGAGGGAATAAAATGAAAGTTCTTTTTTTTTTTTTTTTTTTTTAAATTCTTGACTAGAGACCAAAGCTCAAGGGTATCAGAGAAAAACAGGAAAGGAAATGAGAAAAAAGCAAAGAATCAGTTAAAATGATTTAATAAGAGAGAAGAAAAAGTCAAGTACTATTGACCCCAAGGGAAGAAAAACTTCAAAAAGACAACAATGGTTAACAAAACCAGATCCAGAAGAGATGTTAAGAGAGTTAAGAACAGAGGCAAAAATCATAGGACTTGGTTAGACTATAGAAAACCTATGGAGGGCTGGGACTGTAGCTCAGCGGTAGAGCGCTTGCCTTGCATGCGTGAGGCCCTGGGTTCGATCCTCAGCACCACGTATAAATAAATAAATAAAACAAATATCTATTGACAACTAAAAAAAACATATATATATATAAAAAAAGAAAACCTATGGAACAGTAGTTTTAATCAAATGAAAATAAAAATCAGTGTGTAGGTATTTAAGAGGAATATAGGAAAATAGTTTGAAGACTTATTCAAGTAAAGAAGCAAAGAAAGGAAAGAAATGATTACAGGATGAATCACAGAGGTGGTGGAGTGAAATCAAAGAATTTAAGTTTATTTTTAACAAATAAAGAGGAACCAAGTATGTTTAATGTAAAAAAAATTTTTTAAATCCCATGGAAAAAAAGAGGATGCTAGAAAGAGACAACGTAATTGATTCCTGAGGAAATGAGATAGGGTATCATTAGAGAGGAAAGAATAAAAATCTTCCCTTCTGATAGAAAGGACGTTGCTACATATGTTGTAGGTAAGGAAGAGTCATGGGAAATAAGAGAAAAGGAAGCTGGGTCAGCTCAGGGAGAACCTTGGAATGAGAAGCTTGGATATTATATGGTAGCTAAAGTTGAGCCATGGGAAACCAAAAATCCTCTGATGGCAGAGTATAGAATATGGGTTGGGGAAGAGTAGCTGTTGGAAGAGGAGACAGGAGATAGAGTCTATTTTAAAAAAGAGTTCTTCCAAGAGCATTTCACCCTATCTAGGCATTATGACTACCAGCGATCTTCCTTTACCTTTTTCTGGGACAGCTTTGTAAATAGCTGTATTTAGTCATAACAGATAATCAGACTTTGGTCTCATGACATTGATTTAAATGGTTCTGTTAGGGCATAAACAGACAATCTCAATATCCATTCAGGGGCTCTAAAAAACTCAGGAGCTTTTGGAAAATAGCTAGAAGCACCTGCCCTTTCTCCTATAAAATGATAACAACTGTTTCTTTAAGCCCATGATATGCTTATTCCTTTATTCGGCTACTACTAATTCAGTGAGATCTTGATTTTACCCTAAGTCACACATATCTTATAAATATTTTAAGGCATAATTTTTGGAGGTTGAAGAGTTATAGTCAAGATGTTATTTAGATTAACTGCACATATCACATTATGACAGGTAACTAAGTACTTTCTTTCATGCTAAAATAAGAGTGATGAGAGGGGTTATACTGGTTTTTTGATTCTGTTATAGAAGGTGTTGTTTTTTTTTTTTTAATTAAAGTACTACTCAAATGAAAAGGATTTAAAAAAATTCCCTTGACAACTAAAAGTTCTAATCTTTATATCCTAAGGATAGACATGTAGTTCATACAAAATAAGTAACTCAACCTGAAGGCTTCAAAATAGAGGCAGTGAGGAACAATCAAAGGTTCTTGTTTGTCCTGGGTCTCCCAGATCCAGCTTTTCTTCCTGACCATCAAACATATGAATCTTCAGCAACTTCGGCCCTGCACTGTTAGCCATAAGTTCTACAGAATTCCTCACATGCTCTCACAATTGCATGAAAACGAGTCCTCATAATAAATTCCTTATTCTCTAATGGTTCAGCTTTTCTCCTTCCACCTTGATATACCAATTTTATAATTTTACTTAACAAATGATATTAGAATTTCTTACCATGACTAAGACTACAGCATTCTCAACTGTATATACCAACTAGGGCAAACAAAAATAACCTCTTTATTGGAATTTCCATGCTCAGCAATTATAGTTGAGGTGGACAGGCCAATATTTAAAGCCAATGATTGTGCCATTGCATAGTGGCAGAGAAAAAGGAAGCACAATAGTAAATTCATAAGAAGTCATAATGGGTTACTGTTTATAAATAAAAATGACAGGACTGAGCTCTCCTTTGTAAGGCACACATTTTGATTTGCGACTCTCATGAAAACAGGTTTGCATAGATCCACCTGTTTTTAAAGTTTCTCTCTCAGCTTCCACAGGGAGAAGAGAGGGATGGTCCTTTAATGGTTGCTAGAACTTTATTTATAAAAACTATATCTAGATTATCAAAGGAATTTTTAATATCTGCCTCTCCCCAAATAACATACCCATAAATTTAAACATTTACCTGAAACTCATCCATGATACTGAATGTATACTCATGTCTGGCAATTACATGATGACAATTCTTACACAGATCTGCCAAACAAAGAGACACTTATGTAATTAAATTTTAGAAAGTTTCTTAAAATAGTAAAATTTCTATTCTTAGCATGATATCACTTAAAAAGAATATTAACTCTATCATATGTAACCCAGCAGAAAAGCCATTATTAAATTGACCTTATTAAGAAATCCAGAATCTGTCATGTAGCAACACTATATAACTGGGTCTAAACTCAGAAGTTTAACATACATCTATTAATTCTCATGGAAAGTTGTCTAAGATAATCAATTAACAGATTACTTAAATGTGTTTTTTTTAAGCTAGCTGGGTCTATCTAACTATGTAAATGCTTTTAGTCTCAGAAATGACAGTAACTGTAACTCTGTTACAGTAGTAACCAAACATAAATACAAACCAACCTGGACATTGAGTGAATTTAACAGTAACAAAAGAATGTAATAAAAACAGAGTAACAACAACTATGATTTATTGAGTGCTTACCATGTGCTACATATTCTTTTAAATCCCTTTACCAATTTATTCACTAAATCTTCTCAAAAAACTACTGATACTATTATTACCACCTTTTTAGAAACAAGGAAACAAAGGCACGCTGTGGTTAAGTGAGTAGGACAACCACTTAAGTAGGAGGCTTTGGAACCACAATTCAAACCCACACCTTCTGGCTCCAGAGCCCTTGCTCTTACCACAATGTCCCACTGTACTGCCTGGAACAAAATACAATTTAAAGGGATATATGCTTAAAAAGAAAGAAAAACATTCCTCTTAGAACATTTTTCAATTATCTGAGTCATTCTACAGGTTTGGTCTCTTTCATACTCCTCTTTCAAAATTTCAATATTTGCATAATTAGTCCTCATATATATTCAGAACATACTGAAGAACCTAGAGACAAACAAAAAGGGATATAAATGGTTTAAATATTTGTTACCATGTCTAGGCACTAAACATATACTAAATTTACTCATAGAAATTCTTAGCACCAACTTCAGAATTTATTTGTTTTTATTATACATAATTTATTTAGTTTTCCCAGTATTGAGGACAAGGAGTAGCATATGAAAGTATCAAAGTTAATGAAGAAAAAGAAAAATGGACTGATTGTGAGACAGGAAACCAAAAAAGCTATACAAGCAGAAGAGAGTCTCAAAAAACCATAGCATCTCAGGGTCATTTAGTGTGCGTGGGGGGAAAGCCCTATACATTTTAATAGCTGCTCTAAGAGCATCACTAGGTCACACTACAATAGTAGAAAGTGAAAACTCACATAGATGATCCTAAGGTTTATTTTTTTAAGTCCTTGTATCTTGTTTAAGGTAGTATAAAAGCTTTTAGAATGTCCCTGAAAAAAATAATTTAATAAAAATATTCAGAGCCAGAATCACAAGCTGCAGTTACCTGCAAAAGTCACTTATGTATCTGGGCGTGCTGGTATATGCCTGTGATACCAGTGACTCAGGAGGCTGAGGTAGGGGGAGCATAAATTTTATGCTAGCCTGAGCAACTTAGTGAGACTCTGTCTGAAAATAAAAAACAAAAGGGCTGAGGATGTAGGGATGTAGCTCAGTGGTAATGGCCCTGGGTTCAACCCCCAATACCGAAAAAAAAAAAGTCATTTATGTGAGCAGGGCAGGTTGGTGCATGCCTGTAATCCCAGCAATTTAGGAGGTTGAAGCCAGAGGATCACAAGTTCAAGGCAAGCCTCAGCAATTTAGCAACACCCTGTCTCAAAATTAAAAAAATAAAAAGGGATGGGCTTATAACTTAGTGATGTAGCATCCCTGAGTTCAAACCCCAGTACTTACCCACCCTCCAAAAAAGTAATTTATGTAGAATATCTGATGATGTTACATAAAGAAGCGTTAACTCTAGTTTCCTCTCAAAACCCTAGTTCATAACTATGTGTTGCTATATGAACTAAAAGAGGCTTCAGAATACTTTGTACAACATATCAACTTCCAAAAGCTGATATCTGCTAACAGACTGCAATTTAAAAAAAGAAACCTCTCCCAGCTACTCTAGAGGCTGAGGCAGGAGGATTCAAAGTACGACGCCAGCCTGGGCAATGGGAGGCCATGTTTCAAAATAAAGAATAAAAAGTACTGGGGAGGGGCTGGGGTTATGGCTCAGTGGTAGTGTGCTTACCTAGCACGCGTGAGGCACTAGGTTCGATCCTCAGCACCACATAAAAATAAAATAAAGATATTCTGTCCACCTACAACTAAAAAATAAATATTTTTTAAAAAAAGTACTGGGGATATAGCTCAATGGTAGAGTACTTGCTTAGCACGCACAAGTCTCTGGGTTCAATTCTCAATACTGGAGAAAAAAAAAAAGAAACCTCTACTTACGATCATAGGTAACTATTTCTTCTCCATCTTCCTCTTTAAGGGACTTGTTTGTGATCAGCATAAAATCCCTCTTATTGCATACTGCACAGCCTGTAAAGTTCAGTAAGAAAGATCCATTCTCCAGACAGGTGTTACCCTAAAATATCAGAAATAGGAATTCAGTTTTCTTACATTTTGAATTTTTTGTTTTTAAGTGTGTGTGGTTTTGTTTTGTTTTGTACTGGAGATAGGGCCCAAGGATGCTTTATCACTGAGCTACATGCCCAGACCTTTTTTTTAAAATTTTTTTTAGTTGTTGATGGATCTTTATTTTTATTTATTTGTATGTGGTGCTGAGAATCGAACACAGTGCTTCACGCATGCTAGGCAAGCGTTCTACCACTGAGCCACAACCCCAGCCCGATGCCCAGATCTTTTTATTTTTTATTTTAGGAAAGGGTCTCACTAAATTGCTTAGGGCTTCATTAATTTGCTGAGGCTGTCCTACTTCTGATCTTCCTGCTTCAGCCTCCCCAATCACTGGGATTACAGGTGTGTGTCACCATGCCCAGTACTATATTTTGAAATCTTTGATGAAAATAATAGGCTTAAAATTTTCTAGAGGCAAAAAAAAAAAAAAAAAAAAGGCCAGAATTCACTTGCTTTAAGGCTATAACAAGTAAGTTTTTAAACTACCAGCTCTCCTAAATAATACTGATATAAGCCCAGTGTGGTGGCACACACCTATAATCCCAGCACTTTCGGAGGCTGAAACAGAGGAATCGCAAGTTCAAAGCCAGCCTCAGCAATGGCGAGGCGCTAAGCAACTCAGTGAGATCCTGTCTCTACATAAAACTCAAAATAGGGCTGGAGATGTGGCTCAGTGGTCAAGTACCCCTGAGTTCAATCCTCAGTACCAAAATAATAATAATAATAATAATATATATAAACGTCATGATAAATAAAATTGAAGCAATGTTGGTCTGTAGGTCTCTGAGGGCTATAGCTGTGTTTAAAAGAGAAGTCCTATGTTCATATATGAATACATGACTAGTGTAACTCCACATCATGTATAACCACAAGAGTGGGAAGTTATACTCCATACATGTATAATATGTCAAAGTACATTCTAGCCGGGCACGGTGGCGCAAGCCTGTAATCCCAGCACTTAGGGAGGCTGAGACAGAAGAATCGCGAGTTCAAATCAGCCTCAGCAACGGAGAAGTGCTAAGCAACTCAGTGAGACCCTGTCTCTACATAAAACACAAAATAGGATTGGGGATGTAGCTCAGTGGTCAAATGCCCCTGAGTTCAATCTCCAGTACCAAAAAAAAAGAAAGTACATTCAAAGAACAAATTTTTAAAAAGGATTAGAAAAAAATAAAACTACAAATAGACATTTAGAAACAATAAGGAAACATCAATAATACAAAATATGAAAAAGAATAATTAGAAAAATTGAAAAGCCATCTATATTAAATGAAGTATATCATAAAACTAGAATTAAAAATTCAGCCAAAATGGAAAGATTGAGCCAATGCTAAAGATGATCTCATGTACTGTGATGCTAAATTGATTGTTGTAAAAACTTTTTCTCAAGCTTTAATAAAACCACAAAATAAATAAAAGCATCCAGATCTACAGATGTCAGTCCTTTATGTGTGATTCAGGCAGAGAAGGTAAGTTCTGCAATTCATCAGACTAACATGACAGCATTCCAGAGTTTTGCTTCATCACTAAGAAATTATAAACAACTCATTTTCCTGATTTAAGAGAAATCTTACTAAAGGCTTATAAATAATTGTTAAAAATTAAGTCATTTTACAGATAATCTAGTCTAATTCCATGCAACAAATAGTATTTTAAATAGTTAATGTGATTACAAAATCATAGAATCAACATTTTCTCTAATGCTTTTATGTGCCTGATACTATGCAAAGCACCATTGAGGATTCAAGGATAAGCTAAAGAAGTTCCCAACTTCATGGATTTTAAGACCCACCTTAAATGACACAATGAAGACTTCCTGGATTCCTAGCAGCACACTTAATCTCTCCCTTCTAAGAGGCTTCTTAGTTCTAAATATTAAGGATGAGATTAGCTCTGGTGGGAGCAAACAAACTTGCTGAGTGCTTGTGGCACATACCTGTAATCCCAGAAAGCTGGGAGACTGAGGCAAAAGGATCAGAAGTTTGATCAGCCTCAGCATTTAGTGACACCTTGTCTCAAAATAAAAAATAAAAAGAAGGGATGCAAGTTCAGTGGTAAAGCATTCCTGGGCTAAATCCTCAGTTATAAACAAACAAACAAACAAACAAACAAATCTTACTGAGGTATAATTTACTGGCAAAAAATTTCACATATTTTAAGGGCACAGGTAAGTGACTTAAGCACTCTCCCTACCAAAATACAGAATATTTCTCTCTCTTCATGAAGTTCTTTCATGCTTTGCAGTTTATCTCCAATCCCTATCAGGCACCCAATAATCTGATTCTCTCTCTACAGTTTTGTGTGTTCCTGAATTTTACATAAACAGAATCAGTATACTCTTTTATATCTAGTTCCTTTTGTTCAACATAATTTGTTTCTTTTGTTATTCATCTATGTGGCTGTATATATTGGTAGTTCAATGCTTTTTATTGCCAAGTAATCCTTTGTATGGATTAATCTGTTGATGGACATTTGGGTTTTTTTCACTTTGGGGCTATTAAAAATAAAGCACCTATGAAGATTCATATACAAGTCTTGTGTGCATATATCTTTCTTTCTCTTGGGGAAAAAAATCTAGAAATGGAATTGCTAAATTCTTCGCTAAAAATGGTATATTTAACTTTGAGAAACTGGCAAAATTTTTTCCAAAGTTTTTCATTTCCCCATCAATGCATTAAGTCCCAGTTGCTCCATATATTCACTGATAGTAGGTTTGTTTTTTTTACTTTAGCCATTCTAATGATGTAAAGTGGTAATCTCATTATAATTTAAACTTACATTTCCCTGATGACTAATGATAGTGAACATCTTTTTGTGATACCTATTCAAATGTCTCTATGTGAAGTGTCTATTCAAGTCTTTTGTCTATTCTTTGTCAGGCTGTTTATATTCTTATATGGAGTTATAAAAGTTCTTTATATATCTTGAATACAAGTCCTTTGCCGAATACTTTATGCCATATTCTCTCCTTGTCATTAGTTTGCTTTCTTTTTTTGTTTTTGAGATGCTGGGGACTGAACTCAGGACCTCACACATGCTAGGCAAGTGCTTTATTACTGAGCCAATCCCCAGCCCTAGTTTGCTTTCTTTTTTTAACAGTGTGCTTTGAAGAATAGTGTTGAACTTTTAAAAGTCCAATTTCTTTCTCTCTCTCTCTTTTTTTTTTTTTGGTACTGGAGATTGAACTCAGGGGCATCACCAACCCTATTTTGTTTTATGTAGAGACAGGGTCTCACTGAGTTGCTTAGTGCCTCACCACTGCTGAGGCTGGCTTTGAACTCGCCATTCTCCTGTCTCAGCCTCCCTAAATACTGGGATTACAGGCTTGCGCCACCGCGCCCAGCCAATTTATTTCTTTCTCTTATGATTTGTGTTTCTTGTCTCCTAAAACATCTTTGCTTATCTCCAAGGTTTTTCTCTTATATTTTCTTCTAGAAGTTTTATAATGTTAGCTTGCAAGTTTACGTTTATAACATATTTTGAAATAACTTGGTATGAGGTAATGATCAAAGTTATATGGATATCCAGTTGTTACAGCCATGTTTGTTCAAAGACTATCCTTTATTGAATTACAATTGTGCCTTTGTAGAACAGTCAAATGCCACATATATGTGGGTCTATTTGACTACTCTGTTCTCTTGGTTTATTATCTACTTTTGCACTCATGTCACATTCTCTTAGTTGTAGCTTTGCAGTTAGACTTTAAATGAGGTAGTTTATATACTATAACCTACCTATTATAGGTTCTTTTCATTTTCATAAAAATTTTGAATTGAGGCTGCCTTGAATATATAAAAGCTAACTGTCAAGGACTTCAAGAAATTAAGGAAAGCAAAACAGTCTTAAAGGAAAGGTTTAAATACCAACTTTAAATAAATAAAACTCTGAACTAAATTTCACCCATAAACACAGCTACCTTATACAATGTGGCCTAAACTCTATAATGTGACCTTGTAAATAGGTAAGCAGAATGTAAACTCTAAGGAAACATGGGGAAAGAGAAGATATGTGCATCTGTTGTGTGGTGAGTAAATAAATACTTGAAATGGCAAACTGCAAGTATAGTATGTAAGAAACTGATAGGACTTTCCATAAAAGCCCTAATCATTTGAAAGCAATGAAGGTAAACTTCATCAACAGCTTTTTTATTTAACTATTAATATCCAAATTTAGGAAAGTAAATTAAAGCATAAGGAGCTTCTGAGGTTTCTATAATGACAGGGAAATGAAGATTGCAATCCAAACCAATTCCACAATAAGAGTGAACTGTAACAGTTTCAAGAAGAAAGGAAAAAAGTCAACATGTTAAATGCTGTAAGAAAATGTGATTCAGATAAATCTTGGTTGAAGAGTTGTAAAGGTAAACAAGTATGCAAAAAGAAATGGCAGGAAAATGACAATTATAATTTGTATGGCAGTACAGATGATAATCAATACGAATACAGTATAAAATCTCATAAACTTGTGAAATTGGCAATTATCTTGACAAGAATTGGACAAATTTAATTTTGTCTGAAAAACTTGTTTCAGATTAAACATGTGAATGTAGGTATAAATATATGTAAATTAATGTTTATGTAAGTTAATGTATATGCTTTGTCAGGAAAATTTTAAAATTAAAAATGGAGAAGCCCAGCATGGTGCCACAGGCCTTTAATTCTAGTTACTCAGCAAGCCAAGGCAGGAAGATCACAGGTTCAAAGGCCAGCCCCAGCAACTTAGACTCTGTCTCAATATGAAAAATTAAAAAAGGGTTAGGGACGTAGCCAGTGGAGCACCCCTAGGTTCAATCCCCAATACTACAAACATACATACATGCATAAATGACTAGAAAATAACTGGGTTGGTTAAGCACTTCCCTAGCATGTATGAGGTCCTGGGTTCAATATCCAGCACTGAAAAGGAAAAACAAACAAATGTATTTTTTAAAGAACCAGCAGCTTTGGATTTTGTTGATTTCTTTATCACTTTTCAATTCTCTATTTCATTAACTTCCAATTTTTATTTCCTTCCGCTTGATTTATGTTTAGTTTGTTCTTGTTTCTCCTCTGTCCTAAGTGAAAGTTCAGCTTATTTATTCATGATTATTCTTTTTTAATAAAGGCATTTAAAACCACAAATTTTAAAAAGGCAGCATATCATTTTAAAATACCCACCCACATACAATTGTGTTAGTAATTACATATTCATCTCAACATTTAATTAAATTTGGCTAATTTTACCTATTAAGTAACAATTTGAGTACATGAACTTTGATAGGTTAGTTTTAAAACACATAATTTTAAATTTAAACATCACTAATGCACAATGATTTTTTCCCTCTGATTAATCTAAATTAATTATTTCTGCATTGCTGTTGTATTACTACAACCCTTAAAGCTAAAACTTGAAATATATGAAATAGAGGTTTTTATTTCCAGTTTTATTTGAAAAAAAATTTTTGATGATTTTGGCCTACTCAGTTATTACGAAAAATGCAATACAGTTCTAGTTCCAAGTGGTTTGCAAAATACTTTTCTGATAGAAAACATTCTTTTTTTTTTTTTTAATATTTTTTTAGTTGTAGATGGACACAATGTCTTTATTTTATTGCTTTGTATGTGGTGCTAAGGATCAAACCCAGGGCCTCACGCATGCGAGGCAGGTGCTCTACCACTGAGCTACAATCCCAGCCCAGAAAACATTCTTTTAGTTCATAGTTGAGTAAAAATCCATTTGGGTTCAGAAAATTAGTATGGTTCATTTCCAACTAGATTCATGCTTGAGTTCAATTTCTCAGTGTAACGTTACAAGCAAGTAGGTCAGAGTCCTGTTAAAATTTCAGTACTATATATTTCTAGTCTGTGAAAAACATCTAACAAAGTGCCAGATAACTTTATGTAACAAAAAATAAATAATTAAATATTACTTTCTGCGCACTTAAAGCCTCTGGAGAAGCTAATCTATTTTCTCCGCCAATCTTTTTTGAATTAGTGGACCATATTTACTGCCAACATTTTATTTTTCTTTCCTTTGCTAAGCTTGAGCAAAGTGGCTTCTACTCTGTCCTTAAACTTAAAAGCCCCACAGCTGAAAGGGTACCTGAGATGCCAAATAGTCACTCTGCTGAAAACAGGAAGACAACTCAATTCCTGTTATTCATCCCCTTATGGAACATCTGTTATAAAGTTCCTTATTCAAATTCAAAATCTACAACCTCATAACTTCCACCCACTACTTCTTTCTAAATCTGCTTTCTGAAATTCCAAAAAAAAAAAAAAAAAGTTTAATTTTTCCTCATGACAGCCCTTTAATTATTTTAGGAGAGAAAAGAGAAAAAGTGCTTCAGAGCACTTTCTTGGTTTTCCAATCAACTCGAACCTTTATTCTTTAGACTTTAAAATCTCCATTTCCTAAATTAATTTATTCTCTGAAACTCAGTCTTTGGTTCTCTACATTCTTTTCCTCAGAGAACAAATCCTTTCTATTTTGACACCTTGATTTGGCTGATTCATCTTTCTGAATCTCACACTCAGTTACATCTTTGTTATCTGCAATGCTGTATCTTTGATTCTTCAGATGTTACATTCTCAACCTCAAATGAAGCATGATAAAAACAATTTGACCATTTGCCCTCCAATGTTGGTTCTTCTTCCCATATGCCTACAAGTTCTGTAATGATACTTCCAACTTCCCAGTTGCCTAGACTGAAAACCCTGAGATTATCTACAGCTCTTCCATTCTTCTCTCCAACACTGTACTGGTTGAGTACTATTAATTCTTTCTTTGAAATCAGGCCTTCACTATCTCATGCCTATACTATTACCATGCTCTATGGGGCTCTCCTTTTCTACTTCCCTTCACCCCATCCCAATATACAGCCAAGATTCATTTTCCTAATAAGAGATTTTGGAATCATGTCCCTATTCACTATTACTTTGATGGTTGGCTATAGTCACGTCTCAATATGACTTAAATCTTTCAGTTGGTTCCACTCTCAAGAATTCAACCTAATCTCTGTAATGCCTCCCATTGAAAACTTTTACAGCATGGTCTAATATGTAATGTTCTTTATTAGATCCAAAAATCTTTCTAAATTAAAACAATGTATATAATAGAACACAATACAGAAAAACATATGAAACATAAACATACAGTGTAATGAATAATGATAGAGTGAACATCCACAGAATCACCACACAAATCAAGAAGTAAAATATGGCTTTGCATCCCCAAAGATTTCCCCTCATGTGACCGCTTTTTAAATTTTTTTTTTTCGTAGTTGTAGTCAGACAGAATACCTTTGCTTTGTTTATTTTTATACGGTGCTAAGGATTGAACCCAGTGCTCTGCCACTGAGCTACAGCCCCAGCCTCTCATATGACCATTCTTGATCATACCCTAATCCTTTAGCAGTAATCAATATCAAAACTTTATGGAGATTCCTTTCCTTTATTGTTTTACCACCCAGGTACATTCTCAAATAATACATTTTAGTTTGCTGTTTTTGAATTACACTCTGTTCTTTTACCAACACTGTATTTGTAATACTTAATTTCAGTTGTATATAATTTTGGTGTATTTTTATTACTCTAATTCAGGGTTCTTTGCATAAAATTTAGTGCTGTGGCGGCTATACAGTGTATTGCAGGATGTTTAGCAGCATTACTGGTCTCTATCCATTAGCTGTGAGGAGTGGTCTTTCCATTGTGTCAAACCAAAAATGCTGAAAAAATTAGCAATTAGATATTGCTAATGTCCTGTGGGAGGCAAAATCATTCCTGGTTGAGAACCACTGCTCTATATAGTTCATTTTCATCTTCTTTTATGATGTTCCAATCTACAAATATATCACAGTTACTTTTCCAGGATACTACCATAGATAATGCCCTTCCAAACATTCTTATACAGATGTCCAAGAGCATTCGCACACCCATTTTTCCAGAATGAGAACTGCTGGATCATCTTAGTGTGCATAACTTTACTGCATAATGCTAAACCTTTTTTCCAAAGTAGTTGTACCATATGAGAACATATGCTATAGAACCTTCTCAAAAGACTAATACTCATAACATATTAAGAGAAAGAAAACAACTATAGAGATTTTCTAACTCCTAACGCATGCAAGAATTCTTGTTCTTGCTATTTTCCTCCAGTTTCTAGCTCCTTGTTTCCTTCTTTTCTACATAATCACAACTATCCTTCAAATCCTTAGGGTAGTGCAAACTTTTTTAGGGGGGAGGATAGCAGTGCTATCCTATGCCCTATTACTCTCTCCTCTCTCTAAACTTAAATTATATACCTGGATTGTCCTTTCATTTCTGCTAACCACCTACTTCACACTGTAAATTCTTAAGCAGCACATCCTCTCATATTGAACACGAATGTTCAAAAAGTATGCCCCGAATTAACCAAGATCTACAAGGTCTGAAAACTCGTGGGAGAAACAGAGATTTAAAATAAAGTAACAAGCTGGGAATCCCGTGACCCTCAGGAAACTGAGGCAGGAGGATCATAAGCTAGAGGCCAGTCTCTAGAACTTTGGGATCCTGGCTGGGGATGTAGATCAGTGGTAGTGCGCCTCGGGTTCAATACCCAACATATATGAATGAACAAACGAACGAAGGTAACAACCAGAAAACCTAAATTCTAGTCTTGGCTCTCATATTAACTAGAATGAGAACTTGGACAAATTATTTCTCCTCTCTGGGCATTAATTTCATCATCTGCAAAATTGGGCTAGAATGGATGGCCTCGGAGGTCCTCTCCAGCGGTAGAATTCGGTAAGAAAACTGAATTTCATCAAATCGAGCTTGAGGACAAGCCCGGGTTGGAGGGCTACTGCCGGGGTGGTGCTGCTGCTGAGGCTTCCTATGAGGTCCCCAGGCGCTCAAGAGAACCGGAATGACAGCTGAAGTCAGCGACCAGGGCGGGGACCGACCAGCACAGACTGCCACTCCGCCTTGGTGACCGAGGCCTAAATAAAGCCACTGGGTCACTGCAATCCACAGGGCAGCCAAGTCTGCCCTGCGCCTGGCCTGTCTAGGAAGGCCGGCCGGAGGTATGAGCAGCCTCAGGGGCCGGCCATGGGGGAGGTTCTCGGCGACTCCTTGCTCACCCGATTAGGATATTCTTTCTCCACACAGTCCCCACACATCGCGACGCCGCTTATAAGGCAAGTCCTCCACCGCTTCCGGGAAGACGAAACATCGCGATAGCTGAGGGACGGTGGCCGCATGCACCCCATGTATTCGACCCTGGGATATTTGGCTTCGCGAACAGATTCAAAGTCTCCGCCCCCTAGCAACTGTTGTTAAGGCGGGGCGCACCAGGGTCTCCCGGGCAACACTGGAGGGCTTGGTGTCGGACGTCAGCAAACTTAGGAGAAAGGGGAAATGCCTCAGGATCAGCAGATGTGGCTGAAAGGGAAAGTGGGTCTTGGACTGGGCAAACTTCTAATAGGCGCCTACAGAGCTTAGGCTGCCAGGAAGGCAAATCACAATAGACAAGAAAGAGAATTGCTTTTCATTGCTTCTGCCTACTCCGCATATAAAACTGAAATGAAAATACTTTAAATACCGTTCTGTACCATTTCTTAGGGCAGAGAGAGTGATCAGAGATCAGATCTTGGTAAGTGAATAAACAATAGCTGAAGTGTTTGGAAAGAAGCGTTTGGAACTCTGCAGAGAATTTCCTAAAAAGAACACTTAAAATGTTAATAAATGACCATTCTGGAGTCCTCTATAGGACATAAAGTGGAAAACGTGTTTCTGTCTCTTTCTGTATCACAGAAGCGCCTCAGTGGTGGGCAGGTACTATGTAAATAGAAAGTCAGCATTATTTCCTGATCCTCCTTTGGATCTCCAAAACGCTTATGATTGACGCCCTACCTCTTCTTTTCCCTCTGTATTGAAAGCATCTTATGCACAATGATATAATTAACATGAATACAAATCTCTAAACTCTGTCTCTGTGCTTCTGATCCACCTGTCTTCATCATATCTTCTGCTCCAATGGGGACATTTAATGGGAACATCTGCATCATCCCTGAACCCTGCAATATTGTTGTCAAATCAGTGAAGAAAGATTGGGGAACATATGAGACTCTGGGATCTCTATTCTTGAAAGAAGACACTCATAACCATTTTAAAGCAAGCCAGTTTAAATGGGTTTTCTAATATGGAAAATATGTCTCCATTGGAGCATTGAAATGATAACCTTTAGTGTCTCAGCCTCTGGGAAGGATCTGCAATGGTTACTGAAAAATCACACCTGTGATTTTCAGGACACTGTACAAACTAGTGCTATCAGGGTCTATTCTTGGAATAATTATAATGCTTCCCATTTGTCTGACATTTTCAACAACCTTTCAGAGTGTTCTCATTTCTGTTTCTAATTTGGTGCAATTACAACCCCATAAGATTGGTAAGAAAAGTATGTCCCCTCCCCTTTTCAGATGAGGAAATGAAGGAAATGGTTAAAGGTCTTGTCTTTGGTAACAGAATTATTCAGTAGTTAGCCAGACCGAGGACCCTTGTTCCTATTCTTGGCTTAGCTTCTTTCTAACACAGTAACCACCAGCCTAAAGGCCATAAAATACTTTAAATGTGGACACTTTAAACTGACATGTGCTGTTTGTACGCTAAATTTGGCAGGAAAACTGAATGTAAAATATCAGTAATTTTTACGTGATTACACGTTGAAATAATATTTTTGATTGAGTTGAAGAACATGTATTATTAAAGTTAATTTCACCCTTTTAAAAAGGTGGCTACTAGAAAATAAAGAATTACACATCTAGCTTTCATATTCTATTTTTTTTTTTGGTACTGGGGATTGAACTCAGGGGTACTTGACTACTGAGCCACACCCCCAGGTGCCGTTGCTGAGGCTGGCTTTGAACTCATGATTCTCCTGAGTCAGCCTTGCAAATGCTGGGATTACAGGCGGGTGCCACCGCACCCAGCTCATAATATTCTTATTGGACAGGTTCAGTCTATACAATTCCCTTTTTTGGTCTATCTTTAAATTCTTTCTTTGTTTTAGCTGGGCGTTGTGGTGCATATCTGCAATCTCAGTGACTCAGAAGCCTGAGGCAGGAGGATTGCAAGCTCAAGGCCAGGCCCAGCAATTTAGCAAAACTCTGTCTCGAAATAAAAATAAAAAAGAACTGAGGATGTAGCTCAGTGGTAAAGCACCCCTGTGTTCAATCGCTAGTACAAAAAAAAAAAATCTTTCTCTGGGGCTGTGGTTGTAGCCCAGTGGTAGAGCACGTGTGTAAGACACTGTGTTCAATCCTCAGCACCATATAAAAAAATAAATGAATAAATAAATAAATAAAATTAAGTTATTAAAAAATATTTCTGTTTTTAAAGTCTATTCAATTCTGTAGCTATTTATGTAATATATTTGCCATGTGCAAGGTACTGGGTAGATGATGGGAAGATGGAAAAGACATTGTCATTTCTTACTCTCCAGATTCTTACAAAATGGGCTGAGATAAATTGGTCACAAATATCTATAATTAATCACTATCAGATTGCTATGTAGGAGCACAAAATATAGAGACTACTCCAGGTGGGGGATTGGGAAAAAGGAATTTTCTTTCAGAAGAATGTACAGGATTTCAAAAAGCAGGGTTTATATAGAAATTTCAGTTGGTGCCAAGACTTTGGATTTTATTCTACAGGTGGTAGAGAGCCACTGAAGGTCCTAGCGGGAGAGTGATCCCAGACTTGTGGTTGAGGATTATTTTTAGCAGCATTTTATTGAGACTGATAGGAACTGGAAGAAATAGGAGATACCAAAGACAGACACTAACAAGAACCACAAGGGGGAGATGTATAGCTTTCTGCCTCATACTAGTAGAGAACATATATGATTAAAAAAATAAAATGAGATAAGTAAAAAAATCATGCTCACAGATCTGAAAAAGCATGACCCTTGGCATGACCTGATTTCATATTTTGAAGGATGGAAAACGATCTGCATATTTACAAATGTCTTTTTCATTTCTCTGGGTAATATTGTATCTTGTTAATTAAAATGAGCAAGTGATTAAAAAAAAAAAGAGTCATCTTTGCCATAGGCAGAGAAATTAAAGAGGTAAGGACTGTCTGCCCAAGGAAGTCCTCTATTCAGATCTAGCCATGTTTGTGAGAAGGGGGTAGCAAATGAGACTGGGGAAGGAGGTGGACAGGACCGGAAATTTAAGTGTGATCGTAATAGTAGGTATATGAAAGTATCTGAGGGTGACAGGTGAAAGAAAGGAAAACTGAGACTATAAAGTGGGAGATTAGCACTTCATAGAAGTGAACAAGTAGTGGCATAAAACAAAACAGAAAAAAAAGCCTATTTTCTCATTTGGTTAACTATATAAAATAAAGTTTACAAGAACTATTTTAGGCGTATCTTCCCATAAATTTTTCTCTGGGATATACCCTATCCATATGAATCATCTAAAAAATATGTGATACCAGTGGTGTATATCAAATATACTAGGACCTGTTGCAGTTTTTGCATGAAATCGTCTCTTGAGAAATGGAATCAGCTGGGCACAGTGGTGCATGCCTATAATCCCAGCAGCTTGGGAGGCTGAGGCAGGGGGATTGCAAGTTCAAAGCCAGCCTCAGCAACTTAGTGAGGCCCTAAGCAACTCAGCAAGACCTTGTCTCTAAATAAAAAGGGCGGGGGGTGTGACTCAGTGGGTCTTAAGTGTCCCTGGGTACAAAAAAGAAAAAAAAAGAAAAAGAAAAAAGGAATCAATTTAGGAAAATCTAAACGTTAAAACCAACCTACTTGCTGGTTCAATTGCTAAATTATATCCCTGGAACAAGATTAAAGTTTTCTCAAAAGAGTGCAATTTGAATCTCCTTGTATTTATTTATTTTTGTGGCTTTGGAAGATCTAACCCAGGGTCTCATACATATTAGGCAAGCACTCAACCACTGACCCACATCCCCAACCCTACAACTGTTATTTTCTTTTTATTATTTATTTATGTATTTGTTTATTTTGGCACCAGGGTCTGAACTCAGGGGCCCCTAACTACTGAGCAATATCTCCAGTTCTTTTTATTTTTTATTTTGAGACAGGGTCTCACTAAGTTGCTTAGGGCATCACTAAGCTGCTAAGGCTGGCCTTGAACTTAAGATCCTCCTGCCTCAGCCTCCCAATTCACTGGAATTACAGGCATACACCACTGCACCTGGCTTATGTTTTTTTTTTAAACAGGAAAAAGAACACACAAAATTTATTACATGCCAAAGACATGGGTGAATTAGACTTCTGAATCTGCTTTTAATACTCTCTTGTGTGTTGTGTGTGTAGGGGCGTGCTGGTGATTAAACCCAGAGCCACTCTACATTCTGAGCAATTTTTATTTTATTTTATTTTATTTTTTAAATGTTTATTTTTTAGTTGTAGGTGACAGAATATCTTTATTTTATTTTTATGTGGTGCTGAGGATCGAACCCAGTGCCCTATGCGTGCTAGGCGAGCACGCTACCACTGCGCCATAATCCCAGCCCCGCAATTTTTATTTTTACTTTTTAATTTTGAGATAAGATCTTGTTAAATTGCCCAGGCTGGTCTCAGACTTGACAATCTTCCTGCCTCAGTTTCCCAAGTTGCTGGGATTACAGGTATGTGCCACCATAACTAACTTGAATATCCTCTATTACCTCTTTTCTTTTGCTTTTTGTGATGCCCCAAGCTGAGAGGCTGGAAAAATATAGTGCTGATCATATCTCTCCTATCCATCTTTTGCTTAAAGGGGTTAAAGAAGTGCTCCAAGCCTTCATGGTAATATTGTCAGATGAATTTCACAGATGGAGGGAAGGAAGCTCAGTGAAGGCATATGTCATTCTTTCCATTGTCTCAAGGATGGTGTGAAATAAGAGTCTGTGGTTGTCTTTATCTGGTATCACCTGCCTGGGATGAATGAATTAGCAGCAGATCTAGGTTAAGACAGTAAACACAGGCAAGTCTGGCTGAGGATGGGTACACCCAAGCTCCTAAAAGTTCAAGGCTGGCAATTTTATTTTTTCGTAGCTCAGTGGCCAAGTTGGACTTTCTCCTTCATAGATCACTTTGGGCTACTTCCCTGATAGATTATAAACACCAGTCTTTCAAACACTTGATGTTTAAAAGAGATCTCCACCATTTAGCTTTGATTCCATTTTCCTCAGCTCTGTTCACTTTCTTTTCAAATACAGATTGTCATTTCCATATGAAATTTTCATGATATATGTCAAAAATCTCTGATGTGGTAGCCTTTTAGGAAATATTCTCTTTCAAATCTTACATGGATTGGAATGGATTGAACAATCAAAATGTAACCCAGTTTTAGACATGTTTTTATTTTGTTGTGAGTTTCTTCTTTTTTCTTCTTCTTTTCCCTTAATATGTGCCCTAAGGATACAATAGCACTCTGCAGGCTTTTGTTCTTTCCCACATGCATTGACTCTGAGAAGTAAAAGGTTTTAGCATTTTTTAGAAAAACTGGGAGAGTGCAGAGAGAAAAGCCAGGAAGTTCCTGTACATCCTGGAGACTGGCCAGCAGATGGAGGATTTACTCCAAGGCAACTGGGGCACAAACGACACTGAAATCAAGAAACCTAACTAATGGGGAAAAGAGTAGTTTTGACTTTGAATGGAGAAAGGGTGAATAGAAGCTGCCAGGGACATTTGGGAAATAACATGGTGACTTAGAATTAAAATTTTAGATTCTGTTTCTAATTGTATTTTAATAACATGAGGACCCTAAGTAAAATGCTTACTGGATGGATTTCAATTTTCTCATCTGTAAAATAATGACAATAACAAATATGCTTCTTTCATAGGGTTGCTTTATAAAGTGATTCACAAATGGTATGATATATGAGTATCTACATGTGACTCAAGGGTGTTAAAAATAACTCTGGCCTTAAGTCTGAAGTGGTAGAAGGGAGGCTCATAAAAGAGGCAAGGGGGGCTGGGATTGTAGCTCAGCGGTAGAGCGCTTGCCTCGCATGCGTGAGGCCCTGGGTTCGATCCTCAGCACCACATACAAAGCAGTGAAATAAAGACATTGTGTTCATCAACAACTAAAAAAAAAAAAAAATTAAAAAAAAAAAAAAAAAAAAGAGGCAAGGGAACTGGTGATGACTAAAGCCTGCTGGATATAGGAATGAATCTGTCTGACTGAATGGGGTGAGACTGGTACCCTAATGGTTTTGTCCAGGTGGTTTATGTGTGCTTGAAGACTGAGTGCATACGCTGAATTGGAGAAGACACTGCCCTGAGGGGTGTGTGAGGGAGGGAAGCCACAGGAGATGGAGAGAGAGCCAAAGGCTAGGCTGTTCCAGGAAGTGGACTTAGAAAGTTACTTAAAGGCAAAGAGAGGCAGGGAGCCTTCTCTGTAAGTGCCACTTTGGGTTCACAATTCATTGCAACTTCCCATCGCTGCTTCTGGGTCATTGTACTTCTTTCTCTTTACAAAATCATCTATGCAAAAGAAGTACACGGCAAGGTTTGAGAAAATCTAGCCCAGTAGACAGCGCCAAGAATGCAACAGTTATGATAAATCTCACTATGTCAGTACTTTCAAAGCTCCATGATTCCCTGTTCCCTCAGGATAAAGACCACGTTCCTTACTGCAGCTTTCTGCGTCTGTTTAACTTCAGCCCCAGGCCACTTTTGTAGCCCCACGTCCTGCTGCTTTCCCACGCTCTTCCTGCTGTCCTTTCCCTAATAACACACATCTCCTATTTCTAGTCTAGACAACTTCCTCATGACCCTAACCACACCAATTTTTTTTTTTATACCAGGGATGAACCCAGGGGCGCTTAGCCACTGAGCCACATCTCCAGCTCTTTTTAATTTTTTATTTAGAGGCAAAGTCTCACTAAGTTGCTGAGGCTGGCTTTGAACTTATGATTCTCCTGTCTCAGCCTCCCAAAGTGCTGAGATTACAGGTTTATACCACCATGCCCGGTCCAAATTCTTTTTTTTTTTTTTGGTACTGGAGATTGAACTCAGGGGCACTTGACCACTGAGCCACATCCTCAGCCCTATTTTGTGTTTTGTTTAGAGACAGGGTCTCACTGAATTGTTTAGCGCCTCGCTGTTGCTGAGGCTGGCTTTGAACTCGCAATTCTCCTGTCTCCCAAAGTGCTGGGAATACAGGCATGCGCCACCATGCCTGGCCTGGCCCAAATTCTTAACAAGTCGTCTTTCTAGTTTTTTGTGCCACATTCCTCCTGCCCATAATGGCCCTTTCTTTGCTTACAGAACTCCTATTCAGTTTCTCCCATATCACCTCTTCCATGAAGAGTAGACATCAGTGTCCCATCTTATGTTCCCATAATACCACTTGATTCATTCTCCTGTCATGGCATGCGCTGTTAACTCCTTGAGAATGGTGTTCATTCCCCAGCTCTTAGCATCAGGTCTGGCATGTAATGAGTGCTCAGTAAGTACTTCCTTAATTGACTACAAAAGCTGAACACAGTTTCACACATCCCACCACTTTACCCCAAATCCCATGGCTGAGAGCAGCTACCATTCTGTCTCATGGGAACTTTACTTTGTTCGTTCCAGGTCCTTCTTTCAAAAGGTTTTAAAATTTCAGAAGGAAAAAAAGAAAAACTTCTTTAAAAAAGAGTTTTGGTTAAAAAAAATTTTTTTTTAAGTCCAATGTCCTCTTCTTCAATAAATTACCAAAAATTTATTGCTAAGTCTTATCTTTATGCTATACCAGAAGGAAGATCTGCCTAAGGCAAGGGAACAATATGCCCTGAAATCATTTAACACTCCAAAGCTCTTTAGGAAATGATCTGTAAACCTTAGAGCTCAGTGTGTCACCTTATTCCTGGAAGGTTAGCAACACCTTCCTGACTTCAGTTGGTTCTTTATGCTAATTTTTCTTTTTCTTTTGTAGATCATTGGATCTATAATGGTGCTGTGATTTGGGTATGGGTTGAATATATTCCCCAAATGTTTATGTGCCAAAAGCTTCGTCCCCAGTATGGTCATGTTCAGAAGAGGTGTGTGTGTGGTGGGGGGCTCGTGGAAGTTAGCTTACTGGGATATCACCCTTAAAAGAGATTATTGTAGTTCCTATGGGATCCAGAGAGCAAGTGATTTATTGGAGAAAAGGATATTGGACCTCAAAAAAGTTATGTAACCAAAATTTGTTTTAAAAGAGCTTGCTCTCCTTGTAAGATTTTAAAACCTTTTGAATGTAGGACCTGGAGTGAACAAGGTGAAGTCTAAATGAGACAGCTAGAATCGTGGCTGCTTTGGTCCATGGAGTTGGGGTAAGGTGGTAGGAAGTGTGAAGCTCTGCAGCTCTTGGTAATCAATAAAAGAAATACTGAGGGGGCTGGGGTTGTGGCTCAGTGGTAGAGCACTTGCCTAGCATGCAGAGGGCACTTGGTTTGATCCTCTGCACCACATAAAAATAAATAAAATAAAGATAAATAAAAAAATATTTTTAAAAATGTTAAAAAATATTTTAAAAAAAGAAAAAGAAACACTGAGCACTTATTGTGTGTCAGATCTGATGCTAAGAGGTGAGGAGCAATAAAAAGAGTGAGCCTGGCCCCTGACTCTCTCTTGCTTCCTGTCTCACTATGTGACCTCTCTCTCTCTCTCTTTCTCTTTTGGTAGCAAGGATTGAACTCAGGAGTACTTGACCACTGAGCCACATCCCCAGCCCTATTTTGTGTTTTACTTAGAGACAGGGTCTCACTGAGCTGCTTAGCACCTTGCTGTTGCTGAGGCTGGCTTTAAATTTACGATTTTCCTATCTCAGCCTCCCAAAGTGCTGGCATGACAGATGTGCCCACCGCGCCTGGCATGACCTCTCTCTCTCTCTCTCTCTTTTTTTTTTTTTAAATATTTTTTAGTTATAGATGGACACAATGTCTTTATTTTATTGCTTTGTATGTGGTGCCAAGGATCAAACCCAGGGCCTCACGCATGCGAGGCAAGTGCTCTACCGCTGAGCTACAATCCCAGCCCCTCTCTCTTTTTTTAAAAATATATTTTTAGTTGTAGATAGACACAATATCTTTATTTATTTTTATGTGGTGCTGAGGATCGAACCCAGTGCCTCATGCATGTGAGGCAAGCACTCTACCACTGAGCTACAATCCCAGCCCCTGACCTCTCTCTTTTATACACACTCCCAATCACGATACCATCCACCATGTCGTGATATAGCTAGAAGGCCCTCACCAGAACTGAGCAGTGCCAAACCCATGTCCATTTTGTGAGCCAAACAAATGTCTTTTATATGAAGTACGCAGCCTCAGGTATTTTGTTATAGCAACAGCAAACAGACTAAGAAAAATAATTTGTTGGTTTGAGTTGAAGGAAGATAAATGATTCCTCTACCAGTCAGTTAATACTTGAGATATCTATCAGAGAAACTTTCATTTCCAAAATAAAAATGCTACTCCAAATGTAAACATACCTTAAAAAGTATATGATAACATTAAAGCTCAGGAATTCAATTCATATAACTAATGCCTGCCCTAAGAGGCTTACATTCTGGAGAACGTAAGAAAAACTAATGATCACAATATAGTCCAGCAGTTGCTCTTTGGGATGTTCCTAGGGCCCAGGAAAAGGGCAGACATGCTAGTTTGGAGAGGTTAGAGATGAGAGAGGACATAGACTCAGAAAAGACTCCAGAAGCCTTGATGCATCTGCAGACTCTTTAAAATTGAATAGACTTCATTTGCATTAAAACAACCAAAGAAAGAGGTCGGGAACTCCAAGATGTCATATATTCAATAATCCCAGAGAAGTCTGGGAGCTCCTAAACTCTTTCCTTGATCGTTTTAACACAAATGAAGTCACCATCTTCCTTGGAAAATTGATATTAGGGAATCCTCTTTCTTTTTTTTTTTTTCTTTCTCTTTCTTTGGTAACAGGGATTTGAGCCTCATCCCCAGCCCTTTTTTATATTTTTTATTTTGAGATAGGGTCTCACTGGCCTTATTAAATTGCTGAGGTTGGCTTTAAACTCTCGATCCTCCTGCCTCAGCCTCCCGAGCCGTCAGGATTACAGGAGTGCATCACTGTGCCCAGCAGGAGTCCTCTTTTCTAAGGGTCTCTTTATTAAACTCCAGAAAATATTTAGAGGACATCTGGAGAGATTTGTGTTTCCTAAGACAGCTGATGTTACTGGGGCTGCTACACAGAAACAAAAATGTTAGGCAAATGTTTACAGAGGAAAGCTCTCTAAGAACCAAATTTTAGAGCAAAGGCAAACATCCTTTTATTACCCCATGCAAAACCCATGAACAGCTAGCGCTATAGTCACCTACTCGGTAGGAGGGATTTTGGTAAGGCCTAAACTGTTGGTAGTTTGAACAAAATGATTTTCCTTCCAGGAGTTTTTCAACATTGACTCACAGCCTTATTTGATTTTGACCTGATGCTCTTTTGCAGCATTGTTAAGTATTTAATCCTGAGATTTGATTCTGTCCTAATTCTCTCTCTCCCACATGTCTTTCATTTTTCAGTTTGTGTTCCAGTTTATTTTCAGAGCCTAAGCTATCCTGACTGCATGCCTCCTTTTTCTGTTCTTATGTTTTCTTCCTTTTCCTTTGGCTACTGGTAGTTTAGCAGGCATAATGCGGAACTAGGGCCAGATGTTAATTAAGCAAAATAAGTCAAGCAAATCAAAACTTCCCGATATTTGGCTTCAGGTTAGTTAGCCACAGCAGCATTTTCTTAGGTATTTTGTTGTTGTTTTTTTTAATGTGATTTACATTAAAGCCCCTGGTTGGGGATGTCCTCTTTATTCTGTGTGACAGAAAAATGGAAAGAAGGTGTTGTCAAGATAGAGACCAGGAGCCGGGCATGGTGGCCCACATCTGTAATCCCAGTACTTTGGGAGGCTGATACAGGAGAATCTTGAGTTCAAAGCCAGCCTCAGCAAGGGCGAGGCACTAGCAACTCAGGGAGACCCTATCTCTAAACAAAACACAAAATAGGGCTGGGGATGTAGCTCAATGGTGGAGTACCCCTGAGTTTAATCCCTGGTACCAAAAAAAAAAAAAGGAGAGACCAGAGCTAGGGTTGTGGCTCAGTGGTACAGTTCTTGCACGCATGAGGCGCTGGGTTCAATCCTCAGCACCACATAACAATTAATTTTTTAAAAAGGCATTGTGTCCATCCATCCATCTACAACTAAAAAAGAGAAAGAGAGACCAAAAACATTTCTAAATGACAGAGCAACAAGGCAGAACCATACGCTGGTGGCCACAACCCAGGCCTCACCAAAATCTTAAGGAAATTTTTGATGTCAATATCTGTTTCTAGGGACATAGTTTTTTACTTCCTACTAGAACAATAATTTGGCAGGTGGTGAATTTATTGCTTTGAAGGTTCACTCCTAACCCATGTTTTATTGCTAACTAACAGAGTAAAGACATCATCAATGATGAACAAACTATTTTTAGCATAAAATAAATGTAAGACACTGGCCAGACACCAGAGCAGAGGGAAAATACATGATTCACATGCAGCTGGGTTACTGTTTTTGTAGACATAGGACATATACATTTGGACTGGGCATGTGGCTCAGTGGTAGAGTGCTTGCCTAGCATGTGTAGGGCACTGAGTATAAACCCCACTTCTGCAAAAAAAATTTATATATATATGTGTATATATATATATATATATACATATATATATACACATATATATATGTGTGTGCGTGTGTGTGTGTGTATATGTTTTAACAAACAAATAAAAACTGCCGGATAACACAGACCTAGTGCCAAGTGAATATTCTGTAAGTAGTCTGACCATAGTGCCCAGTTTGTCCTGGACAGTCTGAGTTCATGCCCAGTTAGTTTATGGTTCAGAGTAACTGTGCCCTGTTTAGTACTCAAACATCACAATTTGGGTGATACATTCATTATATGGTTATCGTATGTACAGATCAGTCCTCTGGGAATTAAGGGGAGGGAGTGATCATCAATGGCTAGGATGTTTAGTAGGGAGTTCAGGGAGCTGGTGGAACCTGAGTTGTGCCTCGAAGGAAGAGTTAGGACATAGGCAAGAGGAGAGCTGCCTAAGATATCAGGAACAAAGGGACCAATATGGACATGAGAATAGAGTGCAACCACAGCACAACTCCAGGGGACATGGTTCACATCATGTTCTCTCTGAATGGCCCTCCCTGGATGGTGCAACTCTTGGCTCTATAGGTCTAACATATTTAGGAAGCAATTGAAATATTACTTTAACTGGAGAAGAGAATTTGTATAAACAAGTACAGAACAGACAGTGGAGGATGAAGATGCCAGAAATTAAAGTTTTAGGTGGGAAGCGAGTGGGGCTGGCTGCAGGGGTTTCTTCTCCTTGAGGGAATGAGAAAGAAAGACCAGACATGTTGTCTCTGATCAAATAGGTGATCAGAGCCGGGCGTGGTGGCGCAAGCCTATAATCCCAGCACTTAGGGAGGCTGAGACAGGAGAATCGCGAGTTCAAAGCCAGCCTCAGCAATGGCGAGGCGCTAAGCAACTCAGTGAGACCCTGTCTCTACATAAAACACAACATAGGGCTGGGGATGTGGCTCAGTGGTCGAGTGCCCCTAAGTTCAATCTCCAGTACCAAAAAAAAAAAAAAGGTGATCAGCACCATGAAAGCCCCAGGGATCACTGGTCCCTATACTACAGTAGTGTTAGTGGACAGGACCATTTACATCTCTGGACAGATAGGCACAGACCCTTCTACCAAACAGCTTGTATCAGGAGAGGTAGTAACAGAAACTAAACAAACTCTTATAAACATGGGTGAAATTCTGAAAGCTGCAATGTGTGACTTCACTAATGTGGTCAAAGCAACTGTATTGCTGGCTAACATAAATGATTTCAAAACTGACAATGAAATCTACAAACAGTATTTTGAGACTAATTTTCCTACTAGAGCTGCTTACCAGGTTGCTGCTTTACTCAAAGGAGCACATGTTGAGATTGAAGCAGTAGCTGTTCAAGGACCTCCACAACTGCATGACTATAAGTGGGCACAGTATTGTTGTCATCATGTCTTTAACATCTTTCCGGGTACAATGGAGCATGCCTATAATCTCAGCAGCTTGGGAGACTGAGATAGGAGGCTCACAAGTTCAAAGCCAGCTTCAGCAATTTAGCGAGGCCCTAAGCCACTTAGTGAGACCCTGTCTCAAAAAATAAATAAATAAATAAAAAGGGTTGGGGATGTGGCTCAATAGTTAAGTGCCCCTGGGTTCAATCTCTGGTATCAAAAAAAAAAAAAATTAACACCTTGATTTTTACAATTGATGCTGGAAAAATATACATATAACTAACATATCTGAAATTATCATGAAAATACTATATGATAGAGAGATTTCACATAAATTGAATATTAGATAATGAATCCACTTATACTGATGCTATAAATTATAGTTATGTACACTCATTGCTGAATGTGAGAGAAAAGACTACACAGTCACTTAAATGAATAAAAGTACAGGGAAAATAACACATAGGAAAGATGAGTTATTATTCCTCAAAAATAATAGAGAGTAAATCTAATTCAATTAATTTCTATTAATTTAATGAAGTGAATTAAATGATTTTGCTTTTACTTAAATAAAATAAACATTCAATCTTGAATGGTAGAAGTAAAGAAGAGGGCTTGGGCTGAGGTGTGGCTCAATGGTAGAGCGCTTGCCTAGCATGTGTGAGGCACTGGGTTGGATTCTTAGCACCACATATAAATAAATAAAATAACGTTGTCCAACTACAAATAAAAAAATTCTTTAAAAAAGAAGTAAAGGGCTGGGCGCGGTGGCGCAAGCCTGTAATCTCAGCATTTAGGGAGGCTGAGACAGGAGAATCGCAAGTTCAAAGCCAGCCTCAGCAATGACGAGGCACTAAGCAACTCAGTGAGACCCTGTCTCTACATAAAACACAAAATAGGGGGCTGGGGTTATGGCGCAGTGGTAGCGTGCTCGCCTAGCACGCGGGAGGCACTGGGTTCGATCCTCAGCACCACATAAAAAATAAAATAAAGATATCCTGTTCACCTACAACTAAAAAATAAAATATTTAAAAACAAACAAACAAACAGACAAACAAAAAAAAACACAAATTAGGGCTGGGGATGTGGCTCAGTGGTCAAGTGCTCCTGAGTTCAATCTCAGTACCAAAAAAAAAGAAAAGAAAAGAAAAGAAATAAAGGGCCAAAATTTTATATAGACAATATTTTTATTTTATTTTTTTAAATTTATTTTTATTTTCATTTTTATTTATTTATTTTTTTGGTACCAGGGATTGAACTCAGGGGTACTCAATCACTGAGCCACATCCCCAGCCCTATTTTGTGTTTTATGTAGAGACAGGGTCTCACTGAGTTACTTAGCGCCTCGCCATTGCTGAGGCTGGCTTTGAACTCACAATTCTCCTGTCTCAGCCTCCCTAAGTACTGGGATTACAAGCATGAGCCACCGTGCCCAGCTAGACAATATTTTATAATAGAAATAAAAGACATGCAGATTTCAAAAAAAGAATGAAATTAAAATTTTATCCCATGGGTGATAGGAATCTAATTGAAGATTTTTAAGCAGGGAGTAATTCTTAAACAACATTTTTTTTGAAGATTAATATTCCCAACTAAACTGCTCACTGTATTGAAAGGAAAAGAAACCAGCAGAAGTAGTTTTAGAAGTGTTGGAGATGCCTAGGAGAGACATGAGGAGTCTGATGTACTGTGGTGGCAGAGGAAGGGGGTGTAAGGAGACAGACTTGTGGGGGTGGCAAAGGCAAGACTGATAAGGTTTGGGAACTGGCCAGCTATGCTAGGAGAGGGAATAGTCAAGAATGACAAAGGATTTCTGTGCTGGGGGTTTAGCTCAGTAGTAGAGCACTCACCTAGCATGCACTGAGCCCTGGGGATGGAACCTAGCTATTTGGGAGGCTGAGGTGGGGGGAGGATCACTTGAACCCAATAGTTCAAGACTACCCAATGTTGCAAGTACCTGTCTCAAAAACCAAAACAAACAAACAAAAAAACCCCTCAAGATTTTACACCAGAATAACTGAGAAATGGATGGTATCATTAATAAATGTGGAAGAGTTGACAGAAGGAGTCAACTTTTTGGGGAAAAGATGAGCTCTGTTCCAGACATGATGACTTTGAGACATCCATCTGCAAACGTCCAACAGGAAATATTAAAATAGACCTGAGATAGGAGGTCATGCTAGAGATGTGGATTAAGGAGTTCCATGGAGCATTGAATGAAAAGGTGTTCTCCTTCAAGATTATAAATTGTCCAAGATTATCACTTAGTTTGCAGTTATATTTTTTAGAGTAGGAAGGAATACAGCTTGCAAAGATAGAAGAGAAGGCCCAGAGATAGGGCAGAGTGGAGTCAAAAGGATCAAAGGAAAAGGAGACTTCATGCTGGAGAGGTTGGCCTGCAAAACTAAATGACTGAGAAAAGTCATAGTTTTTGCCAGTGAGGATAACTTGAGGGTCTTTGGGGAGGATGTAAAAATGTGCTATAATTGTATAGGTGGGTTCGCTGTTATAATGTACACCAGTAGGGGTTAAGGCATGAATAGGTGGTGAGTCAAGGGAGATAAGGAATGAAATCTGGTCTTGTAAGGAATCTGGCAGGGAAGGGAGAGAAAAATAGGAAAAAAGTTCAAGAAATGGCTAGGATTAAGGAAGGATATTTTTAAAGGGCATAAGAAACTCTTGCTTTCTGTTTAACTATGGGGAGGCTTTATTCGCTTAGAATGAATTCTAAGTTTTCAAATTGCTCACAGTCCCTTTCTTCCTCTGAATCCCAGCCAAGAAGCTTACTAGGGAAAGGGGGTCGGGGATGGGGGTGTAGGAGAGGAAAGCACAGTTAGGAGAACTTCATAAAGGATTCAACAGGGAGTTGTCAGTGGGTAATTAAAATGGACCTTATCTTTTCTCATGTAGCTGGAGCCTCTTTCTGTTCAGGCAGGAACTACATGTATCCGTGATTGGGGCAGACGTTCAGGTTAGGAGAAGACGTCTCTAAAATACTGAGGAATGGCGCTGGGCGTGGAGCTCAATGGTGGAGCTCTTGCCTAGTCCATGGGAGGCTCTGGGTTGGATCCTCAACACCACAAAATAAATAAAAACTGAGTCATTTGTTTGTTCATATGTTTTAGTTTTGGAGATTTTTCTAAAGCCTTCAATCAACCCCCTACTTAAAAAACTTGCAGTGGTCTACAGATTGCTCAGTGCAACATCCATCGTACTTCCCGCCATCCCAGCCACCATCCTAGTTTAGGGCCAGTTACTTGTCCCCTTGACTGCTGTAATGGCCTGTCTCCTGTCACTCTCCACTCCTGCCATTGCTGCCAGACTCAATTTCCTAAAGCACTGTTCTGATCCTATCTGTGTTACCTAAAAGCCTTCAGCAGTTTCCTATTGCCAACTGAATTAGGCTTTCAGGCTTTCTCACCTTGATTTTTTTTAATTATTATTATTTTTTTAAATATTTTTTTATTTTCTTAGTTGTAGGTGAACAGAATATCTTTATTTTATTTTTATGTGGTGCTGAGGATCGAACCCAGTGCTTCATGCATGCTAGGCAAGCACGCTACCACTGCGCCACAATCTCAGCCCCCTCATCTTGATTTTTAAAGCCAGCCACAGAATAGCTTTGTTTTAGTTCTTTTTTGTCCAAATGTCCACAATTTCCTTATATCCAAACTGATCTATAGGCATGGCCAAGGGAGGTTACTTGGCCCTTCTATTTGGAGTAGCCATGCAAAATTTCCTAACAACAACAATACAGGAAGGTGGGTGGAAGATGCAAAGGTCATTTTTTACTCTCTGCTTGATCTTGTTGTCTGAACCCTCCCCTGCAATATTTTATTTGTAGCTTTTGTATGGTACATACCAAATTCTGCCTTATAGTCGAGTCATTTGTGTACTTCCATCCCCACCCTGCTAGAGTGGATGCATCCAGAGGACAAAACATCTCTGATCCCCTTAAAAGTCTAGTACTATGCCATGCACTTGGGGGCATTTGATAATTTTTTTTTTCTTTTTGGTACTGAGGATTGAACCCATGTGCATTCTACCACTGAGAAATATTCCCAGCTCTTTTTATTTTTCACTGTGAGGCAAGATCTCACCAAGTTACCCAGGCTGGCCTTAAACTTGTGAGCTTCCTCTTGAGCTTTCCAAGTCAATACATGTTTAAAAATTCCCTACCTATAATGAAAAGAGATTGTCTTTGCTCACCACCTCTCAAAATGTTCTCTCTCCTTTGGATTAAAATGCAAATGTTATTTTTAATGTAGCATCTGTGTGTCCCTTACATGGCTATAAAAACATTATGAGTTAGATTATAAGAAGCTAGAAAACAGGCACTCTTTACAAGTTAACCTAATTTATCAAATGCTCAATTCACAGATTTATGTGAGTTTATGCTCTTAGTAGTGTTTTTAATAATTTTAATGATAAATCTACTGGCAGGTTATTTTTATCAATCAAGGGCTCTTACAGGAGAATAGGACTATATGTAAAATTAAGTATTTATGTATAAATGGCCATTTGTTTTTCTGGGGGAAGGAAAATAGCTTTCATCAAATACTTAGGTACTGGTCTGTTATCCAGGAAAGAGTAAGATCCACTTGCAGGACTCAGCGTATCTATAGAAATGTTTTATGCACACATACATACATATATGTATATATGTATATACACAGAGAGAGAGAGAGAGACAGAGAGAGAGAGACAGAGACAGAGAGAGGTTTTATTTTGTCCCTGTTGATTACTTGTAAAGGAAATTTTTTTTAAAGCATCAGTAGTTGTTCTATAGACAAATATAGCCACAGATAGAGTCATTTAGGATAATTCCTAATGCTGCAAACCTCTACCCTGTGCCTGCCTATGTTAAGAGTATTGCCTTTCGCTCGACTAAAGAATAGCATCATGCAATCACAGGCAAGGTGTATAAAGAACTTACCATCTGTCACCTACATCCTCCTCTGCCCTCCTCCTTTTGGCATTAGGGGCCTCTGCTGTTTTCACCGGAGGTTTCTACCCAGGTGTTTCTATCAAAATTCCTAAGTGACTCCTTCTTTCTCATGCCAACCCTTCTGGCTGAGCCCACAGTTAAGAGTTTCCTTTAAGAGGATAAAATCTAACAAGGCCAATCTCTGACACTGGATCCATTAGCTTTGCCTG
The DNA here is from genome assembly GCA_028644305.1 of Xerus rutilus. Taxonomy (NCBI): domain Eukaryota; kingdom Metazoa; phylum Chordata; class Mammalia; order Rodentia; family Sciuridae; genus Xerus; species Xerus rutilus. The sequence goes on from CM053401.1 coordinate 33,076,874, forward strand.
GTGAACTTTAGAAAAAGAGAGTGGAAGGCAAACTTTTGACTTATTGTTAAAAACCCTCTTCTTGGTTAGGTTTCTGAAAAATCTCTCTTACTCATGATTACTGATTTTTCTGTATTTTTCTCCTTTGTCTCTTATTCCCTTTGGGATTCAGTCCTCCCTAGTGACTTAATTTAGTTAATGTTCTAATTAGTGCAACTTCCACTCCAGCGGATTTCCTGGGCTTTCACATCAGTGCTTTTCCATATGATAAACTCCATTAACAAGTCTCTAAACATTCAAGAAAAAGGAAGCAGTTATTTAATGCAATGAGCTCTACCTCATTTGCCCCCATCTTCTGGTCCAAATTTCTTGGCTATCCTGGAGCTTTCTCAGCAGATAATTCCATCAACAGAGAATTAGGGCTGAGCTGTGGCATCAAGGTTGAATAGATTCATGTTCTAGTAGGTACTGTTCATATCATCACTGAAGTTTAAAAAAAAAAGTATTTTTAATGCCCATGGAAAACATCAACCCTTGGAAAGATTTTTTTTTTTTAAATGCCATCTTCCCAGGAGTGATGTAGATTTGTCCTGATACACTCTTTTTTTTTTTTTTTAAGTCTCCTTAGTTTACCCAGACATGATTAGGAGTATATATAACCTGGACTAGGGAATAAAAAGCCAAGTGAACCCCAATAGACTATTTGATCTGACATTCTAAACAATAGTTCTCAACCTTGCTGTGCTTTGGCACCAACTGGAGGGTTTTTAAAAAACTGATGCTTGGGGCTCATCCCCAGAGATTCTGACTGAATTGGTGCGAGGTGCAGCATAGTCAGTGGGAACTTTTAAAAGCTAATCTAGCTGCAGGCAAGGTTGAAGTCCAGCAGTCTAAAGTAATCAAAAGGACTATCAGCTTCAATGAATGAGCAGTGTCATAATACTGTCAGAAGACAGTAGAGGGCAGAGTTGACTTAAATTTATATACAGATAAATTGTATAATAGCAAGTAATTAATAATGTAAATAATGTAAAAAGCAAGTCATTAATAATGTAATCTTAACTTTGTACTTTGTGGTTGTCTTCTGCTATGCAAAGCTGTCATTTACTGCTAAAGCCCAATTATTTTTGTGTTTGGAATTTTTGTGTATTTGGAGTTATCCAAACCAGCACACTTTTGAGAATGCAAGTGAGCTCTCTTAATGATCATGCCAGGACAACAGGCACAAATCAGGATTGTCTTGGGCAACAGGGATATGTAGTCACCCTGTGGTCACCAGGTCTTCTGTGGAGAAGAGCTAGGATCTGCAACATGGCTTTATTACTCAGAACAAACAGCAATGAACTATGTACTTGTGCTGAATATTAAAATCTTCAGTATTATTTTTGTGTATACCCATCTATCATTGTTCAGCACTGTACCAGCTGCCTTGAGCAGTAGAAAATAAACTTAAGACAGATTTTTAAGTGTCAAGCATTATATAATGTAGTCGGGAAAGAGAAGACTGATACAGATGTTGCTCTGGTAAATAAAATGCAAGAACCTCCTCAAAAATCCTTTCAGGGAGCAGAGTATGAAATATAAAATAAATAATAAACTAGTAACAAATGCTACCTTAAATTGTTTACAGGCTGTCCTTGACCTGTAGTGACTTTTCTTGTAGTTTTCATTGTGGTGCTTGCATACCTCCAGCGCTTCTATATGCAGATACCAGTTGACTTCCTGAGTTGCTCTGGATCTAAACCTTTGAAATTCTTGTGAGCATAGCTCCTCTCTTAGGCACCCTCTGTAGCTCCTAGATAATTAACCTACATAGCCATTGACCCCCAAATTGAATCAATGGACTTAATTTCAGTATGAGAGGCCTGATACAATTGGTGAAAAGCAAATAACTTGAAGAAGTAACAGAAGGACCCATCAAGGAGTTTAGTCACTGATCTCTGATCCCACGTTGAGATCCTCCTATTGGGTGTTGTAGCCACACCCCACACGTTTTGAATGACAACAAGTACAGTGCTAACTGTATCTATGACTTCCCACAAAGTTGTTATTTTTCCGCCCATCAGTTTTTAATTTGGGTTCAATTATATTTAGAAAGCTAATTTTTCTTCTTTTGATTCCCACCTATGGATCCCTCTTTAATTTAATCTACACCCTAATAATTCTGCATTTTTTCATGCTTATCTGAGTGGTAAGTGTAATTATCAGGATTGATTAGGCAACCTTGGGAAACTCAAATAACCAAAGCATGTTAGTAAAGAAAACAAAGTTACGAAGATCAGCCCTGTCCCTTAAGTAGGTAGGATTATTTCTTTCCATAGCCTCAAATTGGATCCTAGGGCCAATTGGATGGCTTGACAAATCTTCCCATTGTTTGGGGGTTGGACTAGTGAGGAAATGAGCGTGGGTCAAGCCAATCCATCTTCACACTGCTGATGGAAACCCAGCTGAGAAAAGCAGATCAGCTGTGCTGGGTTTGTGGGACAAGATGAGTTCTTCACTTCATAGTATATTTATTTCAGGCTCTGAGTTATTGATGAAAATATTCAGGCATTGTTTTCCTTGAGTTTACTGCTATTTTGTTCTTGCTCTGGTCCTCCTCCTTATCAAAACTTGTTTGCGCCATGGTGTATGCCTGTAATCCCAGCAGCTTGGGAGGCTGAGGCAGGAGGATCACGAGTTCAAAGCCAGCCTCAGCAAAAGCGAGGTCCTAAGCAACTCAGTGAGACCCTGGCTCTAAATAAAATACAAAATTGGACTGGGGATGTGTCCCTGACTTCAATCCCCTGTACCAACAAAAAACAAAACACAACTTGTTTGCAAGAAAAGACTTAATATTTTCTATTTAAGGACTTTACTACTCTTTCCCCAAGTTCAAAATAGTTTTGTTGCTTACATATTATGAAAATATTCTATGCTTGTGAAACACTCAGTTCTGAGAACTCCAATCAACACTATCAGACAGCATTTATAGAAAAATGGAAGTGAGGCATAGAAAACAACTTATTGGCCATAGCTTAGTCAATCAGGCAGTCAACTGGTTATAACTTAACCAGTTCATTGGTTACAGGATCTCTTGCAACCAGCCAATGCTTAGTCACTGTGGTAGAACTCCATATTGCTTTGGTCTGTTGGTCCTGGTGAGATGTCTAGTCCAAATCCATGACCTCCCACAAATTTTATTTAACATTGGTTTAACTAATTCCATTTTGATGAGCAATGAAGTAAATTATAATTTTCACTATAATCAACATGCAATCATATTTTTGTATGTTACTAGTACAAGTGTAAAATATTAAAAGTTAGACCTACCGGGGCATGGTGAAGCATACCTGTAATCCCAGAGACTCAGGAGGCTGAGGCAGAAAGATCTCAACTTTGAGGCCAGCCTCATCAATTTAGCTAGGCCTTAAGCAACTTAGCAAGATGCTGTTTTCAAAACAAAATGTTAAAAGAGCTGGGCTGGGGTTGTGGCTCAATGGTAGAGTGCTTGCCTAGCATGTGTGAGATACTGGGTTTGATCCTAAGCACCATATAAAAAAATAAACAAAATAAATTTTAAAAGAGGGGTTGCTGGGGATGTGGCTCAATGGTTAAGCACCACTGGGTTTAATCCCCAATACCAAAAAAACACCCCAAAACTGAGAGACTCCTTAGAGGCCATTTAATTCAATGGCATCATTTTGTAGATGAGAAACGCGGAGTGTTAAGGGAAGGTATAATCCAGGTATTTGGCATCTACTATTCTTTCTAGCTTACCCTGCTACTGTCTGAAAAAAAAAAGTTCTTGGCTATTAAAATTTTGCTAAGTGGCACCCATTTTTCTTTCTTGTTCCAATACCAAAAGGTTGTATCCTAAAAGCTAACTCCCCCCAGGGTCATTTGCATTTGATAGTTTATTTATGGAAAAAGATAACAGATTCCTGCACAGTCTTTGGGATATAAGAGCAGGAGATTTGTCAAGTACCTAAAATCATATGACCTACTTGTTTGTTTCTGGCAGTATTTGGTGGAGATGAAGGGTGGGAGTTGAGAAATAGGTTAGGCGGTGCTTAGATCAGTGATGGAATTCTGATGCTCACTCGCAGCTCTAAACCTCTTTGATAGGAAGGGTCTGTGATTCCCTTGGTTCTGTTTCTGCTCTGGAAGGTCCAGGGTTAGGTGCTTAATTAAGGACATTTTGAGGATGAAGATGATGGAATAGAACAAGCAGCACAGAGATATTACTTGGCACGTGCTCATAATTTGGGGCTAAATCTTTTTTTTTTTTTTTTTTTTGTGGTGCTGGGGATTAGGACCCAGGGCCTTGTGCATGCAAGGCAAGCACTGTACCAACTGAGCTATATGCCCAGCCCTAATTTGGGGCTAAATTCTTTTTTTTTTTTGTACCGGAGATTGAACTCAAGGGCACTCGACCACTGAGCTACATCCCCAGCCCTATTTTGTGTTTTATTTGGAGACAGGGTCTCACTGAGTTGCTCAGTGCTTTGCTGATGCTGAGGCTGGCTGTGACCTCGGGATTGTCCTGTCTCAGCCTCTCAAAGTGCTGTGCCACTGTGCGCGGCTTGGGGCTAAATTCTTGAGTTAACTATTTAACTTAAAATATTAGATGATTATATGGGTCCCTTACATTAACCATCATAGCCTCTTATATTAAGAATCATAAGCTACTGTTTCCTGAATAAGCAAGTCTAATAAATAAGAGATTTGAAGTTCTACGTTATCTTGGAAAATTACCTAAACTCTTGGATTTCTTGATGTCTTTATCTAGCAATAAGGATAATGACAGCAATTTACTGCATAAAATCAAATAAAAATCATTGTAAAGCATTTGGCAAAAAGAAAATGATAAATAGTCTTCTAAAAATAGAATTTGTCACACACCAAAGAAGATGAGGGAAAATGATGTTTTTGATAAGAACCAGTTGTATTCTATAAAATATATCATGTTTGAGTTGAATTGTAGTTCCTGGTAGACTTTAAAGCATTGAAGAAATATTCAAACAGAAGTTGAGCAGCTGCAGAAATATCCCAAAGAACAGAAAATGAAATGAATTTGCAGAGGTAATGGAGCCTTTTATTGTAATATCTTCCCAAACTTTATTGAAAATTTCCCAAAGGTCTTGGTTAATATTATGAGAAAATACTTGTGAATCTGTAAACTGCTCACTGACAAATAAAAGCAATTAACATAACCATTTATGCTGGCAATAATTATCACATAAACACAAACTAGTTTAATCGGTTGAATTGTTAGAATGCTAGCTGTCACTCCTTATTTTTTTTTTTTTTTTTAATATTTTTTTTTTTAGTTGTATGCAATCTCTTTTATTATTTATTTTTATGTGGTGCTGAGTATCGAACCCAGTGACTTACGCATGCCAGGCAAGCGCTCTACCACTGAGCCACCGCCCCAGCCCCCTGTCACTCCTTATTAACAAACTCGATTTTAAAATTATTTTTCCTCCCCTTGATTTGAGTTCCTGCCTTGATAAATATTAATAAAAGAAGAGAACAAAGGCTTTGGGAGTAGGTACTATTGATTATTCACATATAGGCGATCTCAAGATAGAGTGTTAATGTCAAAATAACATTAACTTACTCATTATCATTCATTTTGAATGATATTCATTCATTATCATTCCTATGTTTTGTTTTGTTTGTAAGACAGAGTCTCACCGGGCTGGTCTTGAACTTGGAATCCTTCCATCTCAGTCCCTCAAGCATCTGGGTCTATAAGTGCATGCCACCATACCAGTGTCTTCCATGTTTTTAACGCTGTGTGTTTAAGGCATGGGCATATTTAAGCATGGGGATTGGAGCAAGACCAATAACCAAGAATTGTCTAAAGATGGCACTGAGGGTGGAGTAAACACAGACAAGCCATTTGAACTATCACTACTTGCTATACTTTGTTATGACTTTGGAAGATGGGAGACCTCTGCCCCATAGGTGAACTTGATGGTAGCTGTGAGAATATGATCTGTTATTTGACCGCATTTCTCACTCACAAATGGTATGGATGTGCTAAGGCAGCTGAGGGGCTGGTGAAATTCAGGCACAAATACTACCAGGTATGTTTCAGGGAATGTAATTCACTTAATAACTTTATTCAAACACAAATGGAAAAATGAATCACTTGAAAAAAAATCACAAAGGTGTATATTTAAGCCAAAAAGAAGTGACTTTGAATTACTTACTTCTCTGGTTAATCTCCACAATTGCAAGCTCTTTTAGTTTCCATGATTTGTTTATTCATTTGTTCATTTATGCATGCACTCGTTAACTCATTAGACCTTTATTGAGTTCATCATATAGATGCATCAAGTACTATGCTAAATTCTGGGAGACATAACTATGTCTTAAAAGCAATGGGGAACCACTGGACGATTTAAAGTAGCAGAGTGACACGATTAGATTTCCTTTTTAGAAAGTAGACTGGCTATGTCATGGAAGAATTTAAGGAGAATGAAACCAGAGAATGAAAGAATGGTTAGGAGGCCACAGAAACAATTGTTTGAAGAATCTGAAGGGAATAACTAGATCTCTAGTCCTCAGCTCCTCTCTATTGTAAATGTGGACTTTTCAAATTAGACTTACTGGGTTTGGGTTTTTATTTTAATTTTTTGGTACTAGGAATTGAAGGCAGGGACATTTAGCCACTGAACCACATCCTCAGCCCTTTTTAATATTTTATTTAGAAACAGGGTCTTGCTGAATTGCTTAGGGCCTTGCTAAATTGCTGAGGCTGGCTTTGAACTCATGATCCTCCTGCCTCAGCCTCCCAAACTGCCGGTATTACAGGTGCCAATTTATTGTTTCTTTACCTTTGAGAACTGTGGAGGATATGATGCCCCTAGATGTTTCTACACATAGAATGGAAAATTCAACTTAGTATCCCGAAATGGATCTCGAGGAAAGAGTAAAGAAGGAACTACTGTTTTTTATTCTGATGCTTTCTGTGCATTATTAGGTTTTGTTTTGTTTTGTTTTTGCAGTACTTGGCATGGACTCCTGGGCCTTGCACATGCTAGTATCTTGAGTTCTTGATTCCTTCATTGTTGTTAGCAAGGATTTGAATTGTTATTGTTCAGGTTTGGTTTGCTATTTATGGGTTTTGGTTTTTTTTTTTTTTTGGAACCAGTGATTGAACACTCAGGGGTACTTGACCACAGAGACACATCCCCAGTCCTATTTTGTGTTTTATGTAGAGACAGGGTCTCACTGAGTTGCTTAGTGCCTTGATGTTGCCATTGCTGAGGTTGGCTTTGAACCTGTGATTCTCCAGTCTCAGCCTCCCAAAGTGCTGGTATTACAGGTGTGCTCCACTGCACCTGGCTACGGCTATTTATGTTTTAAAGTAGCTTTCTAATATACATGATTGTAATTTAAAGTGGCTTGTCTATTTACTTCAAACAAATGGCTTTGTTTCTGTGATTCAATAAAGATAGGTTTTTATTGTTGTTTTTTTTTTTTTTTTTTTTTTTAGGATTAGTTGCACCCAAGGCACAGTGTTCATTATAGTTTTGATTTATGATTTAATTTTATTCAAGATCCTATATTTTATAAATAAAATAATAAACTTTAAGCTGTTCATAAAACTGCAAATTATATTTAAAAATCTTTATCAGGCTTTAAATTCAGCATGATTTTATAATCTGAAAATTCATATTTTTCTTCAACTCTGAGAAATTTTGTTCTACTTTCTTTTTATTTTCTCTCTCCATTCTCTTTTCTTTCTTTCTGTAACTTCTATTAGACAGATATTGGACCTTGGACAGCTCACTTCCAAGGTTTTCAACCATTTTCAAGAAATTTCTAATCTTCTTTTGCCTTGCATTTGGGAAGATTTTTTTTTTTTTTTTTTTTTGGCTTCTGCTTCCACTAATCTACTCAGTAACTTGGTCTGGTCTGCTTATCAACTAATGAATTTTTAGTATCAGAAATTTCTTTTAGTATCTAAGACTTCTCATATTTTTCCCTCATGGATGAAGTATCCTTTCAAATCTTGCTAAATAAAATGCATTTATCTTTTGTTTCCTTTATCTAACTTGGTTTCCTCTGATGTTATTTTTGTTAATTGTTTGGTGCTTCTCTTTCATGGTATTGGTCTCCCTCCTCCCACAAAATGTTTGGTGATTTTGATGATCCAGTCATCTTTTACGTGAGAATGGGTTTGCCAAGTCATTCCCTTTATCACAGCCTGTGTTCAGGGACTGTGAAGCTTTGGGACTTATTATCCTGAGACACTCCAGGTTTACTTCTAGTAGTGAGTAGGGGCTCTGGGGTCTGCTCCTTGGGTCCCAGAATTTCACCTACCTTCTTATCCCAAGGGCAAACCCCTGATACTTGGAGGAAGCAAGGGAAAGGAGGCTGGTCAATAAATTATTCTGTCCAAGGACCCCCTCTTCTTGTATCCTTTGGCTGTTGCCTAAAATTTCTCTAAATGATTCCTTCTGAACTTGTTTTGTTTTGTTTTGTTTTGTTTTGTTACTGGGGATTTGAACCTAGAGGCACTTAATCACTGAGCCTTATCTCCAGCCCTTCTTATTTTTTATTTTGAGACACGGTCTTGCTAAATTGCTAAGGCTGGCTTTGAACTTGTGATCCTTCTGCCTCAGCCCCCTGAATTGCTGGGATTGCATGTGCCACTGCTCCCAGCTTGAACCTGTTTTTGTTTCTTCTGATTTTTTCTGTGAATCAGAGTTTACCTCTTTTCGATATTTCTGTTTTTCCTAACCACTGAAAGGGAGTATCACCCTTTCCCTTATTTCCTTGTGATTTTTAGATTCCTATTCTTTTTACAACCTATCTTTTTATGTAGTCTAGGGTGGAAGACAACTAAATTCTTGTATGCAATCCACCATCTCCATCCAACCTTCACTTATTATTTCCTTTATTGTCTCTACTTATTACCAAGTAATACAAGCTAATGGTGAAAATTTCAGAGACTATGGAAACAGACAATGAAAGTTCCTTCCCATGTTAGAATTCTCTAGTGTCCCAACTTACATGCTCTTGGCTTTACCTATTGATTTCAACTAGAGTTGGGTAGGCAGTTCTCTAAGGGTTTCTCCCTCTCCTTGGATGATAGCATTTACCGCATCCTCGAATGTATAACCTCCCCTTTAGGTTCCAGAACTGTCCCCATGCTGCAGATTGCCCGGGATGAAGGAAGTGAAAAATTCCCGGGGTGTCAACTTGGGCAGAGACGTCAGCAGGGCCAGCTCCTTGACTAACAAGGATGAGGACCAATTTTCCATCCTGCACAAAGAGAATTCCGAGAGATTCTAAACATCTCTGAGGAGGACTCTGCAGACCTGACTCCCTGTTGTCCACAACGATGACCTCAACAATGAACCCTTTTATCAACATTTCCTTCTACTCTTTAACTCTTCCCAATTTCTCATTCCTGTTCTCTGAGATCTGCCTTTTTTCCTCCCTTATTTGACAATGTCCTTTCCCTCCGTACTTCTAAACTTCCTCTCTCTCTCAGTTCTGATTTATCATTTCACTGTAACTCTATTAGCTGTAAAGCATTTGAGGATGCTGTCAGGATAACAGGATCTGTAGCAAATGAGGTTGTATTGAATTATTTAGCTTTCAGCTAAAGTGGAGATAACTAAAGCAGCTGAGCTGGTTTGTAAAATCTTGGGGTAATCTGTCTGCTGCTTTGGAGGTTTTATCATATTAATTTTTTTCTTATGGTTGAAAATTACAAATTTTCAGAATACAAAGAAAAATATGTATGCAACTATTCAGTTAAGTGCCACAAACCTATAGCTAAAGAATTCTCTCTTTTGGGTAGTATATAATTATGTAGAGGCAGAGCTGCAATTCTAAGGCATCGTGAATTTATTTAATAAGTTTATTCATACAAGGTTTTTTTAAAAAACATAAATACATAATTTCCCTCTTTTTTCTCCCTTTCAAAAATAGATCAAGGATTTCTACTTGAGATATATAACAGTCTCGGCTTTTGAAGTTGGCCTGTTTTTGAGTTTCCTTGCCAGCAAATGGTTCTTAAAGAATTTTTTTTTTCCACAAAAGAGACCTGTTTCTAACTCAGTAATAAACAAATGATTCTTTTTCTGTTCTTTTCTTTGTTCTGGGGATTGAACCCAAGGCCCCAGCATTCTGAGCTACACTCCTAGCCCCTATAAATGAATTCATAAATGTTATCAGCCAAGTGGGGAGGGCATGACTGCTAATCTAATGGATGGCCATGACTATTCTTGTATCATCTTTCCTATATTACCAGAGTCTCTTGGGAAATTGAACTGTAATAAGGTCTCTGAAAAGAGGGGATGGAGTGAAGGGTCCTGTGGCTTTGTAATACCTTTCAAGTTTGCCCCACTTAGCACTTAGTGTCCAAATGCCTACTCTCAAGAAGTATTGCTGCAGCAGACAGTGAACTATCTTTGCGTACATTCAATATATAAACCAAGCTCGAACATCTGGCAATTAAATACCCTTTCCCCGATGGATCCTGGAAAACAGCATAATTATACTCCCAAACAAATAACTTAAGAGTAAGGCTGTTCCCTTGTTAAGAATACCAGGCAGCATCAAAGTTAAAATTCTCTTCCACATCTATGCTCTTTTAATCTTCACTGCCATCTCCATAATAACTGAGATTATCTGGGTTGATGGCTGGTGAGATATCATCCCAGGCACAGCAGGTAGAGAAGAGAGATGAAAGCTAGAGCAAGGCGTACAACAAACCTAACTGAGCAATGACCTTGTACTGTGAGAAAGTCAAGAAAATGGACTGTCTTGCAAGCTGCCCGTATTTTTCTGTTTTTCTCTGCCGAGGTGACTCGGAGGTGCCTTGTTGTTCCTCTTTGGCACAACTAGTTGTAGTGTTTACTCTGGCCTACCGTATCCCCCCTTATCCAGACTGGCAGTGAGGAAGCCCCCACTGGTTCTAGACCTGGGCCGACCAAGAGGTGCAGGTGGGCGGGTGTGGCGGCTTGCCTGTTGATTATGGTGCGTGCAATTTGCGATCGCCGTGGGATTGCAGGCTGCGCGCCGCCAGCATTGCCGGGTTCACCCGGACTGCACTGCACGGATATGCAGGCAGAAACAGCGACACCGAGCCGGCAGGCTGGGGGCGGAGGCCTCGGGCCCAGTGCCCACCCCCTGCGCTCCCAGCGTATGCTCTTACCACCGGCCCGGAGGACCCCGCCCGGGAGCATGCTTTCTAACGCACCAGCCCTCGGGAACAATCTGTCCCTCCCGAACCCGCCGCGGCGGAGGCGCACTGCTCGGGCACCTGCCTTGCCCACCCTACGTCCTAAGAGTGTCTTTTAATGTATTTAAAAAAAAACCGGACTGTATACAGTGGGAACACAGGGCGGGAAAAGCTGGAGGGCTCATTTTTGCCGCCAGGCTCGTGGCTCTGGGCGCACGAATTAGGCCTGAGCTGCAGAGTCAAGCCGTTTTCCCGTTGCAGGGGGCTTGGGGTGGCGCGGGATTAGGGTACGTAAGCGATGATGGGGGCACCCCGGGTTCGGGCGGAAAGCTGGGAGGCAGAGGCCGGCCAGGGCAGCAGCGGGTGGAGGCCGGGCAGGTGCCCCCGGGCGCGGAGGCTGATTGGCAGGTGCGGGAGTGGGTGGGGAAGGCGGGGGCTGGGCCTGGCGCTGCAGGAGGCTGCGGCCCCGCCTCCCCGCCCCCGCCGCGGGACTATCTGGTCCCGGCAGCAGCGATGTCCCCCGGCAGGAATGTCCCTCCTCAGATAATGTTATTTATATCTCTGGGCGGGTCCGTGGCTTCGGCAGCACCAGGCGCCCGGCGGCCGCTGTGCCAGGAGCCCCGAGCTGCCCTCCTCCCCCTGCGCCGCCGCCGCCCCCAGGCTCAGGGTGGCCGCGGCTTCAGCCCCAGCGCAGGTGAGTCCCAAGAGGGCCCAGCGGCCGGAGGGAGCTGGGTGAGGGTGCGCAAGGCTGGGGGGCGCGGCGCGAGCGCAGGGCCCAGGGGATCAGGTGGGGGCCCTGTCCCAAGTGCCGGGCATGGAGTGGGTCGGGTGCAGGGCCCCGGAGGCCCTGGCGCCTACGACAGCAGTCATCCCGGGACGCGGGAACCTGTGCGGGCTTCTGAGGCGCTTGGCGAGCTGGGCACTAGCTTTGGAGAGGCGGCTCCTAGAGAGTCACTTGGGGGCGCTGGGAGGGAGATGAGGGGTGCGCGTTCATGGCTTCCTCCTCCAGGACCCCAGCCTGAGAGCGAAGGGGATCTGACCTCCGCACTACTCCTTTTGCCTCCCACTGTCCGGCTTCTCAGCCTTGGGGCCGCTCAGGTCCTCTTCTGGAACTTGGCTGCGCGTTCCCTGGCTGCCCTGCGCCCAGGCAGGGAGGACAGGGCAGGGCAGCAGAGGGATCCGGGCCCCCAGGCGCTGGGCGCCACGAGGAGAGTCGTGGGCACGGGTTACGGACAGAGAAAAGATCTGAGTGCCCCAGCCATACTTTAAAGAACCCTACCCTTCCTCTCTGGAAGAGACCCTCTCCTCCAGAATTGCACAGTTTATGTTACCCTCACCGCCTCACCGGTTCCTCTTCCTCCAACAACTTGGCCCCAAGAAATAGCACAAAGTGGAGAAATAACAGGAGCTTTCACACAATCCCCAGCTCCCACCAACTCGCCCAGACTTCTAAAGGGAGGAAGTAGCTGAAGGGCTTGAGCACTGTTTCCTTGACAACGAGCCTCAGGTAGGGCCTGGATTTATAGACTATTAATATCTAAACCACTGTTTTCAGTGAGCAATTAGAGGTGCCAGGAGTTAATAATAACAAGTTTAATATGCTGAAGGAAAACGTAAAGAAGCCACCAGGTGTTTTTGTAAAATTTTAGATGCATCCTGTTGGGGGATGGGGTGGGAGAATATAGTGACAGTCTTTTTGTGCTGAGAACTTCTGTGGGGAGGCCGTAGGCTGTCATCTCCAGATAGGCGGCAGGGGTGCACAACCCATGCCTGCAGCAGGCAGGCAGTCAGGAAATGTATTTACTTATCTAAGGTGATTCTGGTAGCCTCTGAATGAGAAGCATCTGCATTTAAAAAATTCTAGGGACATCTGTACTGCCCACTGACTTATCCAGATCTTCACAGATGGTTCTGAACTTTATTCTGGAAGTCACTCTTTGACCACTCCCAACATTAGGACCCAGGGCAGGTCATCTCCTAAACTAGGATTATACTGTTACTCTTGCAATAAACCCTGGGTTCCAGAATGCCATTGACTACTCCTTTTTAAGAACAAAGTGTTTGTTAATGTGTACTGGATAGCCAGTACCCAACCTGTGAGGCTGGTGCTTCCCTGGAGGCTTTGGGGCTAGCTAGCAAAAGGAGAATTAAGCTTATATTGAAGAAGAGCCTATCAGCCTTGAAGCCAGCCAATTCCATAGGTGGGTCATCTATGCAGAATTTTATCAGACTCTTGAGTTAAAGCACAGTTGAAAGACATAAACCCTATACTATGAAGATGTGATGCCTTAGCTATTGCTATAAGTTTTATTGCTGTACCAGTGGCAATGGTTGGGGATGAGCCAGTCCTGTAATCTTGAGTTCTCGGAAGACTCACAGTCTGCTCATGGAATTGAAAGCACCCAAAAACTCTCAGGCATCCAGGCCGGGCCTCATAGCACAGGCATATCAAGTTTTCCTGAGTGGCCTGGCCAGCAGAGAGCTGGGATACCACCTATCGCTTCTGTTGTTGCTTCTTTCAAGTGTTCCAAAGGTGTCTTATAGCAGAATACCTGCTGGATAGTTAACTTTGGGGGAAAAGGCACGACAGGAAGCAGATTCCCATCTGGAATCATATTTGGCAAAATAAAAATGACTATTTTTAAGGAAACCAGGTGTGAATGAGTTTTGAACTAAAGCCAGACAGTTCTGAACTGAAGTGCCACAGTTCTGGAAACAGATTGTTTTTAGTAAATAAAAATAACAATAGGTTTCATTTATTCTATCTATTATGTATCAGTGCCTAACTTGGTACCTGACTGGTAGTGGATCCTCAGTTAATCTTTGTTTAATGAATAAATGAATGGCCAGAGTTTTCTTTAATTACTCTGTTGTCACTAACTCTGCAAGTTAGCTCATATCTTCAGCATTTTAAGTGAGGAAACATGTTTAGGGAACTAAATAATTAGCCTCACATCACACAGCTGATAAGAGATGAGGCCAGTAATCAAGCTCAGCTGTTTGGTTCCACTGTCTTTTTGAGGTTTGACACTCAGCAGGGAATATAGAAGTACAAGTTGGAAAGATTGAGACGTAGCATTGTCTTTTAGCTTCATAACCTTTGCTCCCAGGACCTCAGGTAATAATTTTGTTTATAACAGGGAAGCTTAAAAAATATTGCCTAAAGACAGCATTGGGCACTTATTTGCTCAGAGGTTTTTAGCCTTGCCCATTATTTTCAGGTCATTGTTTCAAGGACAAAATTGTAATTTTGGCAGTAGTCAAAGCATGGATTTTTTTTTTTTGAAACAGATTTTCCTTTCAGTTCTGGAAGTGGCCAGGAGGGCTTGATGATGCATAGGGACAGTGTGATAGGACAGAGGATGACTATAAAAAATTCATGAGGCAGACACTACTGGAGTTGGAGGGGACCTTGGAGGTCACTGAGTCCAGCCTTCTGTTTGTGTTGTTACTTGCTTAAAGGTGAGACCTGGCTGGTCATTTTTATGTCTTTTGTACTTCTTATCATTCTAGCCCATTTCTTTCCTCTTTCTTTTCTCTTTATTTCTTCCTCTGTCTCTACCAGTAGGGTATATTTCCTGAAGTTTTGCCTAACAAAACTACTGAGATTTTCCTTCCTTTTGGAGAGCTTAGGAGAGGACATATTTTAATATCCAATACATTCATCTTAGTGAAATCTAAAAAAAGAAAAGGTATTGGGGACAGGCAGGAGAAAAGACATTCATGAACATTAAATGCTAAACCTAGTCTCTACTCTCCTTCTTGCTAGTTAGGAATACAGATGTATACATTTTTACACAAAAGGTGTGCCCACTACTATCTGGAGACAGTGCAAATCTTAAGACAAATAATTATGTGGCATTTCTGGGGGAGGACGTTAGGGAACTATTGGGACGATCAGATACCTGTTTTAATCTAAACCTAATCATCAAATTGCTTTTGAAGAGTTTTGTTTGAAATTTCCCAAAATTAAACCCAAAATGTTATTCTCAGGTCAAGGCCTGAAAAGGTAGGATATGTGACCATGGGAGATCACATTTCTTCATTATCCATGATTTTAAAAAATAACCTCAGACCTACAGGCTACCATTTATCAATTGACTTGGGAGGATTGGGAGGGAAGATAACTGTGCTGTGAGAGCTGATGAGAAATTTTATGTTATGATGAGGCCTAGCAGGGAAGTCCATGGATACTGGACTCTGGAACCATGCAGATATTATAAGCCAAAAATGTAGGGCAGAGAATACTTGCAAAGAGGTATTTTATCTTCAAAGTAGTTTGTGTTGACTCAGTTGGTCTTTATAGACAAGTCTTTGGTGGGTTGCTTCTCTCTTTTAAAGAAATCTGGGGAGAAGGAGTACACTCAGTGGTCTGTGAGCCAGAATCATCAGACACCATCTCAGAGATGTCTGTTTCTTCTGACAATCCCAGGAGGTAAAGGTCTCCTGGCTTTGGAGATGGAGATCAAGGGAGAATGTAGGAGGCGGTCAGGAGAATCCACTGTCAGACCTGACTCCACTCACTGAATAGTCAACTCCCTGTGGAAAATATTTAGAAAATGTCATAGTGCTTCTCTTTGTTACTATGCTTGCTTCCTTTCCTTTTCCTTTTCCTTCCTTTCTTCCTCCCTTCCCTTTCCTTCCTTCCTTCCTTCCTTCCTTCCTTCCTTCCTTCCTTCCTTCCTTCCTTCCTTCCTTTCTTTCTTTCTTTCTTTCTTTCTTTCTTTCTTTCTTTCTTTCTTTCTTTCTTTCTTATTGTTACTGGGGATTGAACCCAGGGGCACTCATCTCCAGCCTTTTATATTTTTTATTTTGAGATAGGTTCTCACCAAATTGCTTAGGGCCTCACTAAGTTGCTGAGGTTGGTCTTGAACCTGTGATCCTCTTGCCTCGGCCTCCCGAGTTACTGGGATTACAGTGTGCACCACCGCGCCCAGCACTGTGCTTATTTCTTAATTTAGCCAAGCAATTCAAGTTCTTCCATTTTCACTCTGCCTTAGCTGAACCTCAGACCACCAGGGGTTCACCAGCCTCGGAGCTCACAGAGCAAAGGCAGCCACAGAAAATGCTTCCTCAATGAATGGCCTGGCTAGCATGTGTCATTCCCAGACCACCTCTCATTTTGCTCTTTCCTTCCCTTGGTTGCAGGAAATATTAAAAGCTGTCTTCTTCCTACCTCAGCAAGGCCTTCTCAGGCTTTGCCATAATGTTTTATTTCCATTTTACCTGTGCAGACCTGGCTAAGGGTATAATTAAAGAGCAATTAAAACCCAGACATATATGGTGTTAGCAGTGGGGGCAAAAGCGGGCTTCCTTCCTTTCTTTCATTTGAAAGCTATAAATTTAGCAAGTGAAAAGGCACAGGACTAGAAAAAAAGAGATTTAGCACTGAACTGGGCTCAGATCATCCAGAATATTTATGAGAAGAATAACAGGGCACTTTGACAGTCAAAGAACAATAATTGCTTTGAATTATAGTCAGTCCAGGAAGTTTCCACCATTGTGAAAAGGAGCAGAAACTTGGATAACCCTGAAAATGAATAAATTGAAAAGGATTTCTCTTTGTACCAGACTTAAATATAGGTGTATCTTATTTGAGAATTCATAACTCTTCAAATAAAACTAGGGATGCTTCATGACATATCTTAGGGGAAGTGGAGAGAGGAGCCTCATTCTGTTCCTGTGCTCAGTTCCTGCTTGTTTCCAGAAGACCCTTAGGAGTGGTGAAGCAGCTTCCCCTTCCAGCCTGTTTCCTCAGGAGTGCAAAAGTAAGAAAAGCCCTTCCGTAATGCTGGCTGCCAGCCATAAGTCATAGAGAATCAGAGCTGGGAAGCCTGAGAAAGCAACTGAGATGTATTCAAGAGGAGCAAACACTGGGTATCTACTGTGTGCCTTACACTGATATGGTCTGAGAATACAAAAGGGTCAGGTGGAAACCTGCTGATCTGTTGGGGAGCAGACTTGCAAACAAGCAAAGATTCAATAGCATGCTTTCAAGAACAATGTTGTGAGACAAAGGTTACAAGAGGAAGGCCTAATGCAGGTGGGAGTCCTGGGAGGCTGTTGAAATCGTCTAGGATTTCCATAATGGAAGAAGGGGAGATGGGTAGGTACATGGCCAGACACAGATGTGAAATAGAGTAGATGAGGGAATGAGGAGCAGTTCCATGTGGATGGAGTGTAACCAGAAGATGAAGATGGTTTGGGATCAGTTTGTGAAGTTTTTGTTTTGTTTTTGTTTTTGGTACTGGGGATTGAACTCAGGCGCACTCAACCATTGAGCCACATCCCCAGGCCTATATTGTATTTTATTTAGAGACAGGGTCTCACTGAGCTGCTTAGTGCCTCACTTTTGCTGGGGCTGGTTTTGAACTCGTGATCCTCCATGCCTCAGCCTCCCAAGCCGCTGGGATTACAAGTGTGTGCCACTGAGCCCGGCTAGTTTGTGAAGTTTTAAAGTACACGTTGAAATCAGTGCAGGTTTTTAAGTGGAGATGTAGGGAGTGGGAAGACCTGATCCAGATCTTTGTTTAGACAAAGCTCACTAGCAGTGGTGAAGAGAATGGGAATTAGAGTTCAGTACAAGACGGACTCGTTCTAGTGTAAGGCAACAATCACACAGATGATGTATAGCCCACTCAGTTTTCAGGATGCCTTTGTGCTTCACAATAACCACACAAGGGGAAGATCTCATTATTCCTGCTTTATAGCGAGGAAACAGGATTAGAAATGTACAGTAATTTGCCCAAGGTCCCCCTACTTGTTCATGGCAGAACCTTGACTTTCAGTTTCCTAGTTCCATAGTTGGGACTTTTTAACAGATCCTCTCCTCCAGGGAGTAATTGAATATTGTGGGCTCTCTGGTTGAGACAGTGGTTGCTTTCTTCCTTCAGCAAAACTTTCCAAGTTCATTGGTTTTGGAAAGAGGGAACGAGAAACTTGTTGTAGTATTTACTTTTTAACATAGCCACAAAAACTCAAGAATGGACTTATGGAGTATACATTGATGCTGTTGTGAAGCAGAAATTAATGGATTCCCAGTAACATGACATAGATAAATGATGGGTTTCTATGCCTGTCAATTGGTGTTTTGCCTTTTTCAAAAATCCCGTTTCCCAAATTTACTAAGTATCATCATGCTTATGCCTTATTTTGGACTTCTAAATCTCTTTTTTGTCCAGTGATCTCAAGCGCTTTGATTTGTGTTTACTTTCATCTTCAACAAATATTTATTGAGCTCTCATTTATTTACCAGACATAATCTAGGCCCTGGGGTTATAGCAGTGAATGTGGAAAAAAAAAATCTGACGTCATAGAGCACAGATGGGCACTAAATGACAACAATCAGCAACAAATAGATATAGATAATAATTTCTTTTTCTTTTTTCTTTTTCTTTTTTGTACTGGGGATTGAACTTAGGGGTACTTGACCACTGAGCCACATCCCCAGCCCTATTTTGTGTTTTATGTAGAGACAGGGTTTCACAGAGTTGCTTAGCGCCTTGCCGCTGCTGAGGCTGGCTTTGATCTCGTGATTCTCCTGTCTCAGCCTCCCTAAGTGCTGGGATTACAGGCATGGGCCACCATGATAATTTCAAGTGTTAAAAAGAAAAAATAGCCCCAGGCATGAGGGTTCCCAGCTTCAAGGGAGGCTGAAGCAGGAAGATTCCAAGTTCAAGGCCAGCCTAGGCAACTGAGTAGGACACTATCAAAATGAAAACTAAAATGGACTGGGGGCAAGGCTCAGCGGAAGAGCATTGTTTAGCATGCCTGAGGCCCTGGGTTTGATGCCCAGTACCAAAAAAGAAAGAAAGGAAAAATAAAGCAGCACGACACCAAGGATTGGGGGGTCCACTTATACAAGGTAGGATGGACGGGAAAGGACTCTCGGATGAAGTTTGATCTCCAGCAGAGACCCAAAGGAAGTGAAGGAGGGTGCCCTGGGATGTTTAGGTTAAGAGATTCTGGTTTGGAGGCTGAAGTTATGGCTCAGTGGTCAAGTGCTCACCTAGCATGCGTGAGGCACTGGGTTCGATCCCCAGCACCACACACACACACACACACACAAAAATATATATATATATATATATATATGTTGTATCCACCTACAACTAAAAACTAAATATTAAAAAAAAAAGAGAGATTCTGGTTTGGATTTTAGTTGGAGTGAGATGAGAAGCCACTGGAAGTTGTGGCAGGGTAGTGACTTGGTCAGAATTGTATTTAAAGAGGGCCTCTCTGAGGGATGATTGACTGTGGGGAACAGGGAACTCAAAGACAGCTACTGTAGTGCAGGTGAGAGGATGGATCAGGGTAGGGGTGGCGGTGGTAAGCAGTTGGATCTGAATATATTCTGAAGGTACAGTTGATGGAATTTGAATATAGAGGATGACAGAAAAATAATAAGTCAAGGACATCTTAAATGTTTTTGGTTTAAATAACTGGAAGAATAAAAAGACCGATTACTGAGATTGTGATATATTTTATCAAATGTACCATGGTCCATTATTTTTGATTTCTGTTTTCATTGATGATCTGATTTAGAATAATCTCAGGCAGAGTTTTCATTTAAACATATCCATAAGGAGATATTTTATTGTGGGTAATTCATGACATCTGTTTGGAAGCGAAGCCTTAGATGGGCTGTTTACTTTGTGCTATTTCTTTTACATCATTCTCACAACATCTATGCTATGTGATAAAGATTAAGATAGGGTAGAAACAAGATTGAAATACACTTTACTTAGCCGGGTGCGGTGGCGCAAGCCTGTAATCCCAGCACTTAGGGAGGCTGAAACAGGAGAATCATGAGTTCAAAGCCAGCCTCAGCAGCGGCGAGGCACTAAGCAACTCATTGAGACCCTGTCTCTACATAAAACACAAAATAGGGCTGGGGATGTGGCTCAGTGGTCCAGTGCCCCTGAGTTCAATCTCCAGTACCAAAGGAAAAAAAAAAAGCAATACACTTTATGATTAGAAGTGTTTTGAACTTACTGGTTAAAGCCCAAACATTTTTTTAATGTTTTCAGATTTTCATATTAAAGAAAACTTCTGAAGTTTATAAAATAAATTCATGTACATGGTTAAAATGTATATCCACCTTATTCAGGGGATATAATGAAAACTAGAAGTCTGCCCCTACCTTCAGTCCTAGTCTAAGAGGCTACCACTTTCCACTGTTACCTGTACGTCCTTTAAGAAAACAATTTTCTATCAGTTAAAGATCTTCTTCAAACCATTA